>OZ020495.1:47183033-47783033 GCA_963971365.1 Lasioglossum villosulum
GGTAGTACACGATAAAATGTTACCCGAAACTGTTTCTAGGTATTTATTTAACCTGGTTTCGGTCCGGGTTCTATCTGACCATAGATGCCGCCATGACGCCACCGTTGACTTTTACGGGACGACAATGAATAGGGGGTGTACAGTTATCGATTCTAATCGAGAGAGAGGGAGAGAGAGAGAGAGAGATGCGGGTAGGATAAAGGAACGATCGTGTCGACGGTTTTCAGATGATACAGATTGATCGTTTCGAGATGGATTTTTGTCAGCTGAGAGTCGTTCGAGAATACAGCTCTCACGGGGAAATCAGTGGCCGGGGTCTCGGAATTCCGGATGCGGAGGCCGATACACCGTCTCTTCAATCTGTCTCGTTGTCTCACGCCTCTTTAATATCTTTTTTCATCCTGTTATCGATCCTGTGTCACGGGCAATAAAGATTTCGCTCTTACCCTCAAACACGACACGGCGATTTTGATTAAAACGCGACTTTTCATTTTTTTCAATTGCACACTACTCATTCGATTAATAGGATCGAATCGAAAAATAGGATTTATTGATTATTCGATCGAATTGTTGGCACAATGTCGTGCAAACGGGCCGCGCGATTTAATACATAGTCTTTAGAACTGTTTTCAGATAATCACAATTAAGAAAACGTTCACAGACTTTCGAGCGGCGGTATATCTCTCGATCGATATCATTATTCTCGAATGCCTTGCACCTATAGATAATAAATACATAATAGTTAGCCACTTCCTCGAAAAGTTCAAGGGGCAGCGGGTTAATATATGTATGTTCGCGCGCTCATCTTTCTCGCGCCGAGGCTCACCATCATCCCCAGATGAAACTAATAATATATCCATGCAGGGTAGCTACATATTAATAATCGATAAGTCATTTCCAACTCGTTGCTCTGCCATGATTTTACATAATATTCTTCTGCAAGTTTCACGCCAAAATAAGAGCCCCTCGTTAAACACCAATTAACAATATTATGTTTCCCAGTTGCTGTACCGACAACCCTCAAACAGGTCCTCTACCTCAAGGGACGACCTGTATAAATTTAATCAATTCTTTTCGAAAACATTGAATTGAACGACTTGCACTGCCGCTCAAAAGTATGCGTATTACATGTAATTAATTCAAAAGTTAAAACGTTTACGCATGTTTGATCACTGTCTTATTCGATGAACATTGAGAGGAGTGTCTCCGCATACTTTTGAGGATCAGTTTCGTGTATATTTATGTCGAGTGATTTTCACTTTAATGGCACCGTCGTCGACGGCTGTGCCCGTCGATGTGATTTACAGAGATGGTCGAAGCGATGAAGAAGGTCGCATCGCTGGACCTAGAGCTGACCGTCGAGGAAAGGAACCTCCTTTCTGTTGCCTACAAAAACGTAATCGGGGCGAGAAGAGCCTCCTGGAGAATAATCTCGAGCATCGAACAAAAGGAGGAGAACAAGGGCGCCGAAGGCAAGCTCGAGATGATCCGTCAGTACCGGTCCCAAGTAGAGGAAGAACTGAAAGACATCTGCGCCGATATCCTCGGTGTCCTGGATAAACATCTGATTCCTTATGCGTCCACCGGCGAATCGAAAGTCTTTTATTACAAAATGTAAGCAACAGCCAGTCGCAGCTTAACCCTTTCGGTCATGGCATTCTCGTATAAGGACATACGAAATAAATGCTTGGTGTATATAAATTCGGTAAATTTTTTGTTTGTAAACGTTGTCCTCGTATTGAAAAAAAGTAATTCATGATCGAAAGGGTTAATCGTAGAATCCTCTGGAAAACGCAACCGGTCGCGCTTACGTTCACTGTCGACCAGCCAAACACGTTCAGGCTTTTAACGCTTTACTTACCCGAAGTTTAATAATTGGTCCTTGTAACGACTGTATTTTATTCCCCTTTTTCATTTCTCTTTGGGGATAAATATTCGAAAAGAAATGGTCAATCCAATCAAGAAAACCTTAATTGTAGATCTTAGATTTTGAAAAAAATATCAAGTTATCGCCAGCGGGTAAAGCGTTGATATGTAAACTCGCAAATTCTGTCCGTGTTTTATCGCGTGAGATGATATTCCACTTCGGAAGGGTAGTAGACTCCAGTAGAAAATATTTTCGATGCTCTAAACTTGTTTTAAATATCAAGCTTCTGCCTCGGTGGCGTGCTAGCGTTGATTAAAAGGCATCCAATGCGGAAGAGCGTTTCGTTTCGGTCACTGGTTTTCGAGGTATTGGTTTTTAAAACTCGCCGGCGTCTGGTTCGATAATTGCCGAGAGATTAAAAGATGGTTCACAAGTAACCGCTAATAAAACTATTAGTCTAAGAGTCCGAGTTCTACTCTTCTGCTTTATTTTAACGAGACATCACTGTGACAATGTTAACTTCGACGAACGCTAAATTTTATTGAATAATAGATCACTCAGATGCTTTCTACATGTCAACAACTCATTTGATTTGATATTCTGATGAATATTAATGCTGGTTTACCTGAAACTGATTGCAAGAGAGAGAAAATAAAAACTGTGCAGGGCGTATATCGCAACCAGACTGCTGATGTTTATGTAAATTTACATTCTTAAGGACCAATTTGTGAAAGCAGGAATGAAATAGGGACTTATTACCACGACAAACATTTTGCTGACTAAACAGGGGACTATTAAATATACGTTGCGCATTATTGCAACGATTGTCTTAGCGCTAAAGCTACACAAATAGTAAAAATCTTACATATTCCCAACGAAGATTTTTTTAATAATTTCATTCAAATCGGAGGTCGAAAACTGATCGTGAAATTGGTGGTGGTAGCTTCAGTGTTAATGGATGCATCGTTGGGAGCTTAACCTTCATACGCTCCTCGAAAATAGCTGCATAAAATAAACTAGTATAACAATTCACCTATTTTTATTAACTTTCCGATTCATAGGAAAGTTACTGTAATTTTACATGTTCAATCAACACATTATACATGAATAATTGTACAGTATGTGAAAATATTGAATGGGTGAATTTTCACCCTGAGGAACGTATGAGGATTAAAAGATCTTTCGTATGTTTGTTTTATCACTTCTATACTACCTCCCGATTCAGAAAATCTTTGTGACGAAAGAGAAAAAGATCGAAGGAGGAAATAGATTCAGCAACGAAGGTATAATTGAATGTAATTGCAGGAAGGGCGACTACCACCGTTACCTGGCCGAGTTCGCCATTGGTAACGACAGGAAGGAGGCAGCGGAGAACTCGCTGGTGGCTTACAAAGCGGCCAGCGACACCGCGATGACAGACCTGCCACCGACTCATCCCATACGTTTAGGATTGGCGCTGAACTTCTCCGTGTTCTATTACGAGATTCTGAACTGCCCGGACAGAGCGTGTCGCCTGGCGAAGGCAGCCTTTGACGACGCGATCGCGGAACTAGACACTTTATCCGAGGATAGTTACAAGGATTCCACCCTCATCATGCAGCTCCTCAGGGACAATTTGACTCTGTGGACGTCGGATATGCAAGGAGATGGTTAGTATGCTCCCGGGACACAGACACGTTTTTTATCACCCTTTGAAACATCTCTATCAGGCCGTCGGAGAGCGGCATCGCGACGATCAATAACATGTATTGCACCCGGTCTGATAAAATCTTCCTTGTTCTGTATCAGATCTTATCGCTCTGTTCTGCGGCTAGCTAGTCGGCTTACCAAGATCTTATTGCGAATCAAATCGTTTTGAAAACGCTGCTTTTAACCCTGCAACGACACGTTGGGGGCGTCTCCTCGACTCGTTCGTTGCACGGTTAAAAACTACTCCGGACAAAGAATCACTGCTTTATAATTTAGAGTTTGAGGCTGAACGCGAAAACCAGGCTGCGGCCATACCCACCAATGCTTGAACATAGGCGTACACCCTTTTCGAGTCACCTGGTGAGCAACCCCATCCTTCCTACTTCCTCGTAATCTGAATTCGTTCATATTAATGTATTAACTATCGCTCCAGCAAGCATAACAATTGTTATCGCTTTATATTTCATAGGACCTAAAATTCATTCTGAAATGTACACGAGTAATTGCGTAGCTCTCGCATGAGTCACGCGATAGCGAACGCATTCAAGTATCAAATTCAACGACTAGTTCCAATCAGAATTACCAAGCAACCTCAATCCGTTAAAAGACGGATTCGGGTTTCGTCTGGCAAAATTTTTTTGCATAAATTAGTTATGCATTTTTCGACGAAATTGCGAACACAAATTATTTTGACCGTTTAATGTCTACTCGAGTACAGTTCGATAGTTTGTGCAGCGGAGATTTAACGTTGCAACAACAACAAAATGATATTCATTAACGAGTTTACTTATTTTTGTACAGGGGAGGGTGAACAGAAGGAGCAGCTGCAAGACGTGGAAGATCAGGACGTCTCGTAACTCTAACTGTAGTGAGTGTTACATTGCGTATATAAAACTGAGACACAGAAGAAAAACAAAAAAACTCTTAATAACTCGTAAGCAAAAGAAAACAACTCGGCAGGTGGCAGTTCGGGGTGGGAAGGGGAGATCTTTAGCGATTGCGTGGTCCTAAAACACGCACCTACGTACGGTTAATTCCAAACAAATAAACAACCAACCAAACAAATCATTCGATAAAAACACGCATTGAATTTTACGAAGCACGCAGAAAGTAACCAAGCAAAGGACACGCACCCTGCGGTAAAATAGAAAGAGAGACTGCTGTAAAACAAAATGCATTTAGAGAGGGGCACTTTTCTTTGCCTTGTTCGCGGTACCGGGAGAAGAACCAAAAACGAAACAACAACAACAAAAAAAACAACGCTGTCTTTACACTTGTGCATGCCTGGCCAAACAAACGAAACTACAAGCAGAAACAAAAAACCGTGAGAAAAAAGTCAAAAAACGAATTAACGTGGACGATGTCGAGAATGTGTTTCGAGTGGGGTGCACACGCGCGTACGGTCACCCCCGCATAGTAATAAAAATGGGAAAAAATGGAATGTAGCACGATCCCTCAGTCCGTCGGGACGACGATCATCCCCCCTCCCCCCTCGCTTTCATCGGTTCCAGTGAGTGAGAAAGAATTAACAAGTGTGTCCTACAACGTTTTACGAATAGTGAAAAAGCATATATGCTCTGATGCTCGACGTCGATCGAAGTGCATTATTGCGTTCGTTTGTTTTCACCGGCTCCTTCACCCCCACCCCCTCGTCGATTACAAATCAATCTCCCTCCCCTCGACTCGTCCCCTCTCCTCGTCCAATTTACCCCCGCTTTTTTACTGCGCGCACGATCGCTCTCGCATACCGTACGAAGTTAAATACGATGTTAATTGTATGCGCGGGCAAAATTGCATGCAAATCATCCGTTTGCCCGAGGACGTGAACGCGTCGTACCCTGAAGCGTTTCCGAAGGCGAGAGCGAAGACACGGTGATCTGCAAATCGTTCCCGTTTGGCTAATGGCCAGGGCTGCTAACCGCGTGTCTTCGGCCCTGTCCTGTCGTCCTCCAAAAAACGAAGATATTACCGAGACCGAGAGACATGAAGGCATCCGAACGAAGTCCGGATTATCCAAGTAATTTCGTACGCGTGTAGCTCTAGCATTTATGGGTCCCGATATCCCAGAGTGTAGCCGTTCTATTTGTCAAGAGAATGATGCGCATACGCGAAAGCGTCGTACTTAAAGAAACACGCAATAACTAACTAACTAATTAATCAGTTAGCAGGCTCAAAATTTTTTGTTTCGAACGCGACAACAACAATAACAACAACACCACATACACAAAACACAAAGCGAAAAGAGAGAAAAAGAACTTTGAAAAACGGGCGAGAAAACGACAATCGTCTTCGACAGCGTCGAACGTTTTCTTTCCACTCACCTTCAAGCCTTCCTCCGCGATCAGAGAGTAAGGCGATTACACTTTTTTTTCTTCCTTTTTCTTCTTTCTGTTTAAGATTTCCATAGTTTTTTCCTTTTTTTCTTTTGTTTTAAATCGACGACAAGCATGGAACTTTTAGATATGTATCGTGAAAGAAGTGTTGCGGTAGATGAGCTTTTTTTAAGACGAGAAAGAAATTAAACAACTAAAAGGTATAATATGAATTCCGTTGTATCGACGTTATACACACGAACAGAACAAACAAACAAACAAAAATCGAGAAAACCAGTAGCCGTCTAGCTAGTCTGTAATATTATGGTTGTACTTTTTCATACACCCCATTGTGTAAAACTATAAACGATCGCTGTGGTATTACGAATTACAGAATAAACGATTGTATCCCGACTTTATTCGTCCGCGCTCACTTTACACGCCGACCGACTCACTATCCTCGATTACTCCATTGCGTTTTTCTTGCTTCTGGCTCGTGTCTACCCGTAGCATTCGTGTCATTATTCTTTTTCCCTTTCTCTTTCATTTTTTCTTCATTGTACCCGTGCGACACCATTCTATCAATTTCCGTTCAGAGAACATTCCAATGATAGTAGACGAGATTTGTTCGTCAGTCTGTTAGCATGAAATTTTGATGAATGTGGTGACGCAGTAAGCTTTAGCGATGCGATGTCGATCATTCGCTCGTTCGAGTAAACAGCCGCCGGTTACGAGAAATTGATACCGAGTTCGATCATCGGTACACAACTTGTTTATCGCTGCTAGTTTGCGTATTTTATGCATCTATACAGAATACGATACGATACAATTTTTGTCTGCAAGTTTCGCCCATGACAATTGATATTTGCATATAGATGTCCGGTCTAATTATTAGAGTAACAATAAAATAACCAACGGGTTGTTTAAAAATTGATCGTTCGTTTATGAAATAAACCTTTAACCGGCCCTGTATACTCGGAACGAGGGGAGGACGACCATCTTGGTGATCCATGATGTGTGAATGCGTGCAGCAAAAAAGCGAGGCATGTTACATGAAAAAACATAACAAAAGGCGAAGGGAACCGCGGCGCGCAGATAATCGAGCTCTGCCTAGAAAATCGGTGTGCATTATCGTGCCCCTGTATTTAGGTATTAATAACGATAAAAATTGATAATCATGTTATAAAATACGTTACAAAGAATAACTCAAAGTAATATCAACGGCACCGTAAGTAAGTATATGCGAGTAATTTTAAGAGCGTAAAATTAGGGTATCGCGGCGAAACCGATCGACGCGAATCGTTTTCGAACGCCATTCGAAGAAGAAACGAGATACAACAACAACAAAAAGAACGGAACGATTTTTTTCGAAACGCGTGATCGTCGAGGAACGTGGAAGATAAACGCAGAAACGAAGATAAAGAAAATAAAAAAAGAACAGCACTGTGCGATCGAGAGAATAATAAGAAAATCGGAGAACAGCGGTGGAACCGTAGAGAAAATTGGGGATCCATCGGTATAAGGAATTATATCATAGTAAATGCGGCAAGTGTTGGAGAGAGAGATTTAGGTACAATAAAAATTTGTCAGCGGCAACGAACGGTGTAGTGGATTCCAAACGACGATAAACTGTCAGATACCTCATCCAATTACTTGCTTACACGATGGATTAAAAACAAGATGAAGTAGCCCAACCGCGATAACAATTATTATCGTCCACGATATAGCGTGACTCATAAGCGAACGAGAAAAAAAGCGCAAATGAAAACTTGTAGAGTGTTCCCGGCTAACCGTAACAATCGTAGGTAGGCAGTTTGTCACCTTGGTTGTCCGTAGGACCTACTAAAGGCGAATAGACGATCCGTGTATCGATTCAGACCGCTTTTAAACCCATTATCCAGAATCGTTGTACGTGTTTAGCCGATTTTTACAAAGACACATCTACTTACTCCATCTCTTACTAGATGTACTCTACTTGCTCTTATCTTTCTCTCTTTCTTTCTCTGTCTCTCCATCTCTCTTTTTCTCTCTTCATCTCCATCTCTCTCTTTCTCTCTCTCTGTATTATACATATATATTAGTTATTATCTGTAATTATCTTCGAATCATTCCATCTTGTCGCTAACCCAATTCAAGAGCGAATAATTAGACTTGGATATCAAAATTTATCGTCATTTGGGAGGAGGCTAAATTTGTCTTCGTTTTGATATTTTACATTTATTTTTTCGATTCGTATGCGTTCTCACACACCTCTGTACGTATTACAATCGATACGATTTTACCGGATACGACCTTTTTCTGTAAAACCACACACGTGAAAGCTACAAATAAAGTAATTACAACTCTCTATACGTTACTCCTATTAAAATCTTTATTGTATGTTTTAAATAGTCAATGCATAGAAAAGATATACGAACATAAAATAACATTAATCAAAATGTAGCGTGTGATGAAGGTGCTTTCTTTGTATTATTACTGTGCTGTGTATAGAGTGAGTCATCCAACGGTAAAGCCTGCGAGCTGTTATCTCTCGTGTCCCGTAAATGCCTTGGCCGTGTATTAACATCCACGTGTTTCAGGATTCGATACAATTGTATCCGTTGTGCGTTCCATGATCGAAGACAACCTTAAGATCTACACTGTGCGTATTTTGATCATGCGACTGCTTCTGGGAGATTCCATTAATTGGTCGTTTCGTGGTGTCGTACAGTCGTATCCTTGATCCTGGTACAGTATTCTTTCTACTCCCTTACAATGCAAACGTCTCCCTTTATTCATTCTTCAACATATAGTTTCAGGTGAAAACCACGCGCTAGAAGAACCTATATACAATACTACTCTATCATGATAGAAGGAGATCCAGAAACTTGGAAAGAAACGCACTGTTGGGTAAAATGTTAAGCTTCAGATTCTTTTGATATATCACCGATAACCAGTTGGCGATTCTTGTAAATTTTTTCACTCTAAGCACCGTTAAGAACGATGATAAAAAAAAACCCGTTTTAAAATTGATAAGAATCTCCTACTGCTTACCAGAAGGCAAGAGCTTCATAGCTGTTGAACAATACTACGAGGGTGGTTCCGCGCTCTAAACTCGAGTCTCTGTCAACAAAAAGGATGGTTGCGAGATTGCGTAACGTACGAACCCTGTTTATATCACGTTAGCTTGCGCTGGTGACAAAGTTTACCTTGAGATTTTTAAATAACCCCCTGAGTGTTCGGTTGACTGGCAACGAAGGCTGAGAAAACAATTATCTCGCGACTGAAAATTGTGTCGCTCTAATAAGCGTATGGATCATAGAGTGTTTCTCTCGAGGGTTCGCCACTTAAGCACGTTAAATCGGCGTTTGTCAAGACGCTGGTATTAAACAGTCAGTCAGACAACTAAACGTGCCGCCGAATCGCTGGTAACAAAGTGAAGATTTATTTATTCGCTTACCGAAACTAAAATGGAAACACTTAAATAAATAAATAAATTCTAAGGCTGCATGCAATAAAACGTAAGCCCTATTTTGAGAATTTATAAGGCAGAAACTCTAACTAACTCCCTACTGTTGGATACCGTTGGTTGACCAGAAATGTAAGATAAGATTCAATTTATAAAAACAACGACAAAGGTGATATAGCAAAAATAATGTTTATTTTTTTTATATTCGAAGATTGTTTTATTTCAAATTTTCTACATCAAATTTCATGATTCAACATCGTTTTCTTCTTTTAATCGAGGCCTATGAGTATTGCTCGTACGTTGATAAAACTGTTTTTGTCTATTGGGTATTGTACGTTCGTTTACTGGTTCGCGACGAGGGTGAATTTCCGATTTGTTTCATATGCTGTACGAAACAAGTTCATCTACTGATTGGCATGTCGAAAGGATTCACCTTTCGGATAAAACGATTCGCGTACAACGCGAGAACTGTTGCAACGAATACTGATAATCGTCGATTCCTTCCTGTTTACGATCAACCACGCCTCTACCTAGTTCCCTGATCATCGGCATTCATTTCTTGTTCACGAAATCCTCTCCCTTCTGAATGTTCTTCTTGAGTTCTGGAATAGCCTCGTCCAATAGCTTCTTCTCGTAGCTGCTAAGAGTGCCAAGGCCAAGATTCTTTTCAACTCCTCCTTTCTGAAAGCGAATACAAATCGAGTATACATACATATTTCTTGTACAAAATTCAGACTCGGTTTTTCAACGAATTCTCTACTTACGCCCAAAACAATAGGCGTCGAGAAATACTTCGAGGGGGTGACGTCGGACCTAACGTAAGCACATTCGATGACACCCTGTTCTCCGTTGAGCGCTCTCACCAACGACAAACCGAATCGAGCACCCGCGTATGCCATCGATAACGTCGCAGAACCTGTGCCCGCCTTTGCCTTGACAACCTCGGTACCCGCTTCCTGAATTCTGAGGGTAAGTGCTTTTAGTTGGTCTTCGGGGAACGAGACCGATGGCTTACACTGCGAGATAAGTGGAATAATGGTGATACCACTGTGTCCTCCGATAACCGGCACGTTAGTCTTCTGCGGATCAAGACCCTGGAAAACATCACGGATTAGATACCAAAATCAAAACCATTTAATTTTATTGCGTAGATACGCATGTGCTGAACTAACTTTAGCCTCGGCAATAAAGGCGTTGGACCGCACGATGTCCAACGTGGTCACGCCGAATACTCTTTTAGGGTCGTAGACACCAGCCTTTTGCAATACTTCGGAGGCAATAGGGACTGTGCTATTAACTGGATTCGAAATAATCGCGATAAGAGCCTTCGGGGACATCTCAGCCACGGCCTGAACAAGGTCTCGTACTATAGACGCATTAGTGTTGAAGAGATCATCTCGGGTCATTCCTGGCTTACGCGGTACACCGGCGGGTATGATGACTACCTATAAGAATGCAGTTGCAAGTAAGGATATTACATAATTATACATATATATATATGGAAGAGGGATATATAACGATCTTGAAGCTGCAAAGAATTCAATAGCTACAGTAGGGGAGACTACTATTTGTAACATTGCAGCTTGCTAGTTGGGAAACATACTTGAGCTCCTTTGACAGATTCCTTCAGCTCATTAGTACCGGTATATCCCTTTACTTTGGCCTTTGTGTCCATATGCGAAAGATCGGCAGCGACACCTGGTGTGTTCACGATGTCGAATAGAGATAATTCGGTAATCAGAGGAGACTGTTTCAAGAGCATCGATAACGGCTGACCGATTCCACCACTGGCGCCCATGACTGCGACCTTGGCATCGCGCTGAAATGCAAAACAGGAATTATTGCGGATCGAATGCGTTTTTTACCGATAGGATAAATCCTGATGGTTTACTTTTTCGAGTACTCCGTGTTTGGTCGCATGCGGACACCAGTAACGTCAAGAATCGTATAGGATAGCATCCGTTCACATTACCGTCGATGCTATTGTATAATATCGATTCAATTAGATTCGGAAGATATTAAACACGCGATAACGTCTCGATGTAAATGATACCGTATTTGATGTTAGTTTAATCAGAAAAATATCATATATATATATATATATTAAATATTTCACTTAAAAAATCATTAAAAAACAGAAAGCTTTATCATTGGATTAGTATTATCGCAAAGGTTTTACACTTCTTGACGGGGGTATACTCTGTCGTAGTGGGGATTATTTTTCACACGTATCGTGCACATACTTTTTACACATGTCGAGGCGTTACAATAATTTCATTTTTTACAGATCATTCTTGCCGTGAGACTTGAAAGTGGTTGCATAACTACGTCGTGGAATATATCTGTCGTTGCGAAGATAAGAGACTAACCGCAAAAAGTGAGAGTCCCAAGTCTCTCGAATGATTTATCCTTTATGTAAAAATGCAGCATGCAAATTTCCGCGTGGAAAAAACGACTATTTTGCTGACCGGGGCAGTGTTTATAAATTTTTAAATTTCTGTGGAACTTACTCTGACGCTGGTCGAGAGCCCCTTCGCTCCCTGTTGGGCGACGGACAACGTGGGTTTCAGGATTCGTGGCAACATGTTCAGACAGTGGTACTCTGGGTAGTAATGTGACGGATTTCAAGTTCGAGAAGACGACGTTCGATAACCTTTCAAAGACACCCTGATGACCTCAATGATATTCCACACGTTCGCTCCGTTTCTCATCAACCAATCCGCTAGCAACCCACTGCAAAATACGTGTGCAACCATGCGCGTTTTCGCACGGATTACTTGCGCACGTCCCTCACCAATTACATTAGATCAGGCGGGAACTTTCAAAGAAAATATATTTTTTTTTTAATCATCCTCTATCACGCTCGAAGGCAGAAATTCACTTGTCGGACAGTACCCATTGTCAATGAATACTACCGTCAACGTTACACTTGCATACATAATGACAACACAGTGTAACATGCGTATATATTCATGAAAAAAGATAAAAAGTTTTACAATATCTGTTGAATTCGTTATAAATTGCAAGCGCTTTAGTCTCTGTTCCGAAGACAAATGTTGGAATATAATTTATTGACGATTCTGTCGGTGATTCTAGTTTAGTAAATTCAACGTATGTTCACGTACATATGTTGTTGATGCACGCTGTACGGTGTTGTTTGTATGTGACATGATCGTGCGTACGTTTACTGAAATATTTCGGAAAGTTGTGCGTTTCATATGAATTATTAAAGTATGTTGTTAAAGAAAATTCTTTGTAATCGTTGAACACGATAGTTATGTTAATCTGATTCATTCAAAATGACAACCGGTAAGTTCGGATTGTTTAACCTGCAATCAACGATGGCTTACATCGCGCAGAAACGTTGAAATATTATCGTATTTGCTTCAGAAATAGAAACAAGCTTATTGACGATTGTACTGGATGTGAATCCGGTGCAGAGGATTGTGAAACAAGAAACAAAAGTGTTGACGCAATGCTTGGACTCCACTATCGTTTTCGCCAATGCACACTTGATGCAGTCGTCGAATAATCAGCTGGCTATAATAGCGTGTCACAGTCATGGGGCAAGGTTTCTGTATCCTTGCGAGAAGCCCTCGGAAATTCGTCAAATCGATGGACAGTATGAGAAGTTTACCATGGTAGAGCGCACTATCAGGCAACAATTGCAATATGTAATCAACGAGATTTCCATGGATAAGTCATTGAATGGCGAAAGCTTGTTATCGGGAGCATTGACCATGGCTCTCTGTTACGTAGCAAGATTAGAAAGAGAAAAGGTTGCTGGTCAAAAGTTATATTCCAGAATACTTGTGATCACAGCTAGCAACGACTCAGCCACTCAATACATGAACTATATGAATATATTTTTCACAGCTCAAAAAATGGTTCGTCACTGTAGTGCTCGTTAGCATATACCATATACAATTGAATATATAGCTAATGATTTTTCATTCAAACGTGCAGGGAATAATATTGGATGTTTGCAGTCTAGATCAGGAATTAACGTTACTTCAACAAGGTTGCGATATAACCAGTGGGAATTACTTAAAAGTTCCCCATTTAGGTGGATTATTACAATACTTGCTGGTAAGGGAAACAGTGTTTATTTTTGCTGTGTATACATATCATTATTATTTTAACAAGAAAATATTTGTTTTGTCTGCTTAGTGGATATTTCTGCCTGATCCGAATATTAGGTCGAAATTAGTACTGCCTCCACCAGTGAAAGTGGACTACAGAGCAGCATGCTTCTGCCATCAAGAATTAATAGACATTGGCTATGTGTGCTCCATATGCTTATCAAGTAAACAAAATTCAACGATATCGCTTAAACGTTTCTAATGTGAATGATTATAATACATTAATTGCTCGTTTTGTTTACAGTATTCTGCAAATTCAGTCCAATATGCACAACTTGTCAGTAAGTGTTTTAACAGAGCTAACATATCCAAATTATTTATATTAACAATAAAAAAATAATTTGTATGTTTTATCGTTCTCTTTTGCAGCACAGTATTCAAAATGCCAGGACCTATACCTATGAAAATGAAAAAAAAGAAGAAGAATGTAGATATAGTTCATTGATGTATTTAACTCGTAATTTTTTAGCCATAGAAATTTTCTATTTAAATACATATTTTCTCACCATACGTTGCGTACAAATCAGAGTAATCGATTAACATCTCGGCTACGAAGTTATAGCCCTTTACAGTAGAAGATTTTGTCCACGTTCTGTTTGACTTTCTGTTGAAACTCTTTGTACTCGGGTTCGTATATCCTCAGCCATTTTGGATTCATCGATCTTAATTATTCAAAAATGTTACTCTTGAATGCTTTAATAACCAAAAGTTCAATTACTATTGTTACTTACTTGTAACGAGGAAACATTGCAAGAGACGAAGGAATCGCGATCCAGCATCTGTTAACGAAAAAATATTTTGATGAAGAACGAGTAATGTAACTGGGAGTTTGACAAAGACGAGAATTACCCAATTGCACAGAAGATGGTCTCGAGTGGAGCTGCGAGCCACTGTCTTCGCTGATAAAAACAGTATGGCTTAATTGTATACGTGATTATTGGAATGAAGAGCATGCATGGCATGCACATTGCTATTCTCGTAATCACACATTCGGCAATGCCTTTTACTGCTGCTACTCTGGATTCCATAAAGGGCTCTTGTGCACCTTCTGTAAACAGTGGAGTGCCCTTGGAAATTTCGTTTTGGCGCATAAGGGGTAGATTTGCTACATGACCAGCAGCAACTGCGAAAAAGGGTACGAATCTCTAAACGCAAACGAAGTTTAAGAAGCGTGAAGACAAACGCAATGCAGCGAAGCGATAATAAGAAATCAACTTCGATGGTTGGTCCTCTTCGGCGCAACAGCTTTCTGCAAGCAAGAGCTACGGTAGAACTGGCTAAAACTGCACACAAGAACGCTATCCTGGTTGAGCCTTTCCCTTCAGGATTTTGATCATTCAACGCATTTCGATTGGCATAATTTAGAATGGCGTTGTGCGTCTGATTAAGTGTTTGAAACGTCACAATGGCAGTTGTACTTCTAATGCATGCATATTATGAAGGATAAACTTATTTTATCGATTTGACGAAAATGGTGCTCTAAATAATTTACTTGTAAAATGTTAGCATCGCTGTTGTGAGCACAACGTTCATAGGTAACTGGAAGCACATTCTGCCAATCCTATACATCAACTGACCATTATCTGGGTGAAATGAACTGTCTCTGAGCTTTTTCGCGTATAAAACATCCTTCATTGTAGTACCAGGAGGAACTTTGCCATTTCTATGCAATACGCGCGATTCAGTTTAATGTTTAGCATACTACTTAGAAATTTTAGTTTAGTTACTTATAATCTTCGCAGAACTGTTTCGCTTCCAGTAATCTTTGCGTTGGCTCGAAAATAATGCGAGTATCGGAAATGAAGGCATAGTGTTTCCATCTACCAATATAGGTAGACTGGTCCCATAACGGTTGATCAATATCAATCTTCTCGAGATTCATTATCAAACAGATAGGCCAAGAATTTCGTGTTCATAACTGTAATTCTTAAATGCATTATGCATATTGCCGATTGTAACTCGTCAGTTTTATCAAGTCCGTTGACATTGTGAAGTTAACTGTTGTTTACTGTGATCACATATTGTTTATCATTCAATGGTGTGAAATCCAGGATCTGAATTGGTTCCATCAATTATGGTAATTGTTATTCTTTAAATATCGTACATTTTTCACCTCTTTCTATCTCTTAAATAATATTTACTACAGGCTAAAGCAACAACTTGTAAAGAAGCTATTCAACGGTGGGAGGAGAAAACTGGTTTAACAGCCAGCGAACAGAAGGATATCAACTTGTCCTTCCAGTGGCCTCCTATTGACAAAATGGACAACAACTTAGCAGCACTAACATCTGTAGAGTTAGTATTTATTTATTTAATATAGTATTCTTCGATATAGTCGCAAAAATGTTCTGTACTTTAGGAAATTATCACTCTCCACGAACGTGATAGAGAAGATCAGCGGTATCAATTCCTTGAAGAACTTGAGAATTTTATCTATCGGACGTAACAATATTAAAACATTTTCCGGCCTGGAAGCCGTGGGAGAACATTTAGAAGAATTATGGATATCTTACAATCAGATTGAAAAAATTAAGGGTGTGAGTGTTCTGAAAGCCCTCAAAGTCCTCTACATGTCCAACAATTTGGTAAAGGACTGGGCAGAGTTCAGTCGCTTGCAAGAAATCCCGCACCTCGAGGATTTATTGTTTATCAACAATCCTATCTGCGAAAACGTGGACATAGAATTTTGGCGTACTCAAGTGATCAAAAGGCTGCCCAAATTAAAGAAACTGGATGCTATACCGATCGTTTAAATATTTTAATTCTAGATGGTTAATAAAAAGACGAGTTTAGTTAAAAACCTCGCAATAAGATTGCACAACGTGTATTTACACAACACAGTATACATTTATGATACATTTTTTTTCTTCAATTATGTTACATTATATTGACATCACCATTCCATCAGTAGTTCTCAACTTTCATGTCGTTCAGACCGAGTTCGTCGTTCTGTTCAAAATTTCTTTCGTATTTGGTAATTTTCAAACCAGAGTCGAGTCCATCGTCCGACAGACTCTGTATGTAGCTATTACCAGCAGCATCGTCTAATATTAACGTTATCTCTCGTTTTCCTTGTAACACTTCGTCTAAGTGCGCCAGGAACGTTTCCATTTTCTGTACGGTTTCCGGATCGCTGGTATCACCGGTAAATGCTGTTGATGAGGACAACTGATCCTTGACTGCCATTAAAATACCTTCGACGGTGGTAAACCGTCCTCCTAAAGCAGCAGGACCGATTTCCAGCTCCAATTCTGGTATTTCCATGTAACAGGTCTCTGATTTTAATAGATCACGGCTGAAGTCTTCTTTTCCAGCAACGGTCACTTCTATTTTTACTCCTTGAGGCTCGATACCTCCCCCGCTTTTAACTTCGTTTGTTCTATGGCCGCAAGATTCGCAGACTGTTGCCATAATCACCACCTCCTTAAAATGTGGAATATCTAAATAATAGTCGATTAAGGATAATGAAGTAATAGTAAATGAAAAAGTTAGTATCGAATAGCGCGATTATCGAAAAAAGGATACTAGTCATTTTCATGTTAGTTTCACACGGGCAATTACACTCTGGACAATTTGTTCCAAACGAAAGAACTTCGCCCTCAATTTCCTCTAAGGTGTACTCTCCTTCCTTTATAGGTTTCAGTAAAGCACTGTCCGAATTTTCATTGTAAATGCCTAGAGCATGATCTTGCTCTGTTGTTCTCTTGAATCTCGCAATAACGCACTGTTCATCTTTCAAGGGTGCGTTTGGATTCTCTATATGAAACTCTCCTGATATATCCTCAAAAATAATAGCAAAAGATTCGTCGAGCGATTTCAACTTTCTTACTTTCTCCAGAAACTGATCGATTTTAACAGCTGAATCTGGATATTCTTTTCTTCTGACCGGTTGATCTTGTTCTAATCCGGCGATGGTTCTCTGTAATATACCCTCGATCGTTGTAATTTCTCCTTTCTGCGATCTGGATGGAATTTCGAAATCTAGTGATGGAATTTTTACGCTGGTGTAATCAGACTTGACGACCTGGCGATTCAGGTCCTTAGACGTTGCGACTTGCAATGTTATTCTAATCCCTTTGTCTTGAATCTTTCCACTGTTTTGTATCTCGTTGTTCTGATATCCGCAATGCTCGCAATCGAACGACATCACCACAACATCCTTATAGTGTGGAATTTTTGTCAACAGTAATCTAGTGACACCCTGTGTGAATAACGTATTGGTTACAAGACAGAAAAGAGTACAAGAATAAATAAAAGTACATTACATTTTCTCCGCAATTTAAACAGAGACTCTCAATCTCAGTAATTTCTGGTTCTGGATCGTCTGCCGTCAAATTCCGAAACAACGGTTTCGTTTTCTCCCCAATCACTTTTCGATTTTCCGCCATTTTTAGGTTATATATATTTCGTGTATCTGATCCGTGATATAAATCTATTTTCAAAAAACCAAGTTAAATCATCGGTTTCCGTTTATACACTCGTCTTATACTTTCATTTTGTACACAATTTCTACCTGTGCAACGAGAGTTTGGAAGTTAAATTCACCATCACACGTTTTATTCCAAAACATAATAATCAAAATATTGCGGTTTCACACGTGCCAGAAACTTTGACGAGCTCGATGGTGTATCGTATTATCAGAGGTGTTATCGTATATCCTTAGACCATATGTGCATGTGTAGACCTGGCTTCAGATAACATGTATTGTTCCAAGATTACATCGTCTATCAGATGACAGTTGTGGGCAAAGTGTTATATAGTCTGTTGAGAAGTTACAGTGAGTCATAAAATTATTCGCTCACTCTCTTTATACGATTTGAACTTTTTTGGGAAGCTAGAGCAATGTAGAGCAATTATTTTGCTACAGGATGTGAAAAAAATTTTGTCAAAAACTTCAATTGATCGTAATTGTAGAAAAGATACTAAAATCGTATAGTACAATATTTAAAAAGTTTGTGAGTGAGCGAATAATTTTGTGACTTACATCAACGCACATTGCCATTTATTTTGAATTATCTTGTGGGCATCAGATACTCCGTTATCTCGAAACACTGCGTCTAAAACAAATAAATAATAATACCCATGCCAGATCTATAAGTATATATGGTCTATGGTATAGTTCCTAGCCACAGAATGAGAAACCCCTAGTAACTAAATCACCGTACATCGATGCGAAAAAGTAACTAGGAAACTGTTCGCAGCCCTCTAATGGGAAGATCCGGAAGCTCCGATCTTCAACGACGCGTTCGTAGATTTGAGCGGCAACTTCAAGCGCGTCGTTTGAATGTACTCGAGCGAAATAATGCAACAAATCGTCTATTATATCGTACAACGATATTGCGTATCGTCGAACAAGATAAATGACGCAACAGCATTTTCGCTCGTGCGGTTCTTTAGTTAATTGCATCGCTGCAGCGTACAGCTAAGAAATATTTGGCAACGATTTAGCGCGAACATAGCCGATCGACTATCGCTCAACTGTCAGTTACTTACGCTATAGTCTGTGTTATCGCAAAACATAGCTCAGCTGTGCCATGGAATCGTTGGTTTGGATATATCGTAATGTTGACAAGTAATTAGCAACTAATGTTCGTAGATCCGCAACGAGTACCTACAGACCTACAGGATACCGATTCTAACGAATGATATTTTAGCCGGTTGAACTCGAGTAGCGTTGGTGGGTCTTCTGGGAAGCTAGTGGAAAAGCGTCGGCTGTAATGTTGAATGGGCGAGTGGCGCGAATCGCCGGTCGAAAGGTTCAATCGCCGAGCATAGCCAATGGCCGCCACGAATGAGTGTCTCGTGTCGGCTTCTCGGTGGCCGCTGTGATCGATGCGTTACTACGTATTTTCGAAGTGTGTTAACCCGCTCGTCGTTCTGGTCGATCGCGCGTACCCGTTATTCGGGACCGAGGGAGCAATATGTCGAGCCGGCAGTCCAAGAAAGAGAAGGTTCGTGTGCATCGTGGCATCGTTGCATGTACGCCGATCTCGTGCGGCTTTGAATTCGAAAATTTTGCGTGGCTCTCCTCGCGCGGTCGGTGCACACGTATACAATGGAAACGGACGGTGTGTTCCTTCGAAACGAGTAACGAGAGTAACGAGTAACGAGGAGAGATCGCGGGGCACGCGCGCGCTTCCTAGACAGAAAGAGAGAGGGAGAAATATACGTATATCTGTAAATAGAACGAGTGTGACTGAGCGAGTGTTGGAGAGAAAGAGAGAGAGAGATAGCGGGAGATGGGAGAGGGAGAGATGGAGCGAGAGACGATGACAGGGGGCATAGTAGGAGAGAAAGGGAGAAGAAGGGAGAGTAAAGAGAGTTCGGGGAAACAACCCCGGTAGCTGAGACACCGAAGGGTGTAGCGTGATTTCTGTTTCACAAGCACGTTTTCACGGACGAACGTTCCGAAGGGCCGGACACTATGGTACATCGAATCCACTAATTCTCGTTTCCGTTCGTGACATTCGCGCGAGTCGAGAGTTTCGTCTTCGCGAGCGGTGGCCTGCGTCGTGGAAATGTGAACCGTCGTGGTTGCCGTCGTGGCATCGCGAGCTCGTGCAAGTGGTGAATACTCCTCGTTTTGTTCTAGGATGCGTCGAAGATCGGCAAGGACAAGGGAAAGAACGGCAAGGATGGCGAGACAGGTGACGAGGTGAGGTTATATCGTCTGTTCTACGTTCCCCCCTTTCCGTGTACAATCACCGACGTGACTCGACTTCGGTTATACGAATCCTCGAGACACTCCTGTTATCGTTGATTCTCGGCCACGGTGATCCCACCTCGATCCTGCTACATACATTCATTTACGTGGCCCGATGCAACGTCTCGTTTGCGACACGATCTCGATCGTTTGTCGTTAACCGAAACGTTTCGTGAAAACTCCTCTCCGAAAAAAACGATCCTTCTAGGTGTCCATCTTCGGCTCACCTGAAACGTTTCTGTTTGTCGGAGGCGTTCAACACGCGTGCAAACCTGGATCCATGCACACGTCCAGACAATTCGCGATGTCCGTTGCCAATCGTTGCGACGTTTCGACTTCTCTGAAACGGTTTTACAGTTTCCTTTGAAAGAAAAATGTTGCTGGCGCAGGCACAGGTGGCGCTTGAAAGTGCTCTCAACTTTAGTTGATAAATAGAAAACGGTGTGCTGACCGAACGGTGTCGAAATGATTATTTTTTGATCCTTCGCTCAGCGTTTCCGAAACTATTTGATTCACGGTACGACAACGCGATTACATTGTCACACGGTTTACACGTTATCGTGATCATTATATGTTGATTCACATGTGATTGAAGTTCCGGCATCAGTGTTAACTGATGTATTTGTACTTGAAACAGGATTGTTGGAAATTACATTTCTTTGATTTGTCAAGGTCATATATATATTTTTTATCGAATTGCATGAACGTTACGATCGAGTAGATAAAACGCAGCGTCTAAATCGATCACAATATTTAGAACGTATTTGTCTGGTATTTTTCACGTGGTGAAATATACATATTGTCATATTGTCATTGCTTGGTATTTGTCCTATTGTGCGCGCACATGTGATACGGTCCTATAATTACAACGGCTGAAATAATGGATAGATAATAAATGGATAGATAAGAAATAAACCAGGAACCAATGGATTAGTGACAAAATCGTTTTATTTATAAACTGGATTTATAAATAAATTAAATATACGTACGCCCCCCCCGTATAGCCTGTAGAAATCGTCATAGTGCATCGAATTTGGTTATCGATCGATGATAACGTCGATTAATCGATAAATAATTTATCACGGTCGATAATAAATAGACAATCACCGCGATACTTAATTTTTCGTTGTAATGTTTACGCGCGAGATTAGAAGTCGGAAAACTATTAATTTCAGCATAGAATCATTACGATTATGTAAATTCGCGTACATTTATGTTGTATACATATATGTATATTGTACAATTTGTGCCTGTAGCATCACCTATAAGTTCTAAACTTCAGTTGAATTGTAAGCTACGTGTTTTTATAAATAGCCGAATAGTAGGTGATTCGAACGAAGTAGCAACTACACAATGTGCATGTATTTACAAGAATATTCAAGCAATCACAAAAGTACCTTACGGAAGTATGTGCGGCGGGGTAGAAGAGTTTAAGGAAAGATTTAGCATTAAGTCTCTCGTCCATAGTGGAAAAGAAATTCATCATTTTAATATTTATCATTATTATACAATACGCTTCCTCGACCAACTATGCTCTCGAATACATTGACAGCTAGGTTCCTCGAGAAGAAGTTTTGTGATTGGTGTTGAAGTCATTCTTGCGCATCCGTACGAATGTTCTCATTCGATGAAATGCAGGTGTTCTTTAGTAAGCCAGATTGATGTAGATCTAGCAGACTAATCTATAAAAACGTTACTTTAGTCTGTACGTTTTGTCAAACATACTGTCAAGTAACTATCATCTTTTTTGGCTGCTAGAAGATGCTCTGAATGGACATCACTTCAGATCAAGGGTCAAGACCAACACAGTGCGTAAACGGTTTCAAGATCACCTACAAAACTTCTCTCAAGGAATCCAGGCATTAACGCGACGTCGGAAGAATTGTATCCAATGTAATAAAGATTACTCATAGATCGGCATACGTACATTCACACGCTACATTCATACATACAAACATACATTCATACATACATTCATACATGAATACGTACATACGAAAGTCATTAATTTCAATAATTAATTGGAGTTTGGAGCGACTGCAAAACAATGCATCGATATCGGCTTGAAATTGTACGACCGTTGTTCTTTCATAGAAGGATTGTCGATTGTCGAACGTAAGGGTGGATAAAGTTGGGTCTACAATGTTCATGCATGTATCGTGTCAGGGACTTTGCTGATCAAATTAACATTTCTATCGGAGCTCTTCGAATTTGAGCATTTCGATCTGCTACGTTATCAGTGAAGCTTCCAATACATTATTCCAGGCTATCAAGGTAGCAGGAGGACCACCTGTGACAACTGCACCACCACCTCCGACGCTGATCAACAAAATCAAGTACCAGCCGGGCGGCCCTGTGATAAAGAAGGACAAGCGACAGAGTAGCTCAAGATTCAATATTTCAAAAAATCGGGAACTTCAAAAGTTGCCACTTCTGTCTGGTAAGTTACCAGGATCAATTGATGGTCTTACTATATGTAGAACTCGAAATTGGCAGCACTGTAAGTAATTCGAAACGGTGTCTGAATTTTAATAAATTGAGCGCCAATGTATTCACACGATTGAACGGTGTTCAATCTATGTATAATTTTCGTCGAGAAACAAGAAAAGAATCCTAAGAAGTTCAGAGTAAATCAATTACTATCACAGAATGATTGATTAGCGTAATAGTCGACCGAAATGGGAGTAGTAAAACTAGTCGCGGTTGCCCTTGCTAAGAATAAACCGCAATATACTTAATGAGTCTAACGAGGATAGGTGCGAGTCGTTATCTACCGTTGCTTCACGCAAGTTGGAGAGTGCAGCACACTCTGCGTCGTATTATTAAACGATCTTATCGCGTTGTTTTATTCAATTACATTACTCGACGTAATAAAATAAAAAAAGAAAACTGTAAGAAAGTTCATGCGAATTAAAAGAGACTACGA
This sequence comes from Lasioglossum villosulum, assembly GCA_963971365.1. Classification (NCBI taxonomy): domain Eukaryota; kingdom Metazoa; phylum Arthropoda; class Insecta; order Hymenoptera; family Halictidae; genus Lasioglossum; species Lasioglossum villosulum. Next base: position 47,206,121 of record OZ020495.1, read on the forward strand.
ACGCCTTGCATTCACAGTCTTGTAATAAAACACGAATCTATCGAACGCGTTGCGACGATTATCGATCGACTGAGGGAATTATTTTGGAGGAAAGGAAGTTTGCAGAAATTGTATACAGAAGGCAGCGCTTAAACGACGATTTATTAAAGAACTTGTCCGCGCAATTAATTTTAAGCGGCATAATTTTAAACTGTTGCATAAATTTGTATGTTTATCTCTATCGAATTTTGCAACACTGGCTTTTAAATATAATGAAAAGGGGAACTCCCTTGGCTGGGAATCTCCGCGCGATTAAGCTCGTTCGGTTAAAAATTGCGCTGTGATCGATCGCAGGATTATTTCGCCGATTGTCATTGAAAATCGAATCAGCGGATGAACGTCGCCTTTTGAATTTTGCTCGCGGAAGAGTTGCGAAGTAACTACGTCAAAGCGTGTATCGATTGTAAGGTGCGGTGGTTCGGGCATGCGCTCCCGTTCTTGCTGGCGATTCCTAGTTTTCTAACGTAAACAGTCGTTCGTCGTTCAAACGGTCTTTGACATCGGCGGCATTTTGCCAATTTGAATTGTTCGCGGTTCTACGATCCTCCGGGGTTTACCAGGATGACGGTTCTGTCGATCGTGCTGGCATAAATCGTCGCGCGAGGCCTACTAACGCGACCGGAACCAAGATATAGCTAGTTCTCGCTCGAAAGAACCGTCGGCGATATCGAAGCAACAGATTGCTATGTAAAGAAGGAAGGCCGGTGCGTATACTCGAGTGCAATAATGTCTTCCGGGTCTAGACCCGCAACTTACCACTTCCAGAACGGTCTGCCTGCTCCCCTAACTTGTCTGTTCCATATCTGTGTACGCATACTGCCACTAATAGTGAGAAAGGTCAGTGGAGATCAACCACGTAGTCTTTTTCGTCGAAATAGTAGTCGACGCTGAAAGTCATCGTTCCATTTGATTATTACAAACAAGTCAAATATTTCATTTGAACTTCAATTATATCGATTAAAACACAATTATTTTTCCTGATGACAAGATATATTTGTTATTTCACTGTAATGACCATGTTACAGATTACAACGTGTTGACTACACCTGCAGGTCTCGTACGTAAACAAAAGTGAAGATACGCTAACGATAGTATAAGCGCACAGTGCATCGACGTAGCTAAATCAGATTATTTGGTATAGGAGTCGAGGCTCAATCTGTAACAGCTAGGGGGACATCTATAATCGCTTTATTAATATCGGTTGTTCTCCACTTTTTCCCCCCAAGCGATATAGTAGTCCCGGGGAGTGGTAAGTCTAGCTGTTTTCCTGGAAAACATTATTACGCTTCCGCTACAATAGATTAGGCGGCCGAGAATTTTGAGGGTTTCGAAAGCCTCTCGCAAAGCAGAATGGTTCACGTGGACGGATATCCCTTCGCACCCGGCAGCTTGCCGAAAAGCCCGAGTTTCCATCAAGGACTCGCCTTAGCCACGGTCCTCTCGCGGGAACCGAATAAGGCTTACTTGCCCAACTTTACTTCGCATTATCAGCCGCTACGACCTCTACTAATCGGTAACAAAACTTCGGAAGAGTGACTTCCTCGTTCAAGCTAGCAATCTTTAAATAAACATAATTGTTGCAGGTACGCAAACGAGGTGTCTGTGGAGAACTCGCGTGTGTTTGTATGATAGGGAGAGAGAAAGCGAGAGAGAAAGCGAGAGAGAAAGCGAGAGAGAGAGAGTGAAAATGAAATAGAAACACCATAGTATTAATTATTAATAGGATTAGGGTGTTAAAGAGTTGTAAAAGGAACCGGTAAAGAGAAAGAGGAACGAAGCGGCGGCTCGTGAAAAAAATCAATCTAAATGTATAGGTTGTATATAAGGTTTCAATTTGCTAAGGAGTTTTCTTTACACGGTCCAATTAGTATTTATTTGTTAACTTGTATATACATATATATACTTGTACGAATTGTGTACGAGTTGACGTTGATTTTTCGTTCGTTTTGTCCTGTCTGTATGAATACCGTTTTCTTCTTTTCCTCGTTTTAGAAACGCAACAAGGAAACGAACGGGAGGAACTTTTTATACAGAAACTGCGACAATGTTGCGTTCTCTTTGATTTCGAGTCTGACCCTTTATCGGACTTAAAATGGAAGGAAGTGAAACGTACCGCCTTGTACGAGATGGTCGACTACGTTGCCAAGAACGGAAACGTGATCACAGAGGCTATATACCCCGAAGCGGTGAACATGGTAAGACGAGGGTACTCGATCATCCTAGACCGATAAGAAGGAATTATTTGTAATCGGTATAGTTTCTAGTTTGCAGTGAACCTCTTCCGTACGCTTCCTCCGTCATCGAATCCGAACGGCGCCGAGTTCGACCCGGAGGAGGATGAACCAAATCTGGAGGCAGCTTGGCCGCACTTGCAGTTGGTTTACGAATTTTTCCTTCGACTGCTCGAGTCGCAAGATTTCCAGCCTTCGATCGCGAGACGATACATAGATCAGAAGTTTGTCCTACAACTTTTGGAGCTGTTCGATTCGGAGGATCCGCGTGAAAGGGATCTGCTCAAGACCACGCTTCATAGGATCTACGGAAAGTTTTTAGGGCTTAGGGCGTATATCAGGAAACAAATAAACAATGTTTTTTATCGATTTATATATGAAACCGAGCATCATAATGGGATCGCCGAACTCCTAGAGATCCTGGGAAGGTAATTCTTCGCCAGTACAATTTACTTTTCGTTAAGGACACCTGTTAAACTTTGTCTTCCTCTTCTTCTTCTTCCAGTATAATCAACGGTTTCGCTTTGCCACTGAAGGAGGAACATAAAATTTTTCTATTAAAGGTGCTTTTACCTTTGCACAAAGCCAAATCACTGTCCGTCTATCATCCGCAATTAGCATACTGCGTTGTTCAATTCCTGGAGAAAGATCCATCTTTGACCGAGCCTGTTATCAGAAGTTTACTCAAGTTCTGGCCGAAGACACATTCCCCAAAAGAAGTGATGTTCTTGAACGAACTCGAGGAAATTTTGGACGTGATCGAGCCTGCCGAATTCCAAAAAGTCATGGACCCGCTGTTCAGACAATTGGCGAGATGCGTTTCGTCCTCACACTTTCAGGTATGAATGTGTAGTGCGATTTACGCTCGTTGTTTTTATTAGTTTTAACGCGTCGTTTTCCTCCAGGTGGCTGAAAGGGCTCTTTACTACTGGAACAACGAATACATAATGTCTTTGATATCGGACAATTACACGGTGATATTGTCGATTATGTATCCGGCATTCTATAAGAATTCCCGGAATCACTGGAACAAAAGTATTCATGGTTTGATCTACAACGCGTTGAAACTCTTCATGGAGATGAATCACAAAGTATTCGACGATTGTATTCAACAGTATTATCAGGTACGTAGTTCCCTGTTGAACGAACAACGGGCAGTAACTAGAGATCGAAGTTTTGAACGTGTACAAAAATGCACGTGAACCGTGTAGTAAGGAATTAAGGATTCAAATTTGAATAAGTGTTCGGTGACTTATGGTCGCGAGTGTACACGTGTATTTATACACACGTGGAATAAGGATCTCTGGCAGAAACCGATATGTAGCAATACCGATTTCGAACTGTTTATTAGGATCGTCAAAAGGAAAGGAAGCTTATGAAAGAAAGAGACGAAGCGTGGATGCGCGTCGAAGCTCTGGCGATGAGACATCCGAGCTACAACGCGGCTGTCAAAGGTTTAACGAACACCGCTGCGAATCTCTCGATATCACAGCAACAGTTAGATAGTCCTCCGCCCGACGAAGATGGCGATACGGATCAAACACCGCTCACATTGGAGAAGATAGAGGCAAAAGCGAACGAGGTACTATTTGATTAATCTCTTAAAATTGAATTGATTATGTATATTGTATATTGTGAATGTTTCCTTTTGATCGGTTAAAGGCAAAGAAGATGACGAATATTAATAAAACCAAGCAACTTCTACGAAGGAAAAGCGACTTACCCCAAGACACGCACACAATGCGGGCATTGTCCGATCACAAACGCGCAGATGAGTACCTCGTCACGCCACCGGATCCCAATAATTGCTAGTCTCTACCGCAATCTCTTCCCATGTATCCTCTCTTCTGCTGCAGTGATATTGGGAGTTAGCTTTTTTCGAAGAGAAAACGAAACGCGGCGACGATCCCGATTCCGATTCCGATTCCGATGCCGATCCCGATCTTGGACTCGATCGTATAGAGGTCAGACACTGTTGTAATATTCCCCATTGTATCGAAACTGTCAAGATGTATGCTAATTGTCTCTTTTCCATTACGGTAACAAGAAAAAAAGCTTTCTCTCATTGCACCCAGCACTTTCGGAAGATGTAACAATGTGTCTGTAGCAATCTACAAGATGAAAACGATAAAAAAGCTGATAACTTCCTATATACTCTTCGAAACGATCTACATAAGGAATCGCGCAAGAACTGCAACAAAAAACTTACGTGTAGGTACTCGCTATAAAAGAAAAATCATGACACACACACTCATACACATATACACGAGAAAATACAACCTAGCGAATAAGGGTCCTAAGTATGTATGCGTATACAGAGTATTTTGTAAACTGTAGATTTCTTACGTATGAGGAAGTCTATCGCTGACAATAAGAAGACAGTCCTCGCGAGTGTCGTCTCTGCGATCGTAACGAAAGCGATCGAGGCTGACCGCCAATCATATTCATATTAAGAATCGTGTTCGAATATTGTCTTGCGCTTGGCGGGCGATTTTCTTCATATTATAAGAATTTATGGTTTATCGAACACTCTCTATATATATACTCTAAATAAACAAATTTTATACGAACGCGAAAGAGGTCGAAAAAAGAATGGCCGCGTGCTTGATGTTGTAATAACAATTAAAGAAGAGAAAAGCAAAGAAAAATGGATTTTAGTACTTATGCAAGTTTTGAGGCGCTACACTTCTGACGCGAGGTTTCCACTGATAACGCAAATAAAATGAAACAAATGAAAAATGGCAGACATTAAGTAACAAGTGATATATAGTTGCTTCAACGCTAACAGCTCGTAATTTAGCAGCGGAATGAGCCAAATATAAATAGAAAATACGCAGAGAAAAAAAAATTGAAAGAAGACAGAAGCAAGTGACATCGTTTTTTAGAGTTAGATGAACGTGATAGCACTATTTTAGAATATCGATTGTTATGAATCTGAGTATTCCTGAACGTACTACTTTTATATCTGTCGTGCCTAGATGCCTGTGGAACGCATTCGCAAGAATCGCCTCTGCCAGAGGCCTATAATTAAGGGTCGTTAATGAAGAAAATGAAAGAGAGGGAGAAAGGGAGAGAAAGAGAGAGAAAGCAACGAGATAAAAACGTGACGTTACCGAAGCGGTACAATTGACGCTACGATTATTTCCCAAGAACGCTTGCATGAACCGTTGCGTCAATCTGGCGGTTAATCGAAGAAAATGAAGAAAGAAGTTATAATTACTGTTTCATCGCTGACATGAAATATAAAGAGCAAAAAGAAAAGAGAAGCAGAAAATAAGAAACTCAAAGATTAGAGAAGCGTACGAAGTTGCAAGAAAATGGCGAATCTAAGTGAAAAGGAACTATCTTTAATCTTTTGCGCTGCTGGCAGGCTGTTATGTTAAACATTGTGTAAGGGATGAACTTGTTGAGCATAGATAAACGATTAGCACGTACTATTAAAATAACGAAAATTGAAACCAAATGAGATAAATATTAAAAAAAACTATTTACTATGTAATCGTCCCTATGGAAGGAGAATCGCTGTTTTTGTTACGAAAAAATCATTAACAATACCGAGTATTCTTGTCAATCATCATGTTTGTTACGAGGCTCGGTGTAATCTCGATGAAATTCCCCTTAAATCGTATCACTGTATCTTAAGGAGCATTTGGTAATAAAAGTATTTTTAGTAAAAAAACATTTACACACGAGCAGGTTATAATTTCAAACGAACCGCCAAATATTCCTTTTGTTGTGGCGAAAATTTGATGGAATTATGTATTGCAGAATCATCGGGATTACATTGGCTTCTCCAATCGTTGAAATTAATCGGAAGGAAGTAGATACATAAGTGGAGATGCATTCTTTGAAACCGGTGTCTCTTTATTGCGTTTATGCTTTCCCGCGTATTATGTGATATTTTTTGAAATTCCCCGAATTCGTATATACATAATATCTAAAGGGACACGTAATTAAACTTCGCGCGCTCGTAACATCTGAAGACTGTTACTCGTTCGACAATGAACGAGTACGTATTATTTGCTCTTCGAATTTTCATTTGTACGTAGTGTCAGGGCTGTATTATACAAAATGTAAAATGACAATTTACTTTCGTCCGTAAACATCGTTACCTCAAGTAAGTTTGATCGATTGTTCTACACTTTTTATGATGACAACGGAACAGCCAATAATTAAGTACTTTGTAGATTAAAAGGAGAATGAAGTAAGAAAACAGCCGAATACGCTTTACGCAAGGAGGAGCAAAGATATCGATAGAAAAACAAATTATTAGGCAGCTTGAATCTTATAGAAAATCTCGGTTCTTCCTTACGTAAAGTTTACGAGATCATTGTAGATCACAAAAGAGGAAATGTCCGCGTGTACAGCGATTTGCTTCAAACCTAGAAATACTAATTATAACAGAACACAGAGCTGTGTATCAATGTTCGATTGCAAAAATTTTTTTAATGATCGTCTATCCGATCGATTCGATTCCATGCATGCATATATTCCTTTACAATTTGTTGGAAGCATAATTTTATAATAAATAAATAACTATATCAAACGGCGAAAACTTCACTCCGTCTTTTATTAAATACAATAGTACTCTATTCTCTACAATCTACAAATACCCGGTAAGACGCATGCTTGCTATAATTTGAATTTCGCGCCATTCGACGTGTTGCCAACGTTCAAACTTGACCTCGAGACGCAAAACTAGAAAAACGATAACTACTTCGGGAATCAGAACCTCAAAATTATTGTTTTTGGTCTCAAAATGTTCGTAATGATTCAGAGTATTGATTCCATGCTTAATTACGGTATATCATGTTTTTTCGAATCATGAATTTTGGATATTTAGACGATTCAGTACGGGGGTTTACCGCTAGATGGCGAGTAAGTTCCAGTGCCCGTTGCAAGGATATTTTTGCAAAAGCCACAATTATAATGATCTGAGATACAGAATCGATGCGCAGGAGTAGTACGAAAATTTCAACATCAAAAATATTAGTTCTGAGGTTCTAGTTTTCGAAATAATTGCGTTTACCTATTTTCGTGTCTTCAGGCGTGATCATTGGATCGAATGGTGCTAAATTCAAATTTTACAAGAGAAATTATTCTATCCCTTGTTTGCATTGTATTTGTAACTTACTTTATTCATGTATTTATTTGGCGGTTAATTAATTAACCACATTCTGTTATCTCAATTGTTCGATTCTTCTTCGATAAAATATTGTAAGGGTCAGGACTGGACAGGGCCGAATTAGGATGCGATTATAGGTTTAGGGCTAATGAATGTCAATACTTTTTTGTTTTTTTTTTACTCAGAATTCGACATTCATTCATTTTTTTGGTATAAAAAATATACTATTTCATTTAAAAAACAAGGTCGACCTTCGAATATCCGAAACGCTTCCATCTGTAAAAAAAATAAATACACAATATATAATGTATTCCTTCAGACCATGCAACTTCCGTATACAAAACTTTTTCGCGCAACGCATACTTTGAAAGTTATTATAAGTGTGCAAGTTGCGTGGACCACCCTGTATACATATATATATATTGGAGCGCCCTAAGCCATATAGCAGAAGTAGCAAATGCTCTGGGCCTCGCGATTTCTGGGGGTCCCTTTGGACTGTAAAAATTGTGTTTTATTCTATTATCATTCCAAAACCTAGGGACTCCTGGTAACATTTGCTACAGGCCCCACGCTGGCTCCGCCTCCGGGGCTGGGGGTGGGAATGGTAATGTATCGAGGAAGAAAGAAAAGGTCTATAATTTCTATAATACTCTTTCTATAATTGATTTTTTTTGGTTCTGCTGTTCGTATCGACATTAGATGCAAGTAATGTTTTATAATAACCTAATGTTGATGTCAACAGGAAACGGTGAGGAAAACTCAATCAGCAGAACATGAGCACTCCGTAGGTAGCTTAAGTGCCTGATATTAAGCTAATTAATGGATGTAGCTGGGCTCATAATTGGTGTACCCTTCCTCTCCAGGTTCGTGGCGGAATATGTAGCCTGTGAATCGATATTTCTAACATCATCCGAGGGAATTCAATCACTCTGCGCGTCGCGCGCACAATCGCGGTGTTATGCAACGGAACGCACGGGATACGAAACAAGTTGGGTTTCGCATCACTCTGCCGCATCATATAAATGCAGATCTTGGCATCTGGGTGGTTGGAAAACCTGTCTGTCTGTTTTATAAAATCGTGGGATTGCCTGGCCTGTGGCGAATGGCTTTTCTTCGAAACTTTCTTCCATTTCAGCCCCTTGCAGCCATTTCTGTTATATTCAAATCGATTTCTGCGATCGCGACGCAATCATAATTTTTTCGAGACGTTTTAACTCTTTGCATTCCAGCCTAGTGACTCATATAGTACGCCAATAACTTCAGCACTAAATTAGTTAAGTATGCTCTAAAAAAGACGATAACTATTTTAATATTGTACTATACGATTTGAACTTTTTTGGGAAGCAAAACCAATTAGTTTACTACGGTATGTGAAAAAATTTTTGCAAAAATTGCAAATGATCGTAATTGTTGAGAAAATACTAAAAGTTGAATTTTCAATTTGTTTATATGGGCTATATTGAAAATTTAAAAAGTACGTTTTGTAGATCTGCCTCAATTAAAATCGATCGACATTGCAATGAGCTACAAACTCTTAACGATGGTAAAAATGGCAGATTTTCACGATTTTCAGCCTCTAACTGCAAGAAACCTAAGAATTGTCACTGAGAATTGACAATGGAGTGTAAAGGGTTAAATATGTATTTGTGCTGTCTGGGTGGCTGCATTTCAGTCTAGGCTACTTTAAATAGAATCCTGCGACAATTCGGTAATTCCGTAATCGTATATTTACTTATTTACAATGCTGTATATAATACTTCGATATTTACATGAACGGTATCTACAATGTTACAGATATTGCGGGTCCTCGTCTTTGTTCATGGTGTTTCTGATCCAGTCGATGTAATGCTGCACCTTGGTGTAGACGTCCGGATATCCTGGTCTGGCGCATCCCGAACCGAAAGATGTGACTCCTGCCAGCTGCCATACGCCGTCTGCACGACGACACTGTAAGGGTCCTCCCGAATCACCCTGTAAACAATCAACAAACAGTATTACGAGAAAACTTTTTCAAAATTTCAAGTTAACTCGAATCCGACCAAATTGAATCGAATACGAATCTTCCAGCTATCTAATATAAAGCTGGAGCTAGAGCGATTTGTCTCGTTGATGAAGGCCGTTATAGCATCCTGGAGATGCGAAACTTCTAATCTAGTTGAGTGGATTTCGACCGAGTTCTATCTCATGCGATGGTGCAGATTGTACAGCTCCTGTGAGCATCGATTAAAATACAGTCTGCCTTAGCAGATCTTTCGGTGAGGGTTAATTACGACAGTCATTTTGGTGTGTCGATCGATTTTTCGATTCAAAATGTCTGATAATCGTTTTTCTATTGTTTCAGATGATACTCACTACGCAGCTTCCGGAAGAGCCATCCGTGTGCCCGGCGCAAAGATGACCGCTTCGGATGGGCACCGATTTACCATAGGCTTTCGTGCACTTCTCGAGATCGAGCAACGGCACGGACGCTTCCAACAAGGCTGTTGAAAGCGATTGTGACGGACCATAACGGCCCCAGCCGGAGGCGACGCAATGTCCATTCGCCAGCTTCTCCTCCGGTTCGGGCAGACAGATCGTCCTGACCACCTTCGACAGGGGAGCCGGTCTGGCGAGCTTCATCAGAGCTGAAAGCACACCTTCATTCCACCTCGTTCTGCTTCTTCGTTTATTAATCTCTATCAACGATCCTTTACTTTACATTAAGGGGGTACACTCGTCTCTGGGATTTCAAGGGTGTCTTTCTATACTAAATTCCGTCAGTATTAATCTTACACGATCAATCAAAATCTTCGACTTGAATGTCATTCCGACTGACCGTGTAGAGTCCGCTTTGCAGCGCTGGGAACGAGAGTCTACCCCCTTAAGGCGGACCACAAAATTCCGAAACATTTAACCCTGATACGTTCCTCAGGGTGAAAATTCACCCATTTACCTTTTTCACATATTGTAAAACGATTGATTTCTTTTTGTCTATGTTGCAAAATGTAGTTTTTTGAAATGTCACAGTATAATTGAAGCATAATTCGTAGATTTGAAATGTGAAGTGAGAAAGGGTGAAATATTGTTCTAGGATCATGTATGCAGCTGTCTGAGAAGCGTATGAGGGTTAACACTTTCCACTCGACTGTCCCATACAGAAACATTAGCCTTCGCGAATGCGGAAGGCTATTTGAAGAGAATAGGCGCGAATGTCGAGCAGCGTTCACCTACCGATGTCATGAACATAATTGTTGAACCTTTCGTGGAGGACGACTCGTTCGACGGGTAGCCTGGCCGAGCCGCGACCGCCGGAATCCAGTTCCCATTCCCCGACGACCGCCGTCCATAGGGCGCCGATGGGCAAGTTGAAAAGGTCGCTGTAAAACCAGAGACATTCGGTCGAGAAAACGAGAATCGCGTTTGCGATTGACAGCGAAACTCACTTGTGAATACAATGAGCCGCGGTGACCACCCAGGTGGGATCAATCAGGACACCACCACACCAGTGCCCTATGAATCCCAATTTCGGATGCAACAGCTGAAGGGACACTTGCCAAGGCCAGGAGCCTCTTCTGCTCGGCTTTCCGTTGAAGATTCTGCCAGTGCTCGCGGGTGCGTTCTTCTTCCCGATCGACGTCGAGTTCCTTTGGCTGTCACCTTCCCCGAAGATGGCTCGGGGCTGCCTGTGTGACGCTGTCGGACATCCGCATTCTGTTATTTAAAAAGGTTCTCACCCGATTGCTGTTGTCTTTCGGTCAACAACTCTGCGCGCTTTAACCCTCTCTACAATATATTATCTCGTAAACTTCGCAGATTACGGTCTTCCAAAATAGAAACCCGAAGAGAAAAAGAATGAATATATGCGATTGATAACTCCACCGTGGAAATGTCTGATCGCCGTTACATCGAAGAGAGTTTCTCTATTTCAGAGGAGCAGAAAAAAGCTTGTCATTCGCGCGTGGAAAGTGAGATCAACGGGAAACGCAATCGCGGGGAAGGATCTACATCTCTCATGAATAGAGAAACCATGACGGCGATCGGTAGCATGTATACACTGTCCTCCACGCGACGCTCACTGCTTAACCCTCGGATGACGGTGCATTTCAACTTAAACGTTTCGCTCGTCTTTAGACGACGAACTCGAGTAATCGTTTCGACGAAAGATTAATTTTGCAGAGTTCAAGCAGAATTGATTGCTCACCGAAATGATTGTCCGTGATCCTCGGCGTCGCGCAGTCGATCTCCGCGAGGACGAAAAGGAGTATCGCTAGTCGACTACGAAGATTCATTTCCGGCGAGCAGAGTGCACCTATTGGTTCGTCAGCTCACCACTTCATGATTGAGAAGTCCGAGAGAGTAGACTTCTGTTCACTGTTCACTGGTGTTCACTGTTCACAGTTTACGGGACAATCGGCACGAACCTCCGCGGGTTGAGTCTCAACGGACAATCATGGTACAAGACCCGAGAAACCACGCCAAAGAAGACGACGACGAAGAGCGATCCTCGCGCTGGATCGCCAAATCGCTGAACCACGGAACGAGGAGATCCTTCGAAGGAGCCTGGAAGAAAGTGATCGGTCGTGATCGTCATCGAAGAAGGGGGATTACACGCGCTTAGGATCGCGACTCGCGAATGGGAACTACGAGCAGAGCTCCGAACGGACGAATATCGCTCTCACTAACGAAAGTTACCGTGGCTCTCGAGACTCCGGCTCCGATACCGCTGCCTGCCTTCTCCTTATTCGTCGCGATTAGCTGGTACTATACATTGATTAGCAACGTTTACACTTTCAACTAATTGCCGATGCGATTTCGAGTCGCTAAGTTTCTTTGCAGCGAGCTCCATTTCGCCAAGCGTCGACCTTTTTGCGCGGATTAACTCTCCGAAAGCGCGACCAGTTGCGATATCGTTGCATCGGAGTATGCAAGACTCGGGATCGGATAATACAATCTGATCTAGCCGAGGCACACTGGGGTATTTGACCGAAAAGTCGAAAAAAGTCGATTTCCACATTTTTGCGTATGGCATGAAATTTTTGCGATTTTCAAGCGCATTAAGGAAAATTCTCTAAATTCTTACATCACAGAAGTTTTTCAGTATAGTTAGTAAGTTGTCGCACGATTATAAAACTTCATTGATTTTGTTATACTATTGAGTAATATCCGGTACTCTGTCTGGTACCATTATAGTCGATAAAGGTTTGCGATCACAGTGCAAAAAGAATTGGTCTAAATATTCAAGAGTTATAACTAGACTGCGGATCTTAGTGGAAAGTAAAAATTGTCTGCATAGCAATACCGTAGAAACTTGCAGACTGAATACCGGTGGTGTCCCGATCGGTGAACATCCATCAGTTTGACTAGGGTATACACTCGGTAGAGTATGTGGTCGATTAGCTAAATTTCTTTATTGGCTCCGCACTGTCCACTCTCTCCCAGTTCGGACGTTTTTGTCCCACAGTTCTTTTCCAGAGGAATTCCGCGAGGTATCGTTTTAGAAAAGCAAAACGACGACTTTCGACGCAAGGGTATATCGTGCCAGCGGACTTTCACGGTCATGTTACCCACCGGGGAAAAAAGATCGCGTTTCGGGCAATTACGAGAGCGAGGCTACGTGAAATGGTTGGACGACGGCCGCGCGAGCAATAATAACCGGACTGGAAATTCGGAACGGAATTCGACGACAAGGAATTCGAGGAAAATCGCGCACACACGGGCGCGCGGCACGCTTTCCCTCGCGTTGGAAAAACGACAAAAGATCTACATCAAGACTTCTATATGTAGGAGTTACGAGCGGGTTCTGGCCGCGCAAGAAATCTTCGAGCAACCAGGTTAATTCCGGAATCCTTTATTTGGTAGAGTCCGCGATTGAAACAAGAATACTGGAAATAAGAAAATTCGGATCGATAACAAGGAACGGGACAGTTTTTTTTCGGCTCCGAGAGCATCATCGTAAAAATTCGGATCGAAGTGCCAAACGTTGAAATAGATTTCTCACAGGTAGGTGTGTCTTTTAAAAATAGTGTTCTCGTTTCCTCGACCCATTTCAGCCGCGGCAATTTGATAGAAAACTTGTTTTTCAGTACGGTGAAACCAACGAAACGCCACAGCAACTAAACGCCACAGCAACGAAACGCCACAGCAACGAAACGCCACAGCAACGAATCGAATTTTGTCTGAAATGAAGAGGAGAAGGAAATTCGCGGTCTGGTGCCACGCTCGCGCGTGCCTCCGTGGAATTAAATGATTCGTATCGGGTTTTACACATGTTATAGCCGTTTCGTTACACTTCGCTTGCCGATGGAGAGAATTAGAATAAGAAACGGTGAAACGACGATCTATGAGGATACTTCGCCGTCGCTTGACTGCTTTTAGCGCTTCAGTGCGCCGCGCCGCGCTGTGCCGCGGTGTTTTGGAACGCTGTACGCCGAGGCGAAGTCACAGCGAACAAACTTGCTCATCAGGGACAAAGATCGCGCGGAACTTTGCACTTCTAATAACAAGCTCTTCTAATAATGGGTGCACCGGTCAATCTGAAACTGTGTCCGGAGCATCCGACTTAATTGGAATTGGTTTGTTCACATAAAAGATTCGAAGATTCCGATCTTCAAAGAATATAGCGTGAAATTTGCTCCGACAACGAGTAGAAAGGCGCGAATACTCGGAATCACCGCGTGGCTTGCCCATCACACTGGCGTTTATTAGTAGCCGCTAATTACATTAGGACAATAGGACGGGACGAAACGCTATCGTGCAGCTGTTGTCGTCGGCGCACGTGTCCGGTGTTTAGTAGGCGTTTGCGATTAAATCGTATATTACCGAGGTAAATATGTAATGAAAAGTTTCGTTCAGCAGACGCTCCTCCCGCTCGGATCGTTCTTTTCCATGGTAATTATTTTCGTGCGCGCCATTAGCTGATTAGGCACGGCAATCTCGAGGGAAACCGGGAGGGTGCGCCATTCGTCATTAACCCATTCTAACGCGGAGCCTAATCTTATCAAAATTTTAGAAATTCCGTTCGGCGGAACGATTACGACAGTATCGTCGCGAATTCGCGAATTTTTCAAATGACTCATGGACAAGAACCTTCCGCGGTTTCTACTTAATACGGTTCTCGAGTAACGAGTGCCGTTGCATTTGCGGCATGCATTATCTATGTGCACGCGTCCTTATGTCAGGTAATGGAGGGTTGTTCGATTACAGAGCGGGGGCCGCACGCACGCATACATTTCCATCGTAATCAACCGACCGCTTCTGCGTCTCTTATCACCGACCCTCTATCGTTTCTCCGTCATTTCCCACAAATGCGTCTGTAATCGTTGCAATCTATAAAGAAAAAAAAAGAGTTCGTTTCCCTTTGGCCGAATTAAACTTTGGACGAACCAAAATACGTAGTACTTCGAATCAATGGGGTCCAGCCGCAGGTGGCCTCAAGCTCGAGCGGCAAATTTCGAAAATGTTCTAACGCTGTTCTGGAATCAATAATTCCCAACTGCGAGCGGCTTCGAACTTAGTCGCGAAGTTCTGAAGACGCTCGAAGGCAATATCGAAACAATGATTTCTAGTTACAAGTCGAGTACATTTTTTCAGGAAAAGAGTCCAACCCATCGACGTTAGACGCTCCACCATCCCTCGGAACCATTCAACTTGTGCGGTATTTTGGCCAACGTTTGCGGACGATTTAGAAGAGGTTGAAACGGGACACCATGTAGATTCTGGTCGGCCGATGTTGACATGCGCGAGCCGTGTCGAAGATATGCCCGTGAAACGAGCGTGCCGCGCGCGTCTACCGTGGCCTGGTGGCTGTGCGAGCTTAGGGAGAGTGCGCGTTCCTGATCAGTAGCACACTTTCATCGCGGCGAGGAAAGTGAGCGAACGAAAACGTTGCGGGCCAGCGAGAGGAGGCAAAGCGAGGGCACTCGTCTCGTCTCATCTCGACCTCGGTGTTGGCTCGGTCGTTGAGCATTGGAACGCGATTGCACGAGCTAGAGACGCGTCGTTGTTGCCATTGCCGACGCGTCAAGAAACAGAATCGGACAACGACACGGAGAAGGAGAAAGCGAGGGAGGAGTGGCGGCAGCGATAGAGGAGGAGAAACGTCACGGACGTCCTCGGTGGCGGCGTCAGGACGGCCAGGGACGCGTTCCAATCGGCGAGAAAACAGAACGTCTCTGCCCGAGGCGGCCCCGAGCAGAGTCCTCGGGACAGGCCGGATAGTTCGAGAAAGTTGACGTTTATCGAAGAACGACCCTTGATCGCGACATTGACCCTGACCGAACGAAGAATCAGCGGTGAACCAACAGGAAACAAACGGAAAGAGCATTCGTTTGCCGCATGGACCAGCCGAACCGATGATTCCGGGGGTCGATCCTCTCCGGGAAGGGTGACTCATCGCACAGTGCACGGTGCACAGCGTCGCGACGCTGCGGACGAGAGCAAGGGGCGAGGGCGATCGAAGCAGCAGCCGTACGCGAGCTCGTCCGACGTAAGGAGCTCCACTCGTTCGACTCCAAACTCCACGCTAATAGCGAAGCGGGTTTCTCTTCGATTTCGTGCTCTTGTTTTCCAAACTATCCTCTCTTCCCGTTCAAGATGGCTGACGCTGTTGCTCGCGAAGCTCGACACAATTCGGACAGTCTATTGCCACGCGCCGCGTACACATTTTATAAATATCCAGACTCCGACGTGTGTTTCCGTCGGGATAGTATACACTGTACAAGCGTTCGCGTGGACGCACAGCATGTTTCGTTTCGCGTTTCTTCAGATTCCTCGTTCCGTTTCCTTCTCTGCTACTCGTTTCACCCTTGAGGGGGCAACGCGATTAATAGATTTCACATTAGTTTCTTCCAAAATTGTTACCAATTTTACTTGACCAAGTTTGCTTACCCGAATGTCCGGTAGTCCACTCGACAGTCGAAAAGAATTTCCGAAATATAGCCCTCCGGAGTAGGTCGGCAGAGATTAGAGGTAGAGGATAAGATAAAGTTAGAGTTTTGATGCGTTCATTGTATAGAGATCCGCAGTCCTGTGAGAGCTGTATATGATAAAGTTGTTCGTTTCACAGTTGAATAGAGCAGCGATGAGCAGGGGCAGCGAGAATGGGCTCTCCCTGGCGACGCCGCCGGCGATCCACGTGGGTCCGATCGTGAATCCGGGCACGAACGAGACGATCTCGATCGTGATCCCGCTGTCGGCCCAACTAGCAACTGTCAGCAGCCAGAAGATCGAGAAACCGTGCAAAGACTGCACGCGGGAGGATCGCGCGAAACCATCGGCCCGTCCGAGGAACGACAAGACCAAGGGATGTCCTTATCCGGGCTGCACAAGATACGGTCGCGCGTTTTCCAGGGCCCACGACCTCAAGCGTCACATACTCCGCCACGAGATGAGGAAGGAAAAGTTGTCTAATCACGAGAATCCGGCCAGCAAACTACGGATCGGCGAGCCAGAGAGTATAGCTTACAGACAGGCAACAGCGTGGCCCGACGACTCCAGTCATCGGGAAAACAAATCTTACAGCTGCCCGCAGTGCAAGAAGAAGTACACCAGCGAGATCAAGCTGAGGGCTCACATGAGCTCTCACGAGAAGGTATACACCACTGCACCGTCTATGCGTTCTACCCTTTGTGTAGGCAACCGGACTTCGCGAGTCAGCAAGGAGAACGCGTGGCAGGCTGCCCGGTTGCCTACGCACGGGGCATGTATGTATTCTCTTGTGACCGTTTCCTAATTCCGAATTCGCTCTACTCGCCAGTCCACGGACAAGAACGTATGCGCTCTGTGCGGGGTGTGCTCGAAGGACGAGGTGGAGCTACAGGAGCACATGAAGCGGCACACAGCACACCTGTTGGACGTGCAATCGGTGCTGGCCAAGGCGGAGTCGGAGAAGGAGCAGGGCGAGAAGGAGGACGACTTTCTGCTGGAAGAGATGTTGCTCCTGCACAAGAACCCTCGGCGTCCTCTCCAATCGGAAAAGCCGAACGGATCGAAGATCCGCTGCGACTACTGCTCGAAGACCTTCAAAACCAAGTGGACCCTGAGCTCGCACGTTGCGGCGCACGAAGGTCGGTTCCAGTTTGACTGCAACCAATGCGGGAAGAAGTTCGTTCGGAAGAGCCACTACGAGGGACACGTGCGGTCGCACGAGGCCGCGAGGCCGTACGTCTGCGAGCAGTGCGGGAAAACGTTCAAGGAGCTGAAGCACAGACGGGAGCACACCAAGAGGAAGCACCCGTCCAATCAGAACGCGATACAAAGTCTGCTGGACAGCATCAGCCCCTGCGCCTCCGAGGAGCTGCCCGTCGATCAGACTAAATTCACCCTCCTGATGCCGGTCAACTTCTCCGTCTAAGTTTCAGTTTAAGATTAAAAGCCACAAGCGATCATAATTTCTCCTCTTCCCCGAAGCTGCGGAGCGAGACACCGATTTTTATGATAATCGAACCAGACGCTCGCATGGACCAAACAAACAAACAAGTTTCTTACGTCTATTACCGTTCTCGGGGAAAGCACCCGACGTTGCTGCAAGCCGAAGTCAGCTGTTAGACACGGTCGTTCCGTTTAATTCTTCCTCGTTCGCACCGCGACATTCGATTCGGACATTCAGACACCGAAAGCGGACACTTTGAATGTCTCGCTGAGCGTCTCGTTACGTTACAGGGAAAACACCGTCTACCGAGAGTCCTAGATAACAACGTACTACGCGGAGTTAACGATATACTGAGCTGGCATTCTTCTCGGTAGCTTTTTCTTAGCTCCGTGTAGGACGATTCTACTGCATCGATCGTGACTAGCCTCGACACAGAGATTATTATCGGTATTAACTTGACTGGAGATCTTATGCATTTATGTCAAGAATGGGTACACGCAATTCAAAGCCGTGGGCGTGTTAAAAATATTTAAGGGCATCGATGTATTAGTTTCAGCTAAATAGGATAATCAAAAGAAGTATACAATTTCGATTTGGCTCCTGTGTCCTGCAATCAATGCAAACATTATTTTGCACAAAGATCTGCAGTCTAGTAATAACGATAACGCGTTCGGTTCCGTCACACGATTACTTTCTACTCCCATGCTCCCTGGGCTTGTATATTCGTTTCGCCTGTAACTCTACATCCGAACGAGCAGCACACTCACTCGCACACACAGACAGACAGGCCAAAGACAATCTTGATTCCAATCGCCCTCCGAACTGTAAATATAATTCCAATAAATCGACCGAAAGATACCTGTTATTTTCAATGGTAACTCGCGGTGTTCGTATTAAATCGACTCGCGTGTAAATGTGTGCGTACTACGCATGAAATGCGATTCCGAAACGAGAGATCGAGAAGAGCTATTCGACCATGCAACCATACGTTGCTTACTTTGTTTCGCTGTCTCTCTGTCGGTCATTTGTAGTTTTATTAAATTCCTTTTTTTAGCGAGAGCAACATTTTACCGAGCATGAATAAAAGGGGAACAGCATTTTAACGAGAGACGAGGCCACTACATAGCGAAGACGAGGTTCTTGGAGCCGTGAACTAGTCTCTTTTTGACTGTTTCACATTTTTAAATGAACAAGCGCAAGCGGCAGAAGCTGTCGGCGACGAAAAACGGAAAGCCCAAGGAGTCGCAGGAAGATTCAGGATGTTCGCAAGAAGCTCGAGAGCTGAAGTACCGAGGATATGCGTTGGACACGCTTCCGCCGGAAGTCTTGGAGATGATACTTCGACTGCTTCCCTTTCACGAGGTGGCCACGTCGGTGCGCTTGGTTTCCAGGTGGTTTCCTTATCTAGACTTCAGTCGCCTCTGCAACAGGCGTAGGCAGAGGCAGCGATCTTGCAAAGTTTCGTTACCTACGGAGAAAAAGGACAGAAGTTTTTCCTTTGCCATTTTTTCAGACATTGTTTGACAGTGGCGGCGGCAGTGTTGAACTCGGCGTTTCTCGCCACCGGCACGAGGATAGAGGTCCTGACGAATCGCGTGAAGCAAACATTATGGCGGACCAAAGTGAACGTAGAGGTGCTGGCCTGTATGAAAGCCCTGGACATTTTGGAGTTGGTCAGAGAGCAATATAAGTTGCTCAGAGCCGTGACCTGGAGGTACACGCATCCACCTACGGTAGATCAGAAGTTCTCTAGGCTTTGTTTCTACGCGGGAAGCTTGCTGGACTATCTGAACGATCTGCTGACCCAAGTGATTAAGCATCACACGTGTATCGAGTGGTCTCGCGACGCGTACGGCTCTATCGCGGACCTTGTCAACATCTGCAAACGGTTCATGAACTTCTTCGAGAAGATCTCGGAGCGCAGGGTGAACAGGTGAATCCTTTCGGTATTACAGTAAAGGCTCATTATTAGTCCGGAGTCGAGGCGCGATCTCTGTTCAGTACTCCTCACTCCATTGCTGGCCAACCCCGCAGAGCGACGATGATTGATCTCGGCTCGGGTATATCGGTGTGAACACCACGAATCGAATGTTCGAACTTCTTAATTTTCATTATTTATTTAGGGGACTTTCAAAAACATACTTCTGGCATTTTGCTGATTAAAACAAGACCAAACACGATATAATTTCAATTGTATTTAGTGGTGTAATCGACGAAGAAAGTTTCGGTCGCAAGGGGGGACAGCGTATGGGAAAGAAAGAAACCCTTCGACCACCCGATCCGTGTTTCATTCTGCCCTTCTCTATGTTCGGCTCTCGATTGAAGTCTCGGCCACGATATAAGTCCGTGACAAACACGGCTGTTGGACTAATAATGAGCGTTTACTGTAACAGATACCGGTTGGTGCCTCTCGTTCTATTTCGACAGAAACCCGAATTGACATATGTCTTGCATGAAACGAAAGATCATCTTACATAACAGAGAATAACAAATCGTTAGATCCGCGCTAGTATCCGGTTGTAAAATCGTGGACGTTCTCGATTGTCTCTTGGAGGGCAGGCAGACATTGTCCTCGAAGGTGACGAAAAAACGATCCGGAAGTTGCGTGGTCACCATGAAGCTCAGGTACGTGATGAAACGCGCCTGGTTCACTTGCCTGACTGTCGCGAAGAACTCTGAGGAGAACTCGTGGAGGGACGAGCAGCGTTTCATGTACTTGAGACTGCGCCGTTTGGTGGGCAGCGTGAACGACCACCTGCTCGATAGCTGGCATTACAAGAACGAGTTGAATCTACAGGTGATACATCAGCGATTTTCAACCGATCGAAACGCCACTTTTCCGTTCCCAACGTTTCGCTCTCTACTCTAGATACCTCTACCGTTTCCACTGAAACCACCACCCGCGTCCACGTACTCGGGCTACGGAGAATACGGCGGCAAGTTCTTTTACTACGGCAACATGAACAAATACGCGTACGAAAGCAAGTTGACGAGCAACGCGAGTTGGTCGAACACCGCCCTCGACATCGAACAGCAGGTGGCAAGGCCCTCGAAGCCAACTTTCGACCTGGTGATCGATATCGAACTCAGGTGCAGCCCCGAATTGGCTCCGCTCACCATCCGAGCGAATCTCGGATCGGACGAGCTGGAGGCCTACGAGACGAGAAGATACAAACACCAGCAGCTCTTCCTGACTATGACAGTGACGTGTCCCGCATCGGCAGCCAACAGATTGCCAGCCACCTGCGTCTGGGAATTGCGCAGTCCGCGGTATGGCCGCAATAATCCCTAACAGAAATTATACGGACTTCCGTACCTCCTCTATATTTATTTTTATCCTATTAGTTATACACCTATACAGAGACAAACACACAGATTTAATAGCGGTTGTTCGTAGAAAAGTGGATACATGTATGTACGCGTGTACAAGATGTTAGGCCCAATCAGAACGTTCTGGAAAATAAGGATCTCTAAGAATATCTATTTAAGATGGTCACGATGGGCGGAACATCCTGTACACGTATATAGAGTAACCAGAATAAAGAGTGCCGATTATAGAATTTTATTTACGCTATGTCTTTAAAGTATCAAAATTAATTCGAAGCAGACATTTTTGTAGGCTCTCCCACACTGTCCTCTATCGTATGGTTCAGCCAAGTCGTATCGTTTAGTTTTCGAGCACGTTTCTCTAATATACCGTAAGCATAATGGTTCAGGAGAACTCCTCTGGGTAGAGCTATCCCCTGGAATCTGTATACGCTGTCGTTCTGCGGTAATTTGTGCACAGCGGTGATCGTACAGCGGCCTATTAAATTGGTATTCCCTACCATCGGCCCCTTGCTGATGTCTATGTGTTCCCCGACTCTATACAGCACCACTTTCTCCTCGTTCGCTTTAGCTATGTCTGGGATCTGCTGCGATTTGATAGGGTTGTCTTGAAATATTTTTTGAGCAACCCCTTCGGTGGTTTCTAGCCTTTCGATGGGTATCTCCAGATTGGTCAGTTTTACGAACTGTGCAGACATGGCTCGCATTTCTTCGTCAGTGGGCTTCCAATCGGGTAAGTCGAGGTATACATCGTACACAAAGCTTCCTGCCTTTATATTCGGCACTGGGAAACTGTGCAAGTGCAGCTTAACGTCCTCCTTGAATGACGTATCCACTACAGCGCCCAAAATAAATGAACACGTTCGCCAAAATGCCAAGTTGACAGCATTTATCTTTGGACTCTGCAGATTTAACAATTCTAGTTTACAATCCGAAACTAAAGGTTTGTGCATGTCCCACACCGATCCATCCACTAAGGCAAGAGCGGACACTTTGACAATACCCTCAGAGATATGCTTAGCGCAGTCTGCCGGCGTTGATAGCTTCTTATTCATTACAAGAGTGATTTCTTCCACGGCACTTTGATATTTTACATCTATTTTCTCAATTCTTCCTACAGACGACCTTTGCCTTTTCTTTTCTTCGTCGAACAATTGGTTCTTCCTCTGCCTTATCTCAGCTCTCGATAACATACTCTCGCATCTCAATTGGATGTTGGTCTTTTGGAGTCTCAAAGCACCGAAACAAAGAATTCTACTCCTAAAATGAATTTTTCATCTACGTTATACCGCATTACCAGTTATTTCATGAAATACTCACCTCTGAAACATTTTTAATCAGGGTATAATGCGATTGATTCAAAAGACTTATAATTGTTGCATCTATGCACAGATGCGCTCTTAATTACTAAGTTTCGTTTACAGCTTTTATTTCGAAATTCGAAGTACACCTAGAATATTACATCGAATGATTACGCGTGCGAGAAAAATACCAGCGAAACTTGACTCAGTAGTAAAGTGTATTTACTTACTCAGAGTATCGTTTTAAGAAATGTTACGATGCGCAGGTTATCTTTATCGTCATAACCTCTCTGCACTGTGTCTTACCTAAATTTATTCAGCTCGACGGTACATAAAGTTCATGACATTTTATTCTCGTCTTCCGAGTTAGTGTTTTACTTCATCCAAAGCAATGTTTGATACGGTGTTCTACCATTTTTCATTTAAAAATAACAAAATTTTATGAAACTTGTTACGAATACCATACACAAACTATTTAACGCGAACTGTTCGCTGCGAGAAATTTTTCAAGTAAAATTCGCGTGACCGTATTAGGGCACGTACGCATGAATATTTCACGAAATCTTTAGGATTCCTTTTCGAAAATTGGATATCTTATAACATTATATATATTTATTATTGCAAGATTATCCTTATAATGCTAAACTTGGGTAAAATAGTATTCTTTCGCATCCAGATTCCTTTCTCATGAAGATGTTGCAACAGGTGCATTTGTCCTCTAAATTATGGTAGCCCTGTAATTATATATATCACCACTGCAAATGTCAACAGCATACTACACATTACGCATCTGAGTCACGTGTATTACAACCTCGATCATAAAAAACATAACCAAAGATATGGATTACGTTAACCGATGCTGAGTAAAGAATGAATTCTCCTTATTGTTGGTGTTAGAAGATGATATTTAACTGTCCGTTCTGTTAGCGATACAATTATACTGATGTCACTAAAATGTTAATGTTTTGTCCGACTTGCGGCAATGTGCTACGGGTAGAAGAAGCTTTGGCTGGATTGCGTTTTGCCTGCAACACGTGCCCTTACATTTTTAACATTGCAAGGATAGTCAGTACACGTACGTATCCAAAGCTGAAGGAAGTGGACGACGTTTTAGGCGGAAGTGCAGCTTGGGAGAACGTGGACTCGACAGAGGAAAGGTGTCCGAAGTGTGCTAACTCGCGGGCGTATTTTATGCAAATACAAACTCGTTCCGCGGACGAGCCCATGACTACATTTTACAAATGTTGCAATCCCCAATGTGGTCACAACTGGCGCGATTAAAGGTACGACGATTTTAGCTAAACAATTACAGTCTGTTTCACAAAGGCGCAACACATGCAAGTTTCGTGGGGATGCTTTCCCATTATACTATATAGATGGTAGGGGTGCATGCCGGGTTGTAGTTACAGGCACTGAAGCAGCTAGTTCCAGCTTAGCTCAGAAGTCCTATTTTTACGTTTACAATTTGCATCGGGTGGTTGGATCAGTTTGATTGAAACTGACAAATATCCAGCCAAAACGTATTAAAGACATCTGCATTTGTTTGCAATATCCTTATCTTTCCCACGCTCTTGTGGCACAGACTGTATCTTGCAGGTTCAAACCTAATTCACACATTTTACACAAGTATCTTTTCTGATCGTAAGAACTGCTGAGCACAGAAAGTATTTTAATCTGTTATAAAGACACAATTACATCCTACGTATACTGGAAAAAGGCTGATTTCACTCATGGAGCAATTAGGTCCGATAGCAAACACTGCAGAAGGTGCTGTGGAGGAGGTGAATTGCTTGGATTCCAAGCATTGGATATGCAAAGGAAAAAGAAGTATATCTATAGCTGCTGAGCTTCTTCAGCGAGGCAAAGTTGTGGCGCTTGCCACAGATACAGTATACGGTGTAGCTTGTTCTGCTTTGCAAACCGATGCTATCAAAAGACTTTACAAAATTAAGGGGAGAGACGAGAATAAACCTTTATGCATCTCTGTCAGCAGCATTAAGTATATAAAATACTGGGGTGTTGTAGATCATCTGGAGCAAGATCTATTGTCATCGTTATTGCCTGGTCCATTCACAATCGTTGTAAAACGACAACCAGATTTAAATCCTGATCTGAATCCAGGGGTTGATACCATTGGCATAAGAGTACCGGATAATAAATTTTTGAACTGCGTTAGTCATATAGTTGGACCATTGGCGCTCACGAGTGCAAATGTTAGCAGCGAACCGAGCTGTTTGCATCCAAGAGAATTCAAAAAATTATGGCCCGAATTAGATGGAATATTTTATGACATACACACATTCTCTAGGGCCACTGATCATTTAAGAAGAGGGTCCACTATAGTTGATTTGTCGGTTCCGAAACAATATAAAATTATACGCAAGGGTGTAGGAACTGGTGTTCTGATTCATTACATGAAAAAACATGGTTTCCAAAAACTCGACGACAATTGATTACCATGCATTACGATGCTATGTATAATATTCTTACCGATCAATAAATCTGCTACTAGTGCGATTTATAATTCATTTATTCTTCGTTTATCCATAACATTTCAATATGTTTGGACTTAGAGTTTATGCTCTATGCTATAACGATAGGCTAATAGAATTTCATATTTGGTGCAAAAGAAAAAGACAAAGGTGAAGTTAAAGTATCTTTTATTCTCTTAAGTATCAGTGTACAGCGAATTCTCGGAAGAGAATCTCGATTTATTACAAATAGATCCACCACGTGGCTTGTAGTAACAAATATTAAGCAATAATTTCTATCCTGAGGTATCTCTCTCTAATTAAATTTGTTAATAGTTCACATTGGTGAGTACATCATTGCGTGTGCAAAAGTTCAACAACGTTGTATTGTCTTCTTGATGAGAGATATATATATATACGTATATATATATCACATAATATTCTTGTAAAATATTATTCGTTTACATGTTAAATAAATGTAACGAATGCTACGATGTAGACTTTAAACATGAACGAGAGTCGAGATGCACAGAGCGAAGTAAATAAATAATTCACTTAATTTGAGAGTCTAGTATCCGGTAATAAATTAACAAATCACGATTCAGTCGAAACGATAACATCCGAATTTTCTGCATGTTATCATTATGCAGTCTATATGCACCTGAAAATGCGCGCATCGTTTATTTACTTTCCTAATACATACGGCGAATGCATCTGTAGGTATTCGAAGTTCTTAACAAAATTCTTGCGATAACGATCGTAAAGGGTTGAACAAAGAAAGATCAATAAAATGCATTTCAACAAAATGACTAAAAGAACACTACTATAACAGAGCACAGTCAACGCTTGATGAATGTTGTATGTACATTTTCTTTACAACTTCGTTCGATTCAAGTTGTAAATTAGGCTCGCTATGGAGGCAATGATATTTCTTAATTGCCGGTAAGGGTTTTTATTTATAAAAAGAAACCAATCTACGTATTTTAATCGATTGATTTGCTAATGGTCTAGTGTAAATAAACCGAATTTAAGGAAGAAACCCATACCGATTTCTTTTCACCAGAGACAACAAGCGTAGTATAAAAATTTTCTATAAGAAAAGTAGAAGCGTTGCACAAAAGAAAAAGTAATTCGAGAGTCACACGAAAATAAATTTGGACCTTTGTATCCAATGTTTTGTGGAATACGTATCGTAACATGTTCTGTGTCTCATCTACAAGAGAGTATCCGTTAGATATGTATGTATGTATGTGTGTATGTATATGTATATACAATGTATGCATACGCGAATGCATCCATTTACACATACATACGTGTGTATATTCGTATTATTTTCTACAATCATAATTCGCGTAGTCACTCGACACGTGGACACACATATTCTGTGTCTATCACAATACTGCGTTATCATTGCTATGAATTAATATAATTGATTAACTCACAAAAAGATCAGTATGTATAGTTTTCGATAAATAATTATTAAAATAGCGACGGTGTAATAAATAATTGGTACAGCTATTTGCACACACGCACACGCATAGAGATGTATGACAACGTGAAAAAAATGTCACGAAGAATATTCGTTAATTGGCCTCTCTCTCTCTATCTCTCTCACTCTCGTTAAATATTCATCAAAGTCCAATTAAACATTTCCATTCGCATAACTCACTCTTCATTCTGTACCCTAAAAACTTTAAATAGAATTTTATCTTTCTTTCGCATCGCGCAAGTACATACCGCAATCGTGTCTGTCTTTGCTTACTCGTTTATAATGTTAAATTCTACGTATTTTTTCTGATTTACAATATATAAGTCAGTCTAGTCTTCCTTTGGAGAAAACATTCCCACCGGGCCTTTCTTGCCTTCGCTTTTAAAAATTCCTATCAAACTGCTCCTCAATCTCGCGTAAATCTCGTTGCGGACCGTCGCCGTAAACTTGGTAACGAGACAAGTGATCGCCGCCGTGGCGAATATTAAATTATAAAACAATACTAGTTTGAAATTACCGAGCCACTCGATGCGCCCGAAGTCACCAAGCAAATCGAAGTTCGTCATACCTAAAAAACCAAATAGCGCAGATAGTTAAAGATATCTAAGGATTGACGTGGAGGACGTTTAGAATTAATCAGTGGACTACGTACCTAATATCCGTGACAGTAGTGGCAACGCGGAACTGAGCACAAGAAGTAGGGCACAGTTCGCGATAAGGTGGGTGAGAGGCGTGGAATGAAATCGTGGTTGAACTCTTCGTACTCCTGGAAGCGTGTACAGGCCTATCGCGCTCGTCGCTGCCAAGTACAATATCACTGCCACCTCTACGGTTGCTCCAATGGGGCCAAGCTTCGACAATGAACTAATGCCTAGAGTAAATTGCTGGAAGAAGAATTGAATCAATCTTTATTGACTGCGGCTGTCCAAAGCGAACACACGTCCCTTTAAATGTTTTAGAGGGATCGATACGAACCCTAGTACTCAAAGGCAGCGCCTTTATACCGATTAGAAGTTCTAACGTGTTTTGAACAGCTAACAGGGCTGTGGCAGTGGAAAGTATGAGTAAGGCTAGCATAGCCAAAGGGTAAAGCAAAGTGCGCCGAACCCACCAGGTTCGCCTTTGCTGATCTAACACTTTTCGCCGTTTTTGAATATCTTCTAATCGCTGGGACAATCCGCGTTGCAGAGCACCATTCCTTAAACACATTAGGCTCGGGTTCACGTTAAGAAGTTCATCGTCTTCGAGAACCGAACCACACGCTGGTATGGACATCGGTACCGGTGAAACGTACGATTTGCCCGTTGCTTTCGCATGCTCCAACCTGCGGACCCAACAAACGTATAAGACAATGCATCCATCTAACAACGATCTTAAAAATATTAGATCGGCGACCAACCGTCTTCTAATACACTCCTCTTCTAATCTGTACGCAAAGAACTCTTCGTCCAAGTTCTTTAGGAACTGCGGCTTCACGAGAAACGAGCCAACTACTCCGAACAATCTTACAAACCCCACAGGTGTGCACACTGTAACAACAGACACCGTTTACTATACGTCTTTACTCTCGTTTTCTTGTAACACAAGTTTGTACTCACGCAATAACATGACAACGCCGACAAAAGAAACACAGGAATAAAGGAAAGGTAAATAGTATGTCCACAAGTCTGTAACACAAAATACGATTACATGTTTGCGGTTGCATAGAGATAGAGTCAATTTGAATCCGCTTACTGAGCAATGTGTGAAGACTGGACTTCTGATGATCTATAAGTGCTGATAAAACATACGTCATTCCTAACACCAATGTTCCCAACAGACAAAGAACGGTGACTGTTTCGTACACTCTAGCCATTACACCCTGAAACGAAAAACAATTTTTTTAATATCTATACAAACATCGAATATAAATCGAATAGTCAAAAGTCGAGGAGGGATTTTCCTTACCTTCCTGTAGCCCACAAATCCCTCCGATTCTGTGAACAAGTAGGCAAACGGTAGGAACACGAACAGGGACACATTTGAGAAGAGGAACACATGATTCCATAGACCTGTTTGTTAACGAAACATTGAAAATAATTAGAAAACCAAACCAGACGGCTATGTTTGGAAAAATCTGCGTGGAGTTATCGTACCTTGGATAAGAGAGCTGTTTAGCCATTTAACGTAATAGCTGTTCGGATATAAAATGAGAACTTCGTTGCTGGCGATGGAGACCGGAAGTAGTAAGGTCGCCCCAACGGAAACCGCCAGAGCTGCGGTGCACAAACAAAGACTGATTTTGTAAACTGTTGCTTCATCCTCGTCCACGGAAAAGTAATCCTCGCGATCTCTTCGGCGAAATTTTGCGATCAAAGCGTAACTCGAGACGTAAAGGACCAGGAACAGAAGAAGAAATATCTGAAAAAAAGTGGAGTGGTTAACTTGTCGTGCAACATTCAAACTTTCTGATTTATTAAGACGTTCAATCTAGTCATAAATGTCGCCTGTTCCCAAACAGAAACGGAAGAAGCGTTTGTAAATCATACGAGCGCTTAATACTCGTACACGTGTATGCAAACGCGTAATCTCTTCGTGTGTGCGCTCTTTCAGTGTGCTCATCGAGCGTGCAATCTGCGTTGATCTGCGTCGTTTTTTGATTTGCTCGAGCAATCGTAAACTCGAGCGATCCGCCATCCGCGGCATTGAATGAAAAAATTATTTGTACGTACTGCTCGAAGAGCATCGTACGATTGCACAACTTAATTTCCACCCGGTTACTATTACCAATATACAGTGGGTGTACAAAATGTTCGTATACTTTTTAAAATGGAATAACTTCTTTATAATTGTACCAAACGACCTGATTTTTTATAATTAATTAGGAGCATTGGTTTATGAAGTGATGTGCAAAAAAGATTTTCCAAAAAATTATTATTTACAAGGTTACATGCAAAAATAAGAAAAGCATTTCTTTTAATTTTTTTATTTAGGCGCGTAATGAAAATTAAAAATTATGTTTTGTAGATCTATGGTAGTCATACACATACTGAAAATTTCACCGAAATCTTTTGACGCAGGAAAAAACGACACGCATCGAAAGATATACGATTTTGTAGATGTTAAGCAGAAACTGATAAAAAATCAGTGTAAGATTTTCTACCATTTTTAACCGCTTGCAGCTCGCGCGTATGTTAATCGATGTCGATGAAATTTTCAGCATGTAACAAACATAGATCTACAAAACATATTTTAAATTTTCATTGAGGGCCCTAATAAAAAAATTAAAAGAAATGCTTTTTTATTTTTGCATGCAACCTTGTAAATTGTCATTTTTGGAAAATCTTTTTTGCAGATCATTTACTAAACGAATGCTTCTAATTATAAAAAATCAGGTCGTTGGTACAATTATAAAAAAGTTATTCCACTTTAAAAGGTGTAGGAACATTTTGTACACTCACTGTACAAGCGTGCAATATTCAATAGCATCCTGCTTTCGACAAGTAAATAAATAAATACATAGTATGTTCGACAGAACAATAAATACTTATTTCTTTGCTGTGCAGAGTCTGAAGTCAAACACGAGGTGTCCTTATCGGACCGTAAATTACAATGTAAAGTCAGTTGCGTAAAAAGTGGTAATGCTGCAGGTGCACAGTGGATTATAACATGTAGTAGCTTCTTCGACAGTGATATATTATTGTTATGATAGTCAGCGACAGAAGTCTAACGCTCAACTTTCCGATCGATCGAGAATTGCTCGAGCACCGCAGAAACAAAACTTTAATCCCTTGTACCGTAACGTGTCCAATACAATATACATATGTACGCTACTGTGCAAAAGAAATAAGCACCCGACCATATTTAATAGAAATGCGTAAAAAACAAATAAGAACACAGTAAATTTTGGAAAAGAATTCCGCTGTTTAATTGAACAGTTCTGAGAATATGTGTTATTGCGGATTATCTAATATTTTAAATGAAATAAATCAATCATAGTACAATACAATTTCTACATAAAGATATTGTTTGTCATTACATATTATCTAGAGTAATATTTCACCCCTTCTTACTTCACATTTCGAATGTACGAAGTATGCTTCAATTATAGTGTGATATTTCAAGGACATATATTTTGCAACACGGACAGAAAGAAATCAATCGTTTTACAATATGTAAAAAAGGTAAATGGGTGAATTTTTACGAATTTTAAAGAAAAAAAACGTAGTAAAAATTCTGTTGAAATTATAAAATAAATCATAGTGCAAGGGGTTAAATGGTGAATGTTTCTGATATCGTTGTTGTAACATGAGCATAAAAATATGTCGAGGCTGAACGATCGTCCCCATAGCACCGAACGGGACACCATTACACTAATTGCGAAGGAGACCTCGGTTACAACAGGCTTCCGTGAACGAGCGTCGGTTATCACGCTCGTTCACATTAATTTTCCATCTCCTCGCTTCCCTCGAGCGTGTCACGTGCACGTACTGGTACGAGACATAAGGTGAAGGCACCAGTAAGTGACCTTGTATCAGTGGTTGGCCATTTTTTAGGAAAACGTAAAAAATAATGTTTCCGAACGTAATAATTTTTCGAAATAGTCGCGGTGGATAAATGTGCCCATAATTATAAAAGTAGTCTATGTAAGCAACAAAAAAAGGTGAATTCTTCTCGATCGAAATTTAGGTATATAATAAATTTAACGATATCGGCGCAAGGTTCGATTATTTATAGAAAAAACAACAAATGTGCAATTATTTAATCATGTTTCTAACGTTTCGATCCCTTTGTGGATCTCTCTCAAAGAGACATTTTTCAGACGCAAAAAATATCTCTTTGAGAAAGATCCACATAGGAATCGAAATATTAGAAACATGATTAAATAATTGCACATTTGTTGTTTTTTCTATAAACGATCGAACCTTACGCCAATATCATTAAATTTATTATATACGTAAACAACACTTATGAAATGAGTTCACCAGTTATTTTATAATTGAATTTTAATATCTAAGGTACAAAAGACATTTACGATTATTTCCACAGAGAATTTTTCTTAGCCGGTTAACTATTCGTGCTTTTACCTTATTTTTTCTCGAGCGATACTCGAAAATCACAAGTCTATTTCGAAACTCGAAATCCGGTAAACAATTAAAATGTGATAAAAGACATTTACAATTATTTCCCCAGAGAATTTTTCTTAGCCGGTTAACTATTCGTGCTTTTACCTTATTTTTTCTCGAGCGATACTCGAAAATCACAAGTCTATTTCGAAACTCGAAATCCGGTAAACAATTAAAATGTGTTGTACAGCATTATCGATGAAGATATCGATACGTTATCGAC
The DNA here is from genome assembly GCA_963971365.1 of Lasioglossum villosulum. NCBI lineage: Eukaryota > Metazoa > Arthropoda > Insecta > Hymenoptera > Halictidae > Lasioglossum > Lasioglossum villosulum. The sequence goes on from OZ020495.1 coordinate 47,237,780, forward strand.
CAGTTTGAAAGCCAAATTACGGTTAATCTAGGAATTAATCGATCGGTTGTATGTGACAGGATATTTCGCTACTTGAGGCGCATCCGATATTTGGAATAGGCAACGCGTTGTCGTTATCGTGTTCCCGATACACTGATTCATTGCTAATAGGAATAGTATCGTTGCCACGTCGCTGAAAACCGGGATACTGAGAACCGCTAACGGCAAAGTGCGTTGTCCTCGGGTACGAAAAGCGTGTCTGGCATACAAATCGTGCGCGGTCCATCTATAATCCATGGTAATCTTTGTCTTTCGTCTATTGTCTCTCGCCTGTCCATTCGGACGATCTATCTTGAGCGAAGGCAGTGCACCGGAGTGCACGCTGAAATAATTCGAACGGTCTTCGGATATTTGGTTTTAAATAGTTTAGTTGTGCGCTGGCGCACAGTGGTCCGGATCGAGAATTCAGTGACATTTTTTCGAAAAATGAACTTTCTCATATTGACACGTACAAAGTTTGTATTGCTTCCTAAATATTCATCTACCTCGAAAATAAAGAATTATATAATAAAAATTGTAACGGTAACGTACACTGAAAGTTGGGCATTATCAGTGGCGTGTTATGACTAGTTGGAGCCCCTGAGCAAAGTAGAATTTCGGGGCCCTTTGTAAATTTTTTATGAGAAAAACGTTGAATTTGGATCTTGGATCTTGGATCTTGGTTTGTGTTCTGGGTCCCTTTTGTTTGGGGCCCCGGGCAATTGCTCAAGTTGCCCATAGGGTAGTACGCCACTGGGCATTATGAAAATAGTTTGTCTAAAAAATTTCAATTGTTATAAATTATTAGAAAAAATAGTTTGCAAACTTTTATTTAAACGATCTTATTTTTAATGAAAAAGTGTCAATGAAAATTAATTAAAAAATATTGTTTAACAAATGCAAAAAATCTTTAATGACCTATAGTTAAAAATTACTATTTTTAAAATTATTTTTATGAAAATTTCATTGCCACATCTCTAATGGTTCAAAACTTATAACAAAATGTCACTGAATTTCTCCGTCCGGACCACTGTGTGGCGCCTCCGTTGGCAGGGCTTATTTAAGAGCAGAGAATGAGATTAGTTCAGGGGTGGTTCGAGAGCACTCGGAGCGACTCGAGTGCCCGAAAACTTCGAAACAGATTCTCTATCTATCGTTCGTTAACGGAATTACATACCGTTAGCCGTCTCTCCACTTTCGGCTCCGATTGTACCGATAAGTACAGCGCACACTGTACGAAAAAAGCCGCATCATAGACGACTTACCAAACCGAGGACGAAGTCGTTTGCAACAATGAAAACACCCGTCGAGATCGAATGAATCAAATTACGCAATGTAGAGAAGCCGGGCCCTGACATTAACGAATTAGTCGAACGATACAGTTCGAATAAAATCTGGCAATGCAATTTCCCCGATGCTATATGCCCTGTTATGATCGCGTGCTATTAAATTTAGTTCGATTTATATCCAACGGAAGATTTAATATGCGCGTTATTTCTCGCGAAAATCGCGAGGGGTTTGCAAGGAGGACGATTGATCCGGTCGTGGTTCGATCGGAACGAAACACAGTACGTCGAATGAAGAGACGATAAGATTGTCGACACGTTTCACAATAGACCGCACGTGTCTTTGACCGAGCAAGTGTATTTTTAGCATTTCTAGATCAAGACCAATGTAGCCAGCTAACTTGTCAGGCCTAAATGGCATTCTCCGTGGCGGTCGCAGTGATCGAAGCGACCCGACCGACCGTTTAAGGCAGGTTCTTATCGCGGCCTGTTTACTAAACACGCGTTTCGCGTACGAATGCACGTACTTATGATGTAAATTGGTACAGATGCACCGCGAGCACTCGCGGAATTATATCTATCGTCGAGGCGAAAAATAAACAGACAGTGGCACCGCGCAGCAGGCTAGTTCCACAATCTAGCTGGACAAAATTCAATATTGATAATGACCCACACGAATGAAGACGGTAGAATGACCATTTAGCTAGGAGCTACAGAAATTATTTAAAAATACAATCTATAATGATATATAGGTCCCGTATTAAGGCTTTCAAATTCCTTTAATTTATCTTTATGAATTATTTTAATTGAAAACTTGAATAACGCAAGTCGCGTTAAATTTCGCTTGCTCCCGACAATAATAATTTCATTGGTTCATATTATCTATATAATAAAAATCAAATGCTGTTCGTTGGTCACGACATCACGTAAGAACGGCTGGACCGATTTGGCAAATTTTTTTTGTTAAATGTTCGTTGTAGTCCGAATCAGGTTTTTAGAGTACAAAAAATTGGAAAAGTTGCCCGGAAACATGAAAATTTGGGAAAAACTAGAAGTGCTTTCTGAATTATATTTCAATACAACAAAAAAACGAACGTCGCAGCTTTTAATCAATATTTCAATCGGAATTTGCATTATTCACGTCTGCTTGCTATAATGATCCTTGCGAAATACGTTTTTTTCTCATTTTTACTTTGTTTACGTATATCCTACAACTTTTCACAAATTCACAAAATGATCACAATCAAATTTATTGAAATTTGGACAGGACAACGTCTGTCAGGTCAGCTAGTGTTTCATTAATCTTTTAAACCTCCCTAATAGTTAACATGTAATTCAATTTCTATTCCGAACTTCAACTAGACTTTTAGCACATTATATTGCTTTGTACACTGTTCTTTTTTCTCCGAATTGAAAGCTTGAAAAATGTACGAAACGCTAAAGAGGATTTTTAACAATTTACGAGATTGTTTCTCCCTTGTTTTGTTACAGCCATCGCGGACGGCCGCCGCACAGCGGTGTAATAAAAAATCATGGTCACCTCAATCTTATCAATGCCACTATGTATTTTTTATTGTATACTATTATAGCTAACGTGAAAACGAATTCAATGACCTACTCCTACAGGTTGAGACCAGATTTGAAATCAGCGTAAAAAATCTACGCGAAATGATGTATAGCATACTAAAAAAAATGTCCGCGGGTGACATTGGAAGAACCACAATTTCCTTAAAATTGTGCAAGTTCAAGGACTTTTTCAAGGTTGAAAAACATTCATACCACAATCTCCATAATTACCTCATATTCTGCAAAGTTTTAGCTTTAGTTTAAAAAGATTTTATCGCTCTTTCTCGTTTCTATCAACAGTTCTTTAATTTTGACACAGATTTCATCGGTTTGTCCCATAGTGCGGCGTATTGAATGCCGCGGGAATTAATGTGGAATGCGTTCGCGGCAGACGGTGGAGATGCGGCTGCCGCTGTGCTGAAAACCGCTTTTTACAGGAGGTACACGACGGTGGAAGGAAAAACCGGTCGACGATCAGAAATAACGCGTGGTCAACGACTCTTCGCGTGAAAGTATTGGGAAAGCATACCCTTCCCGCGGACGCCGGTTCTTCGTTCAGGACTCCGTTCGCGGCGTCGGACGTCGACGATCATCCAGTTAGAATCGATTAAACAAAACCACGCCGAAGTCAAGGCTAAATACCGCGGCTCGAGCTACGCGTTTATAGCGGGTCCAGTTTCGTTTGACGTAACGCGCGGCTCTTTTTCATATATTTACTATTGCGTCACGCGGAAACGTGCGCGCGAATGTAATATCGTTAGGGGTTTAAAGTAAAGTCGATCGGTTAAACAGATTCGCGTGCACGGCGTTACCAACAGGTAAACGGTGTAAACTACGCGGTGCTTCCCGGGGCGACCCACGCCTGTCAAACCGCATTATCGTGACGTTTTTCGTCTGGCAGCTTAAACCGTAAAAATCACGGCGTAAACACGAATGTAGGGTGCGAACACTCGCATTCTATTATTGCACCCAGCGAGTGCAGCGGGACACCGGGTCGCCGCATGCTCCTATACTAATTCCATCGAGATTGCCGGTATCTCGGAGAAATACGACAAAAAGATCCTTAGCGAATCGTGGTCTAGGAATTTCAATAGAAAACACCAACGGATCACATTCCAGTACGTCCACGTATCTACGCGGATTATTGCATTACAAGGAAATACAATTTCTTATCTTCCGTATACATTGCAACGCGTGAAATCAATTCGTAAAGAATGACAACGAACAATAACATCGTATCGTATAAAAATTGCCAATGTTAATTAACGGTTTCTTCAACTACCGAGACACATACTACATTTTTCTCGATAATTCTTGTAAGTTTATAGTTACCGAAACGCGCGTTCTCGGTAACTAAGCAGGGAAATTCTTCAGATTTATAATTACGTGCGATATGGAAGTTGTTTGGACGATTTAAAGGTTAGAAACGTCGATTGGATTTTCCGTGGAATTTCGATTATGGCCGAGGCGGAATTTGTCCGGCGAAAAACGAAATGCTCCAAAGCAGAAGCGTTATACAGGGTGTCCTAAAGTTCCTTCAACGTCCGGAAATGTGAGGTTGCTGAGATCGTTTGAAACGATATTTTCCTTTGCAAAAATGTCGTCCGCGGCTTTGTTTAGGAGTTATTCACGAAAAACACTGACCAATTAGAGCGCGGATACAGCGGATTGATTCTGGCCCGGTCAATGGCGACGCTACGCTTAGCGGGACTGCGCTCCGATTGGTCTGTGTTTTTTGTTAATAACTCTTTAACGAAGCCGAAGACGTTATTCTTGCAAAGGAAAATGTCGCTTCGAACGATCTTAGGAACCTCGCATTTCTGGATGTTGAAGGAATTTCAAGACACCCTGTAGCTAATCGTAAAGAACGTGGCGATCGCAGGGACGTAGCAAGACGCTTCTAGAGCCCTGGGCATTAGGTCGGTGGTCGATAAACAAGAGGGGAATGATCGTGGGGCGAAATCATACTCACGATGTTCTCCCGCACGGTATTGTGAAACAATTGTTCCCTCAGATCCGCATCATCTTCCATTTTCACCTATTCGTTAGTAAATTTTGTTCGGCCAAATATACCGACGTTGGCGACATCTTATACGAATAACCCTCCCTGGAGACACACCATGCCCAGATCTTTGCGAATGACACTCGCATTCACTTCTTCGAGGGAGCTCTTGCTTTCTGCGATCGATCGCAAGGAGCTACACCTTCTGTTTCTCTGTGAAACGAAAATCACATTCCTGTTTTCCCTCGATACCCGTATTATGTTCGTGTAACAGATCAGACGAACGTAGAGGCGTTGTTACGGTTGGCAGACTACTAAACCAATGTTACAAAGCGATCCATGCTACTAAAAACGGAGCGCCGTTTTCTGCTTTAGTCATCGAGTACTTTGCTAGAGAGGAAACTCGTTCGTACAATTTTACGAATCGAGACGTATCGAATAAATTCGACATCGAATGCATGGCTGAATATGTTATTATACGTTTCAAATCATTTTCATGTCTTCTTTCTGGTACAGATATTACGAGTTTCTCATTAGAATTTATAAACATTTGCGTGCATGCATACTGGAAACTAGTTCTTAAAAATTGCCGGAGTTTCGCCTCTACAAGAACGTTTTATGTTTCAGCAACGCTGCGCCATCTACTTTGCCGTTAACTTCAGACACTATTTGAATTGAAATATGTATGGCGCGCCGAAAAGCAGTCTCGACCTTTCTTGTTGCTTTAAACGGGTTTTAAAAATATGTCTATCTGTATTTGTTAATAACTTATGTCTTGATTTTGGTAGTCATAGCGTTTTTCTGCTAAGTGTTTTCTTCTACGTTTCACCCATTCTTCGCGGCGGTTGGACTCTTTGAAACTGAGACGCGTAAGTAAAACGTCATATAATGTAAATAGCTTATTTATTCCGCTTTGTTAAAAGGATGGAGCTTACAAAATGCACTATGCTGCCATATAAATATAAGTATGTAAATCTCTATTATTAATAGTTCCTGAGTAACGAACAATTGCAAATCCTTTTACTCAGATCTAATAAATTCGCACTGGTTTTCCTTACGAACGATTGCACTGTTTGTTTCTTTCTTTTTTATACTCGATGTGTAATACAACTGTGCTATCAGCTATACCCTTGCACGTGAAAATGACTTGCGTTGAATCGATATTGTTCTAATAAATATTATTCTTTATTACAAAAATCTTGTTGGATGTTCCTCTATCTTGGAACTCTTATATTTATATCTACCGTTTGTTGAATCAAGTAAAGGTCTCGATAACAAAATAATTACAATATCCTAATGTTACATATATATATTATATGATATATTATATATATGTATATGTAAAATATATATATGTAACAATGTATAATGAAATAAAAATTATCAACCGCACTTTATATGTAATATTATAAGGTTGGACTGGTAATTTTTATTCGATTATACACTGTTACCATTTAATTTCTATCATATACATATTTGGACCATAAATTAAACTATCGTAGCATAGAGATCAAACTTTTAAGACAACACTCTGCAATATTCAATGAGTAACACGATTTTATTGATAAAAGTATGATGTTACTTGTATTAATAGTGATTTATTTTCTTTTTTGTTCTACCTTCTCCTTCGTGAACAGTAATTTATCGATATAAAATTTACTATTAACAGTACTAAAACGATTTGCTCGATATAAGCGAAACTAATTAAACCTGATTTCGCTTTTTTCCCGTAAGATTTACTTATATATGGCATGGAACACATTCTCTGCCGGTCATGGCTATGAATTCCGTTTAGGCGAATTTAACCGAATATCACAGATTCTTAATCTCGCTAAAGAGGTCATACTTACAAGCTGATTATAGATCTAAAAAACAACAAAATAATATCTCATAATAAATAATAATTCATTCAAAACATCCGCGACACATAAAACGAAAAGAATTTTACATAGTTTAAAGCTCGAACGCATATATTAACAAAACACCCCAAGTGATTTTCTGAAGAAAAATGTAATCAAAGAATAATTACAAATCTTTAGGCAAAATTAAAAACCTGTGTAGATTAATTGTCTAAACAATCCTCATAGTGCACTGCATATTTGCTGTTAACAATAATATCCGTATCAAATAGCCACTTTTCTTGATAGCCTTGTTTTAAAAAAACATTCTGCTTGAGACTTGGATTTAATAGGATTCTCAATCAGCGATCTGATCAAAAGTAAATGATAATTGGCAAAGGACAGATTTATTTTGCTATGCCGCTACTTCGCCGAAATTCATGTGGCCGGTTTCCTTTGCGTGCTGTTGAGCGGCTATTTGTCCGTTTAATTTAACTTTGCAATCGTTGCACATTAAAGTGAATTTTTGAACATCTGTGAATTGACGACTAGATTTCGCTTCTCTTGCTAGTTCCGCAGCCTCCAACAATATCCTTGTGTCTTCCGTGGGAAAGATCGTTTGTATACTACCACCCTGAAATAAAATACAATCTGTAGAAAAATTTTCCTCCATTACGTCGCAATATCTTTTAAGATAACACTTACATCAAGAGGTTCCAAATACAACGGATCATAATGGATTCCATCGAATATTAAAAACACTCTTTGAGCATAGTGTTGATCCTCTCCAAACCTATTGATGATAGCGTTAATACTATCGATCACTGCTATTTCCAGGCCATAGAATTTCGACAATATCGATAGCTCTATAGCTCCTCCCCAAGAGTCCGATTTTAAAATCCACTTGCAATATTCAAGATTCGGTCTTCCTAGGAAGGCTTCTGAATATTCCTCTGGGTCTGCTGCCACGGCGTTCGCTATGATCTCTCTCATGAAGCTAGAGCAACTAGGATCGACTTTACCTGAAAATATATTGCAATATTAAAAGGTGTACAAAGCGTTATCAAAGATTTGAGACTTTCATGGCCTAACATCGTACAGTTACTTCTGTTGAGGCTTTCGGGTGTAAGCCATGTCCTAAAGGTAGAAATTTTGCTTGCGAAACGTTGGGAAATTTCTTCCTTTAGGACACGGTTTACATCTGAAAACCTCGACAGAAGTAACTGTGCGTAAAGCGTTTTTATACAAGAGTAATGGATTAGAGAGTTGAAGTTAATCTGGCAAAAATCAATTGTGATTTATAATTTCCATTTCGGTCACGTTTACATAACGATATGTACCATTGAGAACATATCCGACGCTGGTAAACAAGCAAGAGTTATCGGCAGGCACGTCTTTCTTCATTAAAACACCAGGAGTATCGACGAAATTCTCATCATTCACGATGTGGGACCGACCGATCTCGCTAGGATTACGTTCCCCGTTGAATTGGACCGGTTTCTCCTCAACGATCAAAGTATCCCCCGAGACGATGCCGCTGTTCGCGATCGTTGCCGTTTCGTCGTTCAAACTGATCGGCTTCGGTGGAAACCCGCTGAGAACGTGGAGCGCACCAATTGGTATGCCCGTGATCTCGGCGAGCTTCGATTTCAATTCGGATACCTTGTCCTCGGGTACCAATCCATTCACGACCTTCTGACCTGATTTCGTTTTAACCCTCAACACGAATCCAGCCATCGTTCCTCCGCGGACACCCGAGTCTCGGACCAGATCCACAAATTTTCTCTATTCTGCCTGCCTCTATCGCCTTTGATCAGCTGTTGAAACAGCACCACGAGCGAATTTTCCCCGTTTTTGGGACGATTATCATATCACGAACAGAGAGAATAAAAGATTACACGTAACTCATAACGTACTCCTGTACTTGTGTACTGTTGATACTGACCACTTATCTTTCTTTATCCATCGTTGTATTTGCGGTTAGGATATCCGCGTCCTAGTGACATTTTACATTTCAGTATTGCCAATGTTATAAAAAACGACCACAGGCAGACAGGATATAAGAACGCTCACGTAGCAGGCTCTTTTCTGTCACCTCTCTCGTCGGTATAAATATAAACGTATGCTTTCTGTATAAACATCAATAAACATTTATCATGGAACAAAACCTATAACCACTTTTAATTAAATATAGGTATAGGTACTTTTCTGTACTAAACTTGGGTACACTGACAAAAGTGATTCAGCGATGAGCACGGTGCCCATGCGCGAGAAAAACCGTCTCATATCTCACTACTGATGAAACTCCTGCAGAAACCTTTCCAAAAAATGTGGTAAATTAAAAAGAATGTGGATAGTAATACGTCGAATCGATAAGCAATTAAAGAAATATATATGTTTATATCAGAGATGATTTTCTTTGTTTATATTTATGCTCTGTAGATAAAATAGGTTCCTAGTAAGTTGCTAAAGTAAGAAATTTATGAAAGTAGTTCTAAAGCTATCTTCACGGCGTTGAAACTTGATCGAGCATGCGCGTTGGAACACACCGAATTTTTGATTTTGTACAAATTCTCTGCGACTTCTATAACGTGTTAGGCAAATATTAAATGAATTTACAGTGACGATAGGAATTTATTGTTGCTGTAAATAGTAACAGTTCATCGACCTATTTCTTAGAGAAACGAACATCCGGAGATGGTACTAGGATATAAGGTGATCAGCATTATTGTAAATCACTATTTATAGTAATACACTTTCTTTGAATATCGATTACATCGATCGTAGTCACAAATAACTTCCGCTCGTTTTTCTCGATTTCATTCTCGCCTCGGTACACGAGATTTCTTCAACGAAATGTTTTGTTTCGTCTGCGAAACATTATGAAACTTCACCGCAGTATTTCTTTCGAGGTACCTATATGCCGTAAATGCATAGAACTTACAGTCTACATGCACGAACGCTTCGCAAACATACACAGCCTAATTATCATTAGTATTCGCTAGTCTATTCTCACCGCTTACAGCGGAAGTTATTTACAACGCTCCGGAACAACATGTTTTTTTTTCGTATGATAGAAAAGGAAAAAAAGAATGGGAACGAAAGAAATCGTGGGGAACCGGGTCCGCGAATAAATTACATTACGTGCCTGCGCGCAATTTCCAGAAGCGACCGGAAGCGGTGGACACACTTTGAACGGAAGTTTCCGTGTTTCCGTTAACCTGTTAACCAGGTCAACGCTTTCGATCGGTGTTTGTTAACAGGTGTCGAAAAACTTCTTTTGTAATTCACGCTGGTATCACGTTCCAGGCGAATCGGAAGAGGCTCAATTGTTTCCAGTTCTTCGATCCACTTTTGATAAATATATATGCATATATATATATATGTAATTTGTCGTCGATTCTCGCCAGGAGATGACTAAGATTTCCGGTTACTCGAGCGTCTCTTTGCCAGTTTTTGGCAACAGGAACGACATGAACCCGCATACTGAAAAATAACGGAGATTAATCGCTAAACAGTTTGAACAGCTAGATAACTGCAAGCTCTTTCCGCCATTTCGGCCGTTGCTCAGCGATTGGTCGTTAGCTGACCTAATCAGGACGACGGATCATGCGCCCCTATAAATGCAACCCGTGTATCACGCGGGAATTGCAATATTATCGTAAATTATTGTTAGAATATTTCGAGTACTTACTGAATAAAAATGCCGCGAATAAAATTATAGGAACCACGCAGGCCAAGTCGATCAGGTAGCCGAATACCAAGTTGCCCACCAAGGCGCCTAACCGACCCATTGTTAAAGACAACGCCGCTGCCATTACTCTGAAAAGTCAATTGTTTCATATTTTAGTCGTAAATGATAAATTTTTGGTTGAAGTTGGTTTATGCTAGAGACATTTGCGAAGGTCTGTTTTCAAAATTTGAATGTTTTAGGAACGAAGGACGGTGGAGAACCGAGAATTTGATCTAGTTAACAGCGTTACAAAACAAGTCTGTAGAGGAGAGAGGGAGAAAGAGTCGGAGCTCAACAGCATCCTAAGAGGCGAATCATTGTCGCAGGTAATTGATTGCACCACGAGTTGTGTAAATACAGAATTTTAATCTGTGCACTTGTTCCCCCTCTAATAAATAAATCACAATGTAATGCCTCTGCTTACCTGAGATTCGTCGGGAACATATCGACGATTACGCAATAGACCAACGAGATACCGAGAGACGTCAAGGCCTCGAACACGCAGGACAATATCAAGTTTTGCGTCGAGTCAACCACGAAGTAGAAGCCCACCGTGACTGCTCCCGAAACCAGCAAGGACATGACTGTAAAGAAATATTGCCACAATATTAATTTCATCGTTGAAAAATTAGTTTCATCTCCCTTTTTCTTGAAAGTAGGAATTTTGATGGCGATCCTTCGCTCGACTACTTACTCAGGAAGAATTTGGCGCCGAGTCTGTGCACGAAAAGAGGAAGGATAATGGATCCTGGAATGCAGGCGAGTCCAATGTACACCGTGTGTAAATAGACGGAGGGCGTGATCACGGTGTCGCATCCAAAAGGATCAACGTTGGTCGCGTTGTCCGATAAAGCCGACACTATGCACACCGAGGTGGTCTCGCCAGGATTTTGGTGCTCGAATTGCTCGAATCTAAAATCAAACTGAAGTTTTTTCGAATCTCTTGATTTCAGGACTGATATATAGTCCGAACGGAGCGGAGGTTACCTGGTGAACAATTCGGGAAACCAGACCATAAGAGTGTAATAGCTGCTGGTCAAGCCGAACTGAATGCCGCAAGCTAGCAGCGTGTTGCGGAGGTAAGGAGACTTGCACAGAGCAGTCGTGAGGTCTCTGACTTCTTTAAGCAGGACCTTCAGGTCTTTCCTCTTGTGCAGTTTCAGCGACCTCGTGCTTTTATCTTTGTTCTTCTCTTGCAGACACTTTACCTGTGAAGAATATACAATATTGGCGTGAACATCGTAAACCAACCTTAATGCGATATTGTTTCTTGGCGTACACGCAGTGGCTCACGTCTAGACGCAGTTCTGACCAAGTATGACGATTGGAGTATAAAAGGCGCTAGTATAACAAAACGCTGCGCTCAGACACGGGAGCCGGCTTCAGGAGCCATGGGACCGCTGGCTCTAGCATAGGCATTTTCCGGGGGAGAGTGGAGACAAGGGATTCTCCTCTACACCCCTCTTACCACCGGAGATGTCTATGCTAGATCCAGCGATCTCATGGCTCCCGTCTCTGAGCGCACCCTTAGGGCCGATTCATACATATCCGGCCGGCGTTTTTCGGTATCCATGCATTTTCGGCCGATTTTTGAAGCAACTTGAGTAGGAATGTTTCTCATTACCATGAAGTTGCAAAGGAGAGCTACCGATAGTTCACCTGAGGAGGGATAGAAACCTTTTATTTGTTAGTTATGGCCTGTTCGACTCGAAGGAAAAGTATCGGAGGAAAATCGGACTCAGTTTTCCGGTTGTGGACGGTCTCATTTAGACCTGGGTAAGAATATTTTGTCGGACTCCGGTATCGGAGATGTATGAATCGACCCTTAGGCGTTAGAATATTACCGGATAACTATCGGGACTCTCCCCGGTGTTCTGCGAGTAGATCCACTTGAAGACCTCGAGGGCAGCGTCTGTTTCCCCACATTCAAGGAGGAACTTTGGGCTCTCCGGGAATGCGAACAACCAGAGGCCCAGCATCAGCGAAGGTAACGCGCACAGCGCTACGAAGAGATTCCACGACTTAAAGTAGAACGCGTCCGACACGTACATGAAGTCCATTGGTATGATCAGCCACGCGATCACTGCGTCAAAAAAAGTCGAATTTCAACATTCATACTACCGGTCAAAAATAGACTAAAGATTTTTATGCAAAATAAAAATTGTTGTATTATATTTAAATTCTATAAATAGTTTTACTGTTTTCCATTTGATCAATTCACTCTAGAAACAGTTTAGGAAAACGATTCTACTACGGTTCGAACTCTGGCGAAGACTAAAACGCGCTCGTCACAGGCCGCGTTCCGGTGATTTCAATGGGCGCGCAAGCGACGGGCATTATCGGAGCTCACGATGCTCGGCAACACCATAGAAATGATTGATACTCACGTGGTAATACTATAACTCCGATGGTCCAGAACATTTCCATCCAACAAAGACATGTTTCGCGATACTTTGTCGGCTGGAACTCTCCTAAATACGGAAAACAAATTCCCATAGCTCCCGTAACGCTGTGTGTATAAAATAAAAATAGAAATAGAAATAAAATAAAAATAAAAAGAAAATGAAAAAGATAAAGAAGTCGGAGGGGACGGTGGAAGAAGCGTACTTACGCGAACCCGTTGAGGAATCGGAACGCTAAGAACACCCAAAAGTATTGGACGAACGAGGAAAGGATGCCGACGACGCCGTCCATCAGCAAAGTAGCGATTAGCACGATTTTTCGACCCTTTGTGTCAGCCAGGCATCCCCATATGTACGATCCAATCACCATTCCTGGAAATTGGTATGCCAATACTCGTTCCATGAACAGAACAATACAGTAGGACCTCGATTAACCGGATTCCGATTATAAACGTCCTGTTTATTGTAATACTTCTCATTAAACTCAATAGAATTTAGACGCACGGCGTACCGACGCATAGACTGGTATTTGACCGATCTAACTGGTTAAAAGTCAATTTCCTAGAACTACCCCAGATAAAAAACAACATGTTATTGGGAGAGCCAGGTAGTCCCTCGAACCAACTCTATTGTTCATAATATATATATATATTTTTAATTAATGTAAGCATAGTTTAATAAAGCATAATAAATTTAATCAGTTTAAATCGTCTAAATACCTGTCTGTGTGACGTAGGTACGTGACCCTTTTTTTATTGCGCGTACTTATGGAGTCTATTGAATAATTTAATTGACGGTACGTCGTGCGTCTTCGGCCGGGCCGATCCCAATTCGGGGGCAATCGCCGATCTTCGGTAACGACCGGTCGCAAGGGTCCGACCACGGCTTCATAATATACGCGAAAGTCAAAGTGAACACACGTATGTACTTTTGTTTATTTCCGAGCCAACGTTCTGACTTCGTCAACCGCGTCGGTTGTTACCGGGACGCAGGGATTGTTACATGACGTGTACTGTTTCCGTGTTGAACCATTTATATACCTTAATTGTTATTACAATTAATCCTGTATTCAAGTGAGTGAAGTGAAAATTTTTGTGAGAAGTGTAAATGAAGCGTGGCCCAATGCTTCTCGTGCGACTATCTTCCAGCAGCCGCGTCATTGTCAGAGGTATACTATGATTATACAGTGGGTGTACAAAGTGTTCGAACACTTTTTAAAATGGAATAACTTTTTTATAATTGTACCAAACGATCTGATTTTTTATAATTAGAAACATTGGTTTACTAAATGATTTGCAAAAAAGATTTTCCAAAAATTATAATGTACGAGGTTGCATGCAAAAATAAAAAAGGCATTTTTTGAAACTTTTTTATTTGGGCCCGTAATGAAAATTGAAAATTTATGTTTTGTAGATTTATGGTATATATATACTGAAAATTTCAAAGATGTACGATTCTGTGGATTTTAAGCAGAAACGGTATTCTATTCTAAAAGGTGTACGAACATTCTGTACACCCAGTGTACATATACTGCAAATCTTTCAGGAGAAATACGCAGCGTTGGTCAGACACTCTTCACAAGAATTGCTTTCAGCTTGTCTTTTCTTTATTGAACGTATTCTAGCGTTTTTATTTATCCGAACTAAACATTGCTTTTTCGGTTTTGTTCTTGATCTTGCTTTTTCGTGGAGCGTGATTGAATTTCAACTAACTTCTTGATCATTTTTGCAGCTTACCTAACATGGGTGACGCCGTCAACCACCCTTTGGACGTGGAGTCCATTTCCAGGTCGCATTGAGCAGCTGGCAGCACGAACGAGAGTATAGTCACCCCGATCGCGGTGTCCATGTAAATTAAGCCGCATACTGCCAGCAGCATATAGTGGAACTTGCCGAATCCTAAGAAAAATCGAACATTTGCTGTGCATCCATTCGTCCAGGTACGATTTTCTTATTTACCATTGTCACATAAACTCGAGTCGTCGAGGAAAGTTTTTCGAAAGTGTTCGGAACACGTACCGCGATTCGGGAGGCAATAGTTTCAGTAGGTTACACCGATAAGAGGAATGCCTTGACTCAAACGGCGCTCTTGAACTTGCTACTAATTTATCCTTGGGTGTTGTCCTACAAGCGTTATCTTTTAGCGAAGTAAAATTCGAGCAGTGTTTGCCATGAAATTAATTATTTTTAAATTCTCTTAACCGGCTCATACGAGGTCTACAGAAAATGTTGCTAAAATTGTATGGATCATGTAAGGATCGAATAGACGCGTATAAACGAGCAAGATAATCACGTTCAAAAACTCTTGTTTTGCGTCCCGCCGATAAGTTCTTGACAATGATCGATTCGGACTAGTCGAGTATGTTGTATCATATGCAAATAATTCGCGATTATGTCTCGAGTGTCGGGGAATAGGAAACTGTCTGGGGCCACTTTCGTTTGTTTTCGTCAGATCCGACACAGTTGTACGAGATAAAGCTTTCAACAGCTCTTGAACTGCTCTCGATAACATGATAAACTTCTCCCGGCTATCTAGAGTTTTGTTAATGCGCAATTAAGAAGCATAAGACTTCCGTGACTCACCTGTTACGGTGATTGCATGCTCGAAATCGGCACCTCCGTCTGCCAAGAAGTCGAGACCTGTCGAAAAAAAGACACGAAAATCATTCCATCGATTGTAGCAATCTCGTTCGTTCATTCGCGGTTTGATTGAAAACTTCGCCCAAAAGATTGGAAAACCCGCCAATCTTTCCGACAGACGATGAATTTTGATTAAAGTCTATTGGCACTGTCCGATTAATTATCGGCGATCTCGATACCGGGTTTGTATCGATCAAAACAATCGGAGTTCGCTATCGGATGAATCGTGGGGCTGGAAATAGCCGAAGGACGACGTTGGAATCTAAGCAAAT
This sequence comes from Lasioglossum villosulum, assembly GCA_963971365.1. Taxonomy (NCBI): domain Eukaryota; kingdom Metazoa; phylum Arthropoda; class Insecta; order Hymenoptera; family Halictidae; genus Lasioglossum; species Lasioglossum villosulum. Next base: position 47,253,536 of record OZ020495.1, read on the forward strand.
AACGATGTCCAATTGCAAACTAACTCGGGGGATTCTGAATCAACAGGCCCGTGTCGGGCCCGTATCGATTATTCCACTTTTATCGTTCGTTCTTTATCTCCTGGCACAAACATCTTCCGGGTACACGTCTATTATCCTTTAAAGATAATTCTATCAACGTCATGCATCGTTGCAGCATTTTATTGAGCACATCGAGCGACGGGGCGCCACTCTCCCTTTTTATTTTTTAATCGAGCAGAGAATTATGTTCAATCGATTGTGCAATTTCTGATGAGAAACAGGCAGGTTCTTTTCAGTCGCAGTCATGTACGTTTACAGTGAATTCTAACTAGGGGTTGCAATCCCGCAAAGTGGGATCCCGCAATCCAGCAGAATCCCGCGTCATTTTTTGGTCTCGCATTTCTTACATAGGTGATGCAGATCCTGCAAATTTTGCAGGACCATGCGTGTAACCAAAATTTCGCGAATGACGACGCGCGCGATGAACTATTTCGATGTTTTGTCGAAGATATATATCAATATATATAACAAAATCTAAATCTACTAAATCTAGTTATGGCGATTTGGTGGATACTCACCCATGGTGTACGGTGGTTACGTTGCGTGGGTGGTCGGTCTCACGAAATTTTCCGGTGATGCTCGGGTCAGGTGATGTCGATGAGAACCCGGCTACCTGGTGGAGGACCCCGGTCGGCGAAGCGCTGCACTGTCTGTTTCTTGTGCGCGTTCCACGGTTTTCTGCTTGTTTGGAACCACTGCACCCCACGCTCATTGGTGAACACTCGGTGGTATTTGATCGCCGTCTTTATCGCCCAACCGCGAATTCGACGATTTTTCCCACCGAGGATCTTTCTCTTTCCTCGAAATTCGAACGACCTCTCTCCTCTTCTCTTCTTTAATTCCTTCGCCGTTGATATCTCTCTCGAGCTTTCTCTCTTTTTATGTTGTTGCTCTCCCCGAGACTTCTCGATGTAAATCAACTAGATCCTTTTGCTCGCTATTCCTCTCGACGGATGATCTGTTAACGATCGACTGCGACCGTGCAACTGATCAGAAATTGATCGTGCTTTAACGTATCTACTGTTTTTCGGTAGCTCGTCGGGTACCGGCACCCGATAGATAAGATATAATCCCCTTCCCTTCCTTCCACGCTCTTCTCCGACGCGTTCCTACCACACTCTCTCCTTCGGACTATCTGTTAACCTACCGCGGATCTTCCCTACCTGTGTCATTGTGTTTTTTTTTTTAATCGCTCGACGGATTCAGCGTTTCGAGGAACTCCGCGGGTATTGCTAAGTCGCGAAACTTTTGTGGACTCCTCCTACCGCAAACACCGAGAGAATCTGTCGAATCAGAGCTGCTTTCGAGGATAAAACTGCAGAATAGAGGATACAGGCTTTGCAGTTCAAATAAGCCTTTACGCAGATTAAATTCATGTTTACGCAAATCTTTTTCATTCCGAGGATCTCGAAACGGTCTCGCGAAATTCATCTCATCATCTCGTGGACGAGGAATACATTGTATTTAGTCATTCTGGAGTTTTAAACAAGCTTGTATAAAGGTACGTGTCCATTTGGGAGTCGAATTAATGTATACTTGAGAGGACTTTCCGAGAGTTGTCTCTCACGTCATTCTCAAATGGAGACGCAAATTGAGAGTACTCTCGAGAGCGACTGTCAACAGAATCTCTCAGATCGACACGTATCTTCACACATTACTGACCGGTGATTATTGCATACTTTGAAAAATCTATAATCCATGGCTAAACAGTTTTTCATGAAACGTTCAATGGCAACAGCAATTTTCATTGTAAACTAACAAGTCATCCCCAATAACGTCATTTAATAGTTTCGTTCCAGATTTCATTTCATTTCAGACAATGTAAAAGAAAATTTCTATGTTGTCTTTTGGTACAGCACAATTGTTGAAAGTCCTATTAATAGGCTTCCGGGTTAGGTTAGGGTGAAAATTATCTCCTACTGTGTATAATTATTGAAACTCTTTTCTTTTTGAGTAGTAATCGAAACCTGTGGAACGAAACTTTCAGGACAAGAACAGTAAGGAAGCATTGATCTTGATCCCATCCTCCAGTGTTGGGTCGCGCATTTGAGCGACACTGGGTACTCGAGACTAGGGTCTCCGGACCCTATCGAAGGCCCTTAGAAGACGGATCCTTTTACAACACCATTCGAATCCAAAACACGTCGACGGTGACGGGCGCGCTCGAAATCCCCTGTTTCTCCTTTTGTTAGTAGGTCGGCAAACACGGGAGATAAGTTGTTTGATATCTTTGAAAACGACGACGCGCGACGGCCGCGCAGTCGGGACGCGGGCAAACAGTTTTCGCGTATTTTATTCAAAACGTAATTCCGAGAGCAATAAAAAATCCCGTGACAGCAGTTTCAACCGTGTTATCATGTTGGGCAGAGGAGGATTCACTCGGTTGTTGCATCCACGATTCCGAAACTCTTGAAGACTGTTGCATTGGAGAGGTACGATTTGTCAATAATCGCTTTAGAAGAATCGTGACACGGTACGATTACGATGCTCGAACCACACTCGAAGCACTTGAGCCTTATCCTAAGTGCTTGCTACGCCGAATCATTTGTTGTTTCCCCACGGTTGCTGTTTAGCTTGAGGAAGTTATGTAGCTTTCTTTCTCCGGGAGTCGTCTAATTCTTTAAAACGGAATAACTCTCAACAAAAAAATATTTCTTTGGAAAGAAGGTAATTCCGGTATTTTAAGCTGAAATAAAACTCAATTTTGGGAAAATGTTGAAGTTTCATGAGCGTGGAATTATAAGACTACCAGAAAGATGGCAAAAGATCATCGAACAAGATGGAAAATATTTTACTGATTAAAATTAATTGCTTGAACAGAAGAATCGGCATATTTAATTGACCTTAAAATACCGAAATTACTTTCTTGCCAACCTAATATAACTTCTCGAATTGCGAAAGAAAAAGTCTGAACTCTGCCATTTTGACGAGTTGCGTTAATGGTCTCGAGTCAGAGAATCAAAAATTCTGAAGATTCGCCAGTCCGACGTCTCTGTCGAACACAGATGAGACATCTGTTTGCCTCGAGTCATCGGATCGCGAAGATGATCGTGCATCCAAGATCGTTTCCGAGATCCCTATCTGCCCGTGTTTGCACCGACTAAGTCGCATCAGGTGAACAACATTAGTTGAGGATACGTATCTAGGAAAAAGAATGAAATATCGGCGGTTCACGTCACCGTCGTGATCCCCTGATTATTTACGAGCGGCGAATCGTCATTGTCGTGTCGTCATCGCAGCCTCGTGCTACCTACTTAGTTTGCTCGTCAACTTCCAGTTGATGTGTTTGTCCCGGTAGTATATCATCGACGCACAGTGCGCGGTGTATACGATTCGTTAACGTTAAAGCACACTCGAAGACGCCACTATTAAACAACTGAGAGCAAAAATTCTTGCCCGTCTCTTCTAAACAATCTAACACGCTGCGAACACGATCTCGTATCTCTCACGGTTAGGGTTACGTTACGATGTCTAGTCTAGTTATGCGAAATCTGCAGCATCTTCTAAGTCGTTTTAACACGTTCGTTACCACCATTTCGTTCAATGCTCATTTACATTGTGAAAACGTTCGATTAAATGCAATGTATTTTCAATATGATTTTAAACGACAACGTATAAAACATGAATTTAACCAGTTTTCCTTCTGTCTTAGATACGATGGCTAATATCAGAAAAATTCGTGCTGGTTCATTTGTGTTTTGCTGAAAGCTGGTAATCGTTCTCGCAAAAATATAAATACCGATCTGCGATATTATCGTCCACGATCCTATCTCTCCGCATGACTTATTTATGGTCGTATTATCGATGAATCTATTTCGTCATATGAAAAAAGCTCGACAACGTGTTTTCGATGGACACGTGCTCCTGTCGAACGCTATAACGTTTCCACCACGATGGATCCTCGAAGATGCGGACACACTGCCTACCATTTTTGTCGATTCTATCTTTTGCTAATTTAAGAGAGCTGAAAATGGCTTGCGCTCTCAAGGACCGTGACAAACATTAGAGTTTGGATAAAAAATTCCACAGACTATAGGAATTGTTTGTTCAAACAGTGGGTTGGTTTAGACTAGTTTTGGCTGGTTTTCGAAGAAGATTTTCATGGGTTTCGACGTTCGGAAATCGACGTCGAACGTTTTATCGTGCCAGTTCATCGCGTTTTCAAATGTTCCCATGACAATCTGCGGAGGTCGACGATAATCCAGCCTAGAAGAGACTAGAATACCGATCCGTTCAAGAGCACAAACATGTTTATCGCTCGTCGACCACCGACGACAACGTGAACCTTTTTTCATTGTTTCTCAAGACAGACATTGTTTGACGGTGCAGACGTTACCTCTGTTAACTTAACCCAGATTTAACCTAGACCTCGATCATTCAGGGCAGACCTTGAGAAGGCCTGTCGGGACTCGACTCGAAACTATTTGCTTCTTCTCTTATGCGAGTCAATTCGTTTTCATCGATGAATGCAAGTCTGGAGCTATTCTTGTATACCTCGAGCGTTTTCCTCAGAATAGTAGAATAGAAAAGTACCGGTTTCTCGTTTCGGGAATGTCTACAATTTGTTTTAAGCAATAGTATTAATTTAACTCAAGATCATCAAAGGATTTGCCTGAAAATTGTTTGTACGTTTTACAGGTGCGGCACGCCGAGAAAATATGTCACGGGATTTAGGATTTACAGCCGCGCATAATCGGCCTGTTTGCGTATCAAAAACTGGAAGCAACCGGGCACGGCTTCGCCCAAGCCGGAACCATAAATTTTGATCGATCAAGCCGGCGACTTTATCCGAGCCTCGGTTTTGGAATGGCAGAAGAGACCAAAAATAGATGATTTCGATCTGTTTGCTACTTCCAGAGCCAACAATCGTTATCCCACGATCGTTCCAGCGTCCCTAATCCTTCGGTCTGATTAGCAAACGATCACGGTTAGCCGCGAGATCGAAAATCCGATTCGGAAACCAGCCAACATGCCTGGGGTTTACGTAATCAGGACGACGAAGCTGACGACGCACTTTATCAGAGCTCGAACGCGTCTAGGCGACGTTCCTACGGGAAAGATCAGAGCCTGTTTATGTCTTACAGCTGCTCAAACGAGTCTATAAAATTGACAAATAACACCCGTAGAATTCAAACATCGTCGAAATCTCTACAAACTACCGGAACACACAGCCGATTCGACATTCGATAACATGCCCATCAAATGTTAAACATCTCTTTCCGTTCTCTTAAAGATTTTGTCTCTTAATTCTTGAAGACGTTCAGCAAATAGGAATCCGCGACAAGGTGAGAATATCTCGCCAATTGAACGCTTTAACTCCCGGAAGTCCATTAACGATACGTCTACATTTAAAAGAGTATTAATTATTACTTTTTGAGAATACAGATCTCGAAAGGAACTATCTATATTATTCGAGGTTGCTAGTTAGTTTACGAATGAAATTATTGTTGGCCAATTCACGAAGATATTCTTAATTGTTGATCCGTGAATTTCATTGCTATTGGGTAAGCGTGCCGGTAAATACAGTGTTAATTTTTCTACGGTTTCGAACCGTCGGCATCGTTTGCCGTTCACTTTGTTGGCACGTGCGAGGTTCACCCGATGGAGTCGCGCCAAAAATTCGATCGCCGTCGTAATATTTCCGTCATCGGTGTACCGTGTCTGCTCTATCACCGATTTCGATCTTTCGGCCGACGGAAGTTTTGCTCGTTGTCCTACTATAATGGCTCATTTATCTTCTCATTAGGCGTTTCTATACATAAACTTCGGATCTTTATGCAAATTCGTATTTTCCCAAAATCGAAACAACGGAAAAAATGTCTAATGCCGAATAGAAGCTTTCTTCATCAAAATAAAACACGATCCTGTTAATTCTTGCTGACACTGGGGTTTGCTCGTGTTCTCAAATGTCATTTTACTAATAATAAATGAGTATCTACGGAACATTGGCATTCCAAATTTAGCGAAATGTTTCGATATCCTTAGACCGAATTCCTGTTCTCATTAACGGTCTAATGAAAATCTGAAGACGAGGAAAATTTGTTACATCGTCTGGATGGTTAGATGTGATTGATACGGCACTCGTTTGCGTTTTACAAACTTGCTGTTGCCGCAGAAGTATAAAGAACCGCAGTCTACTGGCCAAGCGACTCGTTCCACCTGACAGCTGTGTTGAAGAACACGCTGCCAAGCGATATGCAATAAGAAAGTACAGCGACCAATCGATTCGGAGAAGATTAGAGATGTTTTCTATACGGAAATAGTTCTGAACAGCCTAAATTACGATCTAGTCGGTATTGCGAGCGTGTAATAACCCTTCGACGTTCCTCGGCGACCCCGAAACCGTGTGTCCGATCCGCAAAGAGACTGGCCGCGAAATGGCTACACTCCAAATTCGCTCTATTTCGGCCTGGTTTCAATGTCAACGGCGTTTCTGGTCAGGTGGGGCGCGGCGGCCAGGTGGATAGAACGACGGAGGGACAGGCGAATATAAAAAGAAAGCCGACCGATTGCAAACGAATAGAATCGGAAAAGAAATCGCGAACTGATCTGATCGCTACACGAATCGTTGCGGGATGGATGCGGCCGTGTTTGCGTGCGTGTGTCATGGTGCATGTTCATTCTCTTACCGGATATCGGTTTCGCTTTCGCGGGGACGTTGTTCGATGTCGACTGCTGTTGGTCGAGTGCTCGTGGATCGACGGATCGATCAGCCTCGCTTCGATCCGCGATCATTCATAAATCCTTAGCTGAGATCGGACTCTACGAGACTGTTGATAGTTGTTGATAGTTGTTGATAGTTGGACGCGAATTATCCCCCGCACGTGTCGCTGTTGCGCGCCTGTCTTTCAGTTGATCACTGTTGCGCGCCCTCTCTATCTCTCTCTTTCTCTGTCTGTTTTGGTCCTCTTCGGGCTAAACAGTCGAACGCGACAGTGTGTCAAATCGATCCCGGAATCGTTGAGACTACGGGGGGCAATGACAACAGACGATGACTCTGGTTCCGGTTGCGACACGAGCCCTCGCTGATGCGACGGGCACCTTAATTAGATCCCTAAGCCACGGCTAAGGACCGTTTAATTGCGTCGCGCCTGGCCGGCTATTATCGATGACAAGAAGCGGAAAAGCTAGCCGGCAAGAAGCAAGAAACGAGTGGGCCGAAACACGCGACACACGCTCTTTCTTCTTCTTCTTCTTCTTTCCTCGCGCGCAGTTGTGTACAAAATACAAACGCACGACCGATGCCGTCGCTTCCTGTCTAATTCGGTCGACGGTCTTGTCGCGCTTACGCGGTGCACTGCATCACCGACTCGATTCATGTCTGGGACCCGCTTCGACAAACATTGCATGTAGCGTGCGCCTAGCCGTCTTTCTAGGGGTGGGGTTGCTCTTTGCTCTACGCGGATCCGATCCGATCATTACCACCGGGGTAGCCGCGCGAAACGCCTCACGCTGAGCCAGAATCGTAAAAACCTGGAAGAAACTCAAATTTCTCGACCTTCTGCAAGCTCTATGAAATTTTTTGGTTACGTTAATCCCTTGTTTGCAACCTCTGGATCGCTTATGGTTCGTGCAAAAATTCTTTCTTTACATACATACTTTATTTTATTCATATTATAAACGTTTCACTTGCGAATAGTCCTCTTCAACTCACTACTTTGGTACCAAGTTCTAGGAACTCGAGATCAAAGGGGATGTACAGTTGCATCCAATGGTTTTTGTCCCAACCAGATAATGAGCATTGGAGATTACAACTTGCGCGAGCAGCTCGTTCAGATATGTACCGGAGATCGATGCCGTCTTCAGGTGATGTCGAAACTTGATATGCATTTTATATCTCCCTCGCGTATCGACACGAGTATCTCGCGTTCGATTCTAGATCCGCAATTAAAAGCGCTTAAGGAAAACCTCTTGGAATCCCGAATGATTCGCCGCTGCACCACACAATATAAAACACGTCGGCATAAGCTTCGTGACAACAATCGGCTCATTATGTTGTAAAATAATACGTTATCGCAGGATTATTCCGAGCTCCGGTAGCTGTAAACGGCGTTGCTCGTTCAAGGTTCCCGATTCGTAGATCGTTTTGGATCCCTTTTATCGAGAGTTTAATTATAGCAATGTGGAGGATTCGTTTGTTGTTCCGAGCTCATCTGTAGCTATACAACGTTGAAACATCTGTAGCTATACAACGAATCTATAAAATGATACGATAACATATGAAGTTGTAACAATTGTGTCGGTGATTATGAAAGTCCACCGAGTTAAAATTCCAAACGATTTAGTCATTTCTCTTATTATGTATTGCATTAATTGATTTTATCATGTGCGTGTATGCTGCTGATCTTTATGCATTTACGACTGGTGATAATTTTAAAAAAAAATGCTATAGTATGGAATTCGATAGAATTTTTTTTATTTTGGATCTACAAAGGCTACTACCAATTGAAATAGTTTCTTAAAATTGATCTATCAATGAGGAGGGGGTCGAGGGAAACTGGTTGAGTAATGATTGGTCAAGTTAGCATACGAATACTTTTTTATTGCACCTCAATGGCCGGCATGATAAACAGTAGACAATACAAAAAGTCTCGTACATAGAAAAATAAAGTATTGTGTATAATAAGGCACGGACGACTCGCGTCGCGGACGCGCGATCGAGTCGCTCGACGATTGTATCGAATATAGCTCGTTGTTCCGTCTTGTACCGACGTTGAATCGCGTTGTATCGCGATTGAGCAGTTCACAGGGCGATTGTTATTCTCACGCGATTAAGTACAGGCACGCGGAATGCGTCGGTAGAGGAAAAGGGCGCTCGTCTCCAGCGACATTCTCGATATCGACGAAAATCTAGCCGTTAGTTTCCGACATCCTTTTACAAGATTAAAACAACACAATTTTTCTAATTTCTCCGCTGAACAAAGTAGTCTAACGAAAACCGAACCGCGTTTCGTTGAGTATTTTGCGAACGATCGTTCTCTCCGTGTTAGCAGGCCTGAGTAAGCGATCGGACACGCGGCATCGTAATCTTAACATACAATTATCTACCGGCGATTATTCTGTAATGGAAAATTGTGGTCCATGGCTGAGCGTTCTTTAACAGATCCTTCAACCGCAATAGGGACTTTGATCATTAACCAACAACTCGCTCTCAATAAACGTAAGCTAATAATTTCGTTTGGGATTATTATGTGAAAGAAGATTTTCAAGCTTCTATTTGATACAGCACGATTATTGAAGAGCCTATTAGCACGTTCACGATTTTGTAATTTACTTAGAGAAAATCAAATTAATTCTATCTATTTAAAATTATAGTACAGAGAGAGTCCATGACACTCCTCTGTTAAATTGTTTTAATATTTCGTAAAGGATGGGCATTGGATTTAATTGAACATTTTAACAGCAAACGTGTTAACAGGCTTTCGGTAGATGTAGCATTAAAAAGCGGTAGAACTGTTATCGAAGAGTATTCGCCGACCAATAGACTGCGGATCTTCATGCATTTATGGCACATGCAAATTTAAATATAAATTTTAGTCCTACAATAAATCTTCCAATTAGGGAAGGAGTTTCTCTGATTTCAATTTTTAGAAAACAATCTGGGAACATGGAAAATTGCATATTGATCCGCAGTCTACTAATTACATTCCCGCTCCTCGAATAACGATACGCGCGAATTTATTCACGTCGTCGATCTTTTAAAATCTTTTTAAATACGCCGAGAGTTCGCGCCGCTTCAAGCGATCGGTGAATCGGACATTAAGTAACTCGATTTAAGTACCGTTTAAGTAATTTGTGTCACATTCGGTTGCCCGCCTCACTCTCAGCCGATTAGAATTGTATCTTAGTCGATTAGAATTGATCCCTCGCTTTCTAAGAAAAGTTCTGATTCCTCCGACCGTTTCAAACGGCGCGCGGGCTGTTTGCTATATATACAGGCGCGTACATGTGCTGCGCGCGTACGGATTCTTCTCACGTGATTGGCTCCTCCTCTCCGACGCTCGACGACCAATAGCGCGTCTGAGGGTGGGGCTACAACTATCGCCACGCGATTTCGACCCGTTTTCTACATGAAATGCATTCACATCGCCTCGATACACGATGTCAGATTGTCTGCAATACGATATTACGGATGCGGAACGCTTCGATTTGGATCGCAAGCTTTCCTCGACGGCGAAAATGGCTCCAATTTGTTTAGGACTTCTCGCTGTCTGGGTTTTTCGGCGGTTTCTTCCTGCCCGGCGTGAACAGAGCGAGTATTCCGCTCACTGAAACGAAAAATTAACTTTTTGAATATCTTTTCTCATTCAAATAATTATCGAGCTATGTACACTCTTGTGGAACGATACGTACGGAAGAGCTGAGCAGCGACTATCAGGATCACCAGCATGCAGTAATCGTCGATCAAGTAGCCAATCATCAACGTCCCACTTATGGCACCAATTCGACTAATGAAGGCCGAGAGACCGGCCGCTATTGCTCTGAAAACGAAAGAATCAAAATTAACGTAAACAGGTGACTCTTATTTGGCTTTTTGAACAAAAAATGGTGCACTATTTTCATTTCAGATTCACCGCAAAAAATGTAAAAAAAACTACGACAGCATGTATCATGCTGCGCGTCGTACTAATTAAGGATCGGAAGCAGTGCATTTTAATGACTAATTAATGAAACTGGAGAAGGAAATGGCAATCAGAATTTCTTGACGCACGATTTCCTTCCCGTTTCGATCGGCGTTCGATAACATTGTTGTTGGTAGGCGACACTGAATTGCAATCCACTCGAGGACGTTCAAGATCCATCGGTTCGACGCTATCGCAGCAAACGTAATCGTCGCGATCCGATCTTGATTTCAGATAGAACTGGTAGCAAATAATTATTCCGACCGAGTATTTATAATGTTCGATAAGGTTCGCTCAATAAGTCGGCGTGCTGCTTGCCCTGTAAGGAGCAGTGTAAAAAACTGATTCGGTTAGGTTTTCTCGCGCGTGCGAGCCGATGCGGGATCGATAAGCGAGTGGTCGCTTAGGTTTATCGTAACAATGAATCACACCGACGCAAATGACTCGATAAATCGTTGAAACCAGACACCACGGTTCGAATACTCATTCTTTGAATTTTGCGCCGTTCTGTTCTTAGAACTAGCCTGCGGATATTTTTGCAAACCATTTTCGAGTTCAATTTTTTGAAAGAGTACTGAATCAATGATTCCCTTCTTTAAAAAATTCTTGTTAGACGCACCTTAAATGCGTCGGATAGAGGTCCACTAGGACACAGTAGACGACGCTCAGGCAGACCGACGTGATCGACTCGTAGGCGCATGAGAGGATTAGGTTTTGAGTGGACGTCTGCACCAGAAAAAGGCAGGCTGTCACCACAGCGGGAACAAACGCTGTTATCACTGAAATACAGAAAAAGCATACGGTACAATTCCTGGAATTGTTCTGCAGGTTCACTTTTGGACAGCGTACCTAATAAGTAGACTGCGGATCTCTATGCAAAGTCAAAATTGTTTACATACAGTGAGTACACAAAATGTTCGTACACCTTTTAAAATAGAATACCTTTTTAAAAACGACCTGATTTTTTATAATTAATTAGAAGCATTGGTTTACTAAATGATCTGAAAAAAGATTTTCTTTTAATTATTTTACTAAGCTAGAACTAATACGCCGATGTCCTTAAATCTTTTGAATATATGTTCATCATTTTCGTCATGAACGCATAAAATACGCAGTCTAGTAATTAGAAAAGTGTGACTGAGACTTACCAAGGAAGAATTTGTATCCCACATAGTTGACGAGCATGGGCAGTATCAAGCCCGTGGGGATGCACGAGGCTCCCAGGATGAACGTGTGGACGAACACGCTGGTTTGTACTCTGGATTCGCAGCCAAATGGATCGTCGGTCGGCACCTGATTCCAAAAAAACAAATTGGAAAAAGGGTCTTCTCCCGCAGGAGCACGCCAATCGTTCGTCGCTTACCACTTCCGTGATGTTCCTCTCCCTCCTCAGGGTGCAGACGCTGGCAGTCTGATTTGGGTAGGCTTCTTGGAAGTCCGCGTACCTGTGGAACAACTCTGGAAGCCATAGAGTCAACGTGTAGTACGCCGACGTGACGAAACAGGCGATCGAGCACACCACTATCGTTCGACAGAGGAACGGCGGCTTTATAATCTGCATCGTCTTCATCAGGATGTCCTTCATCATCACTTTGAACGACTTCTCTTCCGTCTCTTCCTTCAGCTCCTTCATGTGCATTATCCGGTGCACCAGGTCATTCAGGTTGTTGTTGCCACTGTTTCGGAGCTTCGTCTGCAATTCGTTTTTTTTTTAAATTGGAGGAGATAAATTCATCGTGGAACGGTTAGCTTTCATTTTATTATCAGTTTTCTAAGATTATTGTTACCGACTGGAAATAAGAATTTGTTGTTATACGAATAGGTGTCGTGTATTGAATTTTATGAAATTTACAGGAAGACGTGAAAACAATTCGTTGGTATCAGCGAGCAATGAACTGTTTTCTTCTTGACCTCCTAGAAGTTTGCCCCTCACTTGTCGAATTAAATAGTTTTAACACTTGTGCTTATATGTGCTAGATCTGTGCTACATTATTCTGGAATATTATAACCATAATATAAAAAATAAGACTAAAAATTGTGAATAACTATTTTTTGAGTAGCCCCCACTTTTCATTGTTTTCAATTTTCTCAATTGTGCTATGTTGGGCTAAGTTGTGCTGAAGTAGTACTTTAAAAAAATAAATAAATAAAGATGTTACGTCCAGCACAATTGAGAAAATTTAAAAAATGAAAGTGGGGAGCTACTAAAAAAATCGTTTTTCTCAATTTTTAGTCTTATTTTTTATATTATAGTTATAGTATTCGAGCACAATGTAGCACAACTCAGCACAACTGTTAAAATTATTTAATTCGGCAAGTGGGGGTCTAACTTCTAGGAAACTTCTTGTACGTATCACGAACTGCAACACGCGTCCTTTTACCAGCCAGTCATTCGAGTATCGAGTACCGTTTCGTGAGAAGGAAAAACGATGTTGTGTCAACCGTTGCTTCGGCAAACAGTCGGCCGAGCGTCTCGACGAGGGAGTTCTCCGATTTTATCGGAGAGATTGCAAACTATCGATCGACCGTTGCGACGGTATGTTTACCGAAGACGTTGGTGGTTACCGGTCAATATTTAACGAGTAAACTGTGCACTCACTATGTATTCTTTAGGAGGCTGTCCGCTGTTCTCCGAGTACATCCTCATCAACACGTCCAGCATCTGCACGTTCTGCCCGGACTCGGCCAAATATTTCGGCGTCTCGGGGAAGAACAACAGCCAAGTGCCGGTGAACAGTGCCGGCAGCGAGCAAATGAACACGAACAGGTTCCACGAATGGAAGGTCACGCCGGCGATCTCGATATTTACCTCCAATGGAATAATTATCCATCCGACACCTTCGTTGCCCGGTTAAACAAAAAGGAAGGTATCGATCTTTGAATTCTCGATCTCTGAATATCCCTCGGCAAAAGGGACAACAAAGGGATTGGGAAACTCTTTAAATCTTTCGATTTTCGTGAAATTTCAGATACAGTCAGGAGTGTTCGCATTAGAGAAATGGATCTCGGAACCTGTCTGGACCATAAATAATCACCAGAACGAGGTTTTTACCTGCCAGAATGATCATTCCCATCACCCACGCCATCTCCATCCACGAGAGCATCTTGTCCCGGTACTTGGTCGGCTGGAATTCACCCAGGTACAGAAAAACCACGGCCGATTGTCCGTTCATCCTGCAAACATTTCTCCAGCTATTATCCGTTGTTTAACGCGAGAATCCCTTGAGCGCTGTAAACGATGCTATACTAACGCTGCGCCGCTCAAAAATTTCAGTAACAGGAAGAACCAATAGATAGGTACCACCGACGCCAACAGCTCCGAAACCCCATGCAGCAGCAGAGCTACGAGCAAAGACATCCTCCGGCCTTTTATGGCCGCGTAACAGCCCCAGATGTAAGATCCGCACAACATACCTGCGAATTCACCCGGACGCTTCAGCGATTGCCAATTACAGTATTTTATCTGTATATGTTCCAAATGTCTAGTACGTAAATGTCCGTAAATGGCTAAACTTGTTTATTTTTCATTATTTTTTTATGGGACTTCGATTGCCATATTTGTGGCATTTTTCTACTAAAAATCATATCAAGTATCATATAATTCCGATGATATTTACTCGTGTAATAGACAATTAAAGTTTCGGGCGAGAGGAAGGACAGTTTATGGGAAAAAAAGAGATGCGGAGGGTCGCAATCGCCGGCACAGTTCAAAGGCGCCCGCCCGAAACTTTAATTGTCTATTACACAAGTATAGACTACTTAAAAACGGTCAGACATCGTCCACTATAAAAATGGGTTCATCATTTTTATTTTCATTGTTATAGATATTCGTTCATGGCGGAGAATTACTATTTCCTCGACACCCTGTAGCACGGTGTGAATATTAACGACATCGTGTCGCAGGAATAAAGGATTTTAAATCTTCGAGGCGGAAGGTAAACGAACGCGTCAGCGGTTCAACCAATAATAAATATTTATCGGTCCGCTCGTGAGATATGCAAAACAGCAGGCGAGGAATATCGCGCGAGTAATGATTTTCGCTTTATCATTTCGAAGGCGAACAAGGCAATACACATTGCATTCGAACGACTCTAATATAAAATGGAAGCGAACGTTGAACCGATTTTTGTCGAGCAAAGAAAAATCGATTTGAAGTGGTGCGCGTTGTCGCGGTTACGGCGCCTGGAAATGGTCGCACGTCCCTGAGACACGAGCCGATTCATTCAATTTACATACCTATGTCGCGTGCCGTTTAAAGGCCTCCGACTCGCGCCAATGAAAATTTTCCTCTCCAATTTGTCGGCCGAGGGCTACGACAACGCTCGCTCGATAACGCGTAACCACACGCGTTGCCACGTGCGTCACCCATGGAGACTACAACAATGTATGCCAATCTCAGATACAAACTTAAAGATTTTTACGAAACTTTCCAAGCTTGTGGCCAAAACCGATGGGTACGTATCCGCGGTAACAATCTCGAAGGCATAGGCAATAATGGATCATTTTATCAAATTTTTTGGAATTGGAGAAACAATGTTTTTTGACATTTTTCATCCGCTGGGTATCTTAGAAGGCCTGCTTAGTTTTTCGCGTGAAAAGTAAGATAATTAAAAACGAAAAATAATGATCGATACGGAGAGGTCTCATTTCTAGTGTTAACGTTTTTGAAACGACGTCTACACAGCTGACGCGGCGCTAGAAATCGGAGGAACAAAGGGGCGTGTGTGCGTGCCACCGAATCCCTCCGAATGACGCCGAATCGCACCGAATACCACGCGAGAAAGTATAATTCCGGCGATAAGGGGAGCCATGGTTTCGCTGATTGCACGCCAGCTGGCTGTTACGTGTTCACGAGCCTGGCGAACAAAAATCGACCAGCAAAAATGGCCTCTCGATCCCGCGATTAGAAAGCTTCACGAGACCGTTTCGCTTCGTTAATGCGACCGATCGCGTGTGAAAGCTCCGGGCGTGTTACTTCCCATACTATTAAACAATTTCGAATTTCATTCGGCGACGCTCGGCCGATCCGATACAAAATAGAGCAATCTTTAACCCACTTGAGTTGTGAAGAGTAACAGAGGCACGAATATGATCCAGTTTTTTGCAATCCTGGCCCACTGTGAGCGGTGATGGTCGTAGTTATGCTTTACCGTCATACGATTCTCAAAAATAGCTGCATAAAAGAGACTAGGATAACAGTCCACCCATTTTTATTTTACACGTTAAATCAACACATTACGTTTCATTTATAGCGTCTAGTTTTAAAGAAATACATCTCATGACGTAGACATAAAAGGATGAATAATTTTACAGTATGTGAAAATATTGTAATGGGTGAATTTTCTCCCTGAGGAACGTATGAGTGTTAAGGGTCCCGTTGTGGGGAGCACTCGCGCCGGAAAAGAAACGGCCTCCAGCGACTCGATCCGCTGGTGTCCGCAACCTTTGTTCGCGTTTATAAATACCGAATTGGCAGACGGTCGAGTTCTGAGTTGGGAACCGAGCAAAACAACCGCGACGGAATGACGGACGTCGCGAGTCGCCAAGAAAATCGGGAAAGCGACGAACGTCGTAAATGCCTTTTCTCGGCCACGCGCGAGGTGAGGCAAGTCACGGGAACCGCGTGTTTCTTTCTAGAGGAGGTTCCAAAAGAGATTTGCGGGATACAAAATCGTATTCATAGCCGTGAGTTCCCGTTGCGGCCCTGGCCTGGCTCCGTCAAAGCCGGAGCAACGAGGCCACGCCCATTCGGAGAAGGCCACATCCACTTTACACGTCTTCCGCCTGTTTCTCCGCGATTATTTTTCTATTTTTCTTTCATCGTTGCTCCTGAGGGCAATCTAGTACGCTCCCAGACCAGAAAACGTTGAGTACTTGGAAAATTGACACGTTCTACGATTGGAGCATAGGACTGTCTTCCATTCTTTGTAACCCCACAATCTCCGAGGATTAGACTATCCAACACCAAAAATGTTTCCATATGTTGGTTGGATCTTACAGAGTTTTTTGCGCTGATTCCGAATCAGCCCTTCATTTTTCTCCTACACGCACAGTTTTTGAGAAACATGATTTTGTAGACCTTCCCGAAGTCAATGCTATCCATTATTAATACGTTATGATTGTTTAAACATGTTGAAAAAAATCATAACGTATTAATAATGCATATCACTGGATTCGTTGAAACATGAAAAAATTTGAAATTTGTTGGACAATGTTATCGTCGATACCTACGACTGTTTATTATTATATGTTATCATATATTGTTTATTTATTATTATGCGTTGTTATGTGTTTATTATATATGCGTATTATGTTTCCAACAGTGCAGTTACCTAACATGGGAGCGGAGCTCAATCGTCCCTTGTCAACCGTGGTCATCTGGAAGTCGCATGCTGCCGACGGTAATATAAATCCAATGCTAGTAATACTGAACGCCACATTCATGAAGATTAGACTGCATACGGCCATAACCTTAAGGTTGAACTTGCCAAACCCTGGGGATCGAGAAAAGAAACGTGTAAATTCATCGCACCCGTATGAACCTTACAAACGAGAAAATTTCCAACTAAATTCGCGAGTTTATTCCCGTAATCGATCATACTATGGCGAAACGAGAATCGTTAGAACGAAAACGGAGTGCGTGGGCTCACGCATCCAACGACAGTGATAAATTGCGGATCGCCTTATCAACCGTCAGTCTGATAACTCGACTTTTCGATGCTGCTTTCGCTCAGCTCGTCGCAACTACAACATATACATATATATGTATATAGTGGATTTACGACGGCTAGACTGCGGATTTCAGATGCATGTATGCGAACTCTATAATGCCATGCATGTGCACTCTCGATACAAAAAAAACGTAAGAGGCTCTGGCCATCGTTGCAATTAATTTCACTTAACTTCCAACTGAAAGTCAAAAGACGAAGCGATTAGCGGATAAGATAATATTTCGAGCCGCACGCGACGCGAGGATCTTACAAAGGATTTTCGCGCTTGGAAAATGATCTTTCTGTTTTCAATTAGCAGTGCATAGATAACGATAGAATAAAAGACGCACCTGTTTGGTCGACGGCATCTTGCGCAACATTTTCCGCCGTCTGTTTGGTACCTGCGAACACATAATAAAATCATTGATGGTTTCCTCGCGCGATTTTCGATCGCCTACAGTAGAACCGCACCCTTAGAGGAAAGAACCGTGCGCTCTAACGAGTGAGAAAGAGTGCGAACAGGGAAGAAAGAGAACACGCGTAGTACAGGCAGCCGTGAAAGTTCGACGAGCAGCTGTTCGGCTTTTATTCCACGAGTGAAAAACGCAGGGACGTCCCACGTGGCGCCAGTAAACGGCAAAACGCGTACGGGACAAAGACTCGTCGCGGCGAGAAATGAGAAACGAGAACCGCTGCCGACAAAGCGGCGTCGACGTGTCCGCGTCCGCAGCCTCTCTCATTCCAATAAATCGTTGCGTGTGTCCCTCGGCCACTCGGGGAACCTCCACGATCGTTTCTTTGTTTCAAGCACCTCGGCAAACAGCGTTCTCTTTTCCTACCGAAATCGTCTCTCCCTCGAGAAACGTTTTCCTTACAGAATTAACGCTTTGACTGTACCGTAGGTCACTGTACATCACGCGATCGTTCGTCTGCTTTTAAAGGGATACTTTCGAGAATCTTTAGGAATTTCTTTCAGGACAATTATCGAACCTTTTCCATTCGGATTTTCTTTACACGAAGTACACGTGTTACCTCTTTCAAGTAAAAATAGCCGGGATTTAACGGAGATTTAATTTCATGAACTGCAAGCTTGTAACTCGTCTATACTTTCAGAGCGCACTGTACACGAACGTTCGTCGGGAATCCCTCAAGGTCCCTATTCGACTTATTTGATGATAACGTACCAGTGTTCGTAAATTTGCATTGTATGTTGATGATTCAAAGATTTATTACTCTAGCGACTTGCCGAGGTGTACTATGAAATTGCTGAACGTATCTTTTCTAGATTTAGCGATATAATTACCCGCTATAAATCAGTTGAAAACTTTAGAACTAGTCTCTAGAATTGATGCGGCAGTTCTAGCGTTAGACGAGTGCAACGGACGGATTTGTAGAGGAAAACTGTATTAGAAAATGTTATTCCAGAGAACCGAGGCAAACCGTCTGAAGAATTGGCGCGGATTAAGTTCAATTTATTTCTAATTCATTCGGCAAAGGATTCTTCCTCTATCGAGTATGCCGAGAACGCAATGTTACGTAGCGAGTGTGTCGTTCAGTCGGGTCTGACAGCCCTGCGTTAGAAAGAACGTTCTTGGATACGCATTAATCGATTCTCGAGTCTCGCGCTCGTTTGCCCCGTCGTTTCTCAATCAATGTTCCCGTGCAATTAGCGTTTCCGCTCGAGTAAGTGTGCGTAACAGAAAAGTGTCTTTGAAAACAACACATTCGAACTGGTTTTTCATGCATGCTGCTCCTTTGTTTCAGAAGGTGACGACAATGTTACGCGTCGAGGAAAACTCAACAAAATAGACAATCGTAGGAAACATCTCGTTAGAAGAAGTAAACATCCTGGAACTCTATCGAAGATGCTGCAAAACATGTTGCTGGTTAGGTAAACATCCTTCTTGCGAGTTGTTTAAAATACCAAATGTATCAGTATCGTCTCCGTCGTTAGTAAAGTTCACCGTGTCTGTACGAAACAGGCACAGTCTACTCCAAAAGGGATGCAGACGGTCGTTCAGCGAGCCCGTCGAGCCTATGGAAAAATACCGCGGCCCGAGGCACACAGAGATCGTCTCTCGATCACCTCGCAGCAACCTTTTCGGATCCTCGCCACTCGACCATCAGCTGTCTTAGCAAAAATCACACTGTCGCTGGTAGAACGATCTCTACGAAACAAAGAAAAACAAACCGACCCAAGAAAACACATACGAAGATCCTGCGACGCTAGATCAGGTTATCATTGACCTCTCGATCATCCTCGCGATCGCAAAAACTTTCTCTAAAAACGCCACTACAGCGAAGTAGCGAAGGCACAAAGAGAAACCATCTGATCTAAGTAAACACACTGCGAACAAATCTCTGCGGTCTCTGCGGGTCACTTCGAATCACGTCTGGATCGCCCTCGATCACCTGCTCGTCGATGATCTTCACGAACCCGAAAACTTTTTTATAACGTCGACACTAGAGGTTCTTCTCGACGAATAATGGTCGGAGGAATAGAGAGACGAACACAGACTCGTGGAAAATGGAAACACACTGCGACGAGTAATTCGGAGGTCGACGACGCGGTTCAAGAAGGGTTTCGCGGAAACGGCACAATTTGGTCGCGGGTGGAGGCGAGAGACCGTTGTGCAGGGTGAAGAGAGAAAAGAAAAGCGTCGCGAAGTAAAGAGCGAATCGAAGGAAACGTTGGACGATGAGTTTACCTTGCAACGTGGAGACGGCGTCCCCAGCGACTAGCGGGTCGGACGCGGCTGGCTCGTGTTCCAATCGAGCGATATCGCCCGACATCGTACGCGCGCGAAACTAACGCATCGCCGCGCGCCGACTCCGCCGACTCGCGACGTCGATTCTCGATTCCCATTCCCGCTCGGTTGCAACCGCTAGCCGCCGCTAAACGGCCTTGCAACAGCCGCACCAAATGCACCAGATGCACCAACTGCACACACCGATCCCCGAGGAATCGCCCAAAATCCACGCCTCCCCTCTGATCTAATCAGCTACGTTTGTCGCAACCGTTTCTCTGTCTTCGCTTCCCTCCCCTATCGCGCAGACCTCTGCCAACTTTTTCCTCAAGAAAACAACTGCTCGTGTTCAAGAAAATAATGTCGGATTCATTAAGGGAACCTGAAGGAATATTTAGAAAAATTTAAACTCTGGGTTCTTCCTTTGTCGGTTGCTCCAGAATCGGAGCCGGTCATTGTTTCGCTGTAGAAAAAATTGTGCGCATAGTACAAGACGCAGGTAATCTAGTAAAAATGTCTAACTCCTTTTTCGTTGAGGATAGTAGTCACATTCTTTCGTAACTGTCCTTTTGCAAATCCTAAGACATTTACGTGGTAGAATCCCGGTAATTTGTCAATTATACAATTTTGTCGCAGACAGCGCATTCACACCGCCGCTGTCTTCTCTTCGTTATCGCATTCCGGCAAGTCCTATCCTTTATCGTACGTAACGTTTCCTTAAGCTTACGAAAAGTACCGGTTCGCGGTTGCCAGGAATTCGCGCGTGTCTCTCTGCAATCCCTGCAAGTAATACCCGTTTTAAATGTCATCTTCGGGCATAAAGCGGCGAACAGTGACGCCATTTACCATTCCCGCTCTTCCTTTTCATTCACCTCGGCATACATTCTCTTCCACCTCTTCGGATTTTCACGCGTTCCCGCGAAACTCGGTTTTCTTGCACGAACCTAAATATTCCACGGTTAACCCTCCGATAAGTTTGATGCTTCTCCATACGAGAGAGAAATTTAACAAGTCCATTGAAATGCGTACAATTATGGTTGCAAGTACAGTAATTTCTCAATCGTAGTCCCAACACCCGTGTTATGAACGGACTACGATCAAGTAGGGTGGCTATTTTTTGATTTATGACTGCGTCTACCCTACCGCGCTGAGACTTCAAACGACAAGCCGAACGTAGAGAAGGACAGAATGAAATAGGATCGCGTGGCCGAAGCGTGTCCCCGTCGCCGGCACAGTTTAAAGGCCCGTGCGTCATCACAATGAAACACCAAGACCTTAGCTTCTTTATTTTCGATGATATCATTATGGAACTTTCACCAACATATTCGTGGCATTTCTCTGATTAAAATCATACCAAACACGATATAATTTGGCCAATATTTAGTGGTTTAATCGACGATGAAAATTTCGAACGCAACGAAGAAGAGCGTATTGGAAAGAAAGAGACGCGAACAGTCACCGTCGCCGGCATAGATCAAACACACTGTCCTTCCTTGTAAGTAAAACATTCATCGTCGATTAAACCACTAAATATTGGCCAAATTATATCGTGTTTGGTATGATTTTAATCAGAAAAATGCCAGGAATGAGCCAGTAAAATCTCATAAAAAAACTAGCTGGTTATTGTTGCTCGCTCGCTTCGCGAGCTCGCGGATGGTGTTATTGTTGCTCGCTCGCTTCGCGAGCTCGCGGGTAGGACTGCTCTTGCGAGAGGGTTAGTGGTACGCATTGCTAGTGAGGCATACAGCTATTAATGGTTTTTTTTTATTTTGTGTGTGACTCTCCACGAGCCACACAAAGAACTTCCCGATTCGTTAGTTGTAAGCGGTAACATTAGCATTAACTGCATAATTAAAAAAAAAATGAAATATATATAATTACGTTTGTTTATTTGGTGGAAAATTTCCATCCTCTCTTATAAATTGCATTGTTGAATGAACTTCTTTCGAAAAAAACTAAAAAATCTAAAAAACTGCTTGACCAATATGGACCAAAATCTAATCAGCTCTAAATTACGACGAGGCACATCCATTGCATCATTCATCATTCTGATCGCATTGTTACTTTTTCAGAAAATGTTAACGAAAAATTTGACACACACACACACACACACACACACACACACGCACACACACGCACGCACGAACGCACACACACACGCGCACGCACACGCACACGCAAACACACACACACAAACACACACACATACCGACATTTTGATAAAAAGAGTCTAAAATGAATCCAATGAACATGAAACGTGAAGATCTGTTAAAAATTCGATTTTCGATTTTCGGGGTAAAAAAACATTAATAGCTGTATGCCCCACTAGCAATGCGTACCACTAACCCTCTCGAAAGAGCAGCCCTACCCGCGAGCTCGCGAAGCGGGCGAGCAACAATAACCAGCTAGTTTGATTATTGTAAGCGGTAACATTAGCATTAGTTGCATAATTGAAAAAAAAAATTTTTTTTAATTAAAAAAAATTTTTTTTAACCCTTTGAACTCGAGGCCGTTTTCTCTTGCGCGAACCAGCAACTCGAGACGATTTCGGCCAAATTAGGTGAACATTTTACAGGTACTTCAAAAAAATTTAATTTTAAAAAAATTAAAAAAAAAATTTCACCAGTTTATTCATTTATATGTCGAAAACAACAAATTTTGATAAATATTACACTCTGTAATTAGTTTTGGTGTGATACTTAGTAAAACAATAGCCAAGATGCATCCTTGCCACTTCACATCGGCCGGGCGCCGTATCGGCACCGCTCGAGTTGCTACTTAACATCGGCCGGACGCCGTATCGGCGCCGCTCGTGTTCAAAGGGTTAAATTTAAAAAAATTTTTTTTACATAAAAGTGAAATATATATAATTACGTTTGTTTATTCGGTGGAAAATTTCCATCCTCTCGTATAAATTGCATTCTTGAATGAACTTCTTTCGAAAAAAACTAAAAAAACTAAAAAATCTAAAAAACTACTTGACCGATATGGACCAAAATCTAATCAGCTCTAAGTTACGACGGGGCGCATCGATTGCATCATTCATCATTCTGATCGCATTGTTACTTTTTCAGAAAACGTTAACGAAAAATTTGATAACATAAAAACGGCCATACGCACACACACACACACACACACACACACACACACACACACACATACTAACAATTTGATAAAAATAGTCTAAAATGACTTCAATAACCATGAAACGTGAAGATCTGCTAAAAAATCGATTTTCGATTTTCGGGGTAATTACAGTAACTTCCCTATGAATCGGGAAGTTAATAATGAAAATTAAGTAGTTCGAAAATTCGATTCACTCGAGTCAATGTAGTGGTGTTCACACCGATATACCCGAGCCGACATCAAACATCGCCGTCCTGCTGCCCGGCGCAGCGTTGACAGGCGGTGGAATGGGTAAGCACTGGACTACGATTGCAGAGGCGACCGAGGACTACGATTGAGAAATTACTGTACATCGGACACGATCAGGCAAAGATTCCGGGGAACGATACCGATCAGAAGTTGTTATCGTTAGTGGCGCACATGTCAGAGGAATTTCGTTGGCGCAACTTCGATACAGCCGGCAATGACAGATACTCTAATCGGCGAGCTGGACGGTTGGAAAAGTTAGGCCGGTGCCCGATTAACAGCCACTCGAAGTTCAATGTTTATTTACTTGGATTTTTCAAGCGAGTGCGACGCCCCGGTGGCTCGTGGCGCGTGCGAGCCGACTATTTAAAGCGTCCGACCGCGTCTTTTGTCCCCTTTCTCTGTATTTCCGATCAGCGTTCCGCTCGTGTCGGTCAGATAGCCCGCGGGCGTTAACAACGAGAGATTCTTTGTCGAACGCGCTCCATTAAAATACGCGTAGGGTAACTGCACCAGTGAATGAACGGGCACCAGTAAATGAACGCTTTTGTATATTTCAACAAATTTTAACCCGGACGGCATACTAGCGATAAAATTGTGATTAAAGAGTTAAATAAATAGGAGAATATTGTTTAGTAATTTTGTTCATTGATTGGACTAGCATTATTCAATTACCAGAATGTAGTGTTCATTGACTGGTATTTTTCATATTTTTGATTTAACGTTTAATAAAGAAGAATAATAATAATTTCATTGTATTTGTGTTCATTTATTTTTGACAAATGAAGTATAGGGAGCTATTTGGCATATATGAGATTCCTTTAATTCACATAGTTTTTTTTTAAATAAAATATTTTCCTGAACAATTTCTTAAATGTTCATTCACTGGTGCAGTTACCCTATTTCCGACTGTTTTGCTCTCTCCGTGTGGCGATCGGAGCGTCGTAAAACGCCGGGACGGCGACGTTGCGATTCGCGAGACGGATCGGAGGTGTTATCCCACTTATCCCAGCGGATAGCCGTTTCGCGAAACGATCTGGGACAGCCGCGGCAGCGGCCGTGGGACAGGTTCCTTCTGATTGCATATTGCATCTCGGCCGAGGGAGGAGCGAGTGAAGGGAACCGAGAGAAACGCAGGGAAAACCTGTCCGATAGCTAGTCAAACGCCGCCGCGCCGCGCCGGAAGAAAATGATAGAGCCGTCGAGCGAAAGGATCCGCAGAATTTAGGCGAGCGAAGACTTCGAACTTGATCGCTACTTTCTTGCGCACAACTGCGAATCAAGGTCGAAGTCGCGCCCGCCTGAATATCATCAAGAATTTGTTGACGGGAAGTACAACATTTTTTTCTACGAACGTTACTCGATATTACAGAGCACGCAGGGCCGCTGCACAGTGGTCTGAACGGGCTATTTAGCTGGCCAAAATTATTCTAGTATTATTTTAAGACTTAAAGCCCTAGTTAAGTAGGTCATTGGAATCGTTTTGACATCGGCTACAACCATATGTAATAAAAAATACTTAGTGGTATATAAAAATTAACATGATCATATTTTTTTTATTAAAAAAAAGTTTTGTGAATTTTTTTATTGGGATTTGTAGACGACCGAGTATCGATTAACTTTTGTAAGAAACATTTTCTTGCTAGATTATCCAAAATGTTTAAAACATCCTGGTAACAATTGAGCATTTGCGGCGGAATTTGTTCGTGGGGGCATATTTTATTATGGGGTGCCCAGTTTTTATCTGGTACCTTACCTGTCATTTACCGAAGCGGGAAATTTTCTGAGAAATTTCCATTGTTTGGGTTTTGTCCAGCTAAATGATCCGTTTAGACAACTGTGCGCCTCACACGGGCGCTTTAACGAAGGTGCGCCGCAACATGAATATGAAAAAAAGAGTAGGGTAACTGCACCAGTGAATGAACGGACACCAGTAAATGAACGCTTTTGTATATTTCAACAAATTTTAACCCGCACGGCATACTAGCGATAAAATTGTGATTAAAGAGTTAAATAAATAGGAGAATATTGTTTAGTAATTTTGTTCATTCATTGGACTATCATTGTTCGATTACCAGAATGTAGTGTTCATTGACTGGTATTTTTCATATTTTTTATTTAACCTTTAATGAAGAAAAATAATAATAATTTAATTTTATTTGTGTTCATTTATTTTTGACAAATGAAGTATAGGGAGCCATTTGGCATATACGAGATTCCTTT
The DNA here is from genome assembly GCA_963971365.1 of Lasioglossum villosulum. Classification (NCBI taxonomy): domain Eukaryota; kingdom Metazoa; phylum Arthropoda; class Insecta; order Hymenoptera; family Halictidae; genus Lasioglossum; species Lasioglossum villosulum. The sequence goes on from OZ020495.1 coordinate 47,279,270, forward strand.
AATTCACACATTTTTTTGTAGATAAAATATCTTCTTGAACAATTTCTTAAATGTTCATTCACTGGTGCAGTTACCCTAATTCAAATCATTTTCATGTTTGAAGAGGACGCACAAACTTTCTTTTGTACACGGGCGACTCGTACACACGCGGCGGCCCTGAGAGCACGCGTCCGAGAAGTCTCCGCAGTTCGATTTTCGGAAAATTTGAAACAAAGCAAGTCTGAAAGTGGAAACGCGCGCAAGTCACGATACGCTCCAGGAATCGAACAGTCTCAAAGATGTAAGCAGACGCGAGTGCACGGATTTACAGAAGAGGAGAGGAGCCTGACCGGAGATTTCGACGGGACTCGTTGTCCCCGGTCAGTTTTCAACGAGACACGGTTTCGCCGGAGCTGTTTTCGTTTTAACGAAGCGACGATAGACGATTGTCGAATCAGCTTTCGGGAGGGGGCGTGATAAAAAGCCACTTGTGGACATCGCGGCCACGCGTATCGCCGCGATAAATCAACAACGATAAATTAACTAGACGCAGCCACTCGCTCGGCTCGGCTTCATTTTACTCGCTGCGGCCGAGCCTTATCGATCCCCTGCTAACGGCAATTAACTCGATAACTATTCGGGGATTACTGGACGCGCGTGCGATTCTTCTTCGAACACCTACCGTGGTTGAGAACTTTGTCAAATTGTACTTGAATTCGCCGACTCTGAGATGTTTCTTCTTCTTGCAGATAACTCGACGAGCGTAAACCGTGAAAACGTCAAAAAGGATTGCAACTAGATAGCAGAAACCTGATCCACGCAGATCTAAAGGGATCCTGTGTGAGGTCTGGTATTTTCAGATACGCTAAACTACGCGTGAAATTGGAAACCCCGTTTGGATCAAAAAGAGTCATTGGAGATTGTTGAACAGTCTCAAACTATGTTAAACCTTGCCACTCTTGTTAAGTTCGTTACGGCTCGTTTACTCGTTCAAGTAATAAAGGAATTAAGAGGCTCGAATCAAGAGGCTTGTCGCAACGGTTGATATATGTTGAACTAGTGAAACCATGTTTTCACGAATTTTCGAGATCGCTGTCGTCTAGCTGTCAGCACCGCGCGGTTCGTTTGCTAACTGATAAACATATCGGTTCGAGTCTGTTCATTCTAGTTCGTTTGCGACACGTTATTGGCAGACGAACGCCCGCCGCGGTATTACATCGCGCGATAACCGGCGTGTTCGACCAGAAAGATGTGCCCACGAATGATAGCACGTTTACGCAATGTCATTAGATGCAATTCGGGCTCGCCTATTCGGTGACTCACGGCCAGCGAACTTCGAGCAATCATTCTTGCATCGTCTTCGCTGCATCTCAACTTTCACACCCTCCGAATAAATCCTGGCGCGTCCGAACAAAACAGAATACGTATCAAACATTTTTAAGTTTTACGTTTAAGAAATTCCGATGCAAAGTATTCTATTGATATAATGGCAAAAATATAATACTTTGTTACAATGGTCCTGTTGTTCGTTAATGTAGATACCGAAGGGTCAGATGTTTATTTCCCAAGCCGGGACCCGTAGACCCAAAAGATATCGGTAATACAACACCTAAAGGCCATGTGTTTAAACTCTAAGATAAAGCTAAGGGCCGTCAGCCCCAACCGACCTGGGTTTCTTTTCTTCCCGTTGCAGTCGGTTGGTTAGTCGATCTCGAAGAGGCCAAGAGAACACTTCTAAGATATTAACTTTAATAACGCCTTTCATTCAACACCCTAGATCCTGCTTCCCAAAAACCAACATATTCTCTACGAAATTACGCCCGAGATTCATAGAATTGTCTTCATCCCTTAGAAGTAAATACAAACGACAAAAAAAGTATGTAACGTAGAAAATACGTTTGCGAAAATTAAGCTGCAACGCATAATTATCAAATTTTCAACTGCCCGATTTGGAGGGCTGTTTCCACCCCTTCAAACTAAATCCTACCCAGTGCGATACCTAAAATATAGTAGACTAAGATACTCAAGAACGTGACTAAAAAAATAAATAGGTTCCTATTTGGTTTCTACCCCTATCGCTTGCAATAAATGCAAACACGTTTTTTCTTTTGCAACAAGACACTCCATCGTCTTGTCCCGTTAGTTAACCGAATTCTTTCGCACAATTGTCACACGGTTCTGCTGTTTCAGGGATCATGGGACTCACCGGTTTCGATCTGGGTGTCCATTCGCTCCTGTCGATCGCGATGACACGCGCTGATCTATCGTCCACGATGAACTTCTTCGGAGTGGTTTCTCCTCTCGATCAGTACCAATCAAACGAGCATCGTATGGTTTTTCATGGCCCGATACAATGGAAGATGACAACGAACCGGAAGAAGGGGGGGTGAAAGAACGCGGCTAGCGGATCTATTCACAACCCGTTTACAGTTCACGGGGATAAAATGCTCTGAGGAAGAACCGAGGACGACTGAGCCTCGAAATTGGCCGCAGACCATCGCATCGCTCGTGTCGTTGTCCGACCCCGAAGAAACGTCGAGAGACCGCGCTCGTGCTCGGGGGCGCGTTGCCAGCGCTCTTTTTTCGTAGTTGTAGTTGTAGTTCGTATCGGCAACTATACCGTACACGTGTGCTGTGAATACAGCTGTGAAAATCGCCGGTCCTCGGCACACTTGTCCGTCAGCCACGCGCTGTCGACGCCGCGGCGTAATGCGTCACACGGTAACGTAAATGGTCGGATAACAAAATGTAAAAATCGTTATTTAATTACGTAGTCGCTGGTGATTCAATTCAATCAACACAGCTGCTGTATTGGCAGAGTTAGCAAAAAATTTGGTTTAAATAAAAATTCCGAATAAAGTGGTTTTCAAATTCACTTCATTCGAAATTTTTATTTACAGTGAGTCACAAAATTATTCGCTCACTCTTAAAAAGACGATAATTTTTTAAAATATTGTACTATAGATTTGAACTTTTTTGAGAAGCAAGAGCAATTAGTTTGTTATTGGATGTGATAAAAGTTTGTCAAAAATTTCAATTGATCGGAATTGTAGAAGAAATACCAAAAGTTGCATTTTACAAATTTTTTGTGCGCCTATACTCAAAATTTAAAAATACGTTTTGTAGATTAAGAGTGAGCGAATCATTTTGTATCTTGTATAAAATTGTATAAGGTATGGCACGAACTGGTCTGTATAAACGAGGTCCTACTGTACTTGAAAAGGACCGGTAGCTTTTGTAATGCGTTTTATTCTAATCTCGAGACTCTTTCGACCCGATAAAGCGTTCCGCGATTACCGACGACAAATTAACGGCCGCGTCGCGTCAGTTCCATTTCTTTCTGTTTTCTGTCAATCAAACGGTTGTTGTCGTTACACGATACAGTTCCGGCAATTTGCGCCAATTATTGGCCAGGTCAATTGGTGAGTTACGGCTTCCGCGAAGACATCCTACTTCCTTAATTTAATTAACGCTCGGCGTCCACGGAAAATGTGCTCTATGACGTCGTGCGTCCCTTAACCTTGTTCCCGTCTAACAATCGGAACTTGATTCGGGTCTGAAACAATTTTACAAGCGAAGTTCGTCGCCGTGAAAAAAGTAAGCATGTTATCCCCGCGTAGAGCACCGGACTTTCTGCGTTCACATCGACTATAAAATAGAAACAGGACCATTCGAGTACCACGGCTCAATGATCGTTATTACGATTTCAGTTGAACTCGACTTTGAACCTGCGGGCTTTAATTATTATCCGTATATATCTTCCACGATGGCCTTGGACTTCGTTGATCGCTAAGAAGCATACATGATCGTTGATCGCTAAGAAGCACGCTTGATCGTTGATCGATTAACAGAGCTAATTGATCCGCTGATCGTTCTCCGACCGATCGAATTCTCGAGGCATCGTGGTTGTGCGTCGTGGGTACGTTTCTCGAAAAAATATCCACAATATAGATCGTCTATAGTCTATATAATATGACATATAGAATTCTAAAATATAGACTTTAACTCTCCGTATAGTGTGCCGGAGTCTATTTTGAACGGAAACATCTACAGGGTGTTCGACTACAGGTGGGAGAAAATTTAAGGGGTGGTTGTTAACGATGATATAAGACGAAAATGAAGAATAAAAAAATTGCGATTTCGCCTTCGTTATTTAACTATTAAAAATTAAAAATCAACAACGCGTCTAACAAAAGTGTACGTTGTGTGCGTCAAAGAGTTCAATGTTGTCCAACGATTTGTTAAACATTTTCACCTCGCTGGGGCCCCAAATGAGAACCAAGTTATGCATGCATCTGTCACTTGATACGTGACTGTCGCGTTATTAATAGCTAAATAACGAAGCCAAAATCGCAATTTTTTTATTCTTCATTTTCGTCTTATATCATCGTTAAGAACCTACCCTTAAATTTTCTCCCACCTGCAGTCGAACACCCTGTATATTGTCATTAAAGTACTCAATTTTTGGCAATTAAACTTGTTAGTTTAGTTAATTTACCTAGTTAGTTTAGTTAATTTACCTAATTAATTTACCTAGTTAATTTACCCAGTTGTTTCCTTGAGGATATTGGAAAGACTGATGAGTCTACTAAAAATTATTAATTACAGCTGTGAACGGTCGTAAGCGTTGCCAATTATACGCTATAAATCGTCCTTTAGTATCAAGTTTCGTTAAACGAAACCTAGTCAATAATTTCACAACGCTTTCGATCGTATTTTTTTTGTTATAAAACAGCTGGAGGCACGTGAGCACAATGTCGTCGGATGTCGCGTTGTATTTCCAGATGTTCAAACATCGTCTGTTTGCGAGCGGCCACCCTGTTTGCGCAAAAATCGCCGATAAGGCTCGACTTTCGCGTAGACGTTTTCCTAGAAACGATTTCATCGGTTCTTTTCGTCGTCGCGGATATCGCGATCGCGCGATCGACGATCAATGCGCGGTCAGTGTAGATCTTATTTGAAGAGATACCGTCAAGACACGATACTGCTCCCGGTAATGACGACGAATCCTTCAGCCTGAGAGGATCGTAAGTCTAATTCAATTATTCGATTAAACAGCATCGAGTCTTCGGTTCGGTTTGTTTTCGTGGGACAAGGATCGCGAGCAAACAGAAACGCGTCTTGTAGCTCCTCGGAACGGAACCGACAAGCATGCTTGCACCCCAATTTATTGAATAATGCACTTTAATGAAATCTCCGGATGGGCAGGATCGGAAATATTGCGTCCAATCTGAGGCAATTTACCGGGGTCAAGAAATCTCCCGAGCGAATGATGATTAAATGTAAAAGCATAATACAATTGCTTCGAATCTGAGACGATTCTCCAAGGCAAAGTATTTTTGGAAATCTTCTGGTAACGATAATACACGATGAGTGTATCTGTACCGTCTCGTTTTCTTGGAGGGCTTGTCTCGTCCCGTCTCCTTGGAGAAGTGAGTAACTGCATAGAAATATCATACTGATATCGTCGCATCAAAATTAGAACGTCGATTCAAAGTTTCAGATAGGTAGAAAATGTAATTATACAATTGTTAAAGATAATTACACGCGTAAAAATGTAATACTGTAGTTCATAAGTATTTTGGTTTACTACGTGTGTATTTCCAGCGTTTAAATAGACCCGCCATGTACAGTCGTAGGCAAGAAAGTAGTAAAAACATAGTATACAGAATAATCAGTTTTTGCTAACACGCCTAAATCCGCAATTTATCGGTAACATTGTACGCAATACTGAAATGGAACGGTCAGCTAGCGAACTACATCTCGTAACAACGTCGGTGTCTTCCCGTCGGTGAGTAGGCAAATCATTATGAAACCATATTGATTATCATGAATTGTTACATTGTGCACTCTGCACCTAACGTGATACGGTATTTTGGTGTTGGTTTTTAAGGTTGAACACTGTTCAAAATCCCACGAGAGGATTGTTTCATCTGTTTAGATTTCGTATAAGAGCCGTCGGTGAGGCATAAGAACTGTCGCGTTTCGGTAGTCTTTGCCTCACCGACGATATCAGCTGTTCGAGTTCGATGACAACCGGCGAGGTAATCGACCGAGTTTGTAAATCTCGCCGTGTCAGTAGTTCGTCGAACCCGTTATTTGTTGTCGCGTGGCCACCATATCTTTCTTCTCATGTCAAATCCGTTACCTTAATTCCTTTGTCTCCTGTGCGGCATCGCTTGCTAGGTCGGTGCCCCAACAAATGTTGATGCGATCTTAGATGTTCAATTCAGTCTTTTACGTCACAGCATTCCTGCTGAGGTTCTTCTTCTCATCTCGTCACTATAATGTATTATTATTGTAATTTTATTGGTGAAAAATAAAGAATATTTGTTACTATAGTTAATGTGTTCTTTATTTCACAACCTGCGCATGAATATTCGTAATGAAATAAGAGCCACCTCCTTCCATATTATGTTCTCCTGATAGCAAGTTCAATTACCCCGATTTTCGCCAATTTTTGGCCGTCTGACTTGTCGTTGACTTGTTCTACTGAATTTTCGACATTTTCGGGCGTCTGGCTCGACGTTAACTTGTACTACTGAAAATACGTATACCTCCTTCGACTTCATGTTCTCCTAATACAAAGTTCAATTTTCGAAGTTTTCGAAAATTTTCGCCAATTTTTGGCCGTCTGACTTATCGTTGAGTTATACTACTGAATTCTCGAAATTTTTCGGGCGTCTGACTAGACGTTGACTTGGACTACTGAAAATCCGGACACCTCCTTGGTTATCATGTTCTCCTAATACAAAGTTCAATTTTCGAGGTATTCCAAAAATTTTTCGGATTTTTCGACCGTCTGACTTGTCGTTGAGTTATACTACTGAATTTTCGAAATTTTTCGGGCGTCTGGCTAGACGTTGACTTGTACTACTGAAAATCCGGATACCTCCTTGGTTACCATGTTCTCCTAATACAAAGTTCAATTTTCGAGGTTTTCGAAAAATTTCCGAAATTTTCGACCGTCTGACTTGTCGTTGAGTTATACTACTGAATTTTCGAAATTTTTCGGGCGTCTGGCTAGACGTTGACTTGTACTACTGAAAATCCGGATACCTCCTTGGTTATCATGTTCTCCTAATACAAAGTTCAATTTTCGAGGTTTTCGAAAAATTTCCGAAATTTTCGACCGTCTGACTTGTCGTTGAGTTATACTACTGAATTTTCGAAATTTTTCGGGCGTCTCACTTGACGTTGACTTGTACTACTGAAAATCCGGATACCTCCTTGGTTATCATGTTTTCCTAATACAAAGTCGAAAAATCCGAAAATTTTTCGAAAACCTCGAAAATTGAACCTTGTATTAGGAGAATATGATGTCGAAGGAGGTATCCGTATTTTCAGTAGTACAAGTCAACGTCAAGTCAGACGCCCGAAAAATTTCGAGAATTCAGTAGTATAAGTCAACGACAAGTCAGACGGCCAAAAATTGGCGAAAATTTTCGAAAACCTCGAAAATTGAACTTTGTATTAGGAGAACATGATAACCAAGGAGGTATCCGGATTTTCAGTAGTACAAGTCAACGTCGAGCCAGACGCCCGAAAAATTTCGAAAATTCAGTAGTAGAGGTCAACGACAAGTCAGACGGCCAAAAATTGGCGAAAGTTTTCGAAAATTGAACTTTGTATTAGGAAAATATATATCGAAAAAGGTGGCACGCAATTCAGTAGTACAAGTCACTGACAAGTCAGACTGTAAGGAATTAAGGATTCAATAAATATATACGCAAATATGCTTTTTTATTACTTTGTCTTTATTTATTCATTGTAGATTCGTACATCAAATGTAGGTGTTGTAGATTTACATCAAAACTGTGTATGCATATCGTAATCCTCATGAAATTTTGCTGAAAAACGAATGTAACTTATTTGGTACCGAAGTACTAAGGACTACTAGCACCGTTAACAATCACAGACTTAATCTCAAGTCTGTGTAACAATATCTCGCCCGTGCCCCTGGTGTGAGTACTCTTATATACTGTCTGATTGGAATTGATGCGTCTGTAGGAGTTCGTGTGGGTCGGTAATGAAGATACCAACACATGTACGTTGGATGAGGAAAGGCAGGATTCAAATTAACATCTTGGGCAATCGTAATAAACAATATACATATTTACCTGAGCAATGATCTCGCGTGTAAAGCTGCGAAGAGAATACAGAAGTGCACACTTGCGTTGAATCGGGTGTCTAACAGCTGTGGAGCTATCAACTGTGGCACAAGTCGCTAGTAGTGTTACTAGCAGAGTTACAAACAGTGTGGCTAACGATGGAAAAATTCCCACACGGCATTGTCATTCGAATTAAAATTCGATTAACAGTTTCAACGTTTCGCCACTACGTCCTGTGGCTCTGTACATACAACCGGAGCAGATGATGACAAACGCGGCAAATTTGAATCCCCATTTTGAATGATAAATAAACTTCTTTGCACGATATCGATCCAAAAAGCTCCAGCTCTTAAATTATTACATTTAAATCTGTTTTCCATAAAGGTACTCCTATGGGGAATTCCGGAAGAAGGAAAATGAGAACGAAGAAAGTTAATGCCATTTATATCTGCAATATATTAAATAATTATTAGATACATTTATGTGCGATAGTCGTTTCGAAGTCATGTCACTCGTATGTACATTTTGTTTTCTCCTTCTTAATTTAAATCTCCGTTTTCCCAGACAAACGTGTCAGCACACTTCGCTTTAAACGTTCAAAATCAACGAATCAAACGACAGGAATATCGCGTGCATTCGATTTACGCGCTAAAATATTTCTCTCCGATTTTTTGATATTACTCATCTTGTTACATTCCGTGTTTCCCACCTTGTTCGAAACTTCATTTCAAAGTAACCGAACGGAGAACAGAGGGAGAACAGACGAAACACGATACACGGGCTATATAGGTTTCTCCAAAATGTGAGGTTCGTCCAGGTTGAACTTTCTTTTAAAACAATCAAGATGTACAACAATTCATTACGCTATTTATGCATTTTGAACGCGACACTGTACCTACGTAGATCATAAATAAGCTAAAGAATTTCTTCCTAAGCAACAACTCCAACAGATATTATTAGACTACATTACTTATGTTAACTTGTTGTAAAAATCCTTCAATTGTCAACGCTACGACTACCACCGGAGGATTCAGAACAATTAACACTTCAAATTCTTCATTTTATAATGATTGAAAATATGCAGACAGTCTCAGGCTAGTTATTGAATAAATTGATGTACGATCTTGCAATTTTTACTAGATGTTTTCAGACCTTGCTTCTAGCGCTCGATAATTCCAACATAGATATTTCACTGTGAGAAGATTATTGACTGGTTGTCTGTAGGTAAAGTGTCAATTGAAATAAGCGAAAAGCTCTCCTTTGATTCAGACCGCACATTTTGAAGCAGCCGGGTAGATACAAACTCATAATTCGTAATACTGTCAGACCGATTGGCTCGATTTATCCGCCCGCAAGTTGCTTGAATGTGCGCAGAGAACGAATTGGGGTCCATACCTTTGTCCAACGAGACGAGGCAATCAACGTAAACATATTCCTGGACTACGGATCTGTATTGAAAATAAAAATGTTCTACATTTACTGTGGGAACCAGGAATGAAATAAAAATTGATTTCACCCTTTCATGATTTCGTTACCTTTTCCTGTTTTATATTTCACCCAGCCAATACTTTGCTTGGTGCAATTTACTTTTTCAGAAATGCATCAGGATCCGTAGTCTACACATTACCCTTCTCAGCAGAGCAAATGTTACCAGGAGGACCTACGTTTTGTATGATAATAAAATAAAACATAATTTTTACAAACAAAAGGGGCCCTCAGAAACGTGGGGCTGCCTCGTTTCGTTGGACAAGGTGTAGAGTGCACGTTACTCGTCCGAACACCTTAACCGAACAAAAACAGAAGAAGAACTTTGGTACCTGCTCTATGGTGGTCTCTTTCCCTTAGCCTTTCTCTCTAATCGTTCACGCGCTTCTCGCCCGCTACCCTTCACACGTCTGAGGATATTACGAGATAGACACATACAAGTTTTGCTATAAAATCACACGTTGTTTACATTCACACTGAACGGGGGAATTGTAAAGGGCGTGGCGAGGGATGAAAAACGTCGGAGAAACCGAATCTCCGTTTCGCTTCAAAGAAAATTCGACCGCGATCCAACCTCCGTTGAAAATTCATCGACGAAACTCGTAAACCAAAATACTGCGAAATATTTCAAATGTTTCTCAAACTGAATGATCTCGAGAGTAATGAATACTTATTTACTTGAACTCTGAGGACACGGAGGTTGAAAAGTGAATATTACAATTTGACAACAATATGTGCGCATGTATATATATAGTATATACATCGTACGAGTACTTTCAGATAAACGTTTTAATAAATATCGTATATAGATAATATAAAAGGGCATCGTGAACTAATTACAAACGTTAGAGACATAATAATAATAATAGTAGTAGTAATAGTGATAATCATTAATAATAATAATAATAAAATAGTAATAATAAACATGATTGTACCGATAACATGCCCTTCGTAAGGTAACCCAAGAGTAGGAGGAACGTGCGTACATCGACAAATGTTCGAACTTATTTAACTTTGACTAAGCGTTTTACAACAGCGCCTCTCGTTATATAAAATTCGAAGATCTCTCTAACAAACAGCGCCCACCGTCGACGGATGTCGATCACGGTGCTAAAAATTTCTTGCGCGTTTAATATACACAGACTCTGTACAGAAAAATACACGCGATGGATTCTGGGCAATATAATAAGCTGCAACGACGCGCAAACGTTTGTCGTTTCTTAAACTCGTTTCAATCATTAGTTACTATCATTTTCAAACTTACATATCATTCCAATTTCTAGCAATTCATTAGATTCGTTTCCTCGACACTGCACTCGCAAAATAATTCTTTTATTTTTAGTCAGAAATTAATTTGCAGAGACTCCAACTGTTAAGAGTTATTAAAAAATTACAGTATCGGATTGTTTGCTCTGTTTTTAGTATGCAGGTCGACGACAAAGGTTTTTGCGCGACGTTGAATTCCCCGGCGAGAATAATCGCGTCGCTCAACATCGTTTATGGCAAATCGAATAGAATCAAGGGGTAATTAAGTAGAACCGCGAATTTCCGAGGCCGTGGCAGGGCTCGATGGAAAGATTGCGAATCGGTGAAACGAAAAGAACAGGAATTCTAATCGGCTATCACATAATCGAGCCTCGGTTGTCGTTCACGATCGCACAGGCGCGGGGAACACGCTGCGACGCCATATTGTCGTACGAACAACGATCCAGCGTCGCAACTTTCTCTCTCTCATTCTCACTCTCTCTCACTCTCTTTCGCAACAATTCGACACACATTTAACAAACGGATAATCAGACATTGGGTGGCTGGATATCGGACAGTTTCAACACTCACTCATTCGATATTTTAGGGTACTCGAATCGCTCGATAAAATACTCTACGGCGGAACATTGTGCAGGCGCTGTTTTTCGCGGAACTGTTCGCGATACCATGATACGCACACCGCAACCTTTTGTACCAATTTACAGCCCTCGAGAACAATTTACGATGTTAAATTTACGGTGTCTCTGAGGTTTCGATCGGCTGTAAATGCGTGAAAGTGTGCGGTGTGGATCTATGAAATCGCTGTATATGAAATTTGTATCTTTAAGATGTTTATATAGCTTGAAACAGTATCGCAATAGTTCTGTTTCGAGTGAACTGTTCGTACTCTCGGAAGCCGGAAGCTCTTTTACTATTATTCTTCGCGTGAATGCGAATCGTCATACGTTCGGAGTAACTATAGTTTAAAAGTCGCAATCTTTGCTGCCAGTAGAATAGTAGACTGCGGAGGCATATGAAACAATTACAACATAAGAAGAATTTAATAACGCTAATACATTCTCCTCGACAAACTGTGGATTTTACATGCAATTAAAAATAGTAGATAGATTAAAAGAATTCAATTTGTCGATGTAATCAAACGAAGAATTATTAAAAATAAAAGACCTGAAGAAGAAACGAATTTCTACTCGATCCCTCAGTCTACTTTCTGTTGATTAAAAAACTGAAGACAGGGTAGATAGTGACATCCGTAAACGACAGATGCTCCGCTCGAAACGCTGCTCGAGAACGTCGAAAAATAAATTGCGGGAAGCTCAGGGCGGTGCAGGTGTTTCGCGCAACCCTGACATTGTCAACGCAAGTGGTTCTCTGTTCAGAGCTCGCTCGGTAAAAGTCTTAAATTAGAAATCACACCTCCCTCCCCTTGTAATCTCTCTCTCTCTCTCCTTCGCACGCGCACTAGAAGGCTTTCATGGAAGAACGTAAACTTCGAATCAGCGAAAGTCATTCCGCCAAGAACTTTAAACAACTTCCACAGTCGGCTTCTCGAGAAACAAGTTAACGGCTGTTCAAACGTGGAAAATCTCGAACTCTTTAACACTCGTACGCTCCTCAGAAATAGTTACATCTGGGCTGCATCCATTATTTTTCTTTCGCCCTAAAATCGATAAATAAAGTATGTAATAAAATGCGTGAACTTGTATACTGAGGAACGTATGAGAGTTCCGTTTAAAATTTAAAATTTCGTAGACTCGATAAACAACAAGTTTCTCTCTTTTACAGGAGAGTTAAAATGTTTATTAATTTGTTCACCGAGGCGACTGCGTCTCCGCAACGAAGCGCTTTTGATTCTCGAGGTAAACTGTCAACGATCTTCATCGATTCGGCCGTTGAAACGTTCAACCCGTACGTTCCATAACTATAATACGATGATCCCTGATTGGCAATCCCTGCGAAGGGAATCGTTCCGCGAAATCGTCTCTTCTGCGAGCAGCGCTGCGATCCTCGATCTCGATCGAACTTCTCTCGGTGAACATTCAGCAAAAATAAGTCTGTGAAAATAGTCCTTACAGTGATTTCTAGAAACTTCTCTCGCTTATCGTTTTAATAGTGGAACTGACTTGTATTCTTCCGGTGAAACACCACGGAGGAGTTACAATGAGATCGACGATCACAGCGAAATTTAATCTCCGCGCGTTCGAGCTTTAGTTTCTACCTCAATGTTCTGAGATGGTTTTTAGGAGATAATCTTTGGTCACCCAAAAAACTGTCTATCAACACGATCGTGTCGGTTATTATTTATTTTCCGCGCGACGAAGGCCGTGCGTCGTAACACGTTTATAGTAATAGTAATAATAATAATAATAATAAAGGATTCTCTGAAACACATGCGACTATCCCATTTGGACACCGATAAACCATCACATTCTCTCGTCCCGTTTTCAAATGACCTCCATATCCTCCTAACATTGATATTTCGACGAATCCCGTTTTAGAAATGGTTCTTTCGCTCAAGCTCGATCGACCGTCGCGAATACGAGGCTCGCCGGTTTTAACCCTCTCATATAAAGATTCTACAACAATCTATCGTTACGAGCTTTGTACTTCGCGGAAATTCAGGCGGGCCCGGAAGCGCGAGACCGGCCATCTTGGAACAATTCGCTCGAGAATCGCTTTTCCCCACGAGCCGGCTCCTTCGAAGAAATATCCCGCTGTACAGCAACTGTTACTATTCCTTCACAAATTCATAATCCAATAAATACTTCAATAATCTGTTTATGTCGATTCCCAATTTCGCAAGTTTCCCACTTTAGGCTGTAATTCTTACGAATAAGATATTTTTCGAAAAGGACTCGGCTCACGGTCCTCGGCGAGAAGCGAACGAAACGTTGCAACGAGAAATAGTCGTCCGAAATCGGATGAGACTCAAATAAAATGCAGCTGAGCGTCGCACGTGTTAGTTTGAAATGCAGTTCTGGCTGAGCAAAAATATCAATTTTCTATGAGCTTCCAAATAAATAATCCAACAATACAGTGACAATGTAAAGATCCGTGTAAATAGATTGACAAATAGATTTCCTGTTAATTTTGATACCAATCTCTTTCAGCAGCGAATGGGTACGAGTAAAAACAATTCTGCAGAGCCAGAGCCACATCTGGAACCACGGTGCGTCGTAAATCGAGAATGCAGATCGACCGTGTCCAGAATGAAAAGTATGCGTACGCAGAGCACCGCCACAGGCACGTAATAAAGCGTTTCCACGGTTCTAAAACGGAAGTAACGCTAATTTTCCAACCCGTTCTCCCTCGTGGCAATTCGATAGACAATCCTCTCGCGCCGATCGTACGGAAACGCGTTTACCGTGGAACAACGCGTCAACAGAGATTAATAGAGGCATCGCTGAAAGTCTATGAAACAGGACACAACGTCGTACGCGTCTATATATTATATTTATATGTATATATAAATATGTATATATATTTAATTTAATTGACTTAGTACTTGTTCATTTTTCTTTTTCTCTCAATGGAATGTTTACAAGGTCGAGGCGTTTCTGAGAGCGCGTCTCTAATAAATTCGCGGTCATCTTTCACAGAATGTACAATAAAATTTACATATGAGAGGGTTAAAGGTAGGATCGACGGTATCCGACCGACAGCCATCTTTCTTTCAGTTATTTTTCGCGTAATCTAGAATCGGTGTCCGCGGCACACCGTCCTTTTTTATATTATCTTGTTCAAACGACAACGAATCCTGTTTTCTTTTTTTAAATCTCACTAATCCACTCTTTTCTTTCCCCTTGTCTCGTTCTCTCACACGGATTTGAAAATATCGCGGTAACGCGGACAATCCTCTCGAGGACTTCCGGTTCCGCGGATTTGGCCTTGAAAAAAGTCTAGTTCTTCTGTCGGGATACCCCCCCTATTTTTAAATCGGTATTTCTTCGTAGCCTAACGTAAGAGTAGAAATCGGAAATATTACATCGATGGAGATGATAGCAAAAAATAACTTTCAGTTATTTAAGCTAGAGATAGGCTATGTAAGGAGAACTATTTACGCATACTTCGGGAAGAACATCAATCTCTGGTACATGATAATAGAGCGTTTATCCTCTAGTCGGAATCTTCTTCTATGGGTGGAGGTAACATAGCGAGATGTTGCGGACTAAGCATCCCCCTGGAGAGTGCGTACTCTGCCAGAGCACGATGGCAGAAGACGTATTGGTCTGGCATTTGAATACTGTAGGCCCTCTGTGCTCGGATTTTTTCCACCGTGCCACGGATGTCCACCGTACCGGTGTCTTCTAGCCGCGATATGCAAATGTCTAATGTGCAGAACGTTCCTGGACAAAAATCACAACAATATTTCACTTCTGCCTTTCAACTTAAGGGGGTAATTTAGAGAATGCTATGAAACTCTACGGGTGATGGATCAGAGTTCTCGGATTACCTGTCCTTCCTATTCCGGCGCTGCAGTGAACAACTATGGGAGGTCCCCGCGGATGTCCGGCCCATGTGTCCCCTCTGTACGCGAGTAACTTATTTTGTTGTTGTCTTACTAAGGCTAGAAACTGTAGCAGAGCCCTGGCCGACTGTGGAACGCCATAATCCGGCCACGCTGTGTACAGCATATGGCAAACCTCTCTTGCCTCATCAGTCTGAAATGATAACATATTTTGCTTTCTTATCGCCTCGGCCGCACCGTTTCAAACTACAGCACCGTGTTTGGTAACACGCTGTTCGCCGTACCTTGTTATTTGTCAGGAGCAGCATAGATATCGTGTAATCGGGATTGGTGTCGACTTCCAACGTTGTCACCGTGAAACCACCCGCTTGAACCTCTTCGCCGGGCTCGGGGCCCCAATACTGTGCACACTTCGTACGTCCTCGCTCCACCACTCTGAAATAAAAAATAATTCATCGAATCGACTGTTCACAATTTTATATTTAAGCTACTCAAGCGTTACATCTGTAGTTGCAAGAAGAAACGCTGCATATCACAATTTCAAAAAATTGGAGTTTATACATTGACTTTTATCGTACAGGATTTACGTATTTTCCAGGAAAAGTCATGAAAACGAATTTTAAAGACTCAAAAAGATATTGCAATTTAATCGATGTCCTATATCAAAGTATTAGTAATCAAATACATACAGTGGGTGTACAAAGTGTTCGTACATCTTTTAAAATAGAATAACTTTTTTATAATTGTACCAAAATTGGTTTACTAAATGATCTGCAAAAAAGATTTTCTCTAGGAACACTTTGTGCACCCAATGTATGTGACATGCAGCGTTCTTCCTGACAATCACAGAAATATATTCTGGAAAAGGTTAAAGTGGAGACCTTTTTGGATAATTGAATAAATACCTAGTAGTCATGACGACAACGAGGGTTTGCTGTTCCCAAATCATCCTCCAAAAATCGCCGCAGGTCTTCGGTAGGGGACCCTGGGTGCTGATGAACGCATTCTTCTGCTTGTAGCCGTCGACAAAATTCGCGTTTATGTAATCGGAGGTCGAGTCTCCGTCCACTTGGGACAGACACACTCTGCTGTGGTCGTAGCAGAGCACGTCTGTGTACCGGTTCTTCGACTGGTTTGGTCTTAGTCTGAAACGTTGCAATTTTAACTCTGTTATAACAATCAAAACCGCCTCGCAAAGTCGGCAACAAGATAAAACATTTCGAGACAATTTCAGATCGTCTCATAAACCTACAATTCCATTTAATCGTTAATAACCAGCAGATTTTATACATTTATGACAAAAATGAAAATCATGAAAACTATGAAAACATTTAATGTTTTGCTTTTCAACTTAAATGCAAAAGGTTTGAAATAATCTATACATTTTGGTTGGCTACACGAGGGTTAATGAACTACAGTGACTCCCACTGATATTCGGACACTCTTAAAAGGACGATAATTTTTTTAATCTTGTACTGTACGATTTTAACTTTTTTGTAATCGTGAAAATCTGCAATTTTTACCATCTTTAAAGCTCACGTTTGATTGTAATATGTTTAATTGACACAGATCTACAAAATGTATTTGTTAAACTTTCAATATAGGCCCACATAAATAGTTGTAAAATGCAACTGTTGGTATTTTTCTACAAGTCCGATTAGTTGCAATTTTGGAAAAAATTTCTTCTCACACCCTGTAGCAAACTAATTGCTCTATCGTCTTTTTAAGCGTGTCCGAATATTAGTGGGAGTCGCTATACATCCTAGACTTGTGGAGCGAGCAGTCTCGTCAAAAGGGGATTGACCGAAAAGCAACGTACTTCGCGTTGTTGAAGGATCCTTCTGGGGGTCTCTGCTTGATTTCCGCGTACTCTGCTATCAATCCAGCGCGTCCTCTCGAATGTATGTCCTCGATGAGCTGCTCCATGCTGACTGCCTGAAGCCCGAGGTCTCCGTGAAGGCTGTCGTCATCGCTGAACCCTGAACTAGCTGAGGACGGAGGTTGGACTGGAGACGGTGCCTCATCGGTTCCCATCCAGACGTCACCGTTCGTGATCTCGATGTCCCCGATATTCGAGATACCATTTTTCACCTTGCTCTTATCGATTATAGGACTAGTCGAGCTACTGACCGTGGTTCCATTCGGATTCTGGGCAGCCGTGTGGTTTTTCGATGTGGGCGAAAGAGGACTACCCACTCTGGGGGTAACCTACGCAACGAAACCACTCTGTTACCATTCGTTGACCTTCTCCACGTGTTCTAGGTGGGGTTCGATGGGCTCTAGTAATTCTAGCTAACCCGAAACCATTTAGCAAAAAGGTCATCGCTATGGTAGCGAAATTCTCGCGCCACGAGGGGACTACTCTCTTCAAAATGACCTTGCGAACGTTTTTGTCCACGAGTAGAGTTCTCTCTTGAAAACTCTCTCCCGCTCTCGCAGCTCTCCGAGTGCGAACCTGGAGAGTAGCTTTTTCGTGAAGCCAGAAGAACCTCTAATTCACTTCGCTGGAGAGATCTTGAACTCTGGGATAATTGAGCTCATTCGCCGAATCGATTAAGAGAACTAAAAAAGATGGCTCGAATTCTCTCCAAGAAATTAAACATCGATCACGAACGAATCGTCACGCCCAATTTAAACGTTCTATTAGATGATTGCACGAGTTCGTGCCCGATTTGAAAATAAAAGTGAATGGTTAAATTTTAAAGAATAGAGTTTTTACACTCCGCCGTGCAGTACAGTTTGCGACGTTTATGTAAATCGGGTACGAACGTACGCAATCGTCTGATATATCTAAATAATAAATGGCGAAATGGGTTCGAGTATCAAGCAGGCGATCTAAGGAATGTCTCCGAGTGCAAACAGTGTTGGTCTGTGACTTGATTGCGTTTTTAGGGGAATTCGGCAGTCGAATTGGACTGCAAGGAGCAAGAACTGACCTCGCAAAGTTCACCCCCGCCTCTGTTTGTCATGGATTTAAGACAGTGGAGCAACCATGCCTCATGCTGTACCTCCAACGTGCCCCCCAAGCGGTGCGGTAATGATTCCCGTGGGATGTGTAACGTTAATTGAGGAATCGATACGGTGAACACTCTGTCCCTCAGTTTCTCACGGACGAACAGCCGCAGGATCTTGAACGGCGCCTTGAACCAGAGCGGCGCGGTCACGATTAACACCTTCTTCAGCTTCGCCGGGTAGCCGCCCTGCAACACCAAGTCGTCCACGTTGCAAACTACTTGTTAACCCAACTTTGAGCCTTTACAATTAACTGGTGGCCGCTGAATGACGCAGGACGTTGAAACTTCAATGTTACCGTTCTAGATCCTAACACTGCACTTGAAACGATTATTTTAGAAGCCACTGTAATATTCATCTTGTATAAAAAACTATCATCTATCAGCAGTGTACTAATAATTTTTTATCGACCAACTATAGCAGTGCCAGGGTATCATTTACATACATGGCAGCCTAGTTACCTAGGGTTTAGAGGAATAGAAATGTGGGTCGAATAAACTTGAAGAGTGTGCCGCAGGCTTAACACGGCAGTCGACGTATGAAATGTTTCGATGACAGAGATGATTTATTCAAACGAGAAAAACGACGAGGCCGTGAGCCAAGAAGGGTTGGCAGACCGTGCGTCAATCCTCGGACTACGGTACCTAGGTCCAGTCTGACCTAGTGCATTCGAAATATAGTCTATTCAGTTTCTGGTGGCGTGTGACGATCAATCCTACAATTAAGTTTCAATAAGAAGAGTAGACTGCAGATAAGATGCATTTATATGTACATGTAGACAGCCAATTTTTAATGCATTTTCGACAAAAATGAGTAGGCGTAATTTAAAGCAGTACAAACATTAGAAGAGTTTAGAAAATACTGTTAGATTATTTTCAATCCATTAATCGTATTAGAAAGAAATTTCTATTTTATTCCAGTTCGTAATCAGGTAAAACGTTTTTATTCTGCACGGAGATCCGCTGTCTACTGATAAGCGAAGATTGCCCAAGTACCGCAATCGTCGGAAACTGCAGTTACTCAAGGCTTGAAGTGCAGAGGAAGCTCAACGAGCTGACACTAATGACACTATTTAATATTCAGTGGCAAAGTGGAATCGACAGCTGTCCAGCGAGACACACTAACACCGATACACCCGAAAGCCACGACTAAAAAGACTGACAAGTACGGATCCAGCTGAACCCAAGCCCCGTAATCGGCGGAGCCCGTAGTTCCCGAAGGATCGGGTTGCAGAAGAAGCGGAAAAAGCTCGAGTCCCGCGAAGTAATTGACACTAATGCGACGCGCGCTCGCACAATGCGACGAGGAGCATGCTCTCGAGGCGATGGTGTGCGACGATGTATCTTCCTCGAGCCGACGTGGTACGCACTGCACATCCAGCGGCGGTGGGAGAGATAGTATAAAAAAGAGAAAAAAAGAAAAAGTAGAAGAAGCCTCTGCGTGTCGGCGGTATTAAAAAGCAATCGGTACAGGTGACTGCATAATTTATTTTCGAAACGGAGCGACCTTTCAAAGACGTTGCAATAATAGCACACACACACGCGCACACATGCCGAGGTATATAAGCCGGGAGTTAGTGCCAACTGCGAGGCGATTCGCAGGGCTATGCACCGTGCACGTTTAATGCGCGGACAGAGGTCCGTGGTCTCAGCAACCTCGGCGTGGAAATTAATAAGAAAACAGCCGCCCAGCTGGTAAATGCCCGAGAAGAATAATTCAGTCGACGAAACGGAGCACAATGAAATTTTCAGGTCAACGGGGAGAAAAAGTCTCGAGGACAATGAAGCACCACCAACAGCACCAACAGAGCACCCGCGGTAGAAGAGTAGGAGCAAGCGAGAAAGAGGTGGAAAAAATGTTTCCCGATGTGGAGCATGCAAAATGCAGCGGGCACGAGAACTTAACCCTCCGGTGTACCCCCTCTGCGGTGTGTATAGAGGGCGGAAGTAACCGTAACGGCAACGACGTCAGCAGCACACCACTACATATCTCCGTCGATCTTAAGCACACAAACCCGGTTACGTCGACGACCAGCCAGCTAGCTAGCGACCGAAGAAACGCCTCGACGTCCGATTATTCTGCTTCTTCTTTCTCCGACGCGATCTCGTCGAGGATTGAGAGCGGAGGAGACGATCAGCAGGGTAGATTCGGTCACCCGGACAGATAGCGAGCTGGGAGACGGTCAATCGATAGATTAGAGCGTTCGGTGACGGTGCGTGAATACACCGGGGCAGAGTACTTTCTGATCGGGCATCGATTCGAAACGGGCTCGTCCAAGTGCCAGTCTATAACCCGTCGATGATCACTAACACTGATTTAGTCCTGAGGCTTTTTCAGATCCTGGGATAGATCTAGAAGACGGTTGAGAGACGTCGATGCGATCGAATAATCACTGCCGGCACTCGGTCAGTCAATCGATACCGCGGAATTAGCGTAACCAAGCTCGCACGCTTGACACGAATCGAACGAACGTCGACGACGATGACGCGTGTCCGTCGAACATCGCGCGACGACACCTTCGCGAGCCGAGACCAGGTGAAAATCTGGCTCGAAAGAGGACGAGAACGAGAGAGAGCAACGCGCCGTTGGAAAAAGAAATCGGACTGCGACTTCGTTCGTTCGTTCGTTCTTTCTCTCTCTCTATTAGTCGGTCTCACTGTTTCGCTCTCTCGATCCGTCCGCGATAACGCCGCAAAGGGGTCACGATGATTACTGACCGCGAGCGTCGCGATGCTCTCCCGCGTAGAAACGCATGCGCGCAAACCGACCCCTTCTTTTCGCCGCCACTCGCCCGCTGCCAACATCCCTTATGCGAATTTCTTTCTGCCCGGCGGGGTTCGCGATCCTCCCTCTCTCCCTTCCTCTCCACCCTTTCTCTGTCCATATCGTTCGACTATCTGCCTCTCGCTCTCTCTCTGTGCGCGCGGTGACGTATCGCGACCAGGGTCTCTCAACGAGACACTTACCCGGGGGTGACCGTCGAGCAACCCCTAACCGACGAGAGCAACCCCTGCGCGACGCTTACTCGAACGAGATTTAAGGGGATGTGCGTGCGTGCCTGCACCTGGCTCGACGCCGCTCGAAAAATCGATTTTTCGAAAATAGGAGACTTCGCTGGCGGGGCGCGCTCTCTCTCTCTCTCCGACTCGCACATACACACTCTCCTTCTTTCTCTCTCTCTCTGCCTCGCGGAAAGACTATTGATTCTCGAGGACGATACGGTTTTTTTAGAGTCTAGAAGACGCTGGAACTCGGCTTTTTTTTAGAGAATTGTTCGAAAGGGGGTGAAAATCGGTGGAATATCGATTCCGGTCGCTGGAGCGGTTGTAGAAAGGCTTTGCTTAGAACAGGAATTTTTTCAGGCCTCAGCTGTACGTTGTTTTTCCGAAGACTGTGATATTCGCTTTTTTTCAGAGGGTAGTTCGAAAGAGGGTGAAAATCGGTGGAATAATCGATCGCGTTCGCCGGAACGGTTATACACAACCATCGCTGAGAGAATTTTTTTAAAATCATAAATTATTTTCCCTTTTCCAAGGAACAGTTCTGCAAGGGGATGCAAATCGATCGAACTACGTCGTCTGCTAAAAGGAATTTTTTTAAGGCTCATCTATAAATTATTTTTCCTAAAAATGATAGAACTCGCCCTTTTTAAAGGACTGTTCTGCAAGGGGGTAAAACTCGGTGGAATATCGATCTCCGTTGCTGGAACGCTTATAGAGAACCTTGGCTCTGAGCAACACCTTTTTTTAACCCTCTATCGTTCCTTATTTTTCCAACAGAATCCGTCGGTCCGTGTAAAATCGACGCAATGGAAAAATTTAATGCGTTGGAAAAGTGTAGGATTGACACGAGCAAGAATTTGTGTAACTCTGGTTCATTTCCCATATTTCATAGAATATCCACATTTACGTCTGATTTAACGAACCAAGCGTATGCACTCACTTTGCACATTCCCTTTAACATCTCGAAATAACGAAGTATAAATAAACACACTCCTCTGCCCACGCTATGAGCAAATAAAGCTCCGACCAACAAATTTGCCCGAAAAAGACCAACTTTATTGCCACGCTACCTGCGAAAGCGATTTACGATTAACGCCGAATCTACGGAGCACAAAAAGTGACTCACCCGTATTGCTCCATAAGAGTGACAAGATTTGTAGAGAGTAAAACCCGTGTATTAAGATCCTCTTCCATTTATCTTCTAACTCCTCAATGAATTCTTCTTTTATGAACTATTGTATGCAATATAGTAATAATAGCATCGTGTAAGAAAAGCTCCGAGTTGGAAGAAATGTCGACGAAAAAATTACCACTTTTGAACGTTTTCTTTCCGCGCGCGCCTGACCATGGTCGTTCGAATCTACTTGGCCCTCTAGATGATCGTTGAAACCTCGTTCCTGATTGAAGTCGCATGACCAATGACCAGGGTAAAGTTCTAAGGAATTTGAGTTCCACTGGCGTGGAAATACCGAGAAAACGGTGATCGTATTCCGGCGGTCGCGATTCAGACAGCAATTTATCAATCAGGTGGCTGGTGAAAAGAGCGAGTTTCATCGTCGTGGAAGTTCCAGTCGGCGAAGGGGCGTGGGTCGACGATTGCCACAGCATAAATACGAATAATAGAGCGGAACCGAAAGAGTATCGGCTGGCTATTATCCGAATGGAAAGCGGGTAATAGGCGTCGCGGCGTCGTGTTTCCCTTTCCACGAACGATTTTCCGGCCGCGACGTCGGCGTCCAGCCATAGTTTTCATAGCCTCGGTCCGTGAGCTTCCTGGTAAACAATCGGCTAAACGAACTGTGAGAGCAAGAGAGACGGAGATAAGAGAGTTAGTATTTTTATCGCAGCGCGCGGTGACGCAAACACCTCGTTATAAATAGTCCCATAAGTATCCCATAATTGAGTCATTCCGGCGAAACCTTTGAGACACCCTTGACGAGCCCATTGCCGCCGCGGTTCACTGGGCAATCGCAGCCCAGAGGTTTTCGTCGAGCGTGAACAACCCCCTTAAAGCTTTCCTGTTCTTTGAGATGCACCCCTCCATGCACGAGACGCTTCGGAATCACTTTACGTGCCCCTAACCCACCATTATACACGGTGTCTTCGAAAGACATCGCCCCCTCCCCCCCGAGAACCGATCGATGATTTCTGAGTGGATCGTGCCCCTGGAAACCTCCCTTCGTGATTCATTTCTTCCAGGAAACAATCAACGGACCCTAGCGATATTTTTCCCTTCGCTGACTTTCCCTGCTGCATCGTGAAATATGAATTCCAAACACCAAGTTTTACTTCCTTTGAGAAATTAGAGCCTGCAGTCTTCAAGGATACACTTCAAAGTACGGCAGGGAATTTTTACAGAATTTTTTTTAGGGTACCTGACTGCCTTTGACGGGCTAAAATTGTGCTTCAAATTGTTAACAGTATCGCTAAAAATATTGCAATACACGAGTCAGAAATGCCAATAATATGAACACGTTTCAGTGAAAAAAGTGAGTCGAGGGTTCAGTAAACAGTAAACGCGTGTTTATACGACGTGGAACAATGTCCGTTCACCGGAACGTGTAAATTAGAAAGAAAACGGCGTGCCGGCGTTTTCCGCGACGATTTCTACATATTTCGGAGCGCTTTCGCGCACCGACGGCACGCGTGCGTTACGCGTCCTGATTTCGTTCGCAGCCAGAATAAAAGCCAAAGATGTTGATTAAATTTCCTGTGCGAAGATAATGGGCCATATTTGGAGCGATCAATTGGCGGCGACGAAAGCCCCTTTGTTTCACGAGGCTCCGTCGAATCCGGACACCGAGCCTCGAACGTCATCGGGAACGGTGCAGGTGGACCGGAGTGCAATAGATCAAGCTTTTCTAGCACTCTCGAGAATGCACACCGATGTGTGAAGATCTCGATGAAACTTTGGGACAAGATTGCGCTCGGAAAGTAATTTCACTGATACCATTTTAGAGACCTTTGTCAGTGTTCAGAGGGAGGAAACAGCCCTCAACGTTGAGGTGAAAAATCTATATATTACAGTATAAAAGTATAATTACCCCTTCAGTATTCACACCTTCTTCGAGTACCATCTTTTCCCAGAGTTTCGTCAATCTCTTGTCTGCACCCTTGGCATACGTTTAGTCTTATACCTCCCGCGATTATGCGAGTATTTAAGTGAAATTTGCCTTGAATCGTTCACAAAGAACGAGGCTTTCAGACTGAATGTTAAAGATGGAGTTTTGAAGTGCCAGTAAGTTCGAACACCCAGTGAAAAGTTCCAAAGATCTTTTCATTCGTCGAGTTATATGTTGCGAAGTAGATGTCGCAGATGGGCGTGCGTAACTCACCTTCAAGAGCGTGAGGATCTTCTGCGAGAGGTCGTAGTCAAAGTTCTGGTACTTGCTATCCGACATATCGTAGATGAAGACCAGACCATGCTTCTGTGTCTCCGCGCTCTCGAGTGCCGCGTCCAATTGATACACAACGCCCTGCGACGCAACAGAGAGAAAGTTCCATTGTTAGAGGCGTCTTGTGACAAAGCGGCCATTAGGCGTCGACTTGTTGCATCATCCCTTATTATTCAGTATTGAAGTGCATTGTGTTTGCCGATGCTAAATGGGAATTGTAAACTCTCTTGTCACCGGTCTAATTTGCATCATCAGGCAGCGGTGAGGGACCGGGTCGAGGTAAGACGATCGTGGAGTTACTCACTTGCAGGGTTGTTTGGTGCGTGGTGTTCTGCGGAAGGTGCAAATGCGCCGTGAAGATCGCTATGGCTGCCCCTGTGCCGTCCCTGGAAGGCTGAAATTGGAAATTTTACGGTAGATGTTTAATTATATCGAGGCGTGAATCATTCTGGTTAACTAGAACGGGTCTCCTTACTAGGACTGTAAATTTTCCTGTGCGTAGTTCGCTGAGCAATGGTTCCTGAGTGGGATGCAGAAGAGCTAGGCCTTCTCTTCTTCTGGTGGCCTCGTGCTGCTCGTACAGAGCTAACGCTCTTGCTACCTCGAACTTCCTAGCTGTTAAGAACTTCACTGCTGTGCTCCAGGACACCGGACCGGCCCTTCTGCCTGCCCGACACTTGTTCACTGCTTCTATAAACTCTTTCGTGGCCTTTAAATGAAAATACAGTGTTCGTTATACTCGAGAAAATCAGCTGAAACAGTATAGATGCGGTTATCTCTAGATAAGTATAGAGGCGTTCTATCAGATGATTGCATAAGTTCGTGCCCGATTTTCATAGATTTCGCAAACTGTACTGCACGGCGGAGTATTCTTTAAAATTTAACCATTGAATTTTATTTTAAAATCGGGCACGAACTTATGCAATCATCTGATACAATTTGATTCGCTGTATTAATCTTTTCTGTGCATATCTGATGACTAGACTGCAGATTTTTATGCAAATAAAAATTACGTGGTACAGCTGCATAGATAATTAGTTCTCCTTTCAATAATTTCGTCTTGCAATCTATCTTTCAACACGGTTTAAAAGGACGCTAGAAACTCCCGGTCAGGTGTTCGGAAGAAGCTGCATAGAGCGATTAGAATTCGCAGACAGGAAGCAGACGGCAAAGTGCGAGTTTTATTCGAGAGCGGGATAGCAGCTAAGAAAAGAATGAGCGAAGTCGAGAAGAAAAGTTAGTTTTCCTGGGAGCCGACGGCACGGCGCGCGTAATCAACAATCACCGGAAGTGGGCATTCATTCCCCGAGGTTCCACCGCTAATTAGTCACGAATAAGTCTGTCCACGGGCGTTTAAAATGATCGAACGGTCTCACGGCGTTTCTACCGCTTTCGAAACGCGCGACAGTCGTTCGTCAATGATTTGTGTACATGCTCTGAGTACCGATCTGACTTCCGGTGGCCGACTGCCTCCCCACCGGCCACTTCCGCCATAGTACGCTCGCCGGGGACCGCGGCCACGGTAAATGGATAGGTTCGCTCCAGGGTCAAGAAGAAACTTAATATCGCGAATCGATACTTTGGTTAAATTCCCCTCTACTCGTTGCACCGACGGACCCGACGCGATCGCGCCCGGCGTCGTCGTCGGAAAACGTCGACGTTCAACGTTGTTCGACTACAGACCGCTTCAAATTTTTTCCGTCGAAAATCTGCTAAATCCACGAGCAAATATCAAATGCTATGCGAACGGAGGCTCCAGATTGTGGATCTTCGTGCAAAATATAAATCTCTTTTACTCCGAATCAATTTCCACAGATATATCAAGCAGAAATCGAAAATTTACGACCAGTAGATAAGATAAAAGAAACGCTATGCAAGCAAAGCTTTAGATTGTGGATATTTATGCAAGATAACATTCTTTTTACTCAGAGTCAATTTTTAAAGGTTACATGAAAATTAAGAAGTCTAAACCAATTTTATAGTTCTTCATATCACTATGAAAATCGCACAAAGTCTACACGAATTCAATAGTTTCGTTTTTATAAAACAATTAAGAATAATTGCTTTCGGTACTCGGTAGGTTTCTCGGTCAGTTCATCTAGGAGACAATGCTTATTAGAGCATCTTTTTGTTATTCTTAGCGTGTAGGTAATTTTTGGTGAAAAATGGGGCAACCTGCGTGTGGACACTGTTCTAATTGTAGAGAAGTTGGCTGCTCCAAATTTGGAGCAGAGCCCAGATTGAACCCGTATTTACAATTCATAGTCAATTAGCACCGCTGATAATACTGTAATCATTTTTCATCAAAGTATACATACTGCTGACTCAGACTCTATACAATCATCGGAGAAACTATCCGCACGTGTTAGAACATAGGATGTTGAATCGTCTTATACAAACCACAGGACAACAGTCTTGTAATCATTTTTTTACAAATCTTTAACAATTGCACGAAGGATTAACAATCTTCTAAATCGTCTAGTAGTTTCAGCGTTAATAGTCCTTTACACAAATAATTCAGAGCCTCTTAATACATTGTTCAATAGCAACAATTCGTTCATAAACCAAATTACCTTCGGTAAGATAATTTTACAACTATTGTTTAAAACGAACCGATCAATAGATTGCACTGTGGGAGAGTAAACGTACGACTAGATCGTGACTGCAAGCATGTGGAAGCCATTGGCTACGATGCACGGGTCGCTGTTGCTCGTGCAACAATCGGTGATCGACTGAATTGTCACTAGGTTTGGCTGTCCTCGGAACGGACCTTTAAATGCGTCGCCGTTTTCCGAGAACAGTCATCGGCGTCGACGAGTAACACGTTCCGTAACGCATCGCTAACTGGTATACATTGCTTTCATTAATAGGGAATTTTCATTAACGCAGAATTTATGTATTCATAGCAAAAGTGAGTAGGTAGAATGCAAAACGGTAAACGCGTGGGAAGAGTTTACAAATATTTTCACATCATTATCAATATATGGAATTTAAGAATGAGAACTTTCTATGTAGCTCTTCCTTCTTACAACCGATGCAAACAATATTTATTTTGCATAAAGCTCTGAAATCTATTTATCAATGAATGGAATTAATTAATTTAAATATCGTGCGACTTATAGCGTGCAAGGAAGATCCACAATCTGGACTTGGAAATCACTAGGCTGGGAGAGAAGATATACATTAATATTTTATATACAATAATATTAATAATATGTAATTTCCAGTGTCGAAAATTTTTAATTTTGCGCCGCCTCCGAAAAGATTGTATTATATTGTATTTAATATTTTAATGAATTGTATTAACAGTTGCTGTGTATTCATAGAAATCAAAAGGAAATTATTTCATACTTTCTAGTGTACTTTTCAGTGCGTTTCGAAATCGGTTTAATTTTATAAGACAGCATTTGCCAGGCGCTTTTAACGATCGGTAGGTTCACTGTTACATATGTTCTCATACAAAAATTACAAGATTGATTTTACTTATACTTTCTATGTAGCTCTTCCTTTTTACAACCGATGCAAACAATATTTATTTTGCATAAAGCTCTGAAATCTATTTATCAATGAATGGAATTAATTAATTTAAATATCGCGCGACTTATAGCGTGCAAGAAAGATCCACAATCTGGACATGAAAATCACTAGGTTGGGAGAGAATATATATATATTAATAATATGTAATTTCCAGTGTCGAAAATTTTTAATTTTGCGCCGCCTCCGAAAAGATTGTATTGTATTTAATATTTTAACGAATTGTATTAACAGTTGCTGTGTATTCATAGAAATCAAAAGGAAATTATTTCATACTTTCTAGTGTACTTTTTAGTGCGTTTCTCATACAAAATGAGTAGGTTTCATACAAAAATTACAACATTGATTTTACTTATACTTCGTTAGCTCTACTATAACACATCCTTTAGTAAAGATATCTATAAAATCATTTTTGTTACTTCGCTAATCGTAAAATGAAAAGACGGTCAATACAGTCTACCCGGAATAGAAATTTGCAGAAGAGCGTAGCGGAAAAGAATCGACTAATAATCGATGTGGCACGCATCACAGATCACCGAGCATAGTAATCGCGTCTGGCTACTTTTGAGCGGTAGTGTACGCGTGCCGGCGGGCGCGTATCGATTTTCCTGCACATTCATTTCCCTCTTGAAACGGTCCTCCGTCTCTTTCCCGCGGTTCCCCTCCGGTGTTCCGTCGGTGTTTACGGAACGGGTGTAAAAAGAAAAAAAAAGAAGAGGTGGTTTCAGGTCCGGGGCCGTTTCGCCATTAATTTATCACGAGCTCGTTTCCTCGAGCGAATTCCCGGCCCCGGTGTGAGCGCACGAGGAGAGAGACAAGGAACCGGCCGTCGCCAACGGTTGAATATTATATTCCCGCGATGACAGTGTCGTCTCCGGTTGAATGGGAAACGTCGACGATCCAAAGTCGACGTACGCACGCGAGAGAGCCGAGAGAGCGAATCCGTTCCGTCGCGCGCATTCAACAAGCATCACGTATGCCGCCTCGCGAATGGAATAATCGCCGGCGAGATATCCGCGGAAGCGGTTTAAATGGATACCGGTTCCTATTGTCCCACGATTTCCGCTCGAATTTTATTGAGAAAAAGAGCGGACTCAAAGGACCGGACGGGTTGCCAGACTGAAACACGTAGATATAGAGACATGGATCAAAAAGAGAGGGAATAGTACGCGTGAAAGAGAGAGACAGACGACAGAGAGGAAACGAGGAACGTGTGTTTATATAGCACCCTGTAAACACGTCCGTGTGCCCGAAACCGAGGCGAACGTTCCCAGATGACCAAAAACGGTTTCCGAACCATCGTCGAAGCAACGATCGATCGCAAGCCGGACACTTACCTGCTCCTGCTCGACGGTTAACGTGGCTGCCATTTTGACTTGACGCGCACTGACATAACCGACAAAAAAGCCGCGCACCACTCGCTAACGGATACTTCGTTTCGAGGCTAGTCCCACGATCCACTGCCACATTTTGTGCCCGCGAGCTGCTGCTGCTGCCGCCGCCGCGCGTTTCCCTTTTTTCCTCTCGTCCACGAGTGCCCCTCTCTATCTCTCACTCCGTTTTTCTATTTTTCAAGCGGATCCTCGCGATCGACGGCCGGTCCGAGTCACTTCGTCGACTGATAGATCCGTCCGGCTCACGTTCATTGTCCGACGCTCGACACCACGATATAGACGAACACGAACGCCGTGCACCACAGATTCTCTCTCTGTCCGTTCAGACGCTCGATCGCCGTCTTTCTCGGCACGGGCTCAGCGCCATCTTGAACGCACCGACTGCACGAACCCGTGTAGGCGACACACTCTACCACGCGCTACTGCCTGATCCATAACGGGTGTCACGATGTTTTATTCGAGAGTGGGGGGCATACCTCAGGCATTAGTCGATTGCCGGAGAGTAGGGGCATTGACTTGTACACCGGGAAACAGGAATTCAGGGGCAAACCGGCCGTAGAACCATGAAAATACATTTTATCATGTTATTAATTTCTGTAAGCAAACACTGCGGTGTGGCCTTGAAAGAAGACACATCGAAGTATATTGTCCGGTAGAAAAAAGTAATTAGCTCGTCATTGTTTCATTGTGCCAGCCTCGTAAACGAAACCCTGTCGACCGGGAAACGGAAATTCAGGGGCAGACCGTCTATAGAACCACGAAAATACATTTTATGATGTTATTAATTTCTGTAAGCAAATACTGCGGTGTGGCCTTGAAAAAGGACGGATCGAAGTATATTGTCCAGTAGAAAAAAGTAATCAGCTTGTCATTGTTTCATTGTGCCAACCACGTAAACGAAACCCTGTCGACCGGGAAACGTGAATTCAGGGGCAAACCGTCCATAGAACCATGAAAATACATTTTATCATGTTATTAATTTCTGTAAGCAAATACTGCGGTGTGGCCTTGAAAGAGGACGGATCGAAGTATATTGTCCAGTAGAAAAAAGTAATCAGCTCCTCATTGTTTCATTGTGCCAGCCACGTAAACGAAACCCTGTCGACCGGGAAACGGAAATTCAGGGGCAGACAGTCCATAGAACCACGAAAATACATTTTATCATGTTATTAATTTCTGTAAGCAAATACTGTGGTGTGGCCTTGAAAGAGGACAGATCGAAGTATATTGTCCGGTAGAAAAAGGTAATCAGCTCATCATTGTTTCATTGTGCCAGCCTCGTAAACGAAACCCTGTCGACCGGGAAACGGGAATTCAGGGGCAGACCGGACCTAGTACCTCCAACAAAAATGTTTTTTGTTAATGTAAGAAAGGTCTCCAACAAAAACATTGTTTAGAGACTTTGAGACAGTGGACATTTACACACACTTTTCAGTAGATATTATTCAAATATTCATCATGAATGATCCAATTTGATCAAGTTGAAGTATGCATTCAGGGACTACCCTTTCCGATTCTCACACAAACAATTTCCCCATGAAAAATTGACTGTCTCTGAAATACATTTAGTAACATTTACAGTAATAATTGTCTTCGGTTCGTTATCTCTCTGCCAGAGCTTAACAAAGATGAATCAGCCTGTTAATCGTCGAAGATAACTTGAGGAGTTGCACGTGCTCCGGAGGTACAAGATAATATTTTCCACTGTTTCCGTGTAATATTAAAAATAAACACGATAAAAATAAAGCAGCGTTATTAATGAGATTAATAGAAGAGCGTTGTGGTTACAGTTCACGGTTAATTGACAAGGGCTGCTTTAATAAAGAGTTTTTCTCTTCGGTTAATTTATCACTTCCTTGGGAATACCGAGCGCGATGAGTAATCATCGTGTTTCGAAAGCGGTTAAGTCTGACTCGCGCTATATACCATTAGCTACAGATTTACACCAGTTTTATCGGTTGTCTGTCCTGCTCACGCCGGATATATGCTATCGTTGGCAGTGTATAGCTATCGTCTAAAGTCTCCACGGTCACACTGCTTCGGTATCGTAGGATTTCGTGTAAAATCAAAGGGAGCACTATTTGAACACATCAGACTACTGTGTGTTGAACATCGACACGTGTTTGAACGCACGTGGCTGCGTTAATGAATTGATTAGTCAGCTTTCTCATTTTTCTTCGATGGATAAACGCTTCCGGAATTCGAATCAGAAAGTTTCGCCGCGGACGCGTGTGGGATCTATGAATGGAAAACGAGTTCTTCCTCTGCTCATTCTTACGTTACAGCCACTCCCACTGATCCCAGCTGATTTCTTATCCCTCCTTCTTCCTTATCGTCATCGTTAACTTTAGATGCGTTGCTTCGAGCACCTCTCACCACCCCCGCACCGCTATTTATATCGTATTGAGAACACCTTCCACGTGTATCGCTGTAAATTCATTTACGGCGGTCGGACTTTTGAGACGCCAAGTATCTACGCGCACGAGCCACGACAAGGTCACTGACGTCTCGGGAAACCTTACTACCGGACTGTGTGAAAGAAGTGAGAAATTGCTATTGAATCCTTGCCAACGAGCAACAAGTTACCGCGTCGTCTCGAAGCAACAAGTCCCATAATGAGTTTAACTTTCAAAGTTCGTGCGGCCTGGTTCCTCTGAAAAATTTATCGACCACCTCCCCTAACGAGGTTCGTGAGAAAAAGATAATAGAGGAATAAAACGTACAGAGGTGTCGGGACTCGTAAATAGCTCACTCGGATCGATATGACAAGGATTCTTGTATAGTCTTCGATGATTTAATGCGATTGGCAGCGTCGGCCAATCTGTGGTTGCAGGGAAATACGTCGCGTGTCACTATTTCAAACGAAAACGAGTTTATGAATTAATTGAACTGTAGAGCACAGGATTTACGGTATTTACTAGGAAAAAAAGTCATGAAAACACATTCGAAAGACTCAAAAAAATAATTCATTTAACCGATGGTCCACGTACAGTATTGGTGATCGAAACTTTAAATGGCGATATATCTCGAAATTGAAAATATATGACACGCAGAATTCTTCCTTACGACCACAGATTTAAGCAGTCTAATCGCACCACTGTCGCATGGTTTTTATAGGATCTGACGCGGCAGTATGAGGGGGCTGGTCGATTGATTGGTGCACGGTTGATGTTTTTTGTAATATAAACATTTTTCTTATTCAAACGTATGTTCTTACATTTACACAGTACAAAAAATTATACTCAGACCTGCCGGCCCGCGGTTCATAATTGCTATGACTGGGGGCGGCCGGTGGTGGGGTAGTGCGGGACTTTTTTGGGGGTGGATAGATTTCGTTAGGAGCTAAGGGCTGTACAATTTGTCTGATCATCCGTTCCACTCCGCCCCCAAGACACGGCCCCTTGTTCTCTCGCGCATCCTTCCGGAAGTTCGCTCAAAAAAACAACATACACTCGCGTGCACGCCCGAATTCACTCGCACACATAAACAATCATTTCGAAACTTTCTCTCTTTTACGCTCACTCGCACACACGTTACACAACATTCTCGCTCGTTCGTTTAAATCGTGCTTCTCATCTCGCCGCGTAGTTCAGCAACATTTAAATATCGGTATTCCTCCGTAATAATTAATCGTAATAATGATAATAATTAATAATAATTAATAATGGTATAATAAACTATCTATCTACGCGTGTAAAGTGTATGATTTTTTTTCTTCCTGTTTGTCCATGTTTCGTGGAGTGTGTATCCCTTAATCCTACGGTTTTCTTCGTATTTATATATGTATATATGTATACATATATGTATGTATAAATGTATTTACATACACGTAGCGGGTTTCGGGGGAGGGGCGACAGGGGGTTTAGGTGAGGGACAAATAATAGCTTTGTCTGCAGCAATAATACACAGAGTATGCTTCTTTCTCATCCTCTCTATAACTTTATACAGCATCATCATCGTCATTGTTCATCGGTTCATCAGCATCAACATCATCATCATCATCATCATCGTATTATCAATCATCGACACGCTCGTGATTCAATAAAAGGGTACTTCTGCCGTTTCCGCTTCTTGCTCTGTCCCGTTCACTTATATATTTCCCGTAAACATTAACGTTACTCTTATCGACACTAAGGATATTTAAAAATTTACTCGTTAAATATTACTTTTAATCAAGTCGTTGTATGCTAGACGAATGTTGAGATCAAAGAAATTGCGGGTCTCCAGGATATTTTCCAGTGATTTGTTCTTCGGTTTCTTTCATTTCTTCTTCTTCGTTCGTTCGTTCTCCTCTCTCGCCCGCGAGGCTCGAGGTCTCGAGATTACCAGCCGTGGTTCTATCGTTCGACGATCGATAAGCGTGTCACGGTGAATTACGCGCAAGTGTCCGCTCTCGAAAGTTCTCGTTCGCCTTCGTTTAAAAAAAATTTAAACCATTCGACGTTCGAAAGACTCGACAGGCGACAGCTGCGTCTAAACTTCTGCGTTTGTAAATACAACAAAGGAACGAAACGAAAGTTTATCGTTGAGACATTGGTGGCGAACGGTTTACAAGAAATAGTAAAACAAAAAACATTAAGGCCGACGATGGCTTTCGAAGGCGGACGCGTTGGAACGCGAATAACACCAACAACGTCGGCTCTAAAATGATAGGAACTGAGCCCTGTCATTTGCGGCTTTGTTGCATGACTAAAATCCGTTTCCCTTCTTATCCGTGTTCGCATCGCGCAAACCATGCGAGAATGTCCACGTCGTTCAAAACATTGGCACTTCGAGAGTCGTGTGTGTGTCACACCTTCACACCTCGCGTTAAATAACGTTTATGACAGTTATTAGTTACTAATTACAATACAATTAGAATATCGCTGTTCTATCTGATAGACGGTTCTTCATTTACGTGATTTGACAAAAATAACAGATTCCACGTTTCTTTTCCACATTTCATTTTCTTTTTTTTTGTTTTTGGTTTGTTTGACTCACCACCCTCGCTACTGGGTCGCATCACTGGGCCACAACGTCAAAATCCAATCTATAAAAACATTAAATTCAAAGGTCTGTACAGGGCGTGTGTCTCGATCTTGCATCGTCTCGGAGACCATTAATATATATATGTATATATATACATATAATTAATATCGACAAACATTGTTTTCTTCGTCTGTAAGCGTTCCGATTTTTAATTTCTTCAATTTTGCGTGTTAAATTTCTGATGCCTCTGTTTTAAAAACGACAAGCGATACAAACCTTTTTCCTTCCGCGCGAAACGCGTACTTTGCTTCCGTATAGCCGATATATTTTTCGAAGGACAAAAAACCGAAATACAACGTGTTTTTATCGTGCGCGCGCACGCGAGTATGCAACGAACACTGCAACGAGGGAGGGAGAGAGAGAGAGACAGATTAACGCGCAATGAATTTCCGAGCCATTTTATCTGTTATCTTGGACTGACGCGAACAACGGGTTAGGCAGTGTTTACGTTCTCGCGGCCGTTATCGCTCGGCTCGCGAGAGCATCGCAGGCGAGAAACATATATCGGCCATTTTTTGGCAAAGCGCTTGTTCGAAATATCATCGTTCCACATCATCCTCCTCTTTGTTGTCTTTAATACAATCGAATATACCAAAAGCACCAGATCACGAGAGCACGGTCACGGGATCGACGATTATCACTGATCCAAAAAATCTAAACAACAGTATACACGTTCTCTTTTTTCTGTTTCTTTTTTTTAATCTTCGTGTAAGTGTATGTGTCTGTGTTCTTTTTTTATAATCGCTCAGCGACGGTTCTCGCTGCATTTTATAATTCGACATCTAATTGCACAAAGGTACCTCTAGACAATCCTCTCGTTTACTCGCTATAGTAAGAATTCATTACACAGTAAAATCGATTATCTACATTTTATATAATATAGACAGTATGTATTGAATACAGGCACGATATAAGTAATTACAAATAATGTATGATCCAAAGTCCTCATTCCCGGTATCACAATGGTAAATGGACGCCGCGGTGCGCGATTCTCGGTCTATGTCACCGGCCTCCAATGCTTCAATGCAAAATACTCGCCGGGGACTTCATGTCCGCCCAGCTCGCGTTTACTCGAGAAAGGAAACAGAAAAAAAATATATTTATATATATTTATATATAATATGTAAAAAGGACATTCAAATGAAACAACGAGAATACTCCTTTCCATCGTCGCGGTATTTTATCATCACGCTTCTCAACTCCATTGGCTCAGCCAATAGCCATTTAAATCAAACTTTTGAGTTACTCGTCAAATATCACAACAAATTCTTGCACCTCGGTACAGGTTTTTCTTATTTTTCTTTCTACCCCCCGGTGGAAATACGCGAATCATTATCGTGGATCCTCCCAGATCATCCCGAATTCTTGATTCGCGTCGGGCGTGTGTATAATGTGTGTGTTCACGCAACGCGCGTTTCGGGAAAGCACAGAGGGGCGGCAACAGGTTCCTCTCTCACTCACTGGACCGCAGTGAGATTTCCTCGTCGAACAAAGTAATCAACAACGGCTCTTGCGACCGCGACAGGGGGCCTAGGGCTACGTCTCCTCCTTCTTGATCTCGTTGTTGCTCTTCGGCTTGGCAATTGTCTCCTCCTTTACGTTCGATAGAACGGTCAGGGAATCCTTCACCGCATGGTAAATGATGTTCTTTATTTGCAACTTGTCCTCGTGGTTCGTGTGGGTGTCCGACAACGCTCGGAACTCCTGCGTCAGGTGGAAACAGTGCGACACGTTCTCCGGAGATACAAAATCCTCCGCCACTTTGATACAGTTGTGGAGATTGCGGACCTGGTGAGGTGCACCCGCTGGCACGAACACCGCGTCGCCTAGGCACTGGACGATTGCGTACCTGCACCGCATAGAACATGATCATTACTAAACCGTTCAGCGATTGGTGTCGCATAATGATTTTTCCGCAAATCAAGTGGATAATTACCCTTCGACGCCGTATTCGCGGTACAGCCGTTCCCGCAACGGTCCATCCAGATAGCAGCTCTGATCGTGGATTGGATCGTGATGGGGTTCTAAACGGGCCCCGCGTTCCAAGGCCACGGCATTCAACAGATCTCGAATCTTATCGGCGTCTCGGGCTTGATAGATGTGCCACAATGCGCCGGGCGCTTCTGCACGTTCACGGACACGTCGCCTCGTCAAGATATCACAGCCTGCTTCGTCTATCGCTCTCAACGCCTCTGCAATCATAAAATACACCGTACCATTAGCTCATTGAACGTATTTCTACAAACAGACTTCTAAAAATGAAAGCTGAAGGCCAATTCTACATACCTTTAACATGTTCGTCGTTGTCGGAGTCCTTCGGAATCCCGACATAAACCATCACGTTCACCGCGTCAGAAATGTCCAGATGAAGATTGGTCGTGCCCTTGTTCGGATGCAGGGCCGACCCGTAGGCGTTGTACATTTTCGGGCCAAGGTCGGGTCTGACGAAGCAATCTGGCAGTCGACTAGCCAGATTCAATCTCCCGTTCCGATGGGTGTACTCCGACAACGGCAGGACCTTCATGAGATCGGCGAACCTCGAGGGTAGTAGCTCCGCGAAGTCCTCGCCGGGTGGCCAGTCCTTCAGCTTGAGCAGCATGGGATTTCCTCTCTCATCCTTGAGTCTCTTGGAGAAGTGCTCGAATCCCTCCCAGAACTTGCGCATGGGCTGGTTCGGCACTAGGTTGCCGGTCATGCAGTTGATGAGATCGTTCTTCTCGTCGCCGAAGTCCCTCGCGAACGAGTCTGGGTGCCAGAGATTCATGTCCAAGGCCTTGGCGACGTCCGACACGATCACCGGCTGGCCCCGTTTCCACTGATCTTGAAATATTCTGTAGTTGTTAGGGTTGTTTGGGTCGTTCAGCCTGAGCAGCTTGCCGTCGCAGAGCCAGGAGTGCGGCACGTCCGGGTAGAGGCTCTTGCTCTCGGTGAGCGTCATGATCCGTATCGGCAACGGTTCTCTTCCCTTCTGCGTCCATTTGTACCTCCTGACGAAGTGCTTCAGCTCCCGCGGCTTCTCGTCATCCACCAGTCCACCTTCCCTCTCCTTTTTCACGCTGTGCTCGATCACGCTCGAGATCACCTCGTCCAGGGTGTCCATTTTGGACTTTTTGCTTGACTTCACATTATTCTGCGCGTTGTTCCCGGACGCAGCGTTCGCGTTGCTCGAGTTGTTCGTCGGCGAGTTCGACCTGGATCCGTTACCGTTCGACTTGTGCGACGGCCGGATTAGCAGCTCCCGTAGCGTCGAGTAGTTACCGTCCCGATCCTCGTCCGAGTCCGAGCTCGAGCCGCTCTCGTTCTTGTCCTGGTTCTGCAGCGCGACGTCCGCCAGCCAGTTCAACGGCGAGTTCTTGTCCTCCCCGTTCGTCTTGTTCTCCGAGGACCCGTTCGACTCGTTCACCTTCTTCTCCTCTTTCACCTCCTGCTTCACGTTCCCGTTCATCACCGGCATCGTGTCGCCCTTGATCAGGCTACGCAGATACTCGTTCGTGGGTGTTTGAACGACCAACGAGCAACCGCAGTGCTGGGGAATCCCCCACTCGCCTCGGCACTCGTGCAGCCTTTGCCCGAGACGTATCAAGCTGTCGCCGGCGATAATTTGCGTAAGCATCAGTCGTTCCGGTTCGTGTACTTGTCGGTTGGTGCACAAGAGCCACGAGAAGTCGTCTCTGTCCTTCCCGCTCTCACCCCAAATCTTGGTCGTTCCGTTCTTGCGTCCCTGATGGAACAGTATTGGGTCAATAAATCGTGCTCCGCAGATTAGCGGTATCGTGTTCGATACTGTTATTCGTTCAGTGTTAAAAAGCTCGTTTGAATTTCAGATCATGGAATTATCGATTCTTTTGCGTTTCATCACGTTCTTTGGATATCGAGTCACGGAAGAGTACCGGAATGTAGAAGAAGAGTGAACAAAAGAATTCTTACCTTGTAACAATCGATGCACACAACGAAACCGCATTTACCGCAGGCCCAGTGATAATTGAAAAGTGTCGTCTCGCACACGTCGCACATCTCTCGGACACCCTGAACCACTCGCTTCCAAGCTACCGTTCCGTCTACAAGTCCCGAATTTGCTGTCAAGGTGAAGGAACAATCGAATATGCGAAGCGTTAAACCATGCGATCAAAGGAAATCGAAAGAAGCGAACGTAGTGGGTACACACGTATAATGATAAATATAATAAAACCAAAGTATTAAGGTAATATGACAATCGAATCGTTTTCAACGGTACTGCCGAACATGCGTGGTTCATTTCAGACTTGTATTTTAAGACGTTGCTCATCAGGAAAGGTATTGATTATGTGGTCGATGCTTACCTTCTGCCTTGTGCTGTTGGAGAGCGTCTTTCTCTTGGTGCAGTAGATCGCAAAACTGATCTCCGACCTGCCGAAGCAGTCGGTGAGCCATCTCCAGGTCCAGATCCTCTTTGTCCGCTTTCTCTTTATCGTTCTTATCAGATTTCTCATCTTTCTTCGAGTCTAAACTATCTTTCCCTGGTAACCACAACCGAAGATCTACCTGTAACACGAAAACAAAAGAAGGAATATAGTTTACAAGAATTCTTGCTGGGAAAAGGTTAACCTTAAGGGCGATTTTCCGTAAACCCACCTCGGACGCATCCTTGTGCGGGTCGCTGAACCCAGCTATAGCCAATTGCCCAGTCTTGGTGTACCGTAATCTACGGAATGCATAAAATCTGCAGAAAATATTTTGTGGAAGATTTTTCGAGCGCTGGTGCGGTGTCCATCTGCACTCACGACATTTAGCCAATTTCGGGGCGACCTCAAAACAAGCACCATCTTGCAACCAGCTGTCACCGGTTTTCTTTAGTTGCGATATCGGTGGCCTGCGAAAGGGATCGCCCCTTCCGCCGCTACCACCTGGCCCACTGTTACCACCGCTCGTGCTGTCATCTCTACGCTCTTTCTTTTGTCGCGGTTGCTGGTCCTCGCCTCCTATCTCATTACCTTTCGTAGTCTTTGGTCTCCTGCCTCTCTTCCTGGGTTCCTTGTTGTTTCCTACAAAACAGAAAACACATCTCCTTTAAATAACGCCGTCTAGCAGTCGTTCGATCGCTGATGTGGGATGTATTTATATTTTCAGTGTTAAAAAGCTCGTATATTGTCTTTCATGGATATCAATTGAAATTGATGTCATCATATAAATTTAGTGGAATATCAAATATTCAATAGAAATAGGGTAAGTCCGAATCAGGATTACAAAGAGAGCATCGCGAACCCAAAGAGTATCAGGAAGTTAGAGAGCTAAAATATTATGAATGCAGCAGTATGCTTTTTCTACTTCAAGGAGCAGACACCAGTGTGAAAATCGCTTTTGGAATGGCAATCTATGGAAAGTGTAATATGCATGTTGTATTATCAAACCCTCACTGACTTGTTACCTGTTCAAGTTCAAATATCATAAAGGTCGTGTATATTTTGTTTACTGTTTTCTTTGGTATCCAACCATACTTACAAAAACCATCCTTACAGTTAGATGTTATGTTCGACGACCGAAAATTTTAAAAGTCAGCGATTAGATCAAAATAGTACATTTTAAATATATTTTAAATCCCTGTATTCCCTTAAAATTTTAATTTTCTCAAACAGGAATACATTCTGGCCCAATGGGGATTTTGTAATAAATGCATACCTTCTATAGACTGCTGCTGCAAAAGAAATTCCTACACCCTTGCCTCCCCCATGCGAATAGATAAAAATATATTTATATATTTCATTGAACATTTACTCCTGAATTTTTAGGGTTCCCGTACAGCTCTACAGATAGGAGTAAACGTATGACTGTGGAACGCGGATCACTTACCCTGCAAGTGAATAGTTAGTTCACCTGATGGGAAGTCCATTTACAACAAGCTACGTCAACTAACCGTTTCCCGAGGAATTGTTGGAATTGGCCGTGGTATGGCGCACCCTCGATGCAGGTTGAATGGAACCCAACTGTTCACTGGTGTCACTAGCAGAACCAGCTTCGCTCTCGTTGCTAGACTCGCTGCCTACACCCGTTCCTCCTACTTGTTTATCTTCCTTCCGTCTCCGCTGATCTTCCGCGGTAGTCTGCTGCCTCCGTGCGGCGCCCTTCTTTCGTTTTACCTACCACAGGGCACAGATTATTAAGTAGTCAGGAAGTTCATGCTCTTGCCGTAACTACTGCCAAAAAATCTATCGACTCGTGTGGCTTCTGCTCTAGCTCCTTTACTAGTGTACTCTGTTTACAGTGGCCTACTACAAGCAACTCCAAGAAATGGAAAACTAGGTTTACTCTAAACGCATGCAGAAAAATTGGAACTTAAATCTAAAAGAAGATATAGGTGTAATCTATATTTACGAGATACTATTGTTCTTTTTATAAATAAAAAATTTTGAGCGAATAATCGTCAGCATTGATAATGTTTACAGACAACAATCGACGAGAAACGATTGCGGAAACAATCGGCAAGAGAGAGTGTTTCGAGACAATGTGTAGATAGGTTATGTTCTCTCGGAGAAAGCGAATATTTTGAATTAAAAACGATCTATGCATTACCATTTTTATCCGTTCAGCGTCACACTCCTCACACGAATCATTGCAACGCGTAAGGCACATATATTTAATTCGAAAACTCGATTAATCAACGAGAAATAACTGCACCGATGTATCATAGGCAGACCGCCTCTTCCTGCGTGTGGTTTGTGTTATCAAAATGGCGCCGCATCGAGCGGAAAATTCAAACACGCAATAGAGAAACGACTGTTACGATAACGGTCGTTTCAGTTCGTTCCAATTTTTTTGGACGGTCAACTGTTCTAACAAGCTCAGACAACAATCACCATCCTATAATTTAAAATGTATCTACTCGATATGAAAAACAAATAAAAACTACGTAACGTGGTCGGACAACTGTTCCGATTTCTAAATAAATCTCGAAGTAGAGGAAACATAAATTAAATACATAATTAAAATTCTATGCGTTTATCTTTATATTTAAATTAAATTACTTTTAAAGTGTTCACGACTAACGCCTATTTAAACTGTTTATCATTGAAGAATGGTTATGATTTTAAATTTTTTAATTCAAATTAAATTAAAATTGTAGAACAATAGGGAGAAGGTGATTTCTTACGAAAAATTAAGTAAAAAGCAGAGATAGAAATTCCTCCATTTCCAAAGAAATGAATTACAACAATCCACCTGTTACGTGCACATTCGTTTCTGTAATAATAAATAATGATCAACCAAAACAGTCGAATGTCTGTTTTCAGTCGGTTTTCTTGGAAATGGAGCCATATACGAATTTCTGCTCGCCCAATTTACTTTCTTTTGCTTAAAAGAAAAAGGAGCTCAAGTACAAATACTGTACCGACGAAGCGGCAATTACTTCGGCCAGGAACTATTAGGAGCACAGCTGGCAATTAACGAGGTATAATCTATTCGCACATGCAATGGTACTATAACGCGTGCAACGGCGAAATCATAGTCTTCCTAGACTGGAACACAGGACGTTTCATAACGGGAGTAAAAGACACATTGTTACGATTCTCGTTGGAACAGAAATCGCATCGTCAACGATACTATTACGCAGGACAGAAACAATTCAAAAATTCGACCTATTCAAAATTAGGTGATGAAAATCTATATTCTGTCCAATGAAAACGTAAAAGAATGTTTACAATTTGTTGAACAGTGCGATCACGAATGCACGATCTCTATAACCAGTTATGAAACGTCCCGTTAAATACGATCCATATAGATACCTTGGGTGGCTTCCTTTTCGGCGGCGACTTCCGGTCCGGGTCGCTGCTGGACGAGTCCTCTTGCAGGTTCTTCGTGTCGGTCGCGTGACCATTGAGTGATTCTTTGTTGGTGGACTTTCGGCCTCCTTTCGAGGCTACTTTGCTCTTGTTGATGCTGTTCACCGCCATGCTACCGATATTATGAATCGAGTTTACGGCGGAGGGCATGCAGGTGGTGGTGGTGTTGCTGTTATTCGACGAGGAGTCCCGTTCCTTGCTATTGAGCGGTTGCGAGGTGGCTTGGGAGATGTTGAGGGGCAAGGTGACGCAGGATCCGCTTCCGACGACGCCGGTGGTGTCTTCGGTACCGTCTTCGCCAGAATGCCTCTGCAACCAGGCCTTCTTCAGCTTGTGACCGGGGTAGCTGGTGCTGCTGGGAGGCCTTGGCGCGGGGCTGTTGGATTTCTCGCTGTCGACGGTGCTGGCGTTCGCCTTGGCCGGGGTTCCGGGTGCGCTGGGTGCAGGACTGGGTGCGGTTGAAGGGGCAGGACTGGGTATTGGCGCAGGACTGGGGGCTGCGCTCACTGTTGGGTTCAGCGAGCTGACGCTGCCTGTGCTGGCTGGCCTGACGGAACCATCGCCACTGGCTGTTCTTGGGGCCGGACTGATAGCAGCCATGGTGCGCTCTTGAGCTTGGCTGTTAGGCTGCGCTAGGAGAGCGGCTGTGTTGACGACGGTGGTGATCGAGGTGGCAGCCGAGGCGATCAGCGGACTGGGTTCGCTGACTCGGGATAAGATCGGTGGACCGACGCACTGTAGGGGCAGTGGTTGCTGTTCCTCGGTCCTGCGCTTCTTGCAGACCTCGAGGGATACCGGTTGGCCCGAGTTTTCGGTCAACGAAGGGGTCGGCGCCTTCCTCT
Source organism: Lasioglossum villosulum (assembly GCA_963971365.1). Classification (NCBI taxonomy): domain Eukaryota; kingdom Metazoa; phylum Arthropoda; class Insecta; order Hymenoptera; family Halictidae; genus Lasioglossum; species Lasioglossum villosulum. The sequence continues at coordinate 47,322,594 of OZ020495.1, forward strand.
TCGGCGAGCCGGACCTCTCGACGCCGAGGTCGAGCGGCTGCGTTTGGAAGGTGGCGTTGATCGGGGGCTGCGCGTGCTGCACCGTTTGTCCGGGCTGCTGGTGAGGGCTGGTATGATGAGCAGGATGGGCGATCGGCCTCGAAAGCGGCGCGGACGCCGCCGTAGGTGGTGAACCGTGCAATGGCGGGGGCGGTAGCTTCGCGGCTGGCATGGACCCGGTGAAACCTCTCGGATCGTAGACGGATCTGCTGTGAGCTGGTGGCGGCAGGGGTGGCGGTGGCGCCCCGTGATGATGAGGCACTTGCTGGTAAGGCGAACTACCGGCCTTCGAGGTGAGAGGTATCGGCGCGGCGACCGCCGGTTCCGAGGCACGGCAGACCGGCGTGCCGGTCATGATCCCGGAGTTCGGTTTCCCGTAGATGTGTGGCGGCGCCGGGCTGCTCACTTTTGGCTTCGAGCCGGCCGGCGCTGTGTAATGGGACGTCGGCGAGGCCGTGGGCGGATGTGGATGCGGATACGGGTACGAGGACTTGGCAGCGGCGTAAGGTAACCCTGATTCCGGCCTTGTCAGATAACGTGGCTCGGGTGGCGACGGATGCGGTGGCTGATGAGGATGCTGGGCGTGCGGTGACTGTCGATTGTGCGAGTGCGGTGGGTGCCCGTGCGGGCTCGGTAACTGTGCTGTGGTCGTCGAGCCATTGCCGCTTCTGTGGTGGCCCTGAGGTATGCTCTTCGCTGCCTGCATCGCGCCGTCAAGGTGGTGCAGGTGGTGAGGACTCTGCGTGGGACTCCGATACTCGTACGGCTTGTGCTGAGGCGCCACCGACTGCACGTTCAGATACGGCATCATCTTCGGGCTTGGCGAGGAGTGCTGCTGCGACACCGGCGTCTTCGGCAACTCCCTACCCTCGTTTTTCACGATCACCGAGCTCTTGTGGTCCGACAACAACGACGGCGGGTTCTGTAGTACCTCTCTGCCGTGGTGGTCCCTATCCATACCTCCGGCCAAACCGCCCTTGTTGCCGGACTTGTGCGACTGCACCACCTCGCTCTTCACCTTGATGTCGTGCATATACGACGTCTGCGGCTGGTAGGTCGAGTAACTGAACAGGCCTACGTTCGGCTCCACCTTCGGCAGAGAACTGTGCGACGGACCCACCACCTGCGGCGGTTTCTCGTGAAGACTACTGACTGGAAGCGACGATTTCGACGTTCTCGAATGCGCCGGCGGAGGTGGGTAGTCGACTTTGCCAGGTACGCTCGATGGTCTTGACACCTGGGACAGAAAAGGGTTCTAGTTAGGGTACTCGAGTTCGGTCGATTTTGGTGGTATTCTGATCTGAAATTCGTTTAGCTCGAAGGAGTGGGATCTCGTGTCGAAACTAAGGAGCACATAAAGATCGCATACCTGTTGAGTCTGAGGTGCTGTGGCTGCATAGTAAGCAGCCCTCTGCTGAGCCGCAACATGATCCCTGGCTTCGGCTTGCCTCTGCAGCCTCTCGGCCACGGCCAGGTGTTCCCTCATACCCAGGTTCTCGGTTTCCCTCTGCCTCTGCTCCCTCGCATCCCGTTCCCTCGCTTCTCTTTCTCGTTCTTCTCGTTCCCGTTGCTGTTGCTGCGCTACGGTCACCTGATGCGGGGTGCCAGCGCCCGCTCCTGGATGGTGATGACCCACGTGCGCCGTCATCCCCGAGTGTGGGGCCCCGTGCGTTCTGCTACCCGGCGGCGGCAGCGGGATGAACGTGTTCCACGCCATCGAGGTCGACTGCATGTTTCTCTGTGGAACATGAGACACCTACTTCAATAAATACTGCCAATCAGTTTCGCGGTTCGACGCGTCAACAGCGAAACAGCTCGTCACGCCCTTTCCCTGTTCGTACGGTATAGTCGTCCGAACGCACGCTATTTTCGCGCCGGCGCTGTCACTCGTCACGCGGTGAAAGGGCAAAAAGATTTTCAGGCTCGAAACTACGCCGCGTGTTCGACTTCGATTGGGAGAAAATTTTTCGAACGATTTTTCAGGAAATACGATGCTGAAATCGCGATGTTCTATTCTCGACTGCCAACGCCTTTATTTCTGCAGTTCAAATTAGGCTGCTTCTAAAAGGGAAAAAAGGGTTTCGGGGTGTACGATTACAGTAGAGAGAACATTCGAGGAGCGATTCCTCAGGAAATAGAAGACGGAAATCCAGAATAGAACATAGCAATTTCAGCGCCGGCTTCACCACTTCATTTTCTGAATTCAAGTCGGGCCGCCTCGACTACACTGCGCGTCGGCCACGGAAACGCATTCCCGCGATACTGACACGACGAAAGCGTGCTACGGGAGCTGACGCGACCGTTTTGCCAGGTTCGACGGCAAATATGTGTTTATTCTCGGCCGGACTATTTTTGACACTGACACGGACCAGAGTGCAACGCCTCGATCCGACACTCCACCCACCGAGCACGCTGGCTCGGCGAGATCTTGGAGTGGTTCGCGATAACTGACGCTCTAGATCAATTTCGAAAATAATTCTGATTCGATAGAAATTCATTTATACCGGGAAATAAAAATCTCCCGTCAACTGTTTGAACTGAAAACTCCCGGTCTCGTTTTCCGACAGGTTCTGCCGCGATACTTTATTTCGAGAAACCTGTACTAACACACGGTGTTCGAAGGAGATAATGGCTTCGAATAGTTCTCGCGAACGACTCCATATTTCCTGACAGCTATTATTCCACAGACTGTTATCATTTTTCATTGATATGCACGAATGTGCGTGCCATACGAGCCGGAATCGTATTATGTGGAACTTGCGAAACCGATAAGACGCGCTGCGTGACTGGTACTTTCCACGTGCAACCGATAGACACACGTACACAACAGTGATAAATACGAGTGTACACACGGAGAGACACACATGGAGACACGTACACACACAGGTACGCACACGAGTGCTCTGTTAATCCCGGTCGGCGGAAACAGAAGGTGTTCGTCAGGATTTTCTTGCACGTCCCACGAACGCCTCGTGACTTCGGCGAATCTCAAAGTTCAGCGAATCTAAATAGAGGATACACGGCTGCGCCGAGCTGAAACAGCACACCCAGCGCGCCTCGCCGCCGGTCTGCTGAATCATCGGCCAACTGTGCACGATCAGGGAAGACAAAACCGCGTGACGCGGCTAGCAAGAATTCAAATTGTCGAGATATCAGGCCACGAGACTCGATGCTGATAAAACGAATCGCAAACAGCGGCCAGTGAGTCACGGTGAGAGCCGCTTCGACACGCCGAATACTACCGTGTCACGTTCCCGATTACGATCGAATAATCATGTTTTCTTTGCAGAAAGAGGGAGGGAGAGAGAGAGAGAAAAAAAGGAAAGAGAGAGACCTCTCGACGATTGATTCGTTCGTACCCCATTAAAACCGAGAGAAACGATCGAACCTCTTCTTATCGCTCGGTTAACGCGTGTTTCATTAATTTACTTTCTTCCTCGTGTTTTGCCGAACGATCGAAATTGGCTAATTATAATTACACCGCGGTTTTTATCCGGCTATGACGAAATTGAATAGGCGAGATATCAAACTGCATCCAGCCCTTGAACCTCTATTACTCATGGAATTCTGAATCATAGTGTGATCTACGTATGCGTAATATATTCCGACCTCTATCTAGAGCGGATTTTATGCACTCGTGAGACAAATGAGTGCAATTTAAAATGGTAAACGTGTCAGAAAAATTTAGAAGTACAGAAAATGAAATTCAATCCAGTTTGTTGTAACTCGGGTGGAGCATTTTTATTTTGCAATAATTATTGTGTCGTTTTTATGACTACTAAATCCATTTAGAACAGCTGAGAAATACTGTAATTGTTGTCATGTATCGTGTAATCGTGCAATTATTGAATATAAATTAGTGAAGTAATTTACATTCAACAGAATTTCATTGGAAGCTAAATTCTTGAATTTCCAGCGACGTATTCCATCGAGTCTCATTGAAAATTGAATAGGTGGATGAAGAAGTCAAATTTCAACCCCCGAGCTTTCGGATTACCGGATCTCTTTCGAAATGAGCCTGCAGGTGTAAAATACAATCCGACCATTTCCTATATCCGCGACATTAAAACCGAAACGGACGAGCGAGAGGAGTTTCTTTCTGCGGTCGGAGGGTCGAATCGGCGAAACGTGGATTAATTGAAGCGAGGGGGTTGAATCTACAGAGATGGAGAAGGGGGTTGATTTACTTGCCTCGGAGTTCCTCTTTTGTTCGAGCTACCCCCAGCGTTCATACGTCCCCTTTTCACGCAGCCCGCAGCCCGGTAAATAACAAATGCCGGAGTGCGGCCATTTTGAACATGGTGGCCTTGAGGGGTTAGCGAAAACACCGCGAAAAGAAAAGGGAAGTCGTGGACTGCCGTGGCGGATCGAAAGCGACGAAATGTTTAACCCATTAACTAAGTAATTATTTAAAGATAGGAACGGGAGTTGAACATCTCGGTGGAAGAGACTCTCGAGATCGTCGATATCCTGCCTACGCGTCGTCTTCGCGATACATGGATCACGACGGGACGCCACGATGATCTCGTGATTAAACGTTCGGTTTAGCTCGGCTAATTAATTTTCGCTTTCGCGTCCAGTTTGGAGTCAATCTATGAATAAAAGAAAAGAAAGCCGGCATTTGCAATCTAGCTAATCGCTTTAACGTTCGTCGAATCGTTGGATATTGTTTGGGTATTCTTGCAGCTGTTGTTTTAATGACGCGAGAATAGAGAAGATCTGCATAAAATTTGGTTTGCTTAATAGATTCCAGTAAAAATTGATTTTCAAGTTCAACGCTAGTAAGAAGAGGTCAATGGTTTTTTTATATGGGATACGTTGATATATGCTCTGACCTACTAACAGTAACATTATATTGTATACATATACATTATGTTTGATCTAACATATTACTTACTAGTTTCACATACTACTACTAGTAGCATTTGATAGAACGGAATAAATATAAAGGTTGGTAGGCGTCGAAGTGCATCTATAACGACCGGTTTCATCGAAGGAGTGAACACCGTGTCTTGGTGCAGCAATTAAACAAGATGATCGAGGAAAATGATTCTTCGGAAAACATCGTGTTTTCGAAAGCATTTGATTAGCGTGTTCGCGTGTTGGCGAGTGCGGGAACGGGAGCGTGCGATTTTAATCGAACGCGCGGAAACGGGGGCGGTGTGATTAAACGTTGAGCCCGGGGCTCAATTAGCGTCGCGCCCGGATAAACAAAATGGAAATGTGGCTCGGGATCGTTGTATAATCGAGGCGAAACCGACCGACCGGCGCTGCATAAAAGAAGCAAAAAAAGAACGAACTGCATCCGCGTACATTTGCATCGTTGGAAAATGTCACTGGCTCTCTCGCCGGAGCTTGTCATCGGGCAGGCATGCAATTACATAATTAATGTAGCGGCCGTAGCTCGCCGCCGATAATAATGGCGCGCACTGTTCTCCTCGATCGAGCCGGGCCCCAAGGCCTCGAATTCCTCGAACAAACCAGGGGCCCGATCGGAGATGTGAAAGCGGCTGTCTCTCGCTCGATGCGACCGGTTCGATTCGAGAGGGAGCCGCGATAACGATTAAAGTATACTCGGTTTCATTAATTGGAAAGCGCCGAGAGTATTTCTGCCGGACGGCCAATGTCAATGTTCCCTGCCGGAGAAGTTAATGAAATAATTCGCGATCGACACACGGCTAGCTACTAAATTGTTGTTTACCAATCCCTTTGGATTTTCGTGTGAAAATGTTTTCTAGAATTTCATTGGATCTCTATAGGTTTATGCGTGTGTGTGTGTGCCGGCTCGTGTTCATCAGGCAGTGGAAAGTTATTTGCCAGGATTTTTACTTTCTCCACGGTTTTCTCGGACAAAGCGATTCTTTCTCGTTAGCTGGATTTTCACGCTCTATTTTTGTCCGGCATTTTTATACTTTTATATATCTACAGTGGGGACCGAAGTGAACGGTAACACGTTTTCTCGCCTTGCGATCGGCTCGACTTTCTTCTCCCGTCATTTACGACGAGAACACCGGATATTTTCGTCGCGCGTTAGAAGCGAACATTCCGCGTTGGTCCTCCGCTTTCCCATTACATATGTATATTTGTCGCTTTTGATCTGCTGTCGAGATCGAGACGTCTGCGTCCCCAAGACGACGGCTAGATCAATGATCGTATTCGTGACTAGACAAAATTGTCACTCGTGATTAAACTGTGGATCTTCATCTTTAAAATTGCACAAAATATAAATGAATAGATAAACTTGTGTTTCTCGATCGTATTATTGTTAAAAACAATTGCAAAATGATCTCGGCGCTACGGTTCGATCACTAAACTACTTTAAGCAATTTTGCTAATTATAAATTAATTCCGACGTTTCGGTTCCAATTTATAGCGGAATTAATTTATAATTAGCAAAATTGCTTAAAGTAGTTTAGTGATCGAACCGTAGCGCCGAGATCATAAATGAATAGAGCCTTGTAATTTTTGTAAGCTAAAATATTTTACTCGTGTTTAGTGCTCGGTAGGTTCAGTGTTAATATTTGTACTCTTTCAAATTGTATCTACCCATTATTGCCACGAACGCACGAATTCCGCAGTTTAGTAATAAAGTTCGATCAACCAGAAGTGCTCTGCCACAATTTCAACGAGCCTCGACACCTGTTCACACGTTTGTTCGCGCCTAATTCGCCCGTGAAGTCGCAGATTTCGTGTTCACGTTGAGAAATATATGTCACCGAGAGCGAGCGAGAAAGACAGCGAGAGGGAGAGAGAGAAACGACAAGGTAAACAGTGACGGGAAGAACGCAGAACAATCTTCACGTTTAATTGCCGTTTCGAAAGCATGCGAACGAACGTGTGAGTCACTGTACTATGTACCATGAGCGTCGACCGCGTGTTCAGACTCGTTACGTCGTCTTGCTGTCCGGTATTTGAGCGCAGACTGCACGCGACCGCTCGCGAACGAGTTAATTAACTCTTGAACAACTATACTGGGTAAAACTCGTCCAGGTAGGTTCTCTGAAAATTTCGTGAAAACGACCCGCCACAAAAATAAACAATCCGAAATCTTTCCTGCTCGAGAAAGGTTCGTGTGAACGAGATACTACCTCGAACATGTTCCCAGCAGATCAATCTTCAATTAAATGTAACATCAACATGTTGATTGCCTTGTCGGTAGCGGACTTTTATGGGAAATAAAAATTCCATTCGTTCCAAGTTACAGGAGCCAGATTAAGACTTGTGTCCCCACTCTACCTTCCCCTTCTACAACGTTATTCCCCACCGTCCACACGATAACCCGATGCGCTTCATCTCTGTCGCGCATAACTCGTGCTCCCTCCCTTCAGCTGGTTACACAGTCGTTTGTATTTTTTAATAATCTTACTAAGCTAGAAATATGTCTACCGTCTACTTGTACAGAAAACCGTGAAGAAATTTTTCATTTAATTCCAGGTGATTTAGAATCTGATATTCTCCCATTGTTTTCCAAGCAGAAGTGGTCCCTCATTTTTATCAGCTTTCGCGAATTGTATATCGGGGCATCAGACCGTTCTGAGAGCCGGAAATCGCCGATTTCTGTACAACTGTACTTTTTTCGAGGAAAACAACACGGTCTCCCGGTGCTCGAACCACACGAAGAAGATCGTTCATCGGTGTTTCTCGAACGCGATACGCGTCGTCGACGTTGACGCGTAACACGCTCGCAGGATTCGATCCGATCCGATCGCAATGTCCGACAAGAAATTCGCGCGCGATGACTCAGCCCGTTCCAGGCTAGATTCTCTCGCCGGTAATTCGCACGGCATGAATCGTTGCGCTCGTTAAGACGAGACGAGCTCGACGATGCAAACACATGCACGTAGCCGCCGCCGCCGCCGTTGCTCGTTGCGAAACACGGGCAAATTGATGCACGTTTAAAAAGCGTGACGTGGAAGAACCGCCAGTTACACAGAAAGAGAGAGGAAGAAGAGGGAACGAGACACGGTCTACGGGAATATCGCTCCGGCCGACACCCGGCAATCAATAAAACCAGCACGGTTTTATTATCCCTGGACGAAAACGCTGTTCATTCGCTTCGATACCCTGTCGCACCACCTACATAGTTGCTTTCGCAATTTTTGCACAGTAGGAAACCGTGCTCCGCCTCGTATCCGGTGAGAGTTCGCTTTCTTCCAGTTAATACGGGACAGTCTTTTGTACACGACTGACGTTTAGGTGCGCACAGTTTAGCAAGAATGTATTTGGAAATTCTTACGTTATGCTGAAGGAGTTACGTTGAAGGAGTCATTAAAGAGTCATTAGCCATGGACCATGGGCTTTGAAAAATTACGAGATAATCGCCAGTAGATAATGCGTGAACTAAGGTTAAAATACTGAAGCCTGAATGGAGGTGAATCACGAGAGAGGAGGCGTTGAAGAGGGGAATTGTAATTTCGTAGACAATTTTCATTGTGTACTAGCTGACCTGACAGACGTTGTCCTGTCCAAATTTCAATAAATTTGGTTGTGATCATTTTATGAATTTGTGAAAAATTGTAGGATATACGTAAACAAAGTAAAAATGAGAAAAAAACGTATTTCGCAGTGATCATTATGGCAAACAGACGTAGAAATTGCAAATTCCGATTGAAATATTGATTAAAAGCTGCGACGTTCGTTTTTTTGTTGTATTGAAATATAATTCAAAAGGCACTTCTAGTTTTTCCCGAATTTTCATGTTTCCGGGCAACTTCACCAATTTTTTGTACTTTAAAAACCTGATTCGGACTACAACGAACATTTAACAAAAAAAATTTGCCAAATCGGTCCAGCCGTTCTCACGTGATGTCGTGACCAACGAACAGCATTTGATTTTTATTATATAGATAGAGATCTGCAGACTGCCATTTCATAAAGATCAGATGTGAATGTCTTACGGTAAAGATAGAAGAGAAATACTATTCTGTTTGTACTTTGGAAATTCGAAAATGCGATAAATGCATGAAGATCTATAGTGATCAGCAGGCATATCGGTGCTCCATTTCCAGGAAGCACAGAACAGAGTTCCTCGAACGGTTCTTTTCAGCGGAAACAGTGTCTGTCCCGCCGATGGATAAAACGCTCTCAGACAATAAGAACTGTGGAGGAGGAGGAGGCGAGTAGACATCGCTGACGGTGTGTGTTCACTGTCAGAGAGCGTTCTCTTCTCTCGGTGTCAGCCATGATTGCAGGCGCGCACGCGTTTTGTCCGCGGGTACAACGGCATTATACGCGCGGCGTTTTGTGCGCGTGATATTGCAGCCCCCTGACAAAAGGTGTGCAGAGCGAGCGCGGAGTCACGGACAAAAGCTCGTAAAACGCTTGTTAAAGGCGCGAGACACGCGCGATTCGCGCCAGAAAAATAAAGATGGAGAGAGAGGGTCCGAATCCGAGCGATTGCACGTAATAAAAGCCAGAACGCGGCATTCAGGCTCAATCAGGGGCCGGCTGCCATTGGTTCGTTGACTTTCTCTTCCTGAACTCTTAACCCGTGACGTTTAATCTGCTTTTTGTTGGTCGGCGTGTGCGTGCGAGCGAGCACCAGCAACTTACACGCCGCTCCTCGCTGGATCATCCTTTCGAAAGCTACTCTAATTTGTCCGTTTCACTTGCCGCCTCTGGAAATTCGTATCTCGAGGCAATTCGAATTCAAACGACAAGCCTCTTCGTAATTACAATATTCTATTAAACGCGACCCTCTTGCGAATAAGAACAAAATGACTGGGCACCGTTTTCTACGTTAATTTCAAGGAACGAGGACCAAGAAGTTTTGTTTTTCATCGAATAACTACAAGACGGAAGGAATTCTGGAAATACAATCGGTCTGATCATAAACAACGACACGCACGAATTTAATTTCCCATGTGCAAAATTGCGACACTCTTGCGTATCTCGTCGTCTAGGATTTAAATGTTGCGGCCAAAATTCAGGGAGACAGCTAATTGCCAAAGCAGTCGCCTAATCGATCCAGATAGCTACGAGTGTGTTTTTGCGTGTTATCAAGGACAAAGCCCCCTCCCCTAGATAACCCTGCGTCTCGGGATTCATATCGTTGATCGTTGCGTCAGGAATCATTGAAAAAGACTGTTGTGTACGTCCGCAGCGCAGCTCACACGCGTCGAATACAAACAGGCACGTGGAACGATGACGCGATCATCGCCCGGGTAAACAGAACACGTGGGTTGACATTTTCTCGACCGACCCGGCTCGATTAGCATAGTAAACCTTCTTCTCGGATGAGACTATAATTAGATTCGCGGTCTGTTCTCGACAGGCTGCTTAAAGCCCTCCTCGTCGTCCTCCTACTACTTCTCTTCTTCCATGTGCTACCCCCTCCCTCCCCTTCTTCTCCACACGCACCGTTAATTCTCATCGTCCTCGTGCTCCTCCTGTGCTCACCGCCGCTGATGGATTTTATCTGGTGACTCGGTGAGCCGACCTTGACACACAGTCGCCCGGAGAAATCAACGACGTTCTTCCATTTTGACATTTTGCGATTTTTTTAGCACCGATCCCGGTTCCAGAGTTCATAGTTTTTGTCACTGGAACGATTACGAGCCAACTAAAAAGTTGCATCTTCTTTTAGTAACGTTGTTAATGTCAAAACAATTCATCGGCACTTCTAAACTCTTTTAATTCTATCCGCATTTCAAATTGTACCTATCCATTTTTAGACGCAGTCTTACGATACAGTTTTTAATTTAATCCTCCACTCAATTCTCAACAGATTTAATTTCGACGTCCCAGTCCACCGGAAACCAAATTTGCGCAGGCCAACAGGACTTTTAGGTTTCCGAGTCTGTGTACTCTGCAGAAAGGTTCAGGATGACTTCCAAAATAAAACGGAAACTCGAAAGCATACTCCAACAAACAGCTCGGCCATTAAATCCAGCCGCCCACTCAGCGATTCCTCAGCGAGCTCGCATAACGTAAACAGAGAAAATGGCCGTTCCGCTGACGAGAATACAGCAAGAAGCGCTCACGAGGTTCTTCTTCGAGCAATACGATCGAATGGCGTTCGAGACACAGGATCTCGAATTTGAAACTGCGTCGGCTGTTTGCGAGTAATATGGCGAAACGGTATCTTATCGCGAGAAATGTATTCATATAGTTCCAGCAAAATAGATAGCACGATAACAGGCGATAAGGTGGTAGGAATCGGAGCCGCCACAGATCTTTTTACATCCATGCTCTACACCGTTGCTGTATTGATAACAACACGCGACGTGTCCCGCGATCTTTTACTGCCGATCCGATTGATTCGATCATCCGAAGACCTCGATACCGATCAGATCGAGCGGATCACAGCTGCGAGAATACGTCGATCCTCGTCCCGACCGCTTCTCCGGCCACGAACACCTTGTGCACGATCGAGTTCCTCGAGCTCGACCCACTTTCACGATCATTCCCGATCGGTTTCTTGCGCTCGAGATCGTCCTGCTCTCCCAGCCAGCCGAGATCGATCTTGTTTTATCCGTTTGGATACTGTAATCAACTATGCATTTTTCAATCACGCTTCTTGCTCGATTTTTATTCTCTTTCTTCCCTTTGCATCTGTGTACTCGGTGTTTAAGAATTTCTTGCGGTTCTCGATCTAACAACACAAAACACGAAATACTCGAGCAGAATTTCTTGGATTAATCTACCGGCGATTCTGCGATATCGACAACCACCACTTTTGCAGACCCATTCTGCTAGTCCTAGACCTAAGAATTTCTCAACAGCAGTAGGTTGTTCATCCAAATAAACTATTAGAAATCTATCAATATTAGTGGTTGTGGTTTCATAAATCTTTGAAAAATTTCAGAATATCCTGTGATTTTATAATAATAAAGCTATCAAGACAAGAAATCAGTCTACAGTGTATTAATTACTGCATCTTATCTACTCAACATTGTCACAACAAGTTGCTCGATTAAAATGCTCAAGATAAATGTTTTCGATAACGATCAGAGTTATCGAACAATTGATCAAGAAAATTCTCACGCGTCGATGTTTGACGTATGAATCCACTGAATTCATTTGGTTTTAAAATAGCGTAAAACGTACGTGACATTTTTAAGGAGGTTTAGGAGAACGGATCGATAGTTAACGACCACCCGGTACTGTCGGAGTCGCGTCGCGGCGCATTAAATTTCAGACGAGCCACGGGAAACGACTATAAGAGAGCCCGCCGATAGAACTTGCTGACGACGCTGCGGGGAGAAACTACTCTCGAGGTTTCCTATGTACGTGCCCGGTCAGCAGACGACGGGACTTGCTGACTATCCGCATTTCTGTCCCTCCATCGCGGCGTAACCGCGTTTTGCTCCGTCGAATTGAAAGGTAACGCTTGGAAAACAAAGTGGCTGAAACGCGCGCGCGCAACGGGAGGAAGCACTCGCGGAAAGTTAGGCGAGTGAAAGAGAGAAACGCGACGGTAAAGGGAGAACCAACGGACAGAGAGAACGTTAAAAGAGAAGGAGGAGAGGTATTCCAGTAATTTCGAAATTCCTTCGTCCGGGTTTCCAGCAGCGTTTTATCGTCCCTGGTACGGTCTCGCAAGAACGGGAATTGCAAATTGCATTCCCCCTTGACGGGAACGACGTCTTTTTGTCGAACGTTCGACCAACTCTTTTACCACGTCCCTACGCTCCCTCTACAACCTATGCTCCGCTAGTTTCTTTGACGTCTTCTCTTCGATTGATAATAGGCTTCGATGTTTATTCAATATTCATTCAGGACGACTTCATTGACGTTCGAACTGATGGCTACCGGGAGCAAGGAGCCGCGCCGCGGGTCGTAAATATTTGCTGACTGTCATTGAGGAAACTGGTTATTCTTTTATTTGAAAGTCTAATTCGGAAATTCTTGACTTGCGATTATATTATTGCTGCGGTAGTGTGTTTGCGATCAATGCGAATGTGGAGAGTCGCAGGCTCTCGGAGGCAGCCCTGAGAACCTTGAGGTTGGAGTTAGTCCCAAGACTTAATGAGATGATTCTTTAGCAGTGATTTATAAAAATGATGTTATGTAACGAAACTGAAGACCCATTTTGCTAGCCCTAAGTGAAATAATTTCTTACTAGAAGTAGGTCGTCTATCCAAGTTAATTGAAGTGGCTTCTGCTAGCCCTAGGACACAGCGCTTCTCAAGAAGAATAGGTCAGTTATCCAACGAAACTGGAGACCCATTCTGATAGCCCTAAGTCAAACAATTTCTCACCAGAAGTAGGTCGTCTATCGAAGGTCAATTGAAGTTGATTCTGCTAGCGCTACGACACAGCTCCTCAAGAAGAATGGGTCAGTTATCCAACGAAACTGGAGACCCATTCTGATAGCCCTAAGTCAAACAATTTCTCACCAGAAGTAGGTCGTCTATCGAAAGTCAATTGAAGTGGATTCTGATAGCCCTAGGACACAGCTCCTCAAGAAGAATGGGTCAGTTATCCAACGAAACTGGAGACCCATTCTGATAGCCCTAAGTCAAACAATTTCTCACCAGAAGTAGGTCGTCTATCGAAGGTCAATTGAAGTGGATTCTGATAGCCCTAGGACACACAGCTCCTCAAGAAGAATAGGTCAGTTATCCAATGAAACTGGAGGCCCATTTTGCTAGCCCTACTTTCTCAACAGGAGTACGTCGTTTATCCAAGCAAACACTTTAGCTATCCCTACGCGAGAGCATTTGAAGCCCAGTTTCACAAAAATAAGCAAACTAGAGGTAACGAATGGTGGAAGTATGGAGACGGTCCCGAAAAATCTCGGTCGAAATGACTCGCGCAGGTGAGCAGCGGGTCGTGCTGACAGATAACGCATCCGTCCGTCGGGTCGCGCGCGCGCCCTCGCCTTAGTTCATCGTTTCATGAATTATTTATCCGATGCCGTGCACGCGGCCCGCTCTCTCGCATTCTCCGCCGTTTCGACGTCTGTTATTACTTCCAGCGTGGCTGCTCGGCTTGGTCGTAGCGTGGCCCCGGCCTCTGCCTGGCGTGGTGCGGTGCGTGCTTTTAGAAACGAGATCATTCCAGGCCGATGCCGAATGCGTGCGCGCCGTGTCCTAACCACGATTTATTCCCCAATTATGAGGAACCGACGGGAACCGAGGGGACAGACCTCGCTAGCCCAGACACAAAAGGATACAACCGAAAGGATCCAAAGGGAACCGTGTGGCGCGACGGACTCGCCCTTTGGATTCCTTCGACCCTGCTCTCTAGTGTCCATCTCTCTCTCTTTCTCTGGTCGGGCTGCTCCATTATTTCGGGGCGATTGCGATACTCTCTGAAAAGGAACCCTGTCTGATCCCCTCGGTCTTTTGTATTGTCTCTTCGTCGGGTAAATTGCTTCGGAATGCCAAGATTCGCCGGCAGCATCCCGCCTATCTGGTTAGCCAGTCTCAATCTTCCTTGAAAATTGCTGCTTCCAGTCCCAGAATTCGTCAAGCTATCCTTTATGCGATACCCTAATCGGAAATGCGATTGCCATCTAGCTACCGGCTTCCATCTTTGTTAGAGATTGCTATTGGGAGTTCCAAAATTCACAATCTTTCAATCACTGATTTAATCTGGCAAATAACTATTCATCATTTCTTGCAGAAGCTAATCAATTTTTCAATCCAATTCTAAGCTATTTCAAAATGCTACAGATGGTAGTCCAGTCGATTAAAGAACCAAGTCAACATTTCTTCCACGTTATGAGGACAGTCTCAAACCTCTGACAAGTGCCCAAGATCTATAACAGACCTTCCCGGAGGTCTACAAAGTTGCTTCTTGCCCGTTTCACTGAGAACGCGTTCCAGCGTATTGGTCCCAGCGATTCCGGCGAATCTAAATCAGCAAGTACGCCGAAACATTTCGCGAGCACCCGGTACACAGAACGGGAGTAACTGTACCGTCAACGGAGGCTTGCGGTTGGCCGCGTGTACGCGGAGACAGTCGGGATTTATATACGCCCTCTTCCCTCGCGCTCGGAGCCCCGGACAGCACGCCGGAGGAGTTTCCGCGGAGCGAAGAAGGTAATTAACTCCGCGCGCGGGATTGGAAGGCGTGGGTACAGAGAGCGAATTTACGGGAGAACGAGAGAGCGAGAAAATGTTCCGATAAACCTGCTCTCTCTATCCCTAAACCCTACCCAGGCCTTGAATCTATCGCCCTCGCACAACTTTTGTAGAAACTTTGCACTCAGTTGGAGAATTAATTTGGAAAGTCAATCAAAGGGGAGGCTCGAACTCTCAAGCAGATGAATTTCTCGGTTCTGCAACTTCGTCCACGAAGTTCCGCAACCGAAGTAATTAATAAACAGCAATGCCTGGTTCGTAGACACTTGCTGCACGCGATTCTAGTTATGAACAACCTCTACAGATTCTCGAGCAATTGGTAGGCTTTTCTGACGAGATGAACTCGTTGTTTTTGTCAACGATCGCAGTTGAAAGTGAAGAGTGGATGGATATCGAACTGAATTTGCGTGTGTGTGGTTTCCCGATATTTATTAGCAGATCTGGTGGAGAAACCTGTCCCGCGAATTAATATTACTAGTAAGTTATTCTCGTGAGATCATTGATTTGGAACGGATATTGAGCTGATTTGATCCGAGTATGTATTTGGACTCTTCCAGCTGGGATTGTTGAATGAAAGTAAATGCAGGGGTCGATAAGAAGATAGCGTAGGGTCACGAAGCTGACTTATGCGGGTTCTCGAGCTAATTTGTTCGATTCTCTAGCCGGAGAGCCGCGTTGTCTAGCGTAAAACGAAATAAATATCTCCCTGCTGCCTCTTTTTCCCGTTCCAGGACCCTCAGCTCTTTGATTAACCGAGGGGATTGTGATTATTAGATCAGGGAGCGTCATAAGAGTGTCTACGATCTATGAATTCACCTTGATCAAAATCGACGCGATCGATCGGGGCGAAAGTGTTTCATGTTCACTTCGATATCGAGACGGAAAAATCACGATTATTGAGATCACAAATCGATGCAATCACACATATAAAAGGACGGCTAAAAATGTATGCAATGAAATAGTGCTGATAAAAAATTTAACCCTTAGTACTCGAGTGGTGACTGATTAAAAATTGCTGCACCACTAATAATAATTAAATATGTTGGTATCTAATCAATCACCAAACATTTAAGTATTGCACGAAGTGTTATATCAAATTGATATCTATAAATTGAAAAAAACAATTATATAGAATTGAAGAAACGTTTAATTTTCGAGTTGAAACAGCTCCGACTGCAAAAGGTTAATCGGTTCAAGTTCCATTAGAGCGTCGAAGTCGAAATTGACTGATTTCGAGGAAACGAAGATGGAGGATCGCTCCTTTCACCGTCGGCCATCTTGGGGATCAAACGAAAGTAATGTTAGCGGTTGATAAATGTTCTGTTACATCGTCGGCAGTGTGTCGTAAGCCTGTTTGGTCGAAGTGGGTCGGTCGGAGGTATTCCAGCGACACCGTATCGATCGGCTGCTAGAATTTATTGCTCGAAAACGAAGCTCGACGGTTCAGGGACATCGACCAGCAACGAACCCGCCGATACTCGTGCGAGCGGAGGAGAAGACAGAGAGGAGGCAGGTGCAACGCGAGGCATTCCTGTCGAACGGAAAAACAGGCTCGAGTGTCAACCACGATCGGGTCTGTCCCGTGCATTTTAATTTCATCGACTTCCTCGGCCGTGCGAGGCATCCGAGAGAACCACACACAACCAAACACACGTACACGCGTGAATGCCCCTCTCGCCGCGGAGATAATCTTATCGCCGTGGATTTCCAGCTGGATCGACTCGTTCGAATCTTTTCGAGGGAAAAGTTCACTCGACCCGATAAACATAAAATTTTAAACGTCTCGGAACCGCTTTTAAAAGCCGCACGATCGCCGTCGGAGGGGGACGAGTGATGCAATTACGATTTTAAAAAACTGCCTCGCCGGCATCTCATAAATGTTAACGGGCCCCGCGCGATCACAATCAAGTCTATTAATAGAAGCGAAATTTATTCGACACGGAGTTCCACGAGGGGAAAGAAACTGTTCCATATTTTATAATCGCTTCGACGTTCACACCTGCCTCTTTAACCGACCAGCTGTAAAAATCTTCTTACTTCGGTCTCGTTTCCTTATTGCTCGCCGAAATACGCCTACTTCCAAGGACACCCAGTAGAGCAACCCGAATGTCGATGAACCCCGAGAAACTGCAAGTACCGAGCCTGTTCCATTGAATGGAGAGCCGTGAATCGCCGGAACCTGTACGAGTATCATTCAGCGAGAAAGAAAGTCGGGAGGAATGCTAGGCGCTCGGAGCGCCGAGGACGACCGAGGCGTTACATCAACTTGCCCGTCAATTTCACCGCGCTCCACGTTAGACACCGCCATCAACGGGCGCAACAAACTGTAACGAGCGCTACGAACCACGCCGAACGACTTCTCCGATGTTTTTTCCCTCGATCGACTCTCGAAATTATCGGCGAAACGAATATTAAAATCGGTGCACAACCGTTTTATCTTCTCCGATCACAGAGTTCTTCGATATTCTATTTCTTATCTTGGATGCTTATAGGAAATTACGTAGAAACGTACAACAGAAAATATTTTCGCCGTTAGCGCTACAGTTATAAATCTGTCAATTAATTCAGCAGTCGCATTGCTATCTACGCCGTGAAATGCATTATTTTTCCGGCTTCGTGAATATTTATGAACAGAGAACTACTTGCGAGCGAGCATTAAAGTAGTGAAATTGTGCCAAGGATGCCACGACAGACAACGAGAGCCAAGTCACGCCTACGTGACACCGGTCGTTAACCGCTAACACGTCGAAATCACGCGCACACTAGCTCGATCATTAATGAAGAATCATCGAGGCGCAGAGGGGTACGCGGAAAAAATTTCTGGTACAGACAATCAACCCTGTCGATCTCTCTCCACTCTCTGTGTGTGTCACTTCGATTGTCGTTGCGTGGCACGGCTTCACAGGGACGTGACAAGTGCATGTAACCTCGGTTAATTACCGGCTCGGTAACCCCGCCGACTAATTAGCTCCGGTAATTTATGAGGAAGCTCGCGCGGGCGCGTTCGGGTTTATCGTGCGTTTATAAATAATGCGTTCCAATTAGAAGTTCGCGTTCCTCGCGCGGCCGTAACTTCACGCCATAACGGGCCGCGAAGATTAACAGCCGAAACACGAACGAACCTGCACTGCCATTTTGAGGTAATCAAATCTTCGAGTTTAACATTCGATGGTTTCTTAACGAGCACTTGTACTTGAAAAATTTATTCCACAGAAATTTTACCACGAGTGGTAAATCTACATCTTTCTCCAAAAATTTATTCGGTGTACGCTGCTTAGAATTTTCTGTCGCTAAACTTCCCATAAAAATCTGACCAGGATAGATCCAGTGTCAATTTTCACGTTTCTCCAAAAATTTATCAACGGTACGTTACTTAGAATTTTTTTACTAAATTTTATTTAACCCTTAATTGGGCGCGCTTAAAAAGTTGCACAAAGTGGTCGCGTGGGGTGTTTAGCACTCCCAATTAGTGAATTAAAATAAAACACGACATACATGCAAAATCAGAATTTTGTTAATGAGAACAATTGAACTTACGTATTAATCAATTAATCATTTCAACTTTTAAATTCGACACCCCACGCGACCAATTAAGAGTTAAGAATGATCGAAATACAACCTCTAGACATTTTTAACTTCCCGATTCATAGGGAAGTTAATGTAATTATTTACTACAATTGATTAAAAATAAAAAAGACAAAGATTGCAAGATCGCACGTTGCTAGACTTGTGTCACTAGGTTTTATGTAAAGACGAGGAAGATTGCTGGACCTTACGATGTCATTTTTGCGTTTCGCCTAGGATTGATCGAGAGTAACCCCTAGATATTTGTATCGATGGCGTTCCACGCGTTAATTCGTGGTTCGTTTTCCATGGCCGAGCATAATCGTCGTGGAACCAATTCCAAGATAAGAAGCGAAGCGTTGAAGAAGAAGATGTACGAGACGCGATGATTTTCCGAAAGGTCATGCTCGCGGAAAGGTCAGAAGCTGCCGGTATTTCTAGGAAGTTTTAAGGTCACGAAGAACTTGAAGAAAACTCGGAGCTTGGCAAATTCAATTTCTCCACTCGAGGTTTGCTGGCGTGAAGAGAAAAATAAAAAGTGGTGAAGAAAAAGAGAAAAGTGGAACGAAAGTTCGTCGGAATGAAATCCAATAACGACTTCGGGGGCTTGAGCGACGACGACGCGAAGAATTTCAAGTTTCGAGAAACGACTGAGCTAAAAGAACGAGAAGAAGGAGGAGGCGAGAGGGAGGGAGATGATTTTTTAAAATGGCAGCGTCAGCTTTAATCCGCTTTAAGCCCATCGACGAGGAAACTACATCGAGAGAGGCAGGGTGTCGTGGCACGAAACGAAACACCGTCGGGCTCTATTGTTGCGTACCGTGGAGTGCATAATTAATGACCTTCGTGCCGGTCGAGTTTTGCAATGCAAATGCCGGTTGGAATCGCTCGCTCTATCCCCCTCTTTCTCCGTCCCTCTTCTTTCGCAGAAATAAACGGGCGCCGCGTGCATGTATACCGACCCCGTTGCTGCTTCCTACGATAAACACCGTGAAAGTTTCTCGATCGGTCTTCCATCGATCCGCCGGTGATCGAGAAGATCGCCTCAACGTCAGCCGCGACATACACTGTAATTTAGTAATTCATTCACCTCCTTTCCATTTTTAAATCCCATAACCCCAGTCTTTTAAAACTAAATTGCGCTGTACTATTAGATAATGTTACCCTTATATTCTGTTTTGTTCTGTTAAGATTTGGATAATTTTAGATTAAGACTTAGGATTAAGATTTTTTACGGTGTTTATTCGTTCTGTGTTTTTTCTATTCTTTGTATTTTTTATATATATATTTTCTCTTTTTGATTTGTATCTACTCACATTTGTATAAAAGGACTACCGTCCGTATAAATAAATAATAATAATAATAATAATAATAATAACACGTCTCTCCCGACACGAATACTGTCGCACGCTTAACGTGAAATTAATCTCTGCTACAATATTTCTTCGCATTAACACACGACTCGAATAATTCACCAGATACGAATCAAGAGATCCACAGATATTCCGAAAGCTCCGATAAATTTAAGCGAAATTTAACCGGGGAGCAGTTCCGCGAAAATTTAAATGCCGATCGTAATCGCGTACGTGATCAGATAAATTATCACACCGCGAGCGAACAAATCTTCCCCGCGACGATTCACGGAACACCCGGTACGTGGAAAGAGGAGAAAAAGGTATCGGGAAAGCTTCCAGGAATCGTCGGCGAGAATAAATCAGCGCAGCCTTCGAGGCGTTTCAGAAACGCGTTTTTCTTCCTCGATCTCTCGATCTCGTCCTTGCGAGCTGCGCAGGAAGAGGAAAACCTACGACGGTAGGAAAAAATCCGACACTCGATACACATTCTTATCGACGTAGACGATATCTCGCTTGAAAAGAGCGTTCCTTTTTATGCAACGCTCGGCAAGGTCGCGCGATCCACGCAGGATCTATCGCGGGAGGAAACGTGGCGCGATTAGACTGACCTTCGAACGACGAGAAGGAAGCACGCTGGTTTAGATCCTAAATCCAAGATCTGACTGGCCTCCATTCATGTTTCCAACGACGCTATCACTGCCGGAAGTAACGCAGGATTTCGATGATTTTCTTCAAAGATTTATGTAGACTTCTCTCACGATTCTGCTGGCTTCCATTCACGTTATCACAACCGGAAGTCACTCGATGATCGCAGGAAATAATTTCGATGATCTTCCAAAAAACTGAGTAGACCGATCGCGGCCAAATCGCTCGAGTTTTTCACGAAGACTACGACGTTCTGGATCCGCGAACAGCCGAGAGGCAGTCGAGCGTTATCAGAGCCGCGAAATGGAAAACACTCGGCCGATGATAAGCCGGTTATCGAGAATTATCTGCGCGGTGACGAACAGACCGTGCGCAAGATCCATCGGGGAACTTGCGAACCGAGAGAGACCACGAGATTCAAGACACGATACCAGAGATGATACTCTTTCTCCCACTGATCCGAGCGGGACGAAAGCTCGCCAAGGACTGGCAGGACACAGTTTTCGTAGGGTGGAAGAAGGGCAGGTAGAGGTCCTACCCGAGACCCCGCGTGAAAGGATCCTCTCGGGTTTATGCACCCATACGTAGCCGCAACTCATGCGACCCGCCGGTTCTCAACCTGTTCCGCCACTTTCTTTCTTCGGTATAGCTCTTGGGGACCCGTCACGTGGCCTACCGGAAGATTAACGATCTTTTCTGAGAATTTCTGTCCTTTTTTTTTGGAATCCATTCGCGACAAGTATTTAATGCCCCATTTTGTAGAATTTCATTTCCAATCGGAATTGAACAAATAAAAATATTTATCGAGTGTCTCCGAGATTTGTGGCCTTGGGTACAGAAAATACAATTTCGTGTAATCCTCCTGGAATTTTTATTGCCAGCTTATTTCCTCGTGAAAGTTGGCGGATTAAAAATTTATTAGACGATTTTCAGTGGATAATCTAAGAATAGTTCTATTCCCGCGACTGTCGTCAATTGCTTGAAGCCGACTGCTCTGATCGAGGACAAATATTATTGCAGCGACGCATAGAGCGTTATCGTTCATCAAGTTTGACAAAACACAGTGGCTTAATTGATGCCACATCTCGCGCGGCGTTTGACTCATTGTATTTTCGTAAAAAAAGGAACTCGCAATCTTATCGGAGCTCTACGGCTTGGGAATTATTTTCTTCAGAAGAAACACATTATTCACAATGATTGCACAAGTCTCTCGGAGATATCAGTGTTTGCAGCTTGTTGACCTCAGAGGCATCGTCGCCCACGGTTGTTTTCTCTTCCTGAAGTTCGAATCGAACACGAAAGTAACACAACTATTTTATTATCGATCTAGAAGTCTTGTAACCCACGATATTTCGAAAGACGTCGGCGAAATAGTTCGTTCGTCCGAGAGACATTGTAGTCGAACAGTGGACAGAGCAGTTTGGTTGAAACAACTGTGTTTTTCGACAGTGTCAAATTGTTTACTCGTCGTGGAAGACAGGAAGAGATTATACAACGACCCGATGAGGAGATACGGAGATAAATGTCGGCTCGTAGGAGCTTCGCGTCTCGAATTATCTGTATTGCGTAAGGTCTCGTGGAACGCCACACAGCCACCGTGAAAAATTCCATGTCATCGGGAGCTCATGCTCATGCCTCGCATTCTCGAGTACGGTCTCTATCGGAAGCAATCGCGGCTACTACCAAGGCCGAGCAATTCTTTTATCGAGCACATGACGCGTGGAAATGCGAACAACGCGGGAAATCACACATGGTCACTCCACAAATTGAAATACAAAAATAGAACACACGGACGGCGCCAAGAAACAACGCTAATTAATGGAAATACAATTCTTCCTACTGCTGACGTTGGAACCCCAAAGCATTGTTGGACAAATTGATGAATCGTGACAAAGTGCTGGGTCTGACGCCGTTAACCCTTAGCAGTCGTGGGATGACTCACCAAAATGGACTCTTGCATGAAAAATTAGTTCGCTGATTTACACTCAACAATATTCAACGGTCACGTATATATACATTACTAAATATGTTGGTATCTAATCAATTCATATACATTTGAATATTGTACGAGGTATTACGTATGTTAATTTCACATCTATAAAATGAACGATTAATCATGGACAATGGAATTACTCTAGGTCGGAAGAAATGTTTAATTTTCAAGTTAGAATAGATCCGAGTGCAAAGGGGTTAAATCTGCACGCGCTAGATTTTTCCAGTTTCAGCAGTATGAAGATGATGCAGGAATTGTTAAAGGTTACTATACGTTGAGAACGACGAAAAATTGAGAGACCCTGAGGGTCCGTAGCAGGCAGCCAAGTACACAGAAGTGCGGGGCAGGTTTTCGGTGACTGTCAGGGCTGTAACACGCACAAAAGGCAGGTGCTGGAATGCATTGATTGCCTGCTGTCCCCCTCCTCCTCCCGGTATCCCTGGTTCCCAGCCTGTGTTGTTGGTCGTCTTTCTCGCTCGCAGCCAGCATCCGCGTGTGTCCCTACCACCCGTATCTGGTCTGGGAACAACCACCCTTCTCTCCCAGGGAACGCAGGAGGAGAGAGACCCCTCGAGCCCCGGGAGAACTCGTTTTCCTTCGGTTCGTTCGCTCTCTCCTCGGATTATTCCTCTTTTCTCGGGACACGAGGGCGGCCCCCGCTGATCCACTGCTTCCCCTCTCTCCCCTCAAATGCGTCACTCCTCTTCCTTTCGTTTTGGTTTCTATATCGGTCGCATTTGTTATTCGAACCCGATGATCGACGGCCTACGGATCAGACGATCTACGCTGATCGACGCGAGCGACCTGGAAACTTCATCCCCACTCTGTCTATAGCTCGAGCATACGATTTCCTGAAGTACTTCTTCAGGATGTTGTAACTTTCTTAAAACAGCTGTCAAACGAATTTGATTTATTTTGATAAGTAATTGGGACGTCTTCGACTGTTTCATTTAAGCAATTTTTCGAAATATTTTCCACGATTGCAAGGGTGCAGGATAGGCGTTCTTATTTCTCGATAATACAAAAATGAGAGAACGCGAATCTCGTCCTTGAAATTCCGGAAACGTGTTTACCGCTTTATGGGCGCGTTAATCTTTCTGTTGTTCTAGCAGTCGTTGACTCAACCCATCCTCCGGACTCTGAGTAATCGAACGACTATGGGTCAAAATTGACCTGGACTTCGTCGTCGGATAATTAGGGGTGGGTCGCAGGTAGACTACGGATTTTACGCATTTATGGCAGAAATGCGTAAGCGGAATTTTCAATGGGGTAACGGTTACAGTAAACTGACAATGCCATTATTCTGTCCTGGTTAACATCTTTACAGTAAGATCGAAAATCTTGCAATTAATGGAGACAATGGGACTGAAATTACACGTCAATGAATGTTACCCTACATAAAATTAGACACGAAATTTCCAATAATGTCGCACTTTCTAATAAAACGAACACCGTATACCTATTACGAAATACTTTTTGTGAAAACCGTGTTGCCGAAGTATGCAGAAAATGTCCGATCATTTTCGCATACTCTAGCTGGACCAAGTGAAACAGCGGCGGGAGTGGTTCTTTCCCCATCGGGGGTGGAGTTTCGTGTTGCCGAGAATTCGCGGAATCGACGAAGGAATCCGAGGCAATTTTATGAGATGTTAATAGGGCACCGGTTCCGGCTTTGGAAAATATCCGGGTTTCCGTTGAGACGGGGGTGGAGGCGGCTGCCAGTAAGCGCAAACTTCCTGCGAAATTCCGCAAAGGGAATTCCTAGGTTTCGTGTAACCGTGGTCGCGGTTTCCCCGAGAAATACTTCCTTTCTACACGAGACTCCGCGATCCTCGAAATGTACTGAATTATTCCGCACGTGGGTTACGGAACGACCGTCGGCTCGTCTATATTTTACAGTCGGAATGAAGCGCAGTCTCTTTGCTCCCGATTGCTACAGGAAATATCCTGTTTTCGCGTAAACAGTCGCGGAACGCGTTCCCCGAACTCGCTACATAATTGCGCGAATTCTTCAAACAGTTCCGCCGCTGATGAAACTGCGATTACATTCTGCTGAATTTTTGCGCGCGAGATATTCAAGCACACGCTCGCCAGAAATGTGGATATTGCTCAGACAGCAATTTCAAAGAAAATCTCTTACTTCGGTAAGTTGAGATTTTTTAAAGACTGTTCCCCACGTAGATTTAATATCGAGAATATTATTCGTTCTGAAATCAACTAGGGTTACTGCACCAGTGAATGAACATTTAAGAAATTGTTCAGGAAAATATTTTATTTAAAAAAAAACTATGTGAATTAAAGGAATCTCATATATGCCAAATAGCTCCCTATACTTCATTTGTCAAAAATAAATGAACACAAATACAATGAAATTATTATTATTCTTCTTTATTAAACGTTAAATCAAAAATATGAAAAATACCAGTCAATGAACACTACATTCTAGTAATTGAATAATGCTAGTCCAATCAATGAACAAAATTACTAAACAATATTCTCCTATTTATTTAACTCTTTAATCACAATTTTATCGCTAGTATGCCGTCCGGGTTAAAATTTGTTGAAATATACAAAAGCGTTCATTTACTGGTGCCCGTTCATTCACTGGTGCAGTTACCCTATGTTATAGCGCAAAGTTCAACATTCTCGAATATTTCAATTGTTTATTTTTTGCGGAGATTATGGGCAAGGGAAAAATTTGCGATTGTGTAGTCGAATCACGGGGACTTCGAGACAAGGATCCCCTCGATTGTATTTCATTCCCATCAAGCGACCTTAATCGAATCGCCCACGCTTTCACCCCAAGACAATTTCCCGGAAAACTCGGCTGCCCGGATAGGGATTGAAAAGCAACGATCGTTGGGTTACTAGGCTCTGGGGTGGTTTTCCCCTTGGGGCCAGATTCCGTTTTCCTTGTTATTCACCCCCCTCGCGCAGTACCCGTGCAAAAACTGCTCCGTAATGATTTTTCAGTTCGCGGGGGAGAGGGGGGCGTACATAGTTCGATGCACTTTTCTCAGGCTCTGATAGATCGCTTCCCATTTTAAAAAACAGTCCACAGACACGGAATGTTTTAAATTGGTCGCATGGAGTGACAGGAAAATTCATCCCCTTTGTCAAGGGTTGATTTTTATAAATTGACATTCAACAGACATTTATAAATTGGTATATAGCCTGTGCTGGTTTCTACGGTCCTCCATAGAAGTTTAAAATAAAAATGCAACCACTAAGCGTTGTTTCACAGAGCCCCTCCCAGAATAAAAGCAAAAACTGCCAATTTTCCCCAGAGTCATTTCGAGTTACAGATTTTGAGCAACTCCGGGGTCCATTTCGCAAGCCGCTGAGATTACGAACGTCATGAATAAATTTCGTTCGACTACCAAGGAAGGTTTTCTGTGGAATTCGATGATTAATTCACCGGGGAAGGCTCGGCGTCTAGAGAAAGGGAAAAAGTCGAGTGGTTGTTTCGGAGATCGGGCCTCGGTTTTCGAGAGTGCCGGCGACTATAATTCCCGTGAATTTTTGTGTCGAGCATCTGTCGGACACGCTGCCGGCAGGCACCGGCACCGGCAGAACGAGGCCGGAGGTCATTAAAAACACGCGCGCCGGCGAAAAACAGGCAGTAAAGGCTGACTAACCTTTTGTTGTGCCAGCCTGAGGGACTCCTCGAAGTGCTTGTGAACTGCCTGCTCGGCAGCCCTCTGCTTCTCGAGCCTCTCCCTTTCCATCTTGGCCTCCCTTTTCTCGCGTTCACGATCCAGCCGGACTTCCGCTTCTCGCCGCTCCCTGCAACGAACACAAAAGTTTCAAGGTTACACACGGTTCTCATCGAGTTCAACTCGGAGTAGATACTCTCGGTCGATCCTCAGCATCGACTCTACCTCTCGATAATCCATTCTCGATTCCATCAACCCCACGAACACGGGGAGTGTGCTGTACAATTCAAGAAAAACGTGCATCCTTTGAATCAATCATTCTTTAAATTTAGGTGGCCTCGTTAGACGATTTTACATCGGAATAGAATGAGAATTGTATGCGATTTTATTTTTCCTTTCTAAAATCACGGATACATTCTTTGAACTTTAAGTTAATCATTTTTTAAAGTGAGGCACCCCTATTGGAGTTAGTCGATTTTATATTGGAACGAGGGTACAGAAAAGGTATTTTTAGAATTTACAAATGCATCGGTGAGGTAAAAATTAGAACCGTCTTCAATTCCGTCAAGCATGGTTTGTACATACATATAAAGCCACCTTCCAGTGACTAATTTCAGCAAGATAAAAATAGCGTAACAGTTATTATGTCGGCCGATATTTTCACTGTTTTGTCTGTGGCTTATTCATTCTTGAATGCATAATTGCGGTAGTCTAGTCATCAAATATTCAACAGGCTGTCATTAAAAATACTACTTATACTGTCGAACGCAGCTGGATCGTCTGAATTGATCGGCGACCATCTACATCGCTTATTCCCAACATCTTTTCCACCGACACATATGAATAATTAAGTATTCGATTCTTGGTATTCCGTGGCAATTACGTCGGAACGTGAACGCTCAGCACTATTTCCATCTTTTTATTGTATTAATAGCGAGATAGTAAATAGAAGAATAGATAAAAGCGCGTTAAAATAGCGTAATTAAAATCGGCATGTCTCCGGCGGTGCTCGTAGATGCTCGTACAAAAAGAGCCTTGATAACGCAACAACGCCGACGACGACGGTGGCAGCTCGGCGTACATATCGTGACTTTTTAACGGAGTCGGCCAGATAAGCATTCATTAATGCTTGCGCAAGTTATTTATACTGTTACGTGCGGAACGCGCGTGTTTATCTCGCCTCCTCGGTCGGCGGACTTTACAATGCACGCGTTGGATCCACGCAATAAATAAGTGCTCGAGCTCGAAAAACCAGTCTCTTCCAGTTTTCGTGGCAGCGTGTCTCTCTGTCCCGGGAAAAACCCCGGACACGATTTTCCAATTGAAATCAACGGTCAACAGGAAAATAGGAAAAACGATCATTCCGCGAACAGGTGAATAAATTCGCAGCACCGAAGCGATTTATTATCACCTTATCTTTTATCGGCGGCTGTTCGCTTCTCGCACACCAGAACACTGTTCGTAAATTAGCAATTTAATAGTGGAGATATCGAGCACATCTTTCTGCGAAAATTTTCTGGAATTGCAACAAACTGGAGCGAAATATTTTCTTTTTCGATGTTTAACAGATTGGAGATAGTGAAACAGCATTTTGAAATTCCTCTAATGTTTTTACTATTTTAAAGAGGCGTTGAATAATTCATCCTCGTGGATGAATGCGATATCGAGAATCGTAAATTAAAAATATCAGAACCCGCGATTCCGACGAGAATTTTAACAAAATGGAAAATAATTTTTTCTCACGAAAAAATTCTTGTTTCATAAAATCCTGTCACAACTGTATATGTTTTGAATGTGCAAACAACGTTATTAATAGACCGTGGATTTTATGCGTGTACGACAGTAATGGTTACATTATATGCGAGACAGCAGACACGTTTAGAGATACAAGAATATTGTATCTACGTCAGTTTTAACTCGTTGGAATCGTTATAAGAAAAGAAATAAACGCGTGTAGGAATTCAACCAGTCAATTTTTATCTTGCATAAATACCTGTCTAGTAAAGGAGACAGGTGAATTAATAAACGTGAGCTGCATGTTTCTATTAATAATTCCAGCTATAAAGAATTTTCCAGTCAACAAAATAAATATTTCCTCGACTCCAGCACATTGTAAAATGATTTAGAAAAACATGCGTTTAATAAAAATGATAAAATTCGACCGAACCATCGCGAGTTCGAAATTCCGGAAAGAGATTGCAGATCGTGCGATCGGTTAGGGTACGATCGGCGCCACTCCTCCGCAGCATTTCCAGAGAAAATGTTAGCAGGAGGAACACAATTTGCCGGTGCAGTTTTCAGAGGAGGATAATGCAGAATCCGTGGGGAACCGGGAGTAGCGACGAGCCGATGGGATCGTTTTCCAGGAGATCGAAAGAGGCTCCTGGAGGAGAGAGAGATCTGCTGCCTCTCTCGTACTCGTTCCGAGAACGGAGCGGAGCTTATTATTACGCTACGACGTGTACCGGAACAACCAGTTTCTGCATCCGAGCGATTTGCATCTCTGAAACGAGGCTGACTTATTCAGTCGGCCGCGGCTCTGCATAAATCGGACCCGTGTTTTGCAACGTTTACCGCAAATGATACCCCCCGTGCACGGACCCGAACTTCGGTGAAAGCGTCGCTGCCGTTTCCAGTTTCCTTTTTCTTTTCATTCCTCCTTTTTTCCGCTCTTAACTTCCTGCGCTGCTGGGAATCGCTGATTTTTAAACGGTATCTGCTTTGTTGCTACCTCTGCCGTGTGAATCGCCGGGTTCTCAATCTGTGTGCAAGGTTGCAGCGATCGTTCGATGGTGGTGAAGCCTTTCTGTGCTACTCTGTAGAAGAAACTGTATGCAAGGCTGCCCACGATTTTTATCCCTATTTCAGTCTTAATGATGATTTTATGCGTTTACAGCAGGCACGAGTTTGCACAATTTAATAGGAGAATAATTTAAATAACTCGGGAATAACAATATATGATTTCCAATGTGTTGCACAATGACCAAAGAAAGAAGTGTAAATGTATGTTGAGCTTGTATCTCTTGATGCAGAGATTCTGTCTATTTATTCCGAGTAGATTGTGAGAAGCAGATTAAATAAAAGAAAATATTTCCAACTAGCTGACCTGACAGACGTTGTCCTGTCCAAATTTCAATAAATTTGGTTGTGATTATTTCGTGAATTTGTGAAAAGCTATAGGATATGCGTAAACAAAGTAAAAATGAGAAAAAGACGTATTTCGCAGTGATCATTGTAGAAAATAGACGTGGATAATTTAAATTCCTATTGACATATTGATTAAAAGCTGTGACGTTCGTTTTTTTGCTGTATTGAAATATGATTCAAAAAGCACTTTTAGTTTTTCCCGAATTTTCATGTTTCCGGGCAACTTTCAATTTTTTTTTACCCTAAAAACCTGATTCGGACTACAACGAACATTAAAAAATAACAATTAGCCAAATCGGTCCAGCCGTTCTCACGTGATGTCGTGACCAACGAACAGCATTCGATTTTTATTATATAGATATTTTAAAAGATCCTCGTTCCCAAAGGATTAAAGAGTGAATTAAAGAACACACATCTACTACAGTATCATTTTCCGATGTACCTATGCAAGAATAACCACAAAACTGTTCCATAAAACCGAATTTCTTCGATCTCTCGCAGCGGAAACCTTCAGAGAATCGTGGAACGATCCAGTACACGAAAACCGTGCGTACCCGCCAGTTCAAGATGGATTCTCCGGGCCCCAGGGGGATTCACTTTGCAGCGGAAGATTCGAGAGCAATTTCCCGGGGCGAGATTTTCTCGAAGCCGAGAGCCGAGTTTCCGGCGAAAGAACGCGTTATGCATAAATCACGGGCAAGTTTCCTCCTCTATCCCGTTGGATCGGCGAACTTTTAATTTTATGGGAAAAACTTTAGAAAAGGCGTGTTCGTCGCCGGTCAGCGAAAGACCAGCGCAGCGGTCCGAGATATAAAAAAAAGAACACGCCGGTAACGAACTGATCGAGCAACGTTAATTTTAAACATGGCCGCTTGATGTTTATTAACGCCACGGCGAAACTCGGCGAACCTGCTTTCCATACAAATGACACGAGTCGCCCGTGCGGAAAAACCGCCGCAGCTCGAACCAGCTGCGACGACTTTCTTGGGACCTGGTCCTGGGTCTCCCTCTCTCTCTTTCTCTCTTTTTCGACGAGTTCTCTCAGCGAGTCTCTTTCGCGACGATCGATGCCGGTTTTTAGCGGGTTTGCAACGTGGTACTTGCTCCGCAGGAAGTGCGACGCGATCTCCAATCGATATTTCATACGAAGGTAGTATGTTTCTGAAATTTTAGGTATACGTATAGGTATACATGCTCTAAGAGCTATTGATTATGTAGAACGAAGTTGTATACGCTTGTAGAGGCAACGTCTGTAAGACTAAAATTTCAAGCAACTTGTACATGCTTGCAGGAACACTGTTTGTGCGATTAAACTTCTGAGGAATCACAACGTGTTAAGTTAATTCAAGAACTGCGTAAAATTAAACTTCAGTTACCCTTATGTTTAGAAATGTTAGTTGCCCGACCTAATATTAAGGCTTGTTTTCTTATTTTCAACTTCCTTAAAGAATGTAAAATGCGAATTTAATTTGACTCAATATTGTTTATGTATATGTGAATATGTATTTACTTTTGTGCAGCAGAAATAGATCTCAATTGAGATCTGAAATGCTTAATAAAAAAAAAAAAAAAAAAACTTCTGAGGAAGTCGTATCAGACTTCAGTTTATAAAACCAAGTCGAATAGAATTTTTATACGACTCAATCGTGACTTAAAAAAAATTGACATATTCGTATATTGTCTTTTATGGTATACTTAGGAAACCAATTCGCGAAATATCCCATGGAAGGAGATATCAAGCAGCAATTGGGTTACTGATAGAACACGGAATGGCTGTTATCAAGATGGTGGAGCATCGGGACGGATACAACGGACCACAACGTTTCATATTCGATCGTTTCAGGTAGCAGTCCAATTCTAATCGAGCCGACAAAATGATTCTCCCGTGGGAGGGACGCCGGTGAAGGGGGAATAGAGAGACAGAGGGGGATTAATCGCAGAGCGTGGATGTTCGAAGGCCGACAGGACAGGAATTCCTGGTGCCGCGTGTCTCTTTTTCTCGGACGGTGGTCAGAAATCGAGCATCGAGAGAAGAAAAGAGGAGGCAGGCAGGCTACGGCTAAAGCTATACAGCTATATAGCAAACAGCAACAGAGCAGGAACGGCCGGTCGATAAACCAGTCGCCGGTATGGGAACAGGGGAGGACAGGTTCGGGGTGCGCAGGCAACCTTTGAAAAATCCGGTCGCCTCGGAACTGGCCTGACCAGAAGACCGAGTCTGCTCACTTCTTCGCGACATACGCCGAGAGTATCGCCAAAAAAGGCCTTACGCATCCTTGCCTCGCGGTCTCTTTTGTTTTGCTCGTTCGAGGCTGCCCGGTCTCTCTTCTCTCTCTCTCTCTCCATTCGATGACGAGTCGTCGAGGGCCTCTTCTCGTGAATATATAGGTATACCGATCCCTTTTTATGGATTCGATGTGCCGGCGTTATGCAACGAGCTTATTGCATCCGCCGGGTGCATCGGTGGCCTAGAAGGCCACATTTACACCACATTAAAAAATTTCTGCGAGGTGTTTTTCAACAAGAAAATATTAACTTTTTCATCGATGCATTGAAGTTCTTCAATTCTTTTAATTTTTCTGTTGCCTTAAATTGTACCATTTTTGCTGTAAACGCAACAAATCCGCAGTCTAATGATCACTGCTGCGTCTAGATTGATTCTGAAGAACATAGAAATGTCCACCGAGCGCCGAGAGAAGTTTGAGGGACGTTAAATATACGAGGACTAAATTCCAACTATTATTATCAGCGTATCAATGAAAAGCATTATATTTTCAATTTTAGACCTGCTGACAAAATCGATTTGTTTGAACGGAACCAATAGAAGTATATTATTTCCGTTAACATCGTGCCTTTTCGATAAAGTTCACACACGTGCTCCGGCTGTTAACGTTTCCCAGAATAACCCGAACGTATTCACGTCCTTTACTTCGTTCCCAATATCACGATATAAATTAAATAAAATGGAATGGCAGTGGTCAGAGCACAGTGGAGAAATTCCTATAAATAATCGAACATTCCTTACTTTTTCTCTAGACTTTTCAGAAGCCACTTCCTTCATCAAGCTCCAACTTCGACCACCATTTCCTGGCAAAGATGGAAAGAACAAACTCCGGCACTTGTCTATACTGCTCGCAGTATTATCGATCCAAAATTCCTTTCTTGAAGAGTCACCGAGCTTGACACACAGTGTCCTGCTTTTCTACCCAGCACGGGTATAAACACTCCAAAACGTTCCCGATTCTCGAATAACTAATTTCACAACCCGAGAAGCCGAAACTGTGCGAACAGTCGAAATGAATTTCAAGATTTTCAGGGAACGAGGACCGACTCGATCGCCTGTAGCTCGCTGTAAACGGAAATGCGCGATAGATCGCGCGATCCAGGCTAAAACGCGGCCCACGAGGACTCGTGTCGCGCGCGTATCTGCCTCGACCTTCGCCGCTTTCCCTTTCCCCGGCCCTGGCCAGGAATTTATTTTCATTCGATATTTACCAAACACGGGGCCTCCGAGAGGAGCACGTTACAACACACACTACAGGTAACAAGACGCGCTGACACCGCTCGAGACCAACAGACACGCGGGATCATCTCCTGTCTCGGAAAACAGACGGGGAGACAAATTTCCTGGAAGGGCCATTGATCGGTCGCAGACTGTTTACAAATCGTGACACGTATACGTAATGCGCAAGAGCCCAAGCTCCGTTGGAAACCCACCCAACCACGAAGAAACGCTGTTTTCTTTGTATCGCTCGTTTTCCGATCGATTCCCAGAAAAATCGGAACGGTCCTTTAAATTTTTACCGAGCTGCGGATTTTAAAAACCAAATTGTTCCTCAGGAATTTCGTTCCAATTTACTTCCTGTAGAAGAAGAATACTTTCAACGCCTACGCCATTTGTTTACTTCACCGTTGAAATGTTTTACTAAATGTTCCCTTACGGAAGTGTCGAGACTGATTTTATCTAGACTTTGTGCGGCTGATTTCTTATGAAATCGTATTTATTATCTTAATAAACTATCTTCGAGCAATATTGTGGGTTACGAAGATTGACTCCAGTATAATAAATTGTATGATATCGGCGCTAGGTTCGATCCTTAATAGAAAAAACACCAAATGTGCAATTATTTACATGCTTCTAACGTTTCGATCCCTATGTGGATCTTTTTCAAAGAGAACATTTTTGCGATTCCACTTTTGATACAGCAAACGCAAAAATGTTCTCTTTGAAGAAGATCCACATAGGGATCGAAACGTTAGAAGCATGTAAATAATTGCACATTTGTTGTTTTTTCTGTTAAGGATCGAACCTAGCGCCGATATCATACAATTTATTATACTATTAATTTTCGATCGAGAGGAATTTACCTATTATTATGATTGACTCCAGTAGTTGGAAACCAATGCGAGCTCGATGAAATGATAAATAGGACCAGAGCAACACTACCATTCCAAAAACACGATCGTTCTAGTTTCAGGAACAAGGTACAAGCCAATTTAGCTCTGCGAATTCGCACGAGGTCCGATGTCACAAAAAACTCCAAACACACATCGGATAAGAGGCTCGACCCGTGCTCGGATCAGCGAGAGGTGCTTTCGAGGAGGTGTGCTCTCGAGCGGTCGATAGCTCTCGATAAAACAAAGCCGTGTCTCGGGAATTATGGCCGCCATTAAACCCATTGCTCGCCGCTATCTGCACGACGGTGGAAAACTTTCGAGATCGACGGCGAACCGCTAAGTAATCGCGGTACGAACGGAAACCCGAGAGCCACGATACCCCGGCCGAGACAACGACGATGTTCCACTCTTATCCGGGGAGCTGTGGTCGAAGCGGAGCAGAGCGGAGCGGAGCAGAGCGAAACAGAGCCCGTAGAGTTTGTCGATTATGCCGGGGCCTCGAATTTTACGGCTCATGAATTTTGTAGGATGCGCTGAATACCGCTTTCCTCGGCTCGACCTTACGACGCTGACATTCTGAGGCGCTCGAGACGGCCAAGATGGCCGCCAGACACCTGTCTACCCGCCTTCTTCCTCGCTTCTCTTCCTTTCATTCCGATTCCCTTTCTTTCTTTCTTTCAGCTGACCTGCTCTCGCCACGGGGAGCTAACGTTCCCCCTGGTCGGATACTCTGCGAAGACTATTTTTCCTTTCGTTGCCGCGTTGGTAGTGGTCGGTGCCTCTGTATAGCGCCGATGACTTCGGTGGAGTTGCTCTATAGCAACCTCTACAGATGCCACCATTTTCTGGTCGTTGGGTGCTATGTTTATTTTCGAGGTTGGGTTAGGCACTTGTAGGCGTTGGAAGCCTTCGTGCCCTAGCCTGGAGCTTTGTTTCTTCTCGAAAGCTTGATCTATGCAGAGCTTCGTTATTCTTTTACAAACTTCCAGTAGAAGCTTGCAGGGCGGACTCGAGTCTCACAATCGAAGCTTGATTTTTGCAGAAGGCTATATTGCGCGACTATACTTGTCGGGTAGAAACCGCGAGTAACGAGAGGTTAATTTTCGCAGTACATAATTCCTGCAGTGGAAAATTGGCAACTACAATTTATCTACGACAGTACAAGCTTGATACTTCCTGTGCTACAACAAAAACCCAAGTAAGGGCCGATTCATACATATCCGGCCGGCGTTTTTCGGTATCCATGCATTTCCGGCCGATTTTTGAGGCAACTTGAGTAGGAATGATTCTCATTACCATGAAGTTGTAAAGGAGAGCTACCGATAGTTCACCTGAGGAGGGATGGAAACCTTTTATTTGTTAGTTATGGCCTGTTCGACTAGAAGGAAAAGTATCGGAGGAAAATCGGACTCAGTTTTCCGGTTGTGGACGGTCTCACTTAAACCTGGGTAAGAATATTTTGTCGGACTCCGATATCGGAGATGTATGAATCGACCCTAACTCTTTAATAGACTCTCGCAGATGATTGCAATAAAAGTACAGTAATTTCTCAATCGTAGTCCTCGGTCGCCTCTGCAATCGTAGTCCAGTGCCTACCCATTCCACCGCCTGTCAACGCTGCGCCGGGCAGCAGGACGGCGATGTTTGATGTCGGCTCGGGTATATCGGTGTGAACACCACTACATTGACTCGAGTGAATCGAATTTTCAAACTACTTAATTTTCATTATTTTTTATGAGATTTTACTGGCTTATTCCTGGCATTTTTCTGATTAAAATCATACCAAACACGATATAATTTGGTCAATATTTAGTGGTTTCATTGACGGTATGGAGTAACTGTAGGGAATGGAAGAAGACAGCGTGTGAAAAAAAATAAAAACTAAATATTGGCCAAATTATATCGTGTTTGGTATGATTTTAATCAGAGAAATGCCACGAATATGTTGGTGAAAGTTCCATAATGATATCATCGAAAATAAAGAAGCTAAGGTCTTGGTGTTTTATTTTGATGACGCACGGGCCTTTAAACTGTGCCGGCGACGGGGACACGCTTCGGCCACGCGATCCTATTTCATTCTGTCCTTCTCTACGTTCGGCTTGTCGTTTGAAGTCTCAGCGCGGTAGGGTAGATGCAGTCATAAATCAAAAAATAGCCACCCTACTTGATCGTAGTCCGTTCATAACACGGGTGTTGGGACTACGATTGAGAAATTACTGTACAACAACCCAACTTCTGTGCTCGTCGACCGAAAGACGATCGCTGAACTAATACAATCGAAGTTCGATTGCGGAGTAATTTTCTCCACCAGATCGAACGCTCCGCCAACCACATATCTGGAATCATTGGGGATGAGACGATTGCAGGTTCAGCTGAAGTTATTTATAGAAAGACAATGCAACGCACAAAGTATCGAACCGCCGTAAATGTATTCGGATGACTAGAAGTTCTGAAAGTCGTGGCGTCGATCGCATATCAATGCAATCGCGATGCACAATGGCGGGTGTGCTAGTCACCGCTGTCCTTTAAAGAGGCACGTCCAACCTCGACGTCGCGCGGGTATCTTAGTCGACTGACGTGTCTCCGGTTTTTCTTTATGGCGTAATTGGACTGGAAAACCAGCTTGGCAAAGGTCACTGGATTATTACTCGCGCTGCACGTTGCGTTTCATTCGCCTTCTGCTCGACGATCACGTTTCTGCGTTCGGTCACCCTCGTAATTGGACGAGAATGACGATTCGCTCAACGGAAATCCTATTGGACATCGACTGCCTCACTGGAGCCCCGAGTTTCTTAAAGTTCAGTTAACGAATCTACTCGAATTCGATTTTGTTTATTAGCTTCTGCGAGCCTGTTATTCCTACCGAGTTCTGAGAAGCGTTTAGATCTGTTCTATAACGTTAGAACGCTTGATATTATTATTAATATCGAATTAAAAATTGTTTTCAATTTTCTGTTCTTTCATTGTGAATTCGCAGAGCACGCCGAATCGCAGGTGAGACGAATGGAATGTTCTCTAACGAATCTCTCTGTGACGAGAGGCAATTATGAGAATATTTTGATCGCATCGTGTCGCGAAGAAGAATACTGTGTGGAATATGGATTCGATAAATTCCCGGGACGATCAAGGACGAAAAGCGGCGCCGTTTCGTCGAATTTCAACGACGGGAATCAGTCGGGAAAAAAGAATCGACGATGGCAGCGAAACACCGAGGCGAATCGAGGTGAAAGATTCAGCTCGGCTCGTTCGGTTTTTCTATTTTCCTCTTTCTTTTTCTGTTGTCGCGACGCACGGCTTTGTGTACGGCCAACGTGTATCGCTCGGTGCAAATTAGCGGCTGCATTCCTACGCTTTCTGCACCCACCGTGTGATTACCATGATTTCTACGTGACGTAATTTCACCGCAGACGGAGCTCTGACGCGCGCGCGCGAGCGTGCACGAACCTACAGCCACGCAGACGTATACACAGGTATCGTAAACCCGGGAGACGGATAAGAGAGCGTGGAGAGAGAGAAAGAGATCGAGAGAGGAGCAGAAAAGGGAGGGGAGAAAAAACGAGTAAGAGATACGAAACGAGTTTTCGTGACGCACACGTGCTGGTTGAGAGCCCGTCTCACGGATAGCCGGGCCGGCGCACACCTATGCGCTCGGCCAATGCATCATTTGGACAGGTAGGCTGGGCACACGGTCGTCGTTCCAGGCATATACGGTGTAACGGGTACGTGTACCGGGTGGGACGAGAATTACCCTCCTCGCGAACTGCACGCAACAGCATAAGCCTGCGACTCGACGTATCAGATCGATACGCAAAAACTGCATCCCTCTCTGCTATTCATTGGGCACCGGAAACGGTTCAAGTTCTCTGTCAACGATAAACTACCACCTAATTCACTATATTACGTTCTCTGTTGACTGCCATCTAGGGAAGGCAACCAACCGTCGTAATCCAAGTTCACAACGTCCGCCGATGCCCGAAGAATCAAACACAGTATTTCATCGATATAAAGGTCCATTTGTACTCACATATATCCGACGGAGTATATTTGATCGGACAGATGTTCAATGCATTTTAATGGAAGTATGTGTGTTAGGATTTTTATTGGAAAAATCCCACAAATATGGTCTGCGAAGTCACATCAAAAATAATGAAAAATGAAGAAGATTGTGTCACATTTCTCGAGGCCCTTCGAGCTTAATGGTCCTTTAAGGGGTACACCCTGCAGTAGTGGGGATATCTCCGGGACATTTACGTGCTAGATATTTGGGACATACACCGATAAAATACTGTAGTAATGAAGGATGCGTTCACGAGAGGTTCGCCAAGGAATGCTAATGCGATGGGTCTTATTCGTTTCCCGAGCAGGTTGATGAAAGCACAGACTGACGCGATATCGTCGACTAATTACCACGATCGTTATTATTCGCCTTTAATGTACAGTTTTCTCGGGGGGACGGTAATCAAGAGGAAGAGGACTCTGCGAATAAGAGGCTAACCTTAATTAACCTTTGTTATGAGGAACAGAGTGGAGGAAGCAGAAGGAGGAAGCTCGATGACGACGAGGAATTCTGTTCCGACTGAGCAGGGATCTTTAATGCAACGTTTGCGGATGCAAATTGATCGGTTCGCCGTAAAGAACATACGGGCTTGCCGGTGCTCGGGGCAAGACAATGGCTGACGATCGAGGCCACGGGATTACGATCATCGCGTACCGTATCTCTAATTTTTTTCGTTTTATTCGTGCGAGCAGACGCGATGACTCACGACGTGCTCGATCTTGACCTTGCGCCTCGTAAAAACCCATACCCGAAACCAGGAAGCCGCACGATTAATGGAAACCGTGAACGGACTCGAGATTCCCCGTGACTTGCACGATTCTAGACCTGTCGATGGGAAAGGAACCTCGAGCAAGCAACATAGGTAGTCGATGTAGACGATTGATGATCGTGAGAACACCTTCGAGATACTTCGGCAATATGCACTACTCTATCTTCATTGTACCTTACATTATGGTTGTTTCTTGCTAATAAATATTGTCGAGCATTGTCAGTTCACAGGCATACGTAAGTTCTTTATGGTGTCGGTAATAATTTCCATACACCTAAACTGACTTTCATAATATTACCAGACAGTTCCACATAAACTTATCCCCTTCTACCAGTCAAGAACAACATTTCAAACCTATTTGAAAACCTCTCAATGATACAAAACAATTTGTACAAATTTTTAACGAGTATTTTCGCCGAAGTTTCCTATATTATCGACCGTAGGGCTCGCCCAGGAGCGTCACAGATAGAAGGGTCTCGAATCCGGGCGAGCGTCGAGATCGACCGCTGTGTAGAGGGTCTAAAGCGACTCGGGTAAATGTCACTAACCTTGCAAAAGCCAGGCGACGGCTACTGGCTGCCACGTTTACTCGGAAGCCATTAATATATCCGGAGGCAGCGGGCAGCGGCTGGCGCAACCGCGATAGCCCCCGCCGTTAATAATACGAATCGGATTTAGTTTCTGCGTTCGGGTACGAGAGCCGAGCAGCACCAAGTGAGAGAGAGAGGAAAATGGAGAGCGAGAGAGAACTCCGTGACTACTGGCTCTGGTAGAGGCGGCGTTTTATCGCGGGACCGTAATTGAGACTCGTCACGTTAATGTTGCACGGGATTAACCTGTTGACTCGGCCACGTATTGCCTCTCGTTCCGCGATCGTCTGCGAGCACCAGTATAGATGTATATTCAGAGCTGCGGACCGTTTAACTTGTTACATCGCCGCGCACCGGACAATTAACTTTTTCAAACCTCGCTTCGCATGACGCAACCCACTCGCTGGCCTTCCCTGAGCGCAGGGCTAGAGTACAACATAAAACGTTTATTCATGCTACAACTGCATCTTCGCTAAAATAACGATCCTCGAAAATTTTATATCACTACTTCGACAATCATGAAGATCACTCTGCTACTCGTTTCAGCTTTGGAAATATTCTTTATCCTGCAATTGTAACGCTTCCTTTACAATCTGGTCTGTGGACCTCCACAGCGTCGTGTCTCCATCCTCAGCATCCAGTTTCCCAGCCAACTTCTAGAAGGCGCCCAGACGAGTGGTCTAAACCGTTTCCTAGCCTCTCGCAGCGTTCTACGCGTCGGATGCAATTCTTGTTTGTAATTGGCAGGCGCTATCTTTAGGGACGAAATCGGTGTAAAAATCGGCGAGACGGTACGGGGGAACGGGGGTCTTTGCTGGCAGCACACGGCAGCCGGAATTCGCGACTCCGACCGCTTAAGCTTTGACGAGTGGACGACGCTTGTAAAATTGGTCTTGGTGGGAGGACCACGTGCCAAAACGTCTTACTACCGTCTATTTTCGCTGGGATGAGACGATGAAAGAGAGGGAGCAAGGGAGTAGCGCCCGTTTGGCTTCGCCTGGGAAACCCGTGGCTCGACGTTCGAAATTCGCGACGTGCTTTTTCGCCCTCGAAACGGATCTCGGTACACCGGAACGGTCAAAGATCATCCCGCGCGGAAGTTCCGCTCGTTAACCTTCCGGGGCAGACTCGGTCTCCGGATTCGTCTGGGATGTTTAAAATATACGTCGCTCGGAATAATTGAATTATGGGTTGACGGGCTGCCAAATAGCTGGCGTTCTTCGGGAGATCTCGCGCGGCGAGAATATTACCATTAAGATGAAATTATAGCTACAGTAAAATATTACCGCGGCCGCATCGTGCTATTTCGGGGTCTAACGATTGCGGAGGAACGTTTTCTTAACCCTCGCGCGCTCCTCAGGAATAGTTGCGTGATAGTTCTCGGCTATTTCCGTCTCACACTCCGACCATCGATTATCCGGAAATTCGTGACAGGATTGGAACAAAAAAGAGCACAGGGTTCGACATAAAATTGCAACAGCTAACGACGTGAACCGATGTCAAATTGCGACAGATCATAGGTAACTAGGAATTCGCAGCATCCAGAAGTGAATTTTTGCCGGAGGAGCGTGCGAAGGTGAAAAAGAAGAAATTCCGGTTTTTCCCAGTGGTAAATTTAGCAGCTGATTTATCATTGCTCCAAAGATGGTATCGGAGCAGCGTTTCTGTCGCTTTAATTGTTTTCAGCGAAAGTTTCCCACACAGAAGCGAGAGGACACCGACGAGGCACCGTGGTATAAATTGCTGAACGAGTCTCTCTCGCCGCGGAAACAACTTTTTCCTAGATCCAATTATTATGCTCGTTGCAGCGGCAGCCCGAGTAATCAATTCTAAATACGCGATCCACGGAACAGTCCGTAATTGTCGCGCATTAACGATACTTAAAATGACTGATTCAGTGTCGTTGAATATTGATGGCCAGGCGACGAGGCCTCGCCCGGCCTCGGGAACGTTGCAATGCATTTATCACGATCGCATATTCATGACGAACCGTGATTTCGTATTCCGCGTAAAAATAGTGAAATTCATTTTATTCCGGGCGTTAATTGAAACCGTAACGTGTGGCGCAACCGCTCGGGAAAACAATGCCGCGAGCTCGTTACATTTTTCTTAAACGCGCACAACAAACTTCGCTGTCTTTCGAAACGGCGTCAAATGTATCCGTTTCTATTCTCAGAATGCTGTTTGAATTATTTTTGTTACGATACGCGGCTCCTTTGATCTTTCGGTTTTTTGAAACTGTTTGAAGAATGCGTGTTTTGAGAGGAGCATTTATTTACGACCGGTTTCTGCGAGAAACAAGAGCCACTTAGGAGTGCCCTTTTTTCTTTGATAATTTTAGTGCTCTTCGATTTTTTGAAATCTTTTTGGACCGATTAAAAAATTCGAACTATCAATTACAGCGACAAATTACAGATGTGTCTTGTTACAGAAATTGAGCAACTCTAGATTTTGGAAGCCGTTTAATTGCGCCAAGTGATCGATCGAAGAAATATGTAGAATTTCGAGAAATGCAATTCGGAGTAAATTCCGGACGCGTGTAACAATCTTCGCAGCAGGGTCTCGGCTTCGTCTACGAAACGGTGTAAGTCTGGTTTCGAGGAAGGAGGTTGTGCACACCGATCCACGGAAAAAGAATTTCTACAAATAGCTGGGAAAGAGAGTGGGAGAGAGAGAGAGAGAGAGAGGGAGATCGATTCGGTGGCTTGAAATAAAACGAGAGAACGGCTCTTCCCACGATTACATAAATACGCGTCTTCTAATTATAGTTGCCGTACTCGTGCGTCCATGGGAATACCTGTTTCTTCAACCTTCGGCTCTCGGTTAATGGGTTCGACGCGTTCACGATTCACCCTCTCGGTATCACTGACGGCAGCGAACGGATTCGAGGATCTCTTTCCCTTCCCATAATTACCGAGCACAATGCGGCTCGTTAAATATTTGCAGAGATCCACGGCCAATTAAAACTGTACTTAATCTACAAACAAATGTAGACATTAATGCGGTCTTAACAGAAC
Source organism: Lasioglossum villosulum (assembly GCA_963971365.1). Lineage (NCBI taxonomy): Eukaryota > Metazoa > Arthropoda > Insecta > Hymenoptera > Halictidae > Lasioglossum > Lasioglossum villosulum. The sequence goes on from OZ020495.1 coordinate 47,364,856, forward strand.
TTTCGCGATGCGGTTTTTACCTGCAGCACGATTTATAATTAACCGGGGGATTTAAAATTCTGTTTCACCCTTTCTCCGATAAAGCAGGAAAAATTGACGAACGATGTATTAATGGTAACGATAAATGCTTAACCAACTAGTCATAGGGGTAGAACCAGCCCCAACTCGACAGCGAGGCAATTCAGCAAAATACCGACGTAAAAATTACTGGGACACGAATTATAGTAATTTTTTGCCGTTGACATCGTGGAATCGTTAGGAAAAGGGGGTGGCAACCCCCATGGAGTTGTCACAGACGGTAGTCGAGCGGTCATCGTATTAAAGCGAGTCGTCTGTCCGTGAATCTGAGCGCGATACATGCGGCTGGCACCGGAATGAATATTTCTCCGGCGTATAAATGCCATTCGACGGGGGTTGTCGGGGGTTGTGGAAGAGAGAGAACATAGAGAGGGAGAGAGGGTGGGGCGGCAGTTTGGTCCTCGACATGGATATTTCAGCGAAAGCCCGAGGACGATCAATAAATCCGGCGAAACGCGGCATAAAAGGTCGAATGGTTGCGCGCGAGGGTGGGTCTCTCGCTTCCAAGGGTTGATACGGTTGATCGATCGTAGGAGGGTGATTTCCACGGGGTGAGCCCGGACCCGGGGCTTGAATGGAGACTGGAAACGACGTAAAAATCGAATAATGACGAGGGAGAGAACGAGAGAGATAAAGAGAGAGGTAGAGGGGGAGGAAGACGAGAGGGAGGGTCGGGTTTCCAACAGCCGTGCACCGGTAATCGTTCGTCGAAAACGGGGGTTGAAGGGGGTTGAAAGAGGGAGATACAGAGGGACGGAGAGCGAAAGCAATTCACTTTGTGCGCCGGGGGCAACATATGCCTCCGGTTCAACCCTTTTTGCGGCGCGTTCTGTGTCAGTGAACCTTTTCTGCGAAAGAGAGAGAGAGAGAGAAACAGAGACGTGGAAAAAAACGAAAGTAAATTATCGGCGAAATTTAGTTCGCCATTAAGAGACTGCGATCGATAGAACCACCCATGTTTTCATTAAACTGTAATTTCCAAGGGCTCGCTCGAGTGATTAACAAATTTACCGGGGTTCGAAACACCGTTCGACGTCCCCTCGATCGATAATCGTTGGATCTTTTGAGAGGGGAGGGAATTGGAGGCAATGTTTTTCGCGTTTATTTTACTTAGAATCTCGGACAAGTTATCTGAGCTCGACGGCGGCGTCAGTATCGGAGACCCAATTAATTATGTGTAATCAGCACTCAAAGAACACAAAGGGCATCGGGCGCTATCTCACTGTTACGATTACCAGGGCGATAACCGCTCGCGCGCGCGCGTACACGGTAAGGTAACCGATTACGCGTCCGATTCGATTAATACACGCGGGACGTGTAACGAGCGCCACGCTCCGCTGCCGGCCGCAATTTCTCGAATAATGTATTCCATTCCACGTTGGCCGACCGCCAGCTATATGTTTACGGAAATCACGGGGTAAAGGGAGCGGAGATAAGGAGACCACAGTCGAGCGAAAGACGGCCTCTATTTACGGATGCGTCGGCTCCGAGACAAAAGCTTGATACTGTCAGGGACGGCGAAACGCGGTTCCGCACCCACCGACCATACTCCTTTCATTTTCTGTTGCGTTTCGGGCTGAAATTATCTTGACCCACTGAAAATTCCTAATTCATTGACAATCATTGTACAACCTTTATAAACTGGCTATAAGGAAAAACCACCCTCAATTAAAATACTTACTCAAATTCTGTCTCTATAAATTCTCGTCTTGCTAGAGACGCTGGAATAAATCTGTTTAATTAAATTCCACTGGAATTCATTTTTCTAAAATTCTTTTAATCGAGGAAGATAGATAAATGGATTTTACGAGCTTGCCAAGAGGATACGCCACCGCCTCATGCCCCGAATTCCAGTAAACTGGACCACTCCTACTAATGGGAGGCGTCACGACGCGAAAAACAGAGAGCAGTGCATCTCTAGTACGCTTCTAGTACTGTCCCGGCTATTTTTCTTTTTAAAAAGTGCCGATCCCTACGGTACCGACCTTTTTTTCCGCGTGAAACCGGAGAACCGAGAGCTGGTTCTTCTAAGCGAGCCGAGAGCAAGGAAAAAAGAAGCAGACTGCATCACTCGCACGCCCATAAAAACCGTTCGGAGCATGACCGAGGTTCTTTTTTCGCCGGTATCAATGACAGGCCTGCGACCGAGCCTTGTGGACCGAGCTTTTTCGTCGCTTTTTACACGAGACCGTTTTTTCCCGTCGTTTTTGCCGACCAGCCAAGGGCCTTGCTTCCTTGAAACGGTTTTCAAATCACAGAGGCCTCGCAAAGCCGTGACTCGAACGCTATTTTCGATGTTGACCGGGGAAATACGATCCTACGCCGCTGCGTGACGATTAGACACGCCCACCGTTATGCGAATTTCATTTATCGCACTTTGATGGCCATTTTATGCAGATTGAAGGACGTAAACAGTTTTTATTGCGCGTTACAATAGTGTTACTTGTGGTGTAATTTACTTCTAACTTATGATAACTGTATCAATCCTTGTACATCCCTTAATTCAAGAAGTCAATTTTCAATCATAATTATACGTTTCGAGTATATACCATGGAATCACGAAAGAATTAACTGAGGCACGAATGTATCTGTAACCAGAAGAACAAACGAAGACGGTTCATAATTGATTTCCTTGATTTCGCAAGATCTGAATCATCATAGAACCACGAAGATCCCTGCAACGCCGTTTTCCGCTTGTCGCCACAACGATTTAGTTACCAGGCCCATTTAATCACTGGTTTCCTCGATCGTTTTCGCGATTAGAGTAGTTAGTTCAACGGGGATTCGTTAGAGAAGAAGGAGAGACTTGTCTGGTCCCAACCCGGAGATCTAGATCGTGATCCTCTGGAGAGAAGAGACCGCGGGTTCGGCAACCGAAACACATCGTGCTCCTCGTTCCCCTTGATCTTTACTCGCGGCGAGTGATTTACCGCTCCATTGCTCCTCGACTGCGTCTAATTATATTCCACCAGCGAGAAAGAATGCTTTGGTCGCTTCCCAGTGGTCCGCACGGTCGATTTAACTCGCGGCTCCGAGTCGGAGTAATTATTTCTTGAAATCCCGCCGCGTAGAGCCTGCGACGCGATCGTTTCCTGTCCCTTTCCCTCCTTTCCCCTCTGGGTTGCACGATCGGAAAGTTGGCAAGAGTGGTTTCGATATTGTTGTAGCAATTTTTAACTGTCTTACAGTCGTCATTCAAAGGGTTAACAATTTAGCTTAACGATGAGCGACGAACTTGCAACCTGAGGCTAGAATGCAGTGAAATGTTCAGATCGGGATTTATCGCAGATTCTAATTTTTCCCTAGCACGATAGAAACCTGAAGAGTATGAAATCATTTTCTCATGGCCGCAGCTTTCTCGAGCCGCTATGCAAAAATTAATATTTGTCGAACAACCATAGCCCACGCTATCTAAAGCAAGCGAAGATTCTAGATAAGTATCCACTTGGACGATTGCCTCTAACGTTATCAAACAATTACAGAGAGTCCACAGATCACGAGCATCCTACATCACTCCATTATTTCTTCCACTTGTGGCCCAACCCTTTTAGTTAGACTCGCGGCGAAGATTTCGAACGGAATTTATTAGATACGAGTGCCTTCGTTCTAAGACGAAATAAATTCTTGTTTGACTGATGTTTGAGCATTGCTAAACGAGCCCTGCTTGCGTAAGCGTGCTCGCCTCGAAAATAGAGCGAGAGATGCGTAGCGGAATCGTCGAGGAAGGTCGCCAGGTTGTTGAACGTGGCTCTATCATCCTCCTAGCTCTCTTTTGGAAGGACTTTTTTAAAACTTCAAGACCTTGCGGGTTTACGACGAGGATCAAGAGGATGGCCCACCAGCCGCGAGTCCGGTTTTATCGTCAGTGGAACATGAAAACACGTACGACACGCTGTGCTGGCCGAGTCAGCGGCGAAGGTCAATTGCTCAACGAGAAATCAAGGCGATCTGGAAACTGGATCGACGTTCCCCTTTTTTCCCACTACGGCGAGAGATCTCGAGCGCCTTCTTCGGGGTCAATTAGGGGAGCCCGAGGAATTCGCGATCCGATTGATCGATCGATCTGATGGGAACACTCTGCAGTTTCGGTCAGAACTCTATCTACGAACAGGTGTCTTACATCCCCTCGTATTCTAAACGCCTGGAAACTGAACGAAGTCTAATCTTTCGTCTAGCTGTCTCCGAAGATCGTACGAGGGCTAGGAGACTGCATGCACACTCCGACTATCAACTGGTTATCTGTGGACAGTGAACGATAAGAGATTGAACCGAAAAGAATTCCGAATGTCAACACAGTTCTTATCTGTCCACATTTATTTCTGCAACTAAATGGAGCACGACAGGAATGACTGGATTTTTGTGCGGAATAAAAATCGTCTGCGATAATTGCATGACGCAGAAGCTACAGAGGCATTTATCTCTTGTTTATGTTTCATGTTAAGTATTGTATTTTTGCACTTATAGCTACTGCAAAAGTGTCTAACCACATTCAGGAGTAGGTACAATTTAAAACACTCAAAACATTACAAGAATTGAAAATATTGTTACAGAATTTTCAACCTATTGAACGTTTTAAGGAAGAAAATGAATTTCTATTTCACTCCAGTTTGTCGCAAATGATTTTAATTGTCTCGGTGTAGCTAATTTGCCACGGTTCAACGCCTTCACATATTTATGCTGTTTTTTATCGTACATTAGTAGGGTAACTGCATCAGTGAATGAACATTTAAGAAATTGTTCAGGAAGATATTTTATTTTTTTAAAAATGTGTGAATTAAAGGAATCTCATATATGCCAAATGGCTCCCTATACTTCATTTGTCAAAAATAAATGAACACAAATAAAATGAAATTATTATTTTTCTTCGTTAAACGTTAAATAAAAAATATAAAAAATACCAGTCAATGAACACTATATATATTCTAGTAATTGAACAATGATATGAATGAACAAATGAATGAACAAAATTACTAAACAATATTCTCCTATTTATTTAACTCTTTAATCACAATTTTATCGCTAGTATGCCGTGCGGGTAAAAATTTGTTGAAATATAGAAAAGCGTTCATTTACTGGTGCCCGTTTATTCACTGGTGCAGTTACCCTAAAATGCTAAACGACTGAAGGAGTGAAACAGAAGTTATGAGAAACGTGGTTGTTAGTCCGAATTTCGTGTAACAATGAGAACAGTGAAAGGTTGAAGTCGCAGAGAATCCGCGATAAAGAGCGGCTGACCCGAATATCGAAACTGCCAAAACGCGTCGTCGAAAATAATCTACTCGCGCCGGAATCCGCTTCTTCCACCCCCGCGCCGCCTTTCACCGATATTCCAAACGCGAAATCATTTCGCCCCCGCTAATCCGCGAGCCAGCTGGGAGCCGAGCCAACCGAGAACTACCTCGTTCATCTTCTTCCTCGAATTCCACGCAATCCGATCCTAACGAACGCGCCTATATACCCGCAATTATCGCGACAGACAGTGCTATCGAACGTGTATCACCGTCGAAAATAGATCCTAGTCAGATTTACCTACGATCGTACACCCCTGTTTAATCAAATATCTCCCAACCCCAGTGGGAAACGATTTTATCAATTACCGTCTGTGCAAATATCTGAGAATCATATTCCTGCAACTCTTCACGATAGAATTGTTCAATAAGAATTTCTGATGGGACATAAATATCTGAAGAATGCCGGTCTCTTCGATTATTCATTTCTCGGAGCTATTTTAATGGCAGTCTTTTTTGGAGTCGTATGTGCATTCAACTTCGCTTCTCTCGAGTGAGATAAACATTATTAATAATAAATCCTCCGAGTTCCTGAAACTTTGTATTTCTCTATTTCCAGCTACTGCAAGAGGAAAATGTCCAACGGAGTTCGTCAGTGCCAATTCAATTCTGTACCTAAATTTGTTTTATTGGAAATAAAATGTAATTTATTTTAATTATTTTAGTATGTTTAATTAATTTGCATATACTATCCCAAATAGAATACGCAGACGTGGAAAGGGGATTCAGGTCAAGCACAAAATTTGTAATTCGAAACAGTGGAGCCCGTAAACGTAGTTAAAATTGTTGTTCAGGCCGTCGATAAATAAACGCGAAAAAACGTCGAAACAATTTGCGATACTCTGCGAAGTACAACGATGCATTTGTTCGCCGGTGTTTGCTCTGCCGGATGTTTCGGCAAATATAAATATTTATGGAGCAATTTACGGAAATCGGAATCAAACGAAGGAACGCCGAACCCGTTCAAGTGGCCCGTTTCCGTTTCACGAATTGCGATATATTCGGCATTACGTTGCGGGCAACAAGTGTCTAGTGCTGGGAAAAAGCTCGCGGGAAGAAAACGCAATAACTTCTCGCTGGTTCGCATACTTCCGCGAAGTATCTCGTTCACGTTTCTCTTCTGATCTGGAGAGCGAATTCCAGAACAGACATTGAAATTCGGGTGCTGAAATGAATTTTGTTACGGTGAAACTGCACTTCTATTTATCCTCTGTCTTTGGAGATCATGTCAAAATGGAAACAAAGCGATTACATGCTCTTCTTGTGAAAATTTTAAAAAGCATCTTTAATAAGACATCTAGTACCTCCTAGCAAAAATTGGAAAGTTGAAGAATGACTAGATGCTTGTCCTACAATATCGAGTCAGACTCGTGATGAAAATTCTGAACAGATTCTAATAAATATGTTATCAATTTCCTTTAAATTGTATTGCAGAAAATATCGTGCAAAAGGTTAACAGAAAAATTGCTAAGAAAGTGTTGAGAAGTTGAAATTAAAGAGAACAAAAAGGTGAATTCGCGTTTCCTGTATGAACGTTTTGTTAAAATTCGCGATTGCTGACGAGTCACCCCTGCGATCGAAAAGAATTATTCTTCTAAAGGATTCGGTCAACGAGTGCGTTACGATTTGCAGTGTATCGGTCCGTTTAGCATCCGGCGGTTTCGCAACGTTCGCTCTCGCGCGGGTCGTTTCGCAACTACGTGAAAATTTTCGCGAGCACACGATACATGTATGTAGGTGCGTGCGTCGAGCTCGCGGAGATAACGACGGCTGCCGCGTCGAAAAATAGCGTCGCAGCTATGTGGGAGATGACAAACACGGTCTCAGATAAGCGCCTCGGAGTGTGTGAGGCGTCGATCGATAAGCTCGACGAACTATGAAAACAACGCGACCGATTAGGGGCGCGAAACGTGCGGGAGAAGCTTCTATTGCGCGTGTCTCGCGTGGCAGATCGACCGATTAAATTCGACCGATTCATCGAAATTGCAAAACATTGATAACAAGTTGACGAATAATTGCGTCGATAGAACAGCTCGAGATTACGCGAACGAAAAATTGTTCTGGTGCCATTTCATCGACACGCAGATGTGTCGGAGGAAGACGAGGTTGTGCGTGTGCGAACATTCTCTGCTCAGACAGATGTACGTATATGACCGAGCTGCCTCTGACACCGATAACGCAACCTGCGCTGCGACACTGATAAGATAAAACATGTGAAAGATACTATTCGGCTGCCTGGATGACTCGTGCGCGATTTTTAAATCGGGCACGGTCCAGCTTTATCGCGATCGCTTTTAAAAAACAAGTTCTTGGGTCCTAATAAATTCTCTGCTAATTTTAGCGCTGCAGATTACGAGCTTCGAGCTACTCATTTTATTTATTGGTTGACTCGATTTTTTATATGTCACACTATCGTGCAGGGGACCTAACAAAAATGAGAGCATTCCATTTATTTAAACTCTCCGCGAGTTTTATTATCAGAACGTAACGTACATAAATTTGCTCATTTTCAATGGTTCTTCATTCGTTAGAAGCAAATTTTCTAGCAATTGTAGTGAGTCACAACTTAACTCTTAAAATCAAAATAAATAAAGAAATTTATTCCTTCATTTTTCAACAATGCACTTTTGAATTGTCGATCCTTTCAGGCTAAAAATTGGATGCTTGGTGTGGAAGTTGTACACTCGTAAATTTTTGGCAACGACATCTTCCTGTATGTACGTAACAAATTGTCTGTAAACATTGCTTGTTTATTGTTTCACTGGTTGTTTTCCTCGTTCGATAAAGGGAAAATATTGACGTTAGAAGCATCGAACTGTAACCGCCTGGTTTGTTGGTAATTGCTTGTAAAAATATCAAGAACGCTTCCATTGATATTCAACACAATTTGCATGCGGTAAATAAAAACATTGTGCTTCCATGTCTGACCCAACGACTGACCTATTCTACGTCACAGATTAGGAACTCGTTTCAGGGCGAAGATTCACCCATTGTCTGCTGCTAGATACGCACAATACATACTGTTGATTTCCTTCTGGGAAAAGTGTAAATTATTCCAGAAACGTTCTTGAATCGTTTGTCCCCAAGAAACGTCTATTTTTCAGACGCGCCATTCTTTACAATAGACACTGGTAATTTTAATAATTCTGATTCCAAAAGTTCTGTAATATCAAGACGAATTCGTGTAAATTCACGATGAACAAATAAAGAAGTTCTAATCATTGAAATCATAAAAATATTCGATAAAAATTAATTTCATCCCTCGATAGCCTAGTTACGTTGAAAACAACAATATCTTTAGACGCATTATATTTTCCACTGCTTCATATTTCACTCAGTTAATTTCCTCGTGAATTAGGAGCAAGTTTCCCCGAGTTCTGAATAAAGTGATCGAAATGCTAATAATTTTTGACGCGAAGAAAAGCGTAGCGAATAAACGATAGATTTACAAACGAGACAGTATTAGTCGATCTAGAGCTCATTTCCGAGGGGCCAACGAGCTCTTATCGCGAGCGGCGAGCAAGTATCTCCGGTTCCGACTACAGTTGTCGCCCAGCCGCAAATATTTACGCGATTCTATTGACACAGTTAATCTGGTACGCGATCGATCACGCGTGTCGAACGATTTCCATTCGTCCGAGCGTGTCTCCGGCGCCGCCAATAGGCGATCGGCACGAAACCGACGCACAATGGCGATTTTTGTTCCGGATAACGCAAAACTGCGATAGCATTCGAGTGGCCGATATATTAAAAGCTCGGGTGCGAACAAGAAGAAGAAGAGAAGCGGTCAAGAGAAGTCAAGCGACCTTCGGACCCGAGTCATAAGGTTGACAAGAAACTCGAGAAAGATACGGAAGCGACCAACGATAACCACGGCCTCCGCGGACTCTGTTGAAGATTCTGCGACGACGACGCAGCTCTCGGGTTACGAAACGCGGAGAGGAGAGGTTTACCGAGAGTCTGAATCACGCTCGCATGGCTGGAACTGTGTTAATTAGCCGGTTGAATCGATGGCGGCACACTACACTCCGGGGAACCTAACCAGGACTCACGGCGCTCGATTTCCCTTGATCGTGACGCAACGTCGCTCGATCGAGATCGACTTTTCACTTTGTGCACCTACAGACGCCGGCGCTGCGAAGAATCGCGTCTAATTGCGCCGACATAGAGAAACTTCGCGTCCGTTGCGAAACCTGATCGAGATTCCGGCGACAGGGACACAGGAATTTGTGAAATGTCCCATGAACGTTCATTTTCGCTTCCCTGTGGCTTAGGGGTTGTGAGAAACCACGATGATTTTGTTAGAGATTTTTAGAAATCATTTTCGGAAATTGTGCTTTTGCTAAAAGTAATTCAAACGGAACGGGTTGGTTCGTTCGAACAGGGGTTGGACATTTAACTTCTCCATTTTTGTGTATACTGTATGGATTGTACGGAATGGACATATACAGTAATCTCGCGATCTATGACCGGGGATGTCTTTACGATCTATGACAAGAGCTTACCCATTCCACTGCCGGGCAACGCCGTGTCGCGTCGCAGAGCGGCAATGATTGATCTCGGCTTGGGTATATCGGTGTGAGCACCACACATTGACTCAAATGACTCGAATTTTCAAGGCCCTTAATTTTCATTATTTTGTTATAGGTCTTTCACTATCTTATTTCTGGTGTTTTTCTGATTACGACAATACCAAACACGATATAATTCCAACTGTATTTAGTGGTTTAATCGACGATGAAAGTTTTACTTACAAGGAAGGACAGCGTGTTGGAAAGAAAGAGACGCGGGCATTTAAACTGCGTCGACGACGACGGCACGCTCGGTCCTCCGATCCGTGTATCATTCTGTCCTTCTCTATGTTCGGCATTCTTTTGAAGTCACGGCGCGATCGATTCCGATAAAAAAATAGCATACCCTTTACGATCTATGACATTTAAAACCCCCGTTTTCTGGTCATAGATCGAGAAATTACTGTACATTGAGTACAGAGAACTAGAGGGTTGGTTCGTTCAAATAAAAATTGATCGAAGCACAAATAAAATTTCCTCCGGACATAACGATGATATACACAGAGGATCGTATAAGTTTTTCAGGGATATGTGTAAGAGAGGGACAATAATTCGGACAGAGGGTGCCTGTGCTGTCTCGGCGATTGAGCAAGATGGCGTCGTCGGATCATCAACCGAGGCACGAAATTAGAATCGCCGTCGGACGCAAGACGGGACAATAAAACGAGAGAGACGACCGACCTCATCTCGGTTGACCTAGATCGTGGCCTCAGCGGAGTGGAGCGCGATTGTAAAAGTGTATAAGAACCCGTCCGAGGCTCTCTCAGCGAACGCTCCGCAACGCTTCTCGAGCGTTCGTTCGCACGGGTACATACTGCGAGAGATCCTCTCTCGTTCGGGTAGAGCGAGACCAGTTACCCGAGAAGGATATTTGCGGTTGTGATTCAGCGTCGACCATAGAGAGAGGGAAGCAAATACAGAGAGAGGAAGAAGCGAGAAGACTCGACGGAGAATCGAGAAAGAAAACCAAAGACCGCAATGATCCGGCGGATGCGTGGCTGAAAGAAACGATTCCAGGGGATTCGAGCGGAGACGTAACGAGATAGGATCGAGGATTCTCAATTCGACGCTGCTGTAACACTTTCTGCCCTGACGGCGCCCCATCATCTGCTCAGACGATCAAACCGTGCACACCCGGTGTCCCTAAAGTCGGGGATCAGAAGTATTCTCCACAAACTTTCATAGCAAGCTACTTTACACCGTTTTTCAAGCAAACTGAAGTTCCTCTTGGGAAAACATAAGGAAAGTAAATAAGTTCATAGCGTCACGGAATTATAAATTTTTCGCTAAAATAATCGCTTGGATCTTCGTATAGCTTCACCGTAGCTAAATTTGTAAGTTCAACGATCCCAATGGATCGACCCTAAAAAGTTCCTAAGCTGAAAGCCACCCTCTACTGGAACAGTAAAAGTAAAATGAGGTGATCAAACGAGCACCCAGTGACCCAGAATGATTACAGGGAGGTTTACGAACATGATCGAAAGAGGGTATAGCTTGAGAGCCCCTGAGATCGATCGCAGTAATTCTTTAGGGAGTACGAGGAGGGGTGGTTGCAACCTGAAATCTGTTTGGTAAGAAAATGTATCGAGTGAAGAGTCGGTGGATCGATCGGGCCCCGCCCCTGCGATCCTCGGTTTCCTGTGCGGAACAGGCGTGCAGTATAATCGTGTGTGGGGCATTTCGGGGCTTTCTGCTCGACCTCGGATGACCTCGAAGCGTGTATGCGTGTGTGCGTCACAGGGAACATCTCTCTGATCCGTTCCCTCTCGACGGGCTCTTTCTTCCGGAGCGGAGCGTTACATTGTTCCGCGCGAGCCACGGTCGAGAAGGGCAGGTAGAAACCCTCGGGATAACAAAAGGACCAGTCGCGCCTTTGTGTATTTCCATAGAACGCGGCAGCAGACTTTCGTGATTTCTCTCCCTCTCTTTCTCTTTCTACCTGAGGCCAGCCAGAGAGAACCAGCGCTCTCTGACAAAGGGAGCAATGCCTGGCGTCTCGAAATTTTTCTCCCTGCCCCCTCTGTCTCCCCCCACCCTTTGTCCCATTCTCCTCCCGCGCCCTACCGATCCCCCTTTCCATCCTGCTGGTCCCTGCGAAGGAGCCAGGCGCCCGATTAACCGCATTGTTACGTTTTCCCAGAGCCCATTATAGCGCCAACAGATTCTACCGTCCCTCCTATCCCCTCCCCTCTTCACCAGCTCCAACAAGGATGGAACAAGTTTTCGCGAAAACCCAGAGACTACACCGATCGAAACAGATTTCCTGCCCTGGGGAAGCCTAAACGCCAACATAAGCGACCCATGGGATCCCTGCGCAACCCTCAAGTTTGATCGAGTTTCTAAAATCGTGCAGGTTTCCACGCTCAATTCAACTTCGTCGGAATGTAGCGGCATTCATCCTGAAGATGTTACGCTAATTAGAAATTTCTTTAGATAGACGTAAGCTAGAAGATGACCATGTCCACAGACGTTGAATTTCGTATAAGTGCACTGTCACGTCTACCTTGTCTCATTTTTCTAGAACTAACTGGAATGTCAATGTAAACATTCCCTTTACTACTAATTAGTGCGATCTTCCCTGAACACAGAGTAAAATATGCTCGTGGATAAAAAGTAGGATGTTTTCTGAACACGTTCAGCGATTTTCAGAATTGTTTAGCCCAACCCTAGCGCTTGAAAAATAATGTCGAATGCAGCCACACCCGTCCCCCAGATTTCTCCCGGATGCATTATTCACACTCCCCGGGGGCTGGTTCCCCCGAGACTCGAAGGCAGAGCAGACATCAATCGCGGAGCATCGTCCGGAGTGATCTAATTTGCCGTGCAACCGGCAGTTTCCTCGTTCGACGCATAGCTGATCAAAAACTTTCTAATTGCCGGCGTTCCCATAAATCCGGTTGTTCCAGGTGCACGCTACGCTTCTCGGGTTGCACTTTCGAGCGACTTCCAAGGTCGTCGTCGTCGCACTCCGAGGAAATAATTCATCTATTTAAATCGCGTGTACCGTTCGCTGTATCCCACGTTCCGGGCCGGCGATCCTCTAACGAGCCCCCGCGGGACGAGGATAGGATCGAGGACGAGGATTGCAAACCCGACGCATCCTTCGCGGATTACAACTCGCAACGCGACGGTCTATCGAACGCATCTCGCAGGTGCGCACACGCGAACCGTTTCCAATTAGCAGTCCCTTCTCTAACGGAACGCGGAGTATCTGCCTCGTAAAAACCGGGAAACGCGACTCGGTTTTTGTTGGACGCGTACACATCCTTCCTTTTTTCTTTCGAGGAAAAAGAACTGTATAGTACACTAGCAACTTGTAATTTTAATTGTTGTGCATTTGTGAAGAAATTAGCTGGGTGAAATATGAAACGGTAAAAGATGATTTATGAATATTCTCTTTAACGCGAACAAATCGTCAAGGGATGAAATCAATGTAGAGCAGCTTCATTTTGCATAAACATTCGCAATTTAGTCACGACAGTTATTAGTAAACTGTGGATCTTGATACAAAAGAAAAATTCCCACATTGATTGTGGGAAGCAGGAATAAAATAAAAATTGATTTCACCCCTTAACGACTTTGTTACATTAAAAACAATATTACTGTTTTATATTTCACCCAACCAATTTCTTCATAAATTGTATAAAGATCCGCAGTCTAGTTATTCGATAAAATTATATGTATAAAATTAGACTGTGCTGTTCGTTCGTTTATTGGCTTTGACCTGTTATAATTTTTCGATCGACAATTTTATGAGGGCATTAATTATTTATTATTATACAAACTGACGGAGATTTATAAGTTTCTATGTCAACTGCTTTATGAAACCAGGGATTAATAAGCTCGGTGGGAAAGTGTGCTGAAGGGTGGGTGGTCGTTGTTTTTCCATTTTCCACGATTTCCTCGTTGAGAAAGAAACTCATTTAATCGTCATGTTAATAACTCGGCAGGCAGAAAACGAAAGGCGGCCGGCTAATTAAGCGTGCCCGTCTGAACCAGTCCCGGTTTTCACCGGACTACTCGACCATCAAACGTTTTCTCTCCACAGTGTTCCGGTCCCAGGGTTGCGGCGATCGAGAGCCACGTTCCGATCGATTACCGCGGCGACTCTTTGCAAGATCGAGGAAGGGACTCGGTGAATTGCTCGATCGGAAACTTGCTGATCGAACGGCCGACCAGTCACAGAGTTTGTCACGCCACGCTCGGCTAAATGCGACCGGTAAATTCAGGGAAATGTATCTTTTTCGATCCCAGGTACGCGGGCGCGTTCCTCTTAACCAGAATGCATAAAGCTCGGTCGTTCAGAAGAGAAGGATCTACCTGGAAGACCGTAACGATTCGATTCTACTGCAGACAGGTAATAGACGCTGTGAAAAGGGTCGAATCTTTGATCCAGGAAGAGGAAAACTTCATTTTTAATATTTTATTGAGGAATCGACGAGATTGCCCTTAGGATGGAAGGATCAAAGATCCACCGGAGGGAGAAAAAGGAAAAAGCTTCTTTCAGAGGCGGATTTATTAAACCTTTAATAAATTAGCATTTACCGTTGCAAGTTAGCTACTAAAGAAATGGATTTGAGATGGATGCGCAGAGAGCAGATCCTTGTTCCGAAAAGATCAAAGTGAAGATACAAGCAGGAAACGACGCACAGTTTAATTTACAACGATCAAGAAAATTTCTCGACGATTCAACGTTTAATGATATACTGCGTGCGCGAGATCCTCGAGCTTAAACAATTATACACAAGATTAAAGAACGCGCGAGATCTCTATCAACAGTTGTATCAATAAAACGATGCAATTTTCACTCGTATTGTCTTGAAGAACGCATCGATACACAGAACAGATGACAAATTAAAGGATCGGAGGAGATAGCACGCTTAAGAGATCGGTCGATAAAAGAATCGAATGTTGTCATTTCACTGAGATTGACACGAAGCACACTGATCGATCAAAATGGAGGTTCAAGGAAGAACATTCTCTCTGGGTCGGAATCGCGAGCGCGCATCGAGCGGGCGTCGAAACGAATTCCAATTAATTACGCGCAATGACGCGCGTCGAATAACACGGATTACAAATCGGACTCGCGTTCTGCCGGACATTACGCAACGTTGTCGACATTGCGAGCGAAACCAGTTTGCGAGAGCACAGTACATCTAGCCGCCTGTCGCTGGCTCCGATCGAACGCAAGCGATCTAAGACAGAGAGAGAAAGAGAGAGGGCTAAAGCTACCGGCCATTCTGTTCTTTTCCGCTTGCGAATACGTATTTCGCTCGGGGAATCCGAGATCCAATCGACGAGACAAGTGTTTCGGCCGACGAACCGTTATTCCGAGGGGAACGCGTAGAACCGGAACAGCTGGCCGATCGTGATCGACGGGAAAAGTGAATATTCAACGACCCGACCACGTTTTATGGAATTTTTATCCCCTCCTCGTTCCCCTTCAACCATTTCGTTTTACACGCTTGACCCTCGTGCGAGCCTCTCTGAAATAGTCGTGCAAGACATTCTAAAATAATACTCCGCTCATTACATTCGAAGAAGAATTTATATTACGATTTTCGTCCGTTTGGCTGATCTATAATCTTGTTTCTGGGGAGTGGGACTTTGTTGATCATCGAAGAACGTACTGGAGAAGACAATTTAAATCGCAATGAGAAACTAGAAAGAATAATACGAGACCTTCGGGAGCAAGTTGGACATTTTAGTGCGGAGACTGAAGAATTCTTTCTTCAACGTATATTTTTATCTTTTTATCTACAGACACAGGAAGCTCGTAAATATCCTAGCATCTCCCGCACCGTTAGAACCGTCTCAAAACCCCAAACCAATTAAAAATTCTAACCGTTTCCAAATTCAACACGATTCCAAGTAAACCAGATTTCCAGTTCAATAACAGTTCGACTCTGTGGAGGACCGTGTATAAAAGATTCACGATCTATTCTTAACGCAATCAAGCCTGTCTCGCCGCTTTTTCTTAGGGAAATGTCGTCGAGAGAGCATCGTTGGCGAGCGGAAACGTTGACCTTGACTCGAGAGGAACGCTTTTCAGAGTGGAGATGGCGGGTACACGCGTTTCACGGTTCGCGGGGAAAGTTTAAAACGGCTCTGTCTCGGGGAACAAAGCACCGTTTCCGCGGAGCACTTTCGAATTTATACGGCACGGAGTCGCGGCCGTTTCTATTTCGGTCGCGTTCGATCGTCCAAGAAGCTGGCTCTCGCCACGTATTCCTGACACTGCGGCTCTAATTTTACCCATTTACGAGAACCGTAAACCCACGGGTCCCGGTTCCACGACGACGTCGTGTCGTCTCGCGATTAGGATTCCCGGAACGCTGCGATCGCGCTCCGATTCCACTGTCTCTCTGTCAAGAATATACAGGCTGCTGCACAAGCGTCGCGAGAAAAACAGAGAATCTACGGGCAGAAGTCAGTCGAAATTGTGGAACAAAGTTTTTTCCTACCGGGTCTTGTTTTCGAGAAAATTGGAGTTGGAGTTCGGCTGACGTGTCTGACCATGACACACTGATTCTACTTGGAACTTTCGATACGCGGGAACGTGACGAATGCCGAAGCTGATTTTGCTGGACTCGAGGTCTTGTTTGAAATTCTTTCAGACTTTACCACCCTGTATATTATGAATAGAAAACACAGATATCTTCGTTTCGCGAAAAAATTTTGACAAGTTGAAAATAGCGTATTGAATTTTTGTCACCTTCTGTTCCAATTTTTTCATAAATACATAAATACTGTAGGAAATGAATGATTTGTATGATATTATTTGTTGTTTGAATGTGAGAATCGAGAATCGTGTATGTATGCGTGAGTGCCGTGATATTGCGATTGCGACACATCTTGTTAAATCAATATTTGTTCTAGAAAATTTATAAACATTAGAAAAAAGTAGGATATAAAAGGACGTGTTCACGTAGCGATTCGACTTTTTCTCGAGATACGAAACACGTCATCACGTTTGATTTAAATACGATACGTTTACGTTAATTTCATATTTCAGTTGTGTATTTTCTTTTCGAATTAAAACAGTTATTCAGTTATTTAATATATTTTCGCTTACAATACCGCAGCCTAACGATAAATATTTATTCTCAGGGATGGATAAAGAATCGTTTCGCTCGCGTATGATCGATGTTACAACAATTAGTTCCTGCTCCATTTTGTGTCAGTTATAAATCCGGAAAAAAATGTTGGCTGTGAGAAAAATTGGAAAAATGTGGATTTAATATGTACCAGATGTTTCTGACTGAATCCCTTCGACTAAATTCGAAACAGTATTTGAAAAAGTGTCCGATTTCGCTTGGAATGACCCGCATACTTCCGAGAAGTTACGAGCCGCCCGGTGTACAACACGAGCCGACAGAATGCGATGGCGTGGGCGGCCTCGGGCCGAGCCAATGCACGGCCGCATCGCGATACACCGATGAGCCATTGTTCGATCATCGAGGTATCGGGTTTGTAGGATTGAGAGAAAGGCGATAGGAGAGCGGAGAAATACGATCTGCGATGAAACTTGTTTCGCGCGCGGAGACCGCGTTGCGAAACCCACACCCGACTACGCCGAGCAAAACAAATGCGGCGAAAACTGCGAGAGCGATTTTCAAGGCCTCGAGAAATTTTGCGTTCTGCCAAATCTCGGTGTTCCGCGTCTTTCGAACGAGATACCTCTAGTCTGTTTAAAAAAAAATTCTATTTATACTGTACTTCTATAAAACAAATTATTTCTGTAGTATCAGATACATTTTGTAATACAACTAATAGTTTGGAAATTTTTTAAAGCATCACTTTTCGAACAGAGCCTCTCGAATTTTGTTTATAACTTTGGACCGAATGTGTACTTTCACCCGAGAAAAATACTGTATATTCTCGAGACACGTACAAACCCCTCCGTCAAATTAAAAATTGATAGATTGAGTGGTTAAATAAAAAAAAATTCTGAAAGATCGGAGACCAACATCGCGCGAATAGTTTAGCGACAGCTCGAGAAAGTATCGAGCAGAATTGGTGGTGCGTTCGAGCGCCTTCAGCATACTTTACACTCCTTACGTCACTACTATGTTCTCTTTCAGCGATTTAGGTCAAGCTAGAGAGCAGTCCGGTGTCTATACATCGCTCGTCCAACGCTTATAACTATTTGATTGGTGCAATAAAGGCGTTTATCGTTATTATAGGTCCCCGATGTCGGATCGTTGTCCGATAGTTAAAGTTCTAGTGGTGCGGAGAACTTCGAGGTCTCGAGGAAGTTTCAAAGCGTTTACACGTTTCCCAGTCGGCCAGTACGGATCCGAAAGATATAACGGTGTTCCCATATAGAGCCGGGCAGCGGCCGATTTATATTCAGCGTGCAGTGTACTGTGTGCTGCCTCTCTGACGCTGCTTCTCTCAGGCCTGCATAAAACTGCCGAGCGAAATAGAAGCGGGCCGTAATTCACGCGGAACTTCCACCGAATACAAAGCTGCCTATTACCCGCTTGCCCGATACGCTCATCCGCGAAACAGAAATTCGCCTACCGAGAGAGAGAAAGAGCGAACGAGAGGATCAAACAACGCGGATCCTCGAGAGAGGCCTCGACGAGTTTCCACCGCCTGACGGCCCAAGGATTCAGTCAACCTGAACGAACGCCTGGCGCACCTGCACCGGTCAACACACCCTGCCCGGGCTCCTGCTACACGCTCGCTCTGCTCGGCTAGGACTTTCTGCCGATTCCCAGTCTTGCTGCACTCGCATCTCGCTCTGCAGTCAAAGCCTGCTCATGGCTCGGAAGTACTGGTTTGCGGAGCGGTGTGCCATTTTTCGTGGGAAACTGAATCGAACCGTACGCACTCGAAGCTATTTTAACACCGAACCCACCGAGCATTAAAAGTAATTAGTCCAGTCAACGAAAACTTGTAGAAGGAAATGGAAAGAACACAATTTTTGACTTTGGGACTTTGTTTGGACTAGTTAGGAGGTAAACATACTAAAAGTCCCCACTTCTAGGAGATGAGCCGGGTGCAGGGGGGCACGTGGAAGGTCCCTTTTTTTGGTTTTTCGCTTATATCTCGGAAACTATGCGTCCTAGCGATAAGACCATTCTATACAAAATTAATGCTAACACAATATCCTACAAAATTGTTTCTATTCAGTTTTTCGGTATCTCGCACAGTATTCGAGATATCCGCGCCCATAGTTCACTAATTTTGGAAAAGAAGATTTAGTCAAATAAGACAAAAAACAAGAGGCAAGCATTTTCTTTCTCAAAATTAGTGAACTAGTCTAACTAGTCTAAACAAAGTCCCAAAGTCAAAAATTGTGTTCTTTCCATTTCCCTCTATACCCCCCTTTTAAGCATTAATTGACTGGACTAAATTGGTTTACGAGATCAAGTTTATAATGCGTTCGAGTAAGTAGAATCGGTAAGTTGTCGCCAGACGCCTTAGTCGTAGTCCCACAGCTATTTTAACCATCGTTATTTCGTCGACATCGTATTTAACCTTGCGAGCGACTTCCCAAGTATAAATGCTCGGAAAGCCTAACTATAAGCAACGGAACTATCCCTCGAATTAAGAAACTGAAAAGTTTGACGAACCGACTCGTCGTGTCATGTCATATTCAAAAGGTCAAGAATCTAAAGTGGGCTTCGGAAGTGGAGCATCGCGTTCACTTACGAGAGAAACTGTTTAACGTTAGAGGATAACCTAAATATTTCAACAAGTACGTCGACTACTAATTCGAAGTTGCGTACGGTGTTCGAGAGATAAACGACCTATTTGCTTGCAACGGTGTCTCGAGTTAAGAACAACAGAAACGAAGTTCGAGACTCGGCGGAGCGAGGGAACACAGTGAAACTTCAAAGAAACGTAATTGAAGGACCACTGTTTCCGAAACTTCTCGCGTACACCGGCGAGACGACGGTTCGAATAAATATTCCCTAGCGTTATCGACCCGCATCCCTAGCCAACTCGAAAAGCTCGGAGCTGAAACGCGAGCCCGGGGGGAATCAAGGTCAAACAGGACGTCGGCGTAAAACTTTCCTCCTCGCGTAGTCTCGCTCGATCCGAGAAGGCGTCGGAGAGTACGTATGTATATGTATTCCTCTTGGAGAGTCCCCGACAGTGAAAGCTGGTAGTATGTCGGACTTACAGGGCGAGCGTTGTGGCGGCGTTGGCGACGTCTCCGGGCAGGAAGTTGCCCTGCTGGCTGGGCGTCAGTTGTTGATGATGATGATGATGCTGTTGCTGCGGTTGCTGATGAGGCGGTTGTTGCTGGTGCTGGTGTTGTTGTTGCTGCTGGTGTTGATGATGATGAGAAGGATGATGCTGAAAGGCCGCGGCGGCCGTCTGGTGGGAGGGTGAGCTGCCCGCCGGCATCAAATTATACGGCTGATAGAGCAGCTGCGGCTGGGCCTGGCTCGCTGCTGGCCCGGCAGCCGCTAGTAGAACTTGCGTTTGTCCCTGGTGTACGTGATGATTGTGATGGTGGTGCGGGTTACCCTGCGTGGCCGTCTGCGGGCTTACCGGAAGGACCGCCATTGCCGCGCCTCCTAGCACCGGTGGCATGCTTCTACCGTCGTCTTTCTCACTGTTGCTGCGTTACAGATCGCCGGACACGTTCTCTTCATCGCTAGAGCCGCGGTATCGGCTGCGAGGCTCATCTCTTTCCCGGAGATGACCTGGGTGGACGTGACACGGGACCTGACACCACGGGACCTGACGCGTCGGAATGGGGGGAGACGAACCCGGGAAGAGACGAAGGGGAGGGCTTTTGTGGGATCGTCGCGGGACCCGCGCGGACGATCCTCGCTCGCCCGTTCGTGGGAAAGCGGGTTGCTGGCTCGACGCGGAACGACGCCGCGCGATGCAATGCGATGCGTTGCGATGCGATGGGCTGCGTTACAGGCTTGTATTCCTCCGTTCGATTGGGCGGACACCGAATAGGGCCGCGCGCGCTCTCAACACCACTACCCACCCAACCACCACCACTCCAACCACTTTTGCTCAACAACAATTCACGCACAACCGTGTAATAAGCACTCTCCTGGTCCCTTTCCTGGGTATATCCTGGGCCCGCGGAAACGGCACCGATACGATCACCGAAAAACAAAGAAACACCACCGACTATGTATTATATCTCTCTATCTCTCTCCCTCTTTCTATCTATCTATCTGGCTTCCTCCTTTTTGCGTAGGGACCGGCAGCACCCTGGCGCGCACTGCGTGCGCACGGCGAGAGATCGCTGCTCGTCGTCGTCGTCGCGCGAGAGAGAACCGCACGAACAACCAGCCACGGGGGTACGATCGACAACGAAGCTTGCCGAACGGCCACGAACACCCAGCCTCGCCGACAGAGAGACGTTGATCGACCGACGGAACAATGGTCCCGAGGATCCGTTCGCTTTTCTCGTTCCGGTTGGAATTCGCGTCCCGGACGCCGTTCTCCTCTGCTCTCTTTTCACCCTACACCCCCTACGTAGACGCTCGCTCGCTCACACGCAGCGTCTATCTACGCAGCTTCCGAAGCGTTTACACCCCTCGCTCCATTCCGCGAGTCTAGCACAAAGAGATTACGGGAGAAGAGATTCAAGGCTGCACTGTTCCTTCGGGAAACAACGGTGCACTGCGGTCGCGGCACTGCGTTCCTCCGCTCTAGCTCACCCGGAGATCTAGCGGCGAGTCCTCGAGGCAGCCGCGACGAACGTTTCGGAGCACTGCATGGTAAATCCGTGATAGAGGAAACTGTCGTTTACACGTAAGACGGGGTTGAACGATACCCCAAGAGGAGGGCTCTCGTCGATCACTAATATCACTGTCTTCGCACACTCGCGGCAAAGAACTATCTATTCCTCCGGGTTAGAGTATCCCCTCGAAGCAACCACCGCTCGGTCTCTGGTGTCGGTGTCGGAAGATGAGTGAATTCGGGGGCTAGATCCGAGGGCTAGTGAAACTATGGCCTGTAGGTAACACGTTCTCACACACATACACACGCGCACAAATTGACACACGCAAAGGAGAGAACACGACGCGGACCGAGATCAGATCGCGTCGAAGGCCGCTACTCTACTGCGGCAGCGAGGAAAGCTCGCCCCCCACCACGCCCACAGCGAGCAAACTTCCCCGACGTGTCCTACCCCCGCTCACTCGCTCTCTCTCTCTTTCTGTCTCTCGCTCCCGACCTCTCCTCCCCCGGCCTCCCCACCCGGGGAAACCGCCGCTACGTCGCCGCGACCCCCCTCCCGTCGACACCCACGGTTCCACCTAACGTCGCTACCACCTCCCCGCTGCCCGAGCCCCGCGAGTCCTCGCCCCCTTGCCCCTCCGATCTCCTGGTGCTTCGTCCTGTTCGCTCCACAGCTCTCGCCAACCCTCTCTCGAGCTCCGACGAGCTCCGTTTCTCTTTCCTCGTGTGTTGAAGCGCGCGAGCGCGAGGCCAGAGCGCCCAGAGCTCGGCCAACTCAGCCACGACCACACTACCGACGGCCGGCGAAAAAATATTCCGCGTGCACTCACGCACACGTGCTCGCACGAGCCTGCTTCGGCTCCGCGAACCCGCCGCTGGCTCCTCAACCCGATTCCTCTCGGTTTTTGCCAGCGGCGGAACGCGCGCGACGAGACCGATATCTTTCCCTCTCTCTCTCTTTGCCTCTCGCTCTCCTTTCATTTCTCTCTGTTTTCCTTTCAGCCCTCTACGCCTCCCGAGCTTCTCGTTTTTCAGCGGCGTCGCGTTAATCGCTGTTAATGAACCACGAAACACCTTGCGCCGCACCAAATTATATCCCATCGGTCCTCCGCGCGGCTCTCTAAGCCCCTAATTGCGTAGGTTTTCACTGTTTCCACGCCCCCGGGAAAAAAATCTCGCCCCCGTTTCCTCCCAGCTCGTTCCCGCCCGCCAACCGGAATATCGATAACGCCGCGCTGAAACTTTCCTGCCGAATTTCGAACGCATTTTTTCCCTGGCTGCAATTTCACGAACTGCCCCGTTGTTGGCTTTCTGGGAATTTTAATAATTTCATTGTGGTGGGAGCCGACCACGCCACACAGTGGGCGTTTGTACGCACGCTGGGCAGAGTGTGTTCGGTTTAACTTCATCGGTCTTTATAATCGCGCGCAATTGAGGAACGCTCTACATTACCTAATTCTGTTGACTGGAAATTCTGCTTACGAGCGTGTGATTTCATTTGTGTGCGCGAATCTCGACGTATTTCACGTGGTCGCTACCATCGTTTATAAAAGAGTTGTAGAAGAGCTTCACGAAATATCAAAAGAATTTAGAAAGCAAATTCGATCAAAAACTCCGAGAATGAATAATAATCTTTTATATTTATAACATTTAATTATTATATTCATAAACAAGTTGATCAGTATTGTAAATTATATTACTTTACTCAAATATTTAAAAGTAATTTTTACACAAAAAGTCAATCTTTTCCTCGCACAATAATTAATTCGCACTAGAACTGACTTTATGTAACTAGAAATGGTCGCAGCAAGTACGTTTGCTTTCGATTGACTCGCGAGACGAGGAGAAACAATGCATTTTCGAAGCAATCGATTAAAGGGGGAGCATTCGCACTTCGTAAATGATTATTGCGAGTCGGTAGGACCGTGTGGGTTGGGTATGTATGCGTCGGCCGTGTGCTTCCGACGTGAGAATAATTCGCTGTCGACTGGCGTGCTATTCGATTCTGCCCGCATGGTTGCGTTTTATGGTACGTTTTGCGGTTGTCCTTGCTCTCGGCTTCAAGATGGACGCGCTCGATCACGTATCCGAGCTCACGCATCTCTCTCGTTTACGTCGCCGCTCGCCTTTCCATCTTCTTCTTCTTCTTCATCCTCCTCTTCTTCTTCCGTCTGTTCATTGGCATGCGAGCGAGTTACGTAAAGCGAAATTATTTTCCACGGACGGTGCTTTGAACAGGTTAGTATCGCGAGCCAGTATCGTGCAGGGACCGTGCCTCGCTCCGAGCTGATTCTTATCGCGACCGGGAAACGTGGGAGTTACACATGGCGGGCAATCGTGCGACTCGATCGGAGGACTCTACACGGGGAAGGACTTTCGTACACCGTCGAGGAAACCACACCGTGACACTTTTCGCCGTCGAATCCTCCCGGTCGGTTTCTCCGTTTCGCCGACGACGAGCTCGAGCACCGACCGTTCTTTATTTCGCCGCGATTCGATGATTTAATGACCGGCTCCCGCGGTATCTGCTCATCTCGCTGCTTTAAAGAGAAACTCGTCTCCCCCGTTAACTCTAAAGTGGATCTTCGAGCAACTCCATTTAGCGGTGCTTTTTAACGAGTACCTTCCACGTATGTGTCTAAAGACGATATTACTATCTATCGATACTGAACAATACCTCAAACAATTCTATCGAACAGATTAAAATCTACGTAAAATTGAATTCATTAGTCTACGCCGATATAGGTGATACGCTTTACAAGGCCATCGGGGACGTCATCATCACGCAATCCATGATAACAAATATTCTAATTGCCTTCTGTGCAAGCACCAGCACACCCGAAAATGAAATTTGTACCATAATGGTTATTGTTTACATTATTAAACACGTTGCAAATTAATTTGGCAAATTTTTAAGAAAGAATGTCCGTAATAGTCGGAATAAGGTTTTCAGAGAAAAAAAATTGGAAAAGGTGTCCTAAAAAATGGAAAATTCGGGGAAACATGAAAGTGCTTTTTCTATGGGATTTCTGTGTGAACTCAAGACCATAAATCACGATTCGAAGAATGGATATGCATAATTCTTTTTTTGTTTTGCTCGTTACGGACCTGGAAAAGTTTTCAAGAAAAAAGATTCGAGACCACTACAAAGGAAAGTCGGAAAATTCGGACAAACTGCGAAAATCATAAGTTTTGTAAGGGTAATCGTTAATAGTTTTTCATAAATTCACAAAAAGATGACAAACAAATTTATTGAATTTTGTCGAGCACTTTGGTCCGCAGAACAATAGCGCGTCTGGTCCGCAGAAAAATTCGTGGAAACTTTCGCGGATCGTTTGATCGACGGCGGCCGGGAGCGTTCTGGCCGTTGCAGGTGGTAATAACTGAACGGCGGCGAATCGCTCGAAAACAAGTCGTAAAACCTAATTGTAGACACGACGGTCGTGTAGTCGTCGACCCCGGCCAAGCGCAGGCGCGCGTGCAGCCAGCCACACGAGCAACAGAGAGAGAGAGAGAAGGTCCGCACACGAATCGACACACCGGCGTGTACTCGTTATTGCCGGATGACTAATGTTTCGTGCCCATTAGTCATTCCAGCGCGGCTTAGCATTCTGCCGGTGCGGTGTGTGCTCTGGCCCCGGAGAGCAGCGTTCGCGAGAATCGATTTATGCGGCGAGTCTGGCCGCCGAGCCGCGCCACGCTGCTCGTACACGAATTCCAGGTCGAACGGGGGTGTTGCGCGGCGATTCGCTTTGCTATCAGCTTATCACTGTGAGAGGATTTGGGGAGGAGCGCGCCGAGTCGGGAAACTGGGTTTTCGAAGTCGTTGAACCACTACGTGGCTGGTCGAACTAGTAGTTGCCGAGTTCCTTGGATTTCCATAATTTTTGTGAGCTTCAAAGTTTCAGAGAATGGTTATTTTTGACTCCTATGCAGTTGGTGGTGATGTTGGGTCGGTTAAAGCAGCTAGAGCATTTACCGCCACTTGCGACACACACCTAGCTCCGGCGAGAGCAGCTAAGCCACGCCTATTTCTACTAATACATAGGTAATAGTACTATGGACCTATTTAGAGCAGTTAGGGTCACAGGTCTGGGAAGATTCAGCTGGATTCAGCAAGATTCCCAATACAACATTTAGTAGTATCGTGAAGCTATTTACAGAGTTCTAGCTCCGACGGGAGCTATAAAGCCACGCCCACTGGATGCACTGCATTCGGAAACAATAAGATAGGGATCATTAAAGTTTCCAGAAAGATTGTTTCTCTGCTATTATGCAGTTCATGGTACCTTGGAGCTATTTAGAGCAAGGAGAACGTTGATTACCCTGTGGGGCACAGTTCTGGCTCCTATGGGAGCAACTAAGTCACGCCCACTTGGGGCACTCCACCCACGAAAGATAAGATAGACGTCACGTTCACTGTGAACTTATCACCACCTGTCACATGATCGGTTCTATATACTTTACAACTATTGATTATTTTCTATATATATCTTTAGAATTGCTTTCTTCTGATTGGAAAGGCTTCAAGTTAAATTTAGAGTGTTCAGGAAGGTGATACAGGAATTTACAGAAGCAAACGGGGGATGCAGGGTCAGAATGGACTCGGGTCTGCGGGCGTCTCGATTACAACCGACACAGTTGCGTAACCGAACGCACAGTCGGACAATGTAAAAACGAGTGGCCTGTGAGACAGAGATAAAGCCCGCTCTCCGGGCCCGAGAGAGGAGAGTCCTCCTATCTAAAATCGTTTGACCTCCATTCGCG
Source organism: Lasioglossum villosulum (assembly GCA_963971365.1). Taxonomy (NCBI): domain Eukaryota; kingdom Metazoa; phylum Arthropoda; class Insecta; order Hymenoptera; family Halictidae; genus Lasioglossum; species Lasioglossum villosulum. The sequence continues at coordinate 47,391,230 of OZ020495.1, forward strand.
CTCTGGATGCACGCGCGCGCGCGGTCCTGCCTCATGTTTCTTCCATTTGAGAGAGCCGGTATCGCGCTATGAATAAATGGATCTCGATGAATTTCAAATGCCGGGAGCTAGGACCTTGTGCTCTAGCGAGAGAGACGATCTCGCTGAACCGATCGGGGATCCTGACGATCCAGACGTGTGCCCTGCGTATTGGATATTACTGAGCAACATTGCAAGATCGCGTTGAAGAACAAGACGAACTCCTAGAAGAAAATGCTTCGACGAATAAATTGATAAAAGTCGCTGGAGGAAGGCCCTTGGACCTATCAAGGAATCCTAGGGTTCACACAATTTTGAATGCTTTTAATTGCGTGGCAAATACATGAAATTCCAATGACATATCGTTCAATCGAAGGTCACAGCAGGGTGAAAGGGTGTTCGCAGGCTTTTTCAGTTAGCGGTGGGCTCCCGGTAGGCAAAGTGTTAACGAGCTTTGCGAAAATTGAGTTGGGGGCGCGACACAGCCGAGTCCCTTCGGGGATTAATCGCGGGTCGAGAAAGACTTACGGCCTGTTGTTCCGGCAGACCTATTTAATCCGAGGAACAAACAAGATGTATCCAGGCTGTCGGTGAATAATGGCGGCGCGCGTTGATCGCGAGTCGACGCGGTGGCTAGATATCCGCGAGGAACTCCGGGCCCCGTTTGGTTTATGTAACCCGGCCGGGAGCAGGGACATTAATGCCCGTTCCGAGCTGTGTTCCTGTCGTCTCCCGCATTCCCGGCAGCTGGCTTGCTGGCTGGCATTTTGCATGTGCAGCATGCACACGCACACTCTCTTGCATCCTTCACGCCGGGCTGGCCGCCTGCACTCCGGTGCACGCGTGTCCACTCCGCTCGTTGCGTACCCCGTTCAAGGACAGGACGCCCGCAGGACTGCATCGTATCGATCCAGCTTCGTTTTCGAATCGTTCCCTCAGTCCCACGGATTCACTATTTTCGACGGCCGATCTCGGTCACTGTCATCTCCATTATTTATTCACGAGAAAAATCGCTAGCTGCACTACCTCCCCATGCTGCACTGCTGCATTTACGTCGAGTCTGATCCCGGCTGCATTCTGACGCAGAGGCACTGCAGTGCTCCTCGCGAGGTGCTTCGTTTGACACTATTTTTCTCGATTCCTCACGCACAGTGTACAAACCGTTGACGCTAAATTTGTCCGTGTATCTCAGCAAGAAAAATTACTACCGAAAGACACGGCTTTGCTGAAGAATTGTTTTTCCCCGGTTCCTCGAACGGTGTTTCCTTATTACAAAGTAAATTGGCTTTGGAAATTAGTGGGACTTATTCAACCGTCGTCGTAATGTCAATAGCTGCGAGCCCCGAGGTTCTTTATTCACACCTCGAGACACGTACGATCGCTTATCGATGGGAATGTGCAACACCGTCACTTTTCCGCCGCGCCGTGCCGGTGTCAGCGATGACCTTGTCGCTTCAGCTATATCAGCAACGTGTTCACGCGTGCCGCGAGAATGCCGGTTAGAATTCCCGGTAATCGTGGATCGATAAGCCGGCTCGCATACTTCTCGCTCGGCCGCTTCGATAAGGGACCTATCAGGAGGAGTCATCGTGCTTTTTTAAATAACTGTCTCGATGAACTTGCCCGCCGACCTCCGGCCTGGCTGCGAGATCAACAGAGTTCCACATGGCCGTGACTCGATATTTTTGGACCTCAAGTTCGTATTAAAAACAATCTATTACTTAATATTTACAGTGCGTAACGTGGTGTAACGAGAGTCCTATCTCCAAGATGAATGATTAAGATGAAAGTTCACAGTGTGCCAAAGCGAAAGCAGCCCACTTTGCATATGCTGTGACGAAAGCCCCAGCACATTTTGAGAACCCTATATTCAAAGTTAGTTAACCGGATAAAGGTACACAGTATGTCTAGGCAAAAGCCCTACCTAAAGGATTGAAGCCCCGCCGACATTTGTCAAATGGAAAAACTCGCTCGGTCCCCTCTCAACCAGCCCATCGAATCAAGAAGGAATTTTCCGATTCAGTGTTCCACCTCAAAACGAACCATCAGCCGACAAAATCGGCTAGCCGGCTGGTTCTCTTATCAATGAAAATCGCGCGATCGTTCGACCACGCAAAAAAAAGGAAACGAAAAGTTCTATCGGTGACGATTAAACGGGTCGAGAGAAGCCGCGATTAATCGAGTAGAGTATAGAGTGTGGGTAGGGCGGTCTCTGTTTACCGTGGCGGGGCGGAATCGTGCAAAACAGCTGCGTGACACAGAAACGCGGCATGTCACCCGATAAAAGCGGCGGGAATAAGTAAATTGGAAACACACAGCTCGATTCCGTCGCAATAAACGATAAATGGCCTTGATCGAGGTTGAGCCGGTATACACGTACACAGAAAGAGAGTAAGAGAGAGGGATAGAGAGAGAAGAGGTACGGGTCGCGCTCGCGCGCGGGTGTGCACACGTGTACACGTGGCCGGGCACGCACACGCGCACGCAAACACGGCTCGAGGTAACGCTCACGTGCGCGCCGTGCACAAAAGCCCTTTGTACGTGCTCAGACCGGTGGACTATCGATTTTATCTGGTGTGCCGGAGCTGCTGCCAGTGTCCGTGGAACGCAGCTACTCACGGCCCCAGGTATTTCACCCCGTTTTCTGCACCTTTTCCCCTCGTTTAATGCACTTTCCATCGCCCCCTCTCTACCCCGAGATACCGCTCGTCTCCGCTCGTCTCCACCTCTGCGCCGCTTTTGTCCGTTTTATATCCACCTCGTTCCGTTGGGATGGATTTCATAGCGACCATAGGCTTCCGCGAGCCTCTCTCTTTCTCTCTCGGAACAATACCCTCGGCTGGTTAGCTCTGTTTGCGTTGCGCTTTAAAAATCCCCGGCCTTCCACGCTATCGTTTGATGATGCATCCCATTTACCGCATCTATTCCATTCGGCGCATCCCGGTGACTGTATCAGGGCAGATTGCTCCCTGGAGCGTTGCTCCTGGTGTCCACGATTCTAGGGAAAATATGTCATAGGAAAAAGGAGGAGGCGTGGCATCCTGGCTCCCAATCTCGAACCACGCATTCCAGAAGACAATCTGGACACGTTGCAGCTGGGATAATGATCTGAAGAGCAATCTCTGCCAAAGTTGATAAAGCTCGGACATCTGTGCTACTCTGAGTAGGCGTGGCCTCGTGGCCCCCGACCTCGAACGAACCGTACCTGAGGTCAATCCGAGCCAGTTTCAGACCTTCAAACCTTTTCTACTGTCAAGACTCGCATTATTCCACCGGACACCTTAAACTCTAAAGCAACTAGAGTTTACGAAGACCTCGACACACTCCCGCTAACTTGGTGCAAGCCCCGAAATAGGTTCGCACGTTCCCCTAAGTGGTTTCTGTTCGACATTCATCGCGACAAGTGTCGCGTAACGCGCGTGCACCCCGCGTCGAGGTTTCGCAACGCGATTTATGCAATCGGGCCGAGTCGGGCCGCGAGTTACGCGGATCGATTAAACCGTCGGTCGAGTAAGTTCCCGGCAAAAGAGGAAAGGAAAGGAAAGCGATCGGCGTGTGGGTATAATGTATGTGTGCCGCGATCGGCTGAGAGTGTGCACGTGCACGTCGCGAACTCGGTGAAAAGTTTCTTCCGTAATTTCTAGCCGATGCGATGCACGGCTACGACCGTAAAAGAGGGTTTATAGAGTCGAGGTTAAGAGCCAGTGACGTGTTCGAATGGGAATGGCGGTCGCCCGGCGAGAAGCATTGCTGTGTCTCGCTGGATTAACTCTAGAACGGCCACCGGATGGAGCGCGTCTAGAGAACGTTCTTTCTCTTACTCCAAAAAATTTCATAAAACTATTTCCCGCTGCTTCAACATCGCTTTTAACGCTAAACCTACCATTAAACTTGTAAAAACGGTTGGATATGACTTAATTGATTTCTTCGTACCTCCAAGATCGCTTTTAACACAATTATAAGAATGCTTGGAAATCACTGAATTGACTTTTTCATTTAAGATTACGAGGGCGCTTTCGAGGAAGTTCCCCCACTCTCTTGGACAACAGGTCGAGGCTGCACGTTTCTAGGGTTAACTGGCGCACACAACCTTCGCGGGTAATTGTAGGGTTGACAAACGTCTGGCTTGGCTGCCAGGCTACCTTCCGCCGAGTATTATCGGCCTTAGGTCGCAGGCGCGCGATCGCTTATGCATGAGCCGGGTTACGTTCACTCGGCAACTTTGATGGGCTAGCGCGCCTCCAATCATAAGTTCGCCCCGAAGAAACCGCAAAAAAAGAGAGGCGAACCGTACCGAACACCAACGAACGACCAACCAGCCAACGAACCGACCGACCGTCCGGTCGTCTAAGCGGAACAACTTTTTAAGTTCGCTGCCGTGTAATCGACTTTCGTGCCCTGCCAAAGCGAAACTTGTTCCTGCAGAGAACGATGCCACGCTGACCGAACTTCCATCGACCGTGCTCTTTTCAAAGCTGCAGGAAGAACTGGTCGTTAAGTGCCTCGGGACTCCGGACTCGCGATTCGTGAATCGGGGCTGCTCCGCTCCTCGAGTTCTTGGATCCTCTAAACCTTGCTCGACAAAATATAGTATTTTATCGATATAAGTCCACAACGGGTCCCATGGAAGTCACCGACACGGTTTTCACAGACAACATTTAACCGACTTCAGATTTGGCCGACAACGACTTTGACCGACAGTGATTTTGACCGACAGTGATTTTAGATTCGTTGTCGGGTTAAAATCGTTGTTGATAAAACCGTTTAGGGGAAGTTCGTGTCGGTGATTTCCATGTGACACTTATACGGCAGGAATACTATTCTTTAACTTTTACCGAACGCAAAAAAGGAGTCCAGTGGCCTCGGCCGTCGAGAAATGTAAACATAACTAACCCAATGACAAAACTTCTTTATTTTTCATTATTTTTTCATCGGAATTATATTTGCTATCATTTTCTTTAAAATCAATGCCACGAATATATTGGTGAAAGTTTCATAAAAAAATAATGATAAATATAGAAATTTTGTCATTGGATTTGTGTGGTCTCACCGATATACCCGAACCGTATGAAATCATACTTCTCGGCGATCAAGGCCTCCGAGCTTCACGGCAAGGGGTACACACCGCAATAGTGGGGATAGTTCTGGGACACTTATCCGCCAGATATTTGGGACATTTATATTTTACATTTTATATTCCACAGTTTCGGAGACCACCGATCTCCTAGAGTCTCGAGACTGGTAGTTTTGAGACCTTGAAATTCGTCGCAGACGGTCTCGAGGATGGTTTCGGCTGAGTCGTCGGGAACCGCGGGAAGTTTGATCGGCGTCTAGGAGGGTAACGAGTCCGTCAAGTCGTCGGAATTCGGGGAATCGGATTTTCTCGCGAGCTCGTTAGCCCGAACGGAAAGTTACCGGGCTCGTTAGCGCGCTTCTAATTTCGTGCCACGAGTTCCCCGTGCTTCTTGGAGAGGTTCTCGGAGATCGCGGCAGCCTTCGCCGGCATTCCGCGCGGATTCACCGAACCACGACCTTGACGGAGGATCCGCGCGAGCCTCGAGTTCCATGAAACTTGTGGGAGAGACTCGAATGGGATAGAGAGAGAACGTTCTCGGTTATATTGTGCTGCTCCGGGACCGTGCCATGACCTCACCAACACAACGCACCGTTTTCGAGGCGAGCCCAGAGTTCGAAGAACCAGCTCCGTTTGAACAAGAGAGAGAGAGAAAGCGGAGCACCCAACATTCTCTTTCCTCCTCTATATCTCCGTCTGTTCGTTTACGGTCTCGTCTTTCGACCTCGTCGCCAGCAAATTCACCTAGAATCGTCTACCTTGTCTCGCGCCAGCCGAGCAACAAGTCATTCGACCGCTAACGAACCGAGGCTCCGACGAAACCTGCGGCGCAACGACCGGTTACACAGCGTGGGCGGATCCTCTCGGCGCTTCATTGGAGACGATTCGTTCCGCGAAGCGATCGCTGACTCCTCTGATCACTGGGCCAGTCGAGAAACCGCTTTTTGAAAGCCCGTCGTAGCCCCGAGCTACGAATCTCCGGAGAAACATTTATTGGGAACTAGGGTAGAGACATTTCACCTCCTTGCTCTATCTGGTCTCTGTCATTCGTAGTTTCACGGAAGAAGAAAAGTTAATAACTTAAAACCCAATACGGTATTTTGGTACGATATAGTATTTGGTATATCTGGTACGATTTTCATTAGAAAAATGCCAGAAATATGGTCATCAAAGTCCCATAAAAAATAATGAAAAATAAAAAAGTTTGAAATTGGGATTAGTACGTCGAGGCCTCTCGAGCTCGGCTGTCCTTCTCTATGTTCAGCAAAGCTCAAAGAATAGTATCCCTGGCGTACGAATGACCGTGCTTAGACCCATGTTGAGGACTTGCATCGATAAAATACTGTACATTTTTTCCGACCAGCAATGTTCCTAATATCATATTATACCACTATACTGATATATCTCATACAACACTGATATATTTAGTAAAATCGACATTTTCCATAAAGATCCGCAGTGTGTAATACACAATGACACGAAACGCGAAGAATGTAGTTGGACATCTTGGTAGGCCGATTCCCATTGGAGTGGGAAAATGGGCCAGTTCCTCCGGGACGTTTATGAGGTTGGTTACCAGCGTCGGTCCGAGGAAATAAATAAATGAATCGTCGCGTGTATCATTTGAAAGCCCCGTAGGCCTTGTGTCGGGCAATTACTCTCGGCGGCGTCGAGCGGGCAATTTGATTCGTCCCACACGAGGAAGCGGGGAGACTTCTCTCTCTCTCTCCCTCTCTCGAGAAGGAGGAGAGTGATTTTCTTCGAATCGCCGGTGAAACGCAGGGCACTCTTCAGGGTTCTTCAGGCTGGTGTCTTCTTAGCGTCGAATCTGTTCCCGTTGTACTTGGCGGAAGGGCAGATGCACGGATCGTTATTTCCAAGATGGCCGACGCAGCCCGCACTCGCCACGTGACCATGCGTGTGTGCTCTCCGCTCCGTTCGCTCCTCTGCTCCGGTCTGCTTTGCTCCGAGGGGCAAAAGAGCGACGAAGACGGACGCGCCGAGCGAAACCGTACGGTACGCGCTCGATTTTCTTGTTGCCCTCGGCCTCCTCCGACGCGGTGCGGCGCGTTTTGCACGGGGAAACTTCGTTGCCGCGAATTCCTCGCCTCGAATTCCCACAACTGTCCGGTACGACTTTTTTCTCTCTCCCTCTTTCTCTTTCTCCTTCTATCTTCACCGTTCGGAGTATCTTGTTTCGCGTGGGACACCCATTGTGCGCCGCCGGAATACCAACAGGGCACCGACGACGCACGCCTGCCAGTTACACAATTCCAACGAACCAAACGAAACGATTCCTGCTCGCGGCGAACCTTCCGAACAGCTGCCCTCCGATTTCAACATTTTGACAGAGCTGTTCGATCCAAATCGTCAAAAGAACAGATCAATACTGTGCGCATAAGATCACGAACCGAGCATGAACACGACCGAAGTGAAATCTTTCTCGATGTCTCGGCTAAACCCGGCTTGCCCGAATAGCGTTTCACCTCTGAGCGTGATGGATCAAACTCATTCATTGTCCAGCAATGGTCTACGCGGTGTTCCTAAACAAATATTCACTTAAAAAAGCATCGATATAGGTGGGTAGCTATTCTGCAGATGAATGGCTGGAGGGCATCGGTCAGTCGCGTCGAACTACCGAGAAAATCGCTGCCCGTTATTGCCCGTTCCTCTAATCGCCAGTATCGATCGGTTGAGCCCGCGCGCGCGGTTCAACCGGCGAATAAATTTGCGTTGTTAAAGCGGAGCTGTTATACGGTGTCAGCAGCCTCTGATAAATCGTTTCATCGAACGGCCAGTCGTGGTACCGCTTCACGAGCTCGCCCTCGGATCGAGCACGCTCGAAATATTCCACGACGTCGTTGCACTGCGGCGCTTCCGTGTTTCGATCGCCCCGATACATCTGGGATCCATACCGCCGAAAATATGATTCTTCGAGGAAACAGGCTTGTTAACGCTGCCTCGTAAACCCGGGCATTGGATTTCCCTCGGTTGCGAGGAGATGGGATTCAGGTTTCTTGAAATAGAGAATACTTTGCCACAATCAATGGAGTGCTCTCCTGAATCTAGGCTAATACTGTTGAGCTCTAACACCGTTGTTTAGGGTATTCTTCAGCCGATAGTGGAGGTGAGATTTCGGAACTACCTCTCTCAAAATGTGGTTCTAAAGCACATGGTCTTTTCAAGGGCAAAACTTATTTTCAGAAATTTTTTAGTGAAAATCGACTTCCTTGGTTTTCACAGTTAAACTTATCCCGTTCTACTATTGTCAGTATCAACAGGTGTAGATCAGATCACTATCATCTGGCTTCTTCTCTGACTCGTATTGAATTTATTGATGATCCTGAGTGTAGTTGCATAGAGGGGGACGAATCGCTGAACCATGTTTTGTGGCAGTGTAACTTGTACAATAAAGAAAGTTATATTAATAAACTCCGTACAATTGACTTCTAGCTGCCAATGGATGTCTCCATATTAATAGTCCAACCTAATATTAATTCTTATGCCTTTATTGTAATATTTATGTTTCTTCAGTATCCTATTCCGTTTTGTAATTTTTATATTCTATGCTGTATGTATTTTATTCTATATGTATTGCATTATAATTATGTTGAAAAAAATCTCATATGAGATTTTCTAAAAAAAATGTGGTTCTAAAGACCAGATGCTTTGCGGACAAACATTAATTTTTTCAGGGTCGATATTGACGGACATTTAGGAAGCAATACAAATTTATTAGAAATCGGTATGAGAAAGTCTAGTTTTTCGTGAAGCGTCACTAAATTTCTCGATCCAGCCCATTGTGCACCGTGAGCTGCCTCCGAGGGACAAGGATCGAGTCAAAAGACCGTTGTCGTCGTTGTACCTTCGAAGAACCGTGTTTTCATCTTGGATAAGAAACTGTTGTATAGCTGGCAGTTATTCTAGACCAGATAACAAGCTTCTTGATCTAAGAGCACCGTGGGCTCCCTCCGAGGGCCTGGCCTCAAGCTATCCAAAAGATCCTGCACTGTTCCGCGGATGATCGATAGTCCTGGCAGACCGGTCCTACCAATCAGAAAGCTGCGGTACTACATCTTCGCGTACGTCGTCCCTGTTTTCGAGTATAATCGGGCAAGTTGTTGGCGGAAAAACCCGCCGAAAAGTTAGCCCATTAAGCAGCCGGTGCGCTGTGGTGGATTCCGTGCGCGTTGCGTCGGCGCTGTCAGCTACCAAGGGGGAAAAAGTCTCATGTGTGCACCAGCCTCTCACGCACACGCTTCCTGCATTGTTACTTGGTATGGATCGCCGACGAACGAGCCCCTTTTATTATTACCATTTGTTGCCGCGTACGTGTTTCCTGCTACGTCGCCAACACACCAGCGTACGCTCCAGCATAAAACTCTCACTGTCTCTGTTTCTCTTCTTCTTCTGGCCTCTGGTCGTACGCGCTCCCTAGCCTCGCGGCCTTCGTGCTGTTCTAGCCTCTCTCTCACCGCCCTTTTTCTCCTTCCTCGTTTCGCCTCGAAGCTTTTCACCGACGTATACGCGACGCCGTCCATACTAAATGACCCATATATTCCGGGGCCCGGAATGTTTCGGAAAAATAACGCAGGACGTCCTCGTTCGGAACAGGCATTTTTCCGTCCGTACGCCATTGGAGCGCGTGGTATCTTCCACGCTCCGGAAACCGGCATTTAAACGCGCACGCCCGAGGCAATCGGATTTGTTTAGGCTTCCGGGTGCTCGGTGCATGCGCCCGAAACCCTGGAATCTTCCTGCGAAACCACGGCCTATTGTTGTTCCAACGACAGCCCTTTAAAGCAGTTTAAACGAACGATACTTCTTCACTTTTTATCCCAGCGTCGTCGATTTCTGTTTACCAGTTTTAATAGATTATCTATTAAAATTATCTATTAAAATGATTGAACAAGCTGCAGTTCAAATTGTGGACCAAGGGTACGAACGCCTATGTAGATCCTGTAGCTTGCAACTGATGCAGGGAATTTTTCTATCGCATAGAAATCCGCAGTCTGATCACGAGCGTCGGCGAAGCGTGTCCGAAGCAGCAGAACGATCCTGGACGCACGAGGAAGAGCGGGAGTAATTTTGGCTGGAGATCAGCTCGGGTTTGGGTCACGACCTTCCCCTGCCAGCCTTGAACGAGTCCCGTGGAGCACACCCCATTAAAAACTCTCCCCTGAAACTCGAGAGTCGAGTAGCTGCTGTCGCTGGGAGGAGAGGTCCTCTCGCGGGGTTCTCGGGTTTCGAAAAGCGACAGAAACGTAGACGACGACTGTCGCTGTGTGTCGCGTGACCGGTCGGTCCTGTTCGATCCGCTCCAACCTGTCGCGACCGGTTCGTAGTGGAAGAAGAAGTTCGCCGAGGACGACGACCAGCGACTGACGAGGACAACGACGAAGACACGTTGCGCTTCCTCGCCGCTTTCTTCTTCCTGGCTGGCTGGCTGCGACTGAATGGCGAATCCGCGCGAAGGAATTCTTTTGTTCCGTCATTCATTGTCAGCCTGGTTATTATGTAATGGCCGGGGGAGAAGGGACGAGCAAGCAGCACGAACCCGGGTTGTTCCCCGGTCTCACTCGCAGGCATACATACACATAGACAGAGAGAAAGAGAGAGCGCGAGAGAGAGAGGTTGGCCGGGGCTTATCGATTCGTACGCGCACGGTGTGCAGCGTGTGCAGCAGTTCTCGCACGGGGAACGAGAGAAAAACGCGCCGAGGAAAAGGAGCTAATTGATCGCGCCGCAGAAAACCTGTCCGCCGACGGTCACCGCTCGCCTCTCCTCGTCCCATTTCGCGTTCTGAAACAGCCACGTTTCCCACAGGCCGGGGATCCGGGAAAAATCATACCAGCGCCGTGCGCAGCATCGATTTTTCTGCCCCGCGTGTCTGCTGGCCAGAGAGATGACAGCGGAGCTAATGCAGCGAACACGGATTCCGGATAGACCGGGAATGGTTAGCTGAATGTACTGGTCAGAGTTGGAGACGTTAATCTGACGACAAAAATCTCAGGAAGAATGTCCTGCTTGCGCCTAGTATGACTGCCAAGAAACACTTCGTTTTTGAGGATTGCTACCTGGCTGTAGATGAACTAGATGGGATGGGCAGTAGGCTTGTCGAGAGGGATTTCTGTGAGTTCTTGTTTGAAGCTAGATTTAGGATCGGAATTCTGATGTGTTGATGTATCATATTCCCGGTCTACAGACCTCTCAATGGAGGCTCGTCGTGAGCTTATACCGGAGCACAGATGCAATTCTAGGAGTCCACATTAGCCGAGTCCCATTCCTGCTTCTACCTTTGATCATAATGCTTTGAGGATTGATTGAACCCTCGGATCAGTCGGTAAATCGTTCAGAAATACGAGGAGTCCAATCACAAGTGTATCTCCCGACCAGAAATTTTGTGCGAGATCTGAATGAAGATTGAACCGGCTGGGACAGGTTCGAGGCAGCCGAGAATCATTAACGGAGCCTTGGATTGAGGTGTGTCGACGTCCGTCGAGCAGCGAGGCGTCGTGGAGTCGTCTGTTGCGAGAAAACGCGGAGGCGTCCGGAACAAGAAGAGAGGGATCGGTTGCGCGCGATGCAACACGGAGAACGGGGAAACGGAGGATGAAGAGGATGACGAGTAGAAGGTGGAGGAGGCGGAGGAGGTGGTGCACGGAGCCGGAGAAGGTGAAGGAAGAGAAGAGAAGATAGGAAAAAAGCAGCTCGTTAAGGCATGACCTTTAGCGGCGGGAACGTGGGAGGTTATAATACACTTAGTGCACGGTTTCGTTTATCGTCGAGAGAGCCGTGGAGGTTTTGTTGCGCTATGAATGCAGGTCGTAGCGGGCTGTACTCGCTCGACTTTGGGGGGAGGAGAGGTTCGAAGCGGGGAGGGGAACGGGGAGAGGACGGCTGTACAGGGTCCTCGGGGTTGGGAGGTGAGGGGAGAGTGTTCGGGTCGAGGGACGCGGAAACGAGACGAGCAGACAGCGGCGGAGAGGGTCGATGGTGGGGGCGCACGGTTGCACGTGCATACAGGGTGTCCTCTGAGTAGAATCCATCAAACATGCATCGACGATGGAAACCATTGAACCCCCGCCCAGCCCTCGGAGGTGAACGAACACTAAAGCCTCGTTCGAAGAAGAGGAGAATCGACACAGAGGAAACATTGAAAATTTATTTCGGAGGAACTGTTTCTGTTAGAGGGAAGTACGGAGGAGGATGTCATTTATCTGGAGGACACCCGTTAGAATGCGTGCTCGGGAGAAAGAGAGGAGAACACACAGCGACGATGAACTGCCACAGCGGGCTGTATAATACGAAGAAGGGAGACGAGGAGAGGCGGCGAGAGAAGCGCGAACCACCGGGAAAAAGAAGGACAAGCGAGGAACCGAGACGAGAATAGAGAGGGTGGACAGGCGAGAGCAAGAGAGGGAGGGAGAGAGAGAGAGAGAAACGGGAGGTCAAAGGCCTCCGTGTAGCGCCAATGTGCCATGAGTAACCACCGGCTGAGCCACTCCACTCCACACAGCATTGGCACCACTACAAACGCTTTGCGAGTCGCTCTCCCTCCGTGCTCGTCGATAACGTATTCCTCTGCATACACATTCACACGCGCGCACGCACAACTGCATACGTTGATGCACATACATAGCCGAGTGCACACGAGCGCGCACGATGCATGCATCGGCAGACGAGAAACCAGTTACACACCTAGCGATGGGACTAATTCGATGATCCTCCGGCATACCGAACTTGATATATTCGCAATCTATCCACGCCTCGTTTCACGACTATGCGGACTGCCTGCGCGGGCACGTTCGATGAAAAAGTAACTCGAAGAGCTGACGCGTGCCCTTGGAACGAGTCGCATTCGATGCTGCGCTTTAATTCCCGGAATTTCATCGGGAATGCACTTTGCACTGGAGGATCATGCGACATTTCATTTTGAACGGTTTTTGGTCTCGTGTTGAGCAATTTTGCGTGTCCACTTTTCAGCCTGGGCCAATAGGAGTTCGATGATTGTTCCAATCTGTCCATTTCAGTTTGATTCATGATCACCAGATTCAATAATCGAGCAAGTTATTCTCAAGCAAGGGTTACCCCAAGCGTCATCGAACATTCTCAAACGTTCTCGGACATTTTTTTGGACAGACTTGTAGGAGCCATCTCCAGCCGATGAAACTTGCTTCATTCCGGGTTCCATCGAGCTCGAAATGAAGCGAAGACTACCTCAACCCAGCTGAAGCTAGCCGAAGACTCCAAAAATCTGTGACCCACATACGAGTTAGCATAGACTGACAAGACGCTTTCAGCAGAAAGTGCGAAGCTTCCTAGATAACTTGACGAACGCGAGCTTCGATTGGGTAGCAGAGGACACTGGTGGCGAGCCCCGGCATCGTTCCCATCGCTATTTCCACCGAGCGCGTAGCGGAGAAAGGACGAGACAGAGAGGATCATCAGCGGAACAGAGAGAAAGATGAGCAGAGAGATACCGGGGAGAGCACCTCCTCGGTTCGAAAGACGAGAACGCATGCGCGTTTGCACGCTCGGGAGCGCATTTAAGCGTCTCCCGGGGACGTGCGCTCCCGCGAGCAAGAGCGTTCCCCGCATTTACGGGAGCTCGTATGGCGTCCAGCCGTGTCGCCCACCGGTGGGGGACAACGCCGGGGAATATAATGCGTGTCCCGACCCAGCGAGCGAGAATGAAGGCAAGAGTGTTTTCTGGAGAAGGTCAACGGTATCGGGCACGAAACGCCGCGCTGCAGCGAGCTGCCACGAACAATGCCGGCCGGTAAATGCTAGAGACCAGCCTAGAGTCACCGATCCTCCATGTCCCACGATCGACCTCCTGCCCCCCGTATTTCTGTCCACCAGGCGATAATAATGCTCGACCTTTTCAAACTTTACGCGTAACTTCAGCGAGGGCCCTTTGCACCCTGACTCTAGCCGGCGGGAATAATTCATCGGAATTGTTCCGCAAACTGGTTCTCGCAGATTCCAGGAAGATCGAGCGTGGATACCGTAACTGAATCATGCAGCGACAGAATCGTTCTAAAATTACATTTTACGATCTTGTCCATGTTGACAGACTGAAAATTTGGATCGATGCGTTCCTGCTGTTTTTACGAAGATGAATTTCTACGAATGTAACATGATGTTAATGCGGAGCAGCCGTTTCGGGACCTAGAAGACGTTAACTGGAACCCATTAAAAGATTCCACGGGTGTTCGGGTCCCTTGAACGGTGAGCCGCAGGACTTGCAGAGGACAATGAGCTGATGCGACCGGTGCAGAGGGTCGAAACGATCGTTGCTCGCCTGGGCATCGATCCGTGGCGGAGCAGGAGCATCAGCGAACGCACGCAGGTGAATTCTCAACGAGATTGGCCGAACGGTAGCCCGGCGCGGCGTGCCGATTTAAATATCTTTCTTTTCCACATTTGCAAACAAACGCGGCGCGGCCACGTCCGCAGTTTCCAGCTCGTCGCTATAAATTATTCAGCCAGCTATATCTGTCCCCGGGTTGTTAGATAGGAATCGTTCCGTGCGACGCGGCAGAATCTCGTTTCTCGCTTCGAGTTTCCTTTCCCCTCGATATATGTGGTACATACATGCTCGGTACGTATAGAAGCGAGCACAGGCGAGCCGAGCAGAGCGGTGCAGAGCGGTGCAAAGCGGAGCGAAGCAGAGAGACGTGTGTATACGTCTACCGTGCATGTACGCGAGGAACATCCTCTTCTCTCGTCCTATCTCTCGCGGCTCCTCTCTTCTCCGCCGCGCGGATATACCGTTAGGATAACAGGCAACGACCCAGATCCTCCCGGAGGACCGGCGCCTTCGAACGAGCATCTTTTCCACTGCCGAATACGAGACGCACACGCGACCCGGGATCGTCTTCCTCGTGGAACGCCTGGTGTAGGTGAAAGCGTAACGAAACACACGGCGTTTCTGAAGCAGAGAGGATGCAACGGGATGCTGAGACGCTCCTGCCCGCAACGACCTTTGCCCTGGTTTGCTCGATGCAGCGTTATCCCTTTCAAGATTAATTTTCTGCGCTAGCAGCAGATCGAGGACTCGAGGATTCGAGACTCTACGTTCTACATGCCCTGAAAATCTAGCTGCGGTGAGCGGGTGACTCTGTAACCTGAATTTTCCTCTTTCTCATCGGATTGAGCGACTAATAGTTCAGCATAGAGGTCTACCACTGACCCAGATTATGCATTTTCTAAAAATCTGTGGAAACTTCTTTTTTTATGAGAATGATCGAATTCTAGTCTTCCACGATGATCCCTTGGATCCATTTTCTCGACTCGGGGCATGGCTCGATGTTGTTCCACCTGCCTCGGTTTAATCGATGCTCCTATTTGCATGGCGACCTTCGTTAGAGGATTACGCCGAAGAACCCGATACGCGCAGCACGGTCAACTTTCTTGGAGAATCAATCGAACAGAAAAAACGCTACACGATCCCGATTAGTTGCACGAGGAAACCTGTGAAAGACGCGAAGAGCGCAGCACGAGTCCATCAATGATGGCCCCCACTAGTCCTATTTCTAGTATCCTGGCTGAAAGTAATCTTATCCCCTTGGAGTTTAGGAGAAAACAGCTCTGTCGAATTTACGCAGCTAAATTGTTATCTACACTCAATAGTTATGTTAAAAGAAGAGACCAGGTAGTTATCACCCGACCTCCCATTGGCCACACTGACTGCACCCACCTATACAGAATTTTGAAAGATCCCCTTCCCGTTTGTACTCGATGTAACACTCCACTCTCAATACAACATTTCATCCTGCAATGCCCCCCTTTCTCCTTCCAAAGAAGACGCTTGGCTATCCCTAATGTTAGGACGGTTGCGTCCGAAGGCGAATTACGCCACCTGTCGCGATCCCGAATAATCAGCGGATCGCATTCGATTGTCTTCCCCTGTAGCTCTCTGTAGCTCTAGTGCGTCACACGTGTCTTGCTTCATTCCGTAATAGAGTACATTTATATATTATTGTAATATTTTGGGATTTTGGAAATATAAGTGGTGAAGGATTATTTCGTTGCGAGTCTTACACCCACACCCACATACACAACACCTAACAATTAAATTAATTTAATTAAGCGATTAAATTAAAATTTCTAAAATCACCAAAATTTTCCACATGTAATCTTGTACATACGTAACAACTGCAAATTGATTTCCCCACAGTATACCTATAAATATGTATATCCAAGTATAAAGTTATAATATTGTAATGAAATGTCATAATCTTTGTGGTCGCTAATGACCTTGATGTCGATGCGACCTGCATAAATAAAAAAAGGAAATGATGGCCCCGATTCATCGACGAGCAAGCATCGCGGGCAGGCTTCGCCGTGCAGGTTGTATTAAACGCAGGTATCAGGACAATTATTATCCCAACCGATGATGGTTTCGATATCGCGCGGTTACGTCGGCCTCGTTCCGGCGATAATGCCGATCGATCGATCGATCTGGCGGGATCGATCGGGGTCCGTCGTCGTGGAACGAGCGAGGGGACCGGCGCGGGGCGATGACGGGACATTACGAGCCCGCGTGAAAACCAGTAAGACCTGTCAGCGAGAGCCGCGGGACGAGAAACAGGTTCTCGTCGAGGTCCGGCCTGCGGAACCAGTTCCACTGGTTCGACCGGTGAAAAACGGCCTCGCCGGTTTGTGTCTTTTTTGCCCCCGCTCTGCTCAAAGGCCCTCTGCCACCCCCCGTCCCATACTCCTTGCACGCTATGCCCCCCTTTTGCGAACAGGTTCAATTTGAATATCGTGAACCGATTATCCCCGCGGATGGTATCGGTGTGTGCCATCTCGTGCCGGCAGCGGGGTGACGACGAAGAGGAGAGGAACGTGGGAGGGTGAGGAGAGGGTCGAGTCCGGTAACTGTAACCGCTTCGGCAGCTTCGGAACGTGTTCCGAGCGTTGTGGGGGCTTGAATGAAATTCAATTCGAGGCGTCAGCCGCGTCTCGAGACGCGGATATGCGAACGGGCGCACGTTAATGGCGCAATTTGCTCGGGCACCGTGAGTTCGCTCGCGCGCGCGCAACTCAGACCAACATAGTCAAGCTACAACTATTCGAGCCGCGTTTAATTGTCCCGGCTTTTGTTGCGCAAAGAGAAGAACAACCTCTTTAAGAACCGATAGCGCGACTCCGATTCTGATCAACCTGCAGCGCATCTACCCACCGTCTCCGATGATTTTTGGATTGCTTATTTTCAGCATTTAATTTTCGTGTTATTCGCTGGAGATGCACAACTGCGAGAAATTGTCTGGGAATTAATTATAACGGACATTTCTTACAGTCTCGCAAGTTAGTTAACATCAAGGTTTGGCAAATATTAGATCATAGTGAAATGTTATTGTCTCTTGTAATTTCTAAATGTAATTGTATATGTTCTAAATGTAATTGTTTCTTTTCTCTCGACGCACACACCTGAGCTGTTTGTATTCAATTATTATTGTAATACAGCAATTTCTAGTCGAAACGAAAGTGAAACTGGACGCTTTCAGGTTGAACCATTGACATCTGATATCGCAAGAATGAGGAATATCAGCGTAGAATGAAATTCATTAAATTTCTACGCGTCCAATAATCATCGATGTTCTGTAGCTGCACCATCGGCTACGATCAACCAGATAATATTCACCTGCTACGTGATAACACTGTCGTCGGAATACTTTTCAACCTTGGGAACGAGCTCGACCAGTCGTTCGACACAGCTGCCCACCGATATTACCGATGTCTTCTGTATCCGCTCACGGATTTATCGCGATGCTTACGAGTTAATCGAACGCTGTTGCTTCTGGTTAATTGAATCCCGGCGTCGGCCACTGGTAATCGATTCTATAACCTTTCTCGGATTGGCTTGGGAGCAGGCTGCAGCTACTTTATGCAGCTCTTTGCTTTTGTTTTGCCCGTTATGTGCGAGCAACGTGTGTGCATTTATGGCTTCGCGAGAGTACAAGCTGTAGTAGAACCTGATGCTATATTTTCTCATTTTCTGTTTGCTCGGGGCGTTAATATTATGAAAGCGTGTGTGGATTCGATTAATTTTTTCATCCTCTAAGAATGTTACACAACTGAATGTCCCTTCTTAGGTCACCGATATATTAATTTATGGTACCAAAGTCAGAACTTGTACAATTTCACTGAATTGCGGTACACACCTTTTGAAAATTGCTTAAGCTACGTTTAATTAGATTTCGTGCGATCTTTATCCATCACAGTATGTATTGAATTACATCCCTGTAGTTTAGATAATTCGTCGCGGTGGTAGGATTAGAGTTGATAAAAAGCTGTATCTAAGCTTTTAAAAAGCTGTATTTCACTGAATTACGGTACATACTTTTTAAAAATGGCTACTCTACGTTTATTTAGATTTCGTGCGACCTTTATCACAGTATGCATTGAATTACATCCCTGTAATTGAAATAATTCGTCGCGATGGTAGGATTAGAGTTGATAAACGGCTATATCTGTGACGCGAGTGACGGCACCTTCTATTTTGATCTGAAAATCCCCGAATTGCGGCCGCATCGATCGGATCTCTCTCCTCCCAGCACTGAGAGATCGCGGGGACGAGTGTGCGTCGATCGATCGCAAAGTATTCCGACATCGCGTGCTGCTGTCTGCGAATCCGAGGGAGAATAATATCGGTGGCCTTTGGTCGACGTGCCGGCTGATTTGTTCGCCATCCATCCACGTCGCCTTTCATTATCTTTAATTACAACATGTCCGCGGCGACAACGATTTCTGTGCGTGTGCGTCGTCGATAATCGGGAGCATCGGGGCCGATCGTTTTACTTTTCGTTGCGCGCAGCCCAAAAATAAGCGACGACCCGGTCGCGATCGTGAAAGGGTTATCAGTCGACGCTATTTGTAAAGGTTCTCGCGACGATATGCTACATCCGATAATATTGGCTAGCGAGGTGCGTGCTCGACGCGCACGCCCGCAACTATAGGCGTCGTGAAAACAATCGCGAGTGGTTTTTGCTCCCCACGGCCTTTGGTCAATACAGCAGGTTTATTTTCTCGCGGAACAACAGGCTCGATATTTTTCCAAAATACTCGTCGATATTCCTGGCCTGTTGACCGAACAATACCGCCGCATTGTGCGGCGCTCGTACGGATCCGAAAGCACTCGCGATCATTCCGACAATAAATTCCTTTGTAAAAGTTTGTGGAGATCGACAGTGAAACAGCATGCTCATCTTTCTACTGTTCATTTAACCCTTTGCACTCTGAGCTACTTTAACTAAAAAAAAATTAAACATTTTTTCCTACCTGGAATATTTCCATTCGCTATGATTTTAAAAATTGTATGGATACGATATTGATATACCTTATACAATACCTAACTGTTCAGTAATTGATTAGATACCCATGTATTTAATAATGTATACAATATTTTGAATAATGGTACAGCAATTTTTAATGGTGCCTCAGAGTCACCATTAGAGTGCTAAGGGTTAATTTATTCGTGCGAAATTGGGCGATTGAGAATTGAGCTGACACCAATAGCAGCCGCGTTATTCAGGTGGCCTGTTTCTGGCGCCTCACCCTGTATAAATGTCAGACAGAAGAACTGAAACTGATCGTGTGACGGATAGCAGACTTCGGCTCGCGGTAGGAAACAGTCAGTGGCGTAATTGACAATTATGGCCGGCGACTATCTAATCCAGTCTCCCGATACGATCTGTTGTCCCGCGAGTCCTTGGCGCTCGCGATTGTTCGGTATGCGTCTGAACGCGATCGGAAACCGCGCGTAGGATGAATGTTTCGATAGCCTTGAACGAGCTCCGTTCTCA
Organism: Lasioglossum villosulum; assembly: GCA_963971365.1. Taxonomy (NCBI): domain Eukaryota; kingdom Metazoa; phylum Arthropoda; class Insecta; order Hymenoptera; family Halictidae; genus Lasioglossum; species Lasioglossum villosulum. The sequence continues at coordinate 47,411,138 of OZ020495.1, forward strand.
GCGGCGCACGCTTTCCGATGTGCGTATATCGTCGTGACCTTTGGCCCACATCCTGCTGCCTTAATCGCCGCCCGGAGAGAACAACGAATTCGTTTCCTCGGGAACTACAGCGCGCGCGGAGTCGGGGAACCGTATCGCCTGATGGGAAACGGTGTATGCACCGGCCGGTGCATGCTGGCACCCGTATGCATTGTCAACGCGCGATTGCAGCGTCGGTGGTTTTGACCAACCTCAAGGTGATGCACTCGCTGCAGAGGAAATGGTTCAAACACGCGTCGGCACAGATAATCGCTGAAAAATTCGGAGTGACTCGCGCGCCACGACTCAACGTCATTGATTTCATTATGTTTGACAATTTTACAATAAGAAGTAAAGCTTTGGATACGTTCACGCTCGTATTTCAAGCTAATCTTAATTTTCCCAGCGATGTTTCACGAACTCCATATGAAAAATGGTATCAAAAGTTTCAGGTGATAGCGCCGACGGCCGCCATACTGGAACTCCGAACTGTAGGAGTGCGCACGACTCTGCACGGACTGGAGTAAAGCTGTTAACTCGCGAGTACTAATTTCCCTGAAGTTCCTCGAGGGTGTCGTGAATATTATTCGATAATAGAAACGCGGAGGATTATTTTGATTCAAGTTCGAGCGCTCTCTTGAATAATTCCGGAGGGACGCGCACCCCAATGAACCCGAGGAACTTTCTTGAATGGCTGATATATGTATAAATGATTCCGGGCTTTCAGCGAGGCGTAGGGCGAGCGAAAGCGAAGAAAGGGGACCATGGGCATGGACGAAGAAGTGGTTTCTTTCGCGCGGGCATGGTCGGGCTCGTGCGGCCCGCCGTCTAAAAATAAACGGCGCAATTTTAATAGCAAGGACGACAGTTTCCATTGCGAGGGATGCGCGATAAAAGAAGAGGTAAAAGCAGGAAGCGGATGAAGCCTCGGCGTACATAGTGCGCGGCGCTGTAAAGTTACGTTAAAGGCCGGTTGTAAAGCTTGCGGAGGCACGCCGTGCGACCGTTGTTTGTGTCATTATCGACGTCGTATATCGAGTGGCGCAGGGACATTCCAAAGTATACGCCCGATAACGGGCAGCTGTTCACGAGCACAGGCCCCAGAAGAGGGGAGCGATAAACCCGGTGAAAACGACGGGTATTACACAAACGTTTCAACTATCCAAACTTTCTGGGGAATCTTCTCGGGTCTACAGCTTGCTTCCGCCTCTCCCGCCCCCGCTATCAAATAATCGTTCCGTTGTCCGTCGTATCTACCGGCTGAAGCCTATAATCGATTCGGACACCGCTAGGAAACACTCGTTTCGTTCTGGCTCGGCTCCAGAACGCCACAAGCAAATTGATCTCGGGCGGGCCAAGCGTCGCAAATTCCCGATGACAGCTTCACTCTCGTACCTCTATTAGACCATCATACCTTTCTTTAGACTCGGATAATATTAAGTCAGATGTTATTCCGAAACGCTACAAGCTTCGAGTCAGCGATTGGTGATCCTGGGATGAAACGTTTCCCGATCACAATGGACGTTGATTAGAAAAGGCGCGCTCGAAAAAACTGCAGGCTTACGCCGCGTCACGGGACACGCAAGGGGATTTTTCCATAAACGAACGGAGCCGCGACAAGAATCGATGATGTCACAGTCGCACGCCACTCCTCGATTAAAAAAAGAAACGCTTATCGCGATTTCACGGAAGCCTCTCGTGCGCTGATGGGTTATTAAAAAAAAGAAATGCGAAACACGAGACCCCGATCTCCCGTGGATCGGGAACGCTGCGGGACGCGGGAAGAAAAAATTAAATGTCCCCTCGGCCCCGAGTATCACGGTAACACGAGGCTGTTAAAATTGCTCGTGATAGCGCACACGGTCCAGCTGTGCCACGACCGATGAAGCCGTGTGTACAATGGGACAACGAAGGGTGCCACCGAACGATGTGTAGAATCATGAGAACATGGTGGCTGAGGGGGACACTGGGAGGAGGGCATTCTGTTTCGGGCGCCCCAATGAGTTTGACGCGATGACGCGATGCATTCCAGAGACGAGGGTGGAAAGGCTCGCGTGTCTACGCTGGTCGGACCCCTCTTTTCTACGGTCCCCCCGCCCTCGCAAACCTTGCTGACTTCTTTCGGTGACGGTCACGGCTACCTGCTACCCTCCAGATGCGACAGAACGCCGCACGGAACCCGATCCCGCTCGACTTTCCTTCCCTCGACCAGGCGAATGTTGCGATGCGTTCGTGGCACAGGTCGAGGTAGGCATTCGGTACAAAAAATATATAAAAATACTTTTTAAAAACCACCCTTATATTAAAATACACTAAAAAGGAGAAAATAATTTTTTTAGAGATTAGTGACTATAAATAAAAGCGTGGAGCGGTAAATTATATCGACGCAATTTTCGTGGACGCTCCACGCTTTTATTTATAGTCACCGATGTCTAAAAAAATTATTTTCTTCTTTTTAGTGCATTTTAAAATAAGCGTGGTTTTTAAAAAGTATTTTTATTTATTTTTTTATTTTCTTCTTTTTAGTACCTTAAACCTGGGTAAGTTTATTTTGACGGATGCTCGGTACTGACGTGTATGAATCGACCTTAATACGAAAGAATGGGCTTTACAGGAATTTGGTCATCCACGATTACAGGAGTATCATTCTTCAGTTATCAAGGTGGTTCAAGGACAACAATTGAATTCGTTGGAATTCGTTTGGTCAATTTGATTCGCAGTCTAGATTTTCAAAGAATGGACACTTTCTCTCCCGATTTCGTGATCGGTGAAACGAAAGCAAACGTCACGGATCAGGAAGATCAGAGCGCGATCATGCTTGAGCTGGCTCGGGCCTGGCGATACGCAATAGCCCAACCGAGTCTCATTTATCTCTATAAGTGGAACACCTACTCCAGCGATCTCGTGTCCTAGGTCAGCCTATAAACTTTACAGCCGTAATTTATTAACTCCCTGCGCAATCACGCGTGAGAGGCGCTGTCAATGAGCAATAAACGGGCGACGTCAGGTTATGGATCTAGCTGCGAAGGACTTTCGGTCAGCTGCTAACGGGATTACCATCCTGGTAGTCGATCCATGAATAATCGACAGACTACGTTCAGAAAAAAAGAAACAGAAACCACGGGAGTCGTGATGTCCATTAAATGCTGCAGATGGAGGAGCTTGGGGAAGAATTAGGGGACATGTGACTAAGAGGTTCGAGGAAAACGAGACCGGCCAGATGCGGCTGAATGAAGTCAGCGACTCGGGAGAAGCCCAGATGACACTGGATTCTTTTCCAGAAAGGGAGACCTTGTCCAAGGAACGTTCGGAGGATCCGTGGAGGCTGTGAACCCATTTTAAGATCTCTTTTTGCTGGATCATTTACGATCAAAATAGGTCCAGTGAGTCAAAAAACGATTCGCTCACTCTTAAAAAGGCGATAACTTCTTAAATATCGTACCATAGGATTTGAACTTTTTCTAGAAGCTAGAGCAATTAGTTTTGTAAATCCGTGTCAATTAAACATATTCTGAAAATTTCGTCAAAATCAGTCAATGTTGCAATTTACGACATTTAAAAAGTTATCGCACTTTCAAGAGTGAGCGAATAATTTTTTGACTCACTGCAGCTATTAATTGTACACAGCGGAGCCATTAAAAGAATCGAAGGATATCGACACATCACTTTCGTCTGCACTAGCAGCAAAGGATGAAGCAAATTTTTACGTGGCTTCAGTGTCCTGTAATCGATGAAGAAAATGTTTATTTTCTCATTCGAGATGTAAAATACTCGATGAAAAAAAATTAGCAAGCAGCTTGTCAAGATGGCAGGCCGCGATGAGGCTAGCTGCGCCCCCGGGGACTAGCTCCTTGCTCCCGGAAGCCTGGGACCCATTCCTAACCGGTTGAGAGCGTCCAGGCCTGTCCGGTCCCTGTCCACCTCCAAAAAGTGATCGGGCCTTCGCCGGCGAATCTGTTTTTACGATCGAGCAGCGTTCCGGCTTTCTGGAACGGGTTTACGGGTTGCGCGTTGTTGTAAAACGAGATTTGTGTGTGAGAAAGGAGCGTCACGATGGAAGGGAGCCCCCCGAGTCGGTCGACAGCGGTGGCGGTTAGTTGCGCAAGCAGCGCTCGGAGCTGGTTCCAGCGGAACGGCAACAACATTTATTGCCTGCGGTTCCCTTCCATCTCTCTCTCTCAGTCTTTCTCTCATCTCTCCCCTGTCTTGCTCTGTTACTCCCTCGGTGTGTATCCATCTCTTTGGTTCTCCCTCGCGCGCCAGACTCGGTGACTCAGTACCAGAGGCTTTTTATCGCGATCGTCTTGGTATCTTTGGACCGTGAGCGTCTATTTCAAACGAAAGAAACGAGAGAAAGGGGATACAGTATTCTCTCCATAACTGTGAAAACCTCGAGTCTGCGGAGTCACAGTTTCAGAAGAGGCACTGCATTCTTTTTAGTGTTCCGAACGTATAGAAGGGAAGAATGGATCCTGAAGAAGGGAACAGGCTTGAAAAAGTTGCCCGTTGGGAGGGCAGGGTCAGTCTGTTCAACTTCAAGAGATCGTCTCGAAAGTTCCCTGCGGAGCGACGACGACGACTGCAACTTTGATGCGTATCTTCGCGCGACCTTGAAACTTTGCGAACCAATCTCCGTCGAGTAGGAAACGCATTCTGCTATGTTCGAAGAATGTACCGGGGACTCACGTGCACGGGAACGTTTTCGGAGCGATGCACGTTGTACAAGTAAGACTCGTCTCCCGCCCTGTTCGCGAGACACGTCTTAAGAACGTGTCGGGCCGGCAGGGGAACTAGACGTTATTGTGGCTAATGAATAAGGCGGATCCGGTCTCGTACGGATGCCGGAATGGCTTCGAAGCTCGAAGGAACGCTTTGGGAACACCCTCTCGTAATTATCTCTCGGCGAGGAACCGTTATTCAAAGGGGTTCAGTTGGCGTGCCCTTTATCTCTCTTCCTCCTCCCTCGCGGGACTAAGGCGTGGAGAATCGTGGAGAGGCAACGACGACGTCGCCGATAAATCAGGAAGACTGAGGAATGCTAATGAAACGGGCCGCCGATAGGGGTAATCGACCCTGTCTCACGTCCTTCGGACTAGAAACTGACCTCCACGCCGACGGGAACGAGGCCAGGTCACCTGGACGAAGCGCTATAAATCTTCGGGACTCGTCCGGCGGAGGTGTTCTTCGATTAACCGGCTGCATCGCGGCAAATTATCCTGCCCGTTGGATTAACGAGATCGCTCTCTCTCTCCTTCTCGACCCGCTAAGCCTGAGATGACCCGAAAGTCGAGCCATGGGAAGACCGCTTAGCGGTTTCCTGTCCCTCGGCCGCGTTTCCACGTAAATCACCGTCGACAGACTCGAGACTCTCGAGGAAATATAATTCCTACCTTCTTCCTACGAATTCATTTTTCTTCCCCTTCGGAGACACGCTGAACTTTTAACAAGAACCGCGATGTCACTGCTTCGGCTGTACTATAGCTGTTCCTCGCTTATTCTGTTGCGGACCGCGCGAGCCATCAAAACCATAATAACGACTTGTTACAGGAGGGGCACCTCTTCGCTTCTCCCCCCGCCGGTCTGACTCTTAGGACACAGCTGATTGCCGAAAAGGCAGTTGCTCTCTGGACGTTACTGTACGCACTCCCGCTTTGCTTGAGCGGTAAATAGGGTAACTGCACCAGTGAATAAACGGGCACCAGTAAATGAACGGTTTTGTATATTTCAACAAATTCGAACCCGCACGGCATACTAGCGACAAAATTGTGATTAAAGAGTTAAATAAATAGGAGAATATTGTTTAGTAATTTTGTTAATTCATTGGACCATCTTTATTCAATTACTAGAATGTAGTGTTCATTGACTGGTATTTTTCATATTTTTTATTTAACGTTTAATGAAGAAAAATAATAACAATTTCATTTTATTGGTGTTCATTCATTTTTGACAAATGAAGTGTAGGGAGCCATTTGGCATATATGAGATTCCTTCATAATTCACACATTTTTTTACATAAAATATCTTCTTGAACAATTTCTTAAATGTTCATTCACTGGTGCAGTTACCCTAGACCATTCTTTTCGGGATCGTTGCTAAGAGAGTGATGTACTTAAAACAGCAGCTTCGCTTGGGCTGTTCATAAGTGCTTGTCGAACTACAGCTTTGCTTGAGCTAAACCTCTTGAAAGGTCCCTGTGCTTCTCAGGCCTTCTAGTTTCCATCCTACACTGGATTCTAGTTTCTATATTCATTTCTATTATTTCTAAGTCTTGACGGGTTCCTTCGATTTGGGTTATTTAATGAAGTGGACAAACGACTATTGCCGTTTGCAATTAAACTTTAAGTGCTCTTGCCGTTATTCTACCCCTCCTTCCACGAAACTACTATTTTTCGACATTTCCATTGGAGAAACATTAAAAACTGTGACATCACTCAGATTCTGACTATAGCCATTCCCCACTATTTAATTACATTTAGAAGAAATTTAACATTGTAAGGATTGAAATGTCTGAAATATGCTTGATGATTTACTGCAGTCTGGAGAGAGGCAAATAGTGGCGAACAAGCGGCTCTGAGAGCTGATACGCGTGTAGGAATCTCCTCTCAATCACCGGGAACACGGAACCGAGCCTGCAAAAAGGGGAGACAGGAAGAACGGGAAAAATCCTTTTCCTGCACGGCTAAAAGTTGCAGCCAGACAATGACTCGGCCGAAACGGGTAGCGGTAAAAGGTCTCCGCAGGCTGGAGAGAGAGACTGAGAGAGAGGGAAAGCGGGAAAGAGAGAGAGGAAGAAGCGCCGAGGATCTGTCACGGTCAACGGCCAGAACACAATAGAAACGCGTCTGAATCGCTCCAGCGGAACAAGTCGATGCGACTGAAAGGGTCTCAAGGAGGATCACGCGACAGAACCGTACCATCGAACGTTGTTACTCGTGAAAAGGAAACGATAGTGAAACTTGCGTCTTCCTTTCTGTGACGCAACAGACAGTTCTTCCGGATTTGTCCTGGCGAAAAAATTCGATCCCTGCATTCCAATTTGAAGAATCTGAAGAACCAAGCAACAAGAATTCCCACGAGTTCATAGGAACATCGGATTGCATTTCGCAATCTTTTTACAAAGTTTAAAAATAGGAAAGAGATTTTCTTGCATCGTTACTTGCGTAGCTCGGTGAGTAGATCTACTACAGGGACAAGGGAGACTCCATGAGAATAATATTTTCAATATTCTGAAATTCAGTATTTTTAAATTCCATCTCGATTCTTCGAAGAATCGCCTCTCGATCCACAAATCTCAATTGCTAATCGCGATCAAACCTCGTCCAATTTTCTCGATTCCCTTCAGCGTCGAATTCCCGGACGGGCTGACTCACCGTCCAAACGAAATCGAAAACTGGTTCGTCGGAACGAGACGAGAAACGCTGCCAAGCTCGATAGTGATTCAGGATGACGTAGCACTGGTCCGTAAAAAGCGGTCGGGAAACGTGCAAGGATGTATTTCGGGGGCCGTGAAGATCCATAAGGAATGGAGAAGATGTCCTGACGGAGCGATCGCGTCGTCAGGACCAGGAATAGCTTGCGCAACCTCGTGCAAGAGCTGGACGTGCACGGCGCTTGTTACGGCCCGGACGATAGATAAGGGTCTGACACGATATTAAGGTGGCTCGACCTCGCGTGATCGCTGGCTCGGGGAACCCTGGAACGAGTAATTGCATCTTTTCGGCCCTGCTCGGCGAGCTTCTTCGAATTCTATGTTTCTTGCCGCGATTTCTCGATCGGGGAACAAGAAGATTCATACTTATGATCGGGCGAAGGCAACGGGGGAGAAGCACCGTGAGATTGAAGGCTGCTACATTGTTTCTTCTACCGTTTGCACGAGGAGCTGCGGGGCTTAATTGGCAAAGAGAGGTTTACTTCACCACTGTGTTTTATCATTCTTCGGTCACTTGGTTCTTGAACTGGTTCTCGGCAGAGGTTTCTCAGAGACTGTGAACTGTATAATTTCTTAAACATTGTACACGGCGTTTGAATTGTCCGAGGACGTCACAAATGCAATTCTTAAACTGTTAAGTTCATGCGTAGCCAGTGAACTGAAAGAGTTGAGTAAGTTTGGAGAAGTTTGAGGAGGTCTCACGATCTTCTTATTTTTAATACCTAATAGGACCTACTGTTCAAAGAAATTTCTTCTCGACTCCAAAGAACCTCGATTCAGGCCAAAGATTGCTGCGAAAACATCGTCTACGTTCAAACTCTGCTCAGAGAATAAAAGAAAGCAGCGTTTCCTTGGATTGTCCAGCTCGAAAACAGATTTCGTATGCAAGGATGGTTCCGGGGGTTCGAAATAACCGGTGCCAAGCCAAAACCGGCCAGGCTGACGTCACGGGAGTCCTTTACGAGGATCCTCTGACGTCAGGAGCATACAGCTCGACTTCGCTCGCAGGCATCGTTACATAAAGGCATCTCCCATCGGGTCTATTAACGGGCCAAACAAGGAAATTCCTAGTGTATTTCGATCGTTCCATAATTAAAGCCGGTGCAGCACCGGTGCACGCGACGCGCATCAAGAATAAGGAGCCCCGCCGAGTCTTCCGCGTTTCGGAAACGCGTGTCGCCTTGTTCGGCCCGTTCCATTTCTCTAAACTCGGCCAAGGCAGGGTTGCTGCGATCCTCGGAGTCTAGTCATACGACGATGACGCCGCGACAGCTGTCCGACCGCGAGTCGCCTGTGATTTGCATGGGATCCGTCTTAGCGATTTGCGTCATCCAGCAAACAATGCCACTGGCCGTTCATCCTGAAACCGGTTCGGACGATGGACCATCGCAAATTGGAAATGGGGACGTTGTTGGCGCTGAACAAGTTCACCTCTTGCAAGCATAACGAGTCCCATCTCTTTCAAGGATAATGGTGTCCATCTTAACGAAGGTCTGTGTATTCCGGCGAAAGAAAAATTTGTATAACATCATAGTTGGCACTGCGGTAGTTAAAGAACGTCTGTTTTTTCCCCGAACTTTCGAAAACGCAAGATGTCCAGGTTTCACAGAGAGGACTCGAATCAGAGGATTGGCAGGTCTGAGCGCCGGAATCGGATAAAAAGAAGCGGAGATGAGAAGAAGACGAGTCCAAGGGCCGCTATTAAGAGATAATAAAGAAGCAATTTAGCACGCTGTCGCGTCCCGACCTTTTTCTCGGGCTCAAGGTCAAGTGAGGAACAGAGTCACGTGGGCGGGCCGAAATTGCACGGGCCACGTTCCCATCGATCCGCGTTCGTCAACGTCACCCCTTTGCGATCTGTCATTTTTCTCCTATCCGAACAACTGTCCGACCACTTTGAACAGCGAGAGAGAACGAGAGAGAGAGAAGGGGACAGAAGGCCGAATAAGGAGCGCCGCGTGCACAAAGGAGAGGAAACGTCGTTGGAACGTACGCTCTCGTACACGGGGAACGGCGCTCGAGAGTTTTGCGCTTTGTTCGGCTCGAGAGAGCGTGTGCGTTCGGTAAGCGGAAAAGGGGTCGGCCCATTGGTGAGCAAGCTGTGCGGGACAAGAAACAAGGCGGATTCCAGGGGCGGCTTTCTGCGAGACCTGGAACGAGAACTGGAACTGGAACCTCGGTCAGTGAACACTGGGACGCGACGGGATTATCGCGCACTACGACTAATCTAACCCTCGCTCTCTCTCTCTCTCTCTCTTTCTCTCTCTCTTAGCCTTTGCGTAAATCAGCGCAACTTCAACCCTACCTTCTGCCTCCTGATTCTGCCTGCCCTTTGTGGCAATTACGAGGCTCCGAGGCCGAGTCGTATAAACGGCAACTGGGCGCGTCGGGACTCGGAATGAACCCATATACAAATTGTGTTCTTGGGAGCTATGGCTACTTCGAGCTTCGGATTTTGTGGTCGGACGTACACCTAAATCGTGTTCATTGTTACTGCAATTCGATCTCCTTTAACACGGTCGCAGGTTACATTAACGACATATGCAAATTGCATTAACATTGATTTGTCTGAAAATTTATTCTTTAGAAACGAGGTACCACATGATGAATTCTATGACGAAGATTTGGGATTCTTCATTTTACAATTATCGAGATTGTGAATACACTTATGTGGACACTATAGAATGAATTGATGTATTCTGCAGTGCCTGGATATTTGTCTGAAAATGTATTCTTTAGGTATGATGTACCACATGATGAATTCTATGACGAAGATTTGGGACTCTTCATTTTACAATCATCGAGATTGTGAATATATTTCTGTGGGCACTATAGAATGGATTGATGTATTCTGCAATGCCTGGATATTTGTCTGAAAATGTATTCTTTAGGTATGACGTACCACATGATGAAGTCTATGACGAAGATTGGGGATTCTTCATTTTAGAATTATCGAGATTGTGAATACACTTCTGTGGACACTATAGAATGAATTGATGTATTCTGCAGTGCCTGGATATTTGTCTGAAAATGTATTCTTTAGGTATGACGTACCACATGATGAATTCTATGACGAAGATTTGGGATTCTTCATTTTTCAATTATCGAGATTGTGAATACACTTCTGTGGGCACTATAGAATGAATTGATGTATTCTGCAATGCCTGGATATTTGTCTGAAAATGTATTCTTTAGGTATGACGTACCACATGATGAATTCTATGACGAAGATTTGGGATTCTTCATTTTACAATTATCGAGATTGTGAATACACTTCCGTGGACACTATAGAATGAATTGATGTATTCTGCAATGCCTGGATATTTGTCTGAAAATGTATTCTTTAGGTATGACGTACCACATGATGAAGTCTATGACGAAGATTGGGGATTCTTCATTTTACAATTATCGAGATTGCGCATACACTTCTGTGGACACTTATAGAGTGGATTTATTTATTCTCCAATGTCTAGATGATTGTTTGTTATACCAGTCGCTATTAGTGCTGGATAGTTCGAGCGAATGGCAGTCTAAAAGTGGGACAGTTCCAGAGACACCGGGAACAGAGTGCAGCCAATTGCAATGTATTTAGAAGCGCTTCCGTCCGCGTTTGATCGAAGGTGCTTCGCAGTCTTCCGCAGGGATTAGAGCAGAGGATTACGTAATGACAAAAAGGGCGGTACGGGACGGGGCAGGTAAGCAAGGAATGCAATTAGTCGGTAGAGGCGTCAGTTTCGTTCCTCCGTTTACGTAACCGCAGACACCGATTCGTTGCTCCACATACGGCTGGTTGGGTACGTAACGTATAACTGTCCCGCGAGTTATGCCCGCGGATCGCGCGCGCGAGTGTGGCGGACACGATAAAATAGAGAAAGGATCGGCGAGGTGTGTACGGAACGCTTTTGTTTCGCGTCAAGTGGTAAACACGTCATTCCCATCGACGCCGGAGCAAAACCGAGAGAGCCCGGACACCAAAACTGGAAGCCCCGCGGCACAGAGACTAGGGCTACACGAGAATACACACACGTAACTCCGGGAAACATAATCGAAAACTTACAGAGTCTTTGTGGGCGAGAACGCTGTCAAACGCACCGGACCTACCTACCTCTGTAGAAAGTTAGCCTGGTCCCTCGGCGTGGCGGGAGGTGTAATTAACGCGAGGCAAGAGGGAAACGGCGCTAACCCGTTCCCCGCTGACTATCTTTTCGCGTAACAACAGTTTCACTTCTATTACACTGTTTCCCGGTGTGGTCGCGAGCACTCGCGAGCACCGTAATTCGCGGTGAGTCACTTCTGCCTTTTACGTACCGGGTGACTAGAAAACGAGCTGGCCAATCGGCCTCGTTTCTCATTTTTTTCGGTTGCAAAAGATGCTCTTTGTCTGAAACAGTACCATGCAAAATCTCTACGCGAAGTTTATCTTTCAATTTCTCAGTCATTACTTGAGATATTTGGACGAAATAAACGCGAAAATGAAGCTGCAAACTGACTTCATTCTGGATATATTTTTCACAATTTTAAATTAGTTATTAACGGTTCAGAAAATAGTTCATTCTTGGAGATGTCCATAAACGAACCTTCGAGTGACCACCTTTGAAAAAATCAGAATCTGTCACTCTTACTATTAGACAGCGGATCCTGATGCAAAATAAAAATGTTCCTCCTCATTTTTGAAAATAAAAACATTAAATTCGCTGTCTAATCACTATACTAGCGGTTGACTTTTTCCCTCTGTTCAGGCTCGTCTCACTTCGGCTCACAGAATAGTCAGTTAGAACGTTTAGTATAGGACACCGAGTGCGCAGAGGATTATATAATGTATGTATGCAGGTATTTAGCCGGTTGTGGAAGTTTTTCCTCGCGGTGTTTACCTCGGACCAGACTGTGCGCCTCGAGGTTAACGATATTTCACATAATTGGATGAAACTAGTTTACCTACTTCGTAATTCGTTCCATTTTAGGGGCGACGCTTCGACCGAACAGGCGCAATCAGGCTACCCTTCTCGGCAATCTGCCATAGGGCAGCTAATGGGGCTCCGGTTCGAAATTCGAAAAATCGCTGCAGAAGATCAAGCGGGTCAATAATGACCCCGACGATTAGCCGCGGGCAAATTACAGGCCCGAAATTTCCCGAACATTTTTCGGGTTCGAATTAGCTAATTACGACTCTCAGGATCTAGAGAAAAAGCAGAGCTCGAAGCACTCGATAAACAACTCGGTTATTCCTTCGAGGAAAACAATGTTAATAACTTGTTCTCTATCTGTGGTGTGATCGGCGCGGACAATATCGCTGCAGATTTAATCGGGGACCTATCTGGAACAGATCAACTGGCCGACTCTATAAATCTCGCTCGTGATAAGTGGCGCGACGTTTAAATGGAAATGATTCCCGAGCACCGCGTGTGAGAATGCGCGTTCACGCTCCTTGGAAAGGCGAATGTAATTTATGCGACGATAATAAAATTCCTACCGGATCGAGGATATAACTAGGATGAAGAAAGTGATAAGAGGAGAAACGCTAGACGAGAATAGCAATGGTTATTGAGCTGAACGTTCGTGCATTAATTAAATTCTTCTGGTGTGCGTACGTTGAACGTGTGAGGCGCAACTGTCCGGGGACAGTAAAGAATTGAGACAAAGGAGCTGTAGAGAAAGTGTACGAGCCGAAGACTAGACTTCTGCGTTGACGCAAACGATGATTTGACGCGATTCAGGGGATCGGAAGCTGTTTCAAAAACGTTCTCATGGTCGGAGGGATTGGCGAGGTGGGAAGGCGATTTCTTCAGGTCGGTTATCAACGGTACCCGCAGCCAGGAGGCGTAAGAAACGGAACAGCGGTAACGTCAGCGATTCCCATCGTGCTGAGAGATCGAACGTTGCCGGATGAGAGTGAAGACCGGGCCGGAGGTCAGGCCCGGCCTGCTTTCATGGTGCGGCACGGACCTTTGCGGTCGCCGGGGCCCCCGAGAGCTTGTTCCTTTTCTTCGTTTTCGCTCGGTCCCGGTCCCCGCCGCCTCTTTTTCTTCCACTGGCCGGGCCCGGCGGATACACAGCGTAGTTATGCGTTACACATACACCCAGGACTGCATAATACATAATGTCCGAACGTAGGCAGGCGCTACATGGTCAGGTAAATGGGAGCCGAACCTGTCGAACCGGTTTTCCCTCTACAATCCCCCTCGCCCTTCCTTCGTCCAGCGTTCCTCTTGTTCTGCCTCGAACGTAGATACGCGCCGAGTATGTGTTCCCTCCATCTTCCTCGCCGCCTCTTCTCGACGATAGACCATCGCCATCGGCATCGACCATCAGCCTCTGCCCACGATCCGCTCGCTAATTCGACCCGCTGCCAGTTTGTTGCAACAAGGACTGTACGCGCTTCGCAGCGTTCACGCAGCAGCAGAAGAAAGTCCACTAAATCGTGTTTCGCCTCGGGCCTTTAGGGTAGTTTGAAGAATAGGGTTTGCAGAACTTGCTCCTCGATGCCAAATCGATGCGATGGTAAATAGCAAACTTGATGGATACGTCTGGGTTAAGCGTTCAACCGACGCGCAGTCTTTTTAGAATTATTATTCTGTATCATTATTTTCGTCGACCACCAACCACAATCTACTCCGCCAGTGGATACACGCTCTTTGTTTCGAATATTTCGCCGACCACCGCCGTTTCCGCTCTCCAGAATTCCAGGATTTAAATCAGGCAGGATCAACACCGTCGACACAGGCGAATAGAATTAAACGGCGGTTGCATAAAAATGTAAAAGCGGCGCGTTCGTATTTCCTTTTTGCGTTCCGATCGATTCGCGGAACTGCGGCACGTAACGCAGCCAACGTTCTCGAATTAATGAGGCCGGGGGAACGCGTATCTGCACGTTCTCCGAGAATTTCCTCGGCGTGGTGTTTATAAACGGATCATCGAGACAGGATGATTTGCGATGCTAATCGACCCTGGTTTGTTATTGTGTCTCGATCTAGGAGATCGAGAATCAACACACGCCAGAAACGAGGGAGGAAGAAACGAGGGAGGGTCCTCGCGTCGTCGCCCGACGAAATCGAAAACGTTCCCCTACTTACGAATGGAACGATCGAGCGATAGAAGCGCCGTTATGTTAATTGGCCGGCGTTGCGACTCCGGATTAATTTACCCCAGAAAGATATCATCGGCGAGCCAATTACAGCGGCACAAGTCCGCGTCAACTTCTATCGTGTTACTCCGAAAAAAAGAACGAAGATGCTCGGTTGGTAACACCTATCAACGCTATCATCTAGCCGGGCAATTATCCGACTGAGATCTGAAACCGGAACGCCCGGTGACGCCCTTCCTGGAACATGGAAACTGGCTCGCGAACGATTCCGTAGAACCCATCTGTGCCTCGGGCTAGACTAACTGGTCAGACAGCGATCAGCTGCGAGTATAGTTCGGTTGAGCGAGGTGGGATCACGGGGCGCGTGCGCGGGGACTCATGCCAGTCTTCTGGACAGCCAATCCGGCTCTTCTCTAGCGCGTTATGCTACTGTATTGACTGTAGTTGGTCAGACGTGGACACAGGGTCTAGCAATTTAGAGGGTACCCTCTGTGGACATGGTTCTCTAAGTGCGAACTGCTTGCTAATGGAGCTAGATGAAGATTTAGGTTTCGGCTATACATCATTCTAGAGAATCGAGGAGGAAGTAGGGGTACAATCAGGTTCGAGACCGAGCACAATTAGCAGACTGTGGATCTTTTTGCAAAAGTGTTTCATACATAAGAGAAAATAACAGGAGAATTGCAAAATTACGGTCGCCAACGAATTGGAAAAAGAGGACAGATCGAAAAGAGTTCCCCGTGACAAACACGTATGTCGTCAACAAATGTTTCTTATATCGATCGTATTCGTTGTTAATATTTTTTCGGCACAACGGTTCGATACTTTAATACAAAAATGATTATTTGACTATTTGCAAAATTGCTTTTTGAAAGGATCGAACCGTTACGACGAAAACATTCAACGTCTGCCATCAACGATTGGTTATCCTAAATAATAAATACGGTTTTTCCTTACAATCGTATTCGATCCATTTCTCTGATAAATGCATCAAATCCGCAGTCCAACAATCAGAATAGCTATCTTGACGGACTCTTGCGGAAAGGAGGAGGTGGAGGATCGCAGACTTGTAATTGTTAGTTTGTTGCGCGGTGTTGTTCTGGGTTGTGGATGCTTATTCCTGGACGAGACGGTCGCCGATCGTAGAATTCACGGCGGCGCGTCCGAAACTGGCGGAAGTTCCCCGAGAAGCTGGCTCATCCGGCCATCCTAGCAATCCCTTCTACGCCTCTTTCAGGGAACCGCTCAATGACGCGCGCTTAGAATCCAGAATTCGTTCGCACAACCGAGCGCGCTGGGTTGACGGAGGCAGGGCCCGATGCCTAGCACGTTCCGGAGGAATGCCTGCGCGAGCGCCGCTCCGGCCGAGCTGTGCGGAATACCAAATGGCACAGGCCAACCCCGGGAGCTAGGGTTCTGGAAGGCTGCCGTGTGTTTCGGGGCCCCTCGCCACCTTAAAGGCCGATAGCACCGTCCAGGTGTCACGAACGAGGACACTGCGACGTCTGGCTCTCAATTTTACACTCGAGATGAAGATCAATCGGAAGAGATAGGGTAGCATTCTCTGCTCTGATGAATCACATCATTTGCGTAATGTGGAACAGGTGGACAGGAGACAATTAGTTTCCTAACGTTGCTAGATACGTTAACAGTTTCTATATTAATTGTTAAAGAAGCAAGGATACAGAGGCAGCACCCTCCAAGTGGCTACAGTCTTTAGAAACACCTGGTTGTAGCTGAAAACATTTATACAGTGTGAAGCAGGTGGACCCTATTGATTTCCTAACGTTTGCTAGGTGAATTAACAGCTTCTATATTGATCGTTAAAGTGCTATGGATACAGAGATAAGATCCTCTAAGTTGCTAGAATCTTCAGGCACATCTGATCGTGGTTTTCCTCTTGGTTTCCCATTGAACCGTGTTGCTCTTTGAAGACAAGCATCTTCGTTATCAAGCAGAGTTTATTACGACAAATACTTTCCAGACCGCTGTAGTAGATCTTGAAAACGATCACGGGCTCCGTTGAGTCACCGAGACTAATCTGTTCGATTCCGATCTCGGTTCTCGGAAGTCTCGCGGAGACGCGATTGATCTAACGTAGAAAGGGAACGAGAGCAGGTCACGAGGAGGCAAATAACTCCAAAGGGAAGATCCAGGTCAGAGATACCTAACGCGACGGCAGAGCAGCGGATCCATCAAGAAATTCCTGTTTTTCCAGCGGTCGTTTACGGTGGAGATCGAAGAAGCGTCTCTCCCGAATAATCATGCACATGTCTCGGGCGCGGGCGGGCGGAAAGCTTTCTTTCGGGATCGATGTCGAGCATCGTTCTCTCCAAGGTTTGCCAGCGTCGCGACGCGGAACGGCCTGTGCTACGCGACAGGTCCCCGGCGCGGCTCTTCGCCGCGAATAAGTGTGCTGACAGCCCCGGAGAGTTTACGACGACGCCGGCGAACTTTACGGAGCCGCTGTAACCCAGAATACTCCGGCTCGTCGGGTTGGTTCTAGTCACGACGCGGTTAGCATTCAGGAAGGAGAAGGGCGGACGACGACGGGGGGAAAGTTCGCAGAGAGACGAGTCGAGAGCCGAGTCGAATAACTGGTTGTTCCAGTTTCTGGCGTTACGTTTAACGCCGGATACTCTCGGCTAGCTGATTCTCCTCGCTCTTCTCTCTCTCTCTCTCTCTCTCTCTGTTCCTCCGCATCTCTTTCTATGGAAGTGGACGCTGCACCGTATCGACGTGGATCCAGTACGTGTCACACAGAACACTTTAATGAAAATATTGGACGCCCAGACACCGTGCGATCTCTCTTTCACTGTTTACGACCTGGATGCGGATTTCGTGCGTCATTGAGCACCGAACGTGCTCTTTAAACGTTTTATTCAGGGACTCTGTTTTGAGCGACGATTATTGGGACACTCCGGCTGGCAACGATCCTCCTGCGATACGATTTTTACTGTTTTGCGCGGTCTTCTGTGAGCAGGAATGGTTTTCTTTATAGTTACTTTTCTTGTCAGGGAACCGGCATATATTTTTTGCATTGAGAACTTTATTAAACGTTTTTGGGAACTGGTATGTTAAAGATAGATATTAAATTTTGTCGATCGTAATTTTATAGAAAATGTAGAATGTTTTCACTCAATTGTTGAAAGCAACCAATTTTGCAATTCCAAAAGTTCTCGACGTTTCGATCCAGACCTGGACCATTGTTGAAGATAGTTCGTAGAAAAATATTCAACATAGTTTTTATTGACCGTCGTCGTTAATTGCGCGAAAAACGACCGCACTTTAGCTACGTGATCATCAGGAAGATAGGTCTCGAGAAGAACTAGCAACGACCACCATAAGGCTCTGGAACTAGCGAGGGTCGAGCGAGCGAGTTCGTGCCACAAAGTTCTCAACGTCCCAAACGTCAGAACTTTACGACCCGAGCGTAAAAAGCCGTCTGATTAGACGGTCCAGCGGTTGGATTATTAAAACCGTCAGTCCGGGGAGGTTCCCCGTGTCCCATATTCCATCCTCCATCCTCCATAGGGCAGGTTTACGAGGACGACATCGTCGAGCGACCGTAACCTCCTTCCAAGACCGGAATCGATGCGGCAAGATGAATCGAACCGAACTTTTTCGCTAGAACTCCGCGGACCTAACCGTCGCTTCTAAAAATACACGGTAGCCGCCTAGCATCGAGGTCGTCACGGACGAACGGCAACGATCGAAGAGAGGAGACCACGTCGCAGCGGAAAAACGCTGAGACTGTGAGTCCGTCGTGCGCGCAGCAACACTACCATCACCGTTTGCCAGAGCGCGGGAAAAAGAGGGAGATGATTCGCTCTGGAACTTGGAAGGTCGACGCGAAAGACGAGAAAAACGTTCCGGGAAACTTCCCCGAAGTTACCGGAGAATCTCCAAGCATATTCCTGCATCTAGAACGCTCCCGAAACCCTCTGCTGGCTTGGAAAAACGAGATCGATGGTCGTAGGGAGATCGGGCCTTGGGAGGCATGCATCAATTTTTAAAAATTGGATCGAAGACTAAACCTGTGCCTTCTTTGGGGATCAATGTTCATGTCTGGAATGTAGAGAGTGGTCTACAGAGTTCGGGGTTGTAAATTTTATTCATCTCAGGATGTATTAAATTTAATGAAAATTCAATTAGAATGAATATGTAGTAGACGTGGACTCGGCTTTGTTGACAATTCTCGTCACTTCATTGTGATCATCGTGAAATGAAGAATAAAAAGTAATATCATAATATCATCCCTTGATCATTGACTGATAAAAACATTCTACTGTTACTATCAAGATGGTGAAATTTTTATCGCGTCTTTACTTGAAATACAATTTTATAAAGCCAATCATAGGCGAATAGAATGATTGGGTAGACAAGGTAGAATTAATTCACGGATAACCAGATCACCAAGAGAATGAAGGGCTTGGTGAAATCCCGAAGCGTGTCGAGGTTGAAGGGGAAAAAGCCAGCGCAGATCAGACCGTGTTCGTAGCTCGGTGGCGCGCACCGGCTGTTTGCCTTCCGCGTAGGAAAAACCGTGGGCCGAAACAGCTTCCGACACCCGTTGAAAAACGTTCTCGTGCTGCACTCGGTGAGAACGAGCCGATCGCGTTTCACACCGAAAGAAACTGCGCCCCAGCAACTCGCTCTTCGAAGTGAAGCAAGAAAGGGAGGATCTGCGAGAGCGGAATTGTTCCGTTGATATCGATCGCGCCACTGTAATTTCACTTCTCTGCTTTAGACAGGACCTGGAGCTTCCAAAGGGGTGGCTCTCTGCGAACCCTCGACTGAGAATACTTCCGACGAAAGCTGCCTTCCGTGACGATAACAATTTTTTTCGGAGCCCTTACACTCCGGAGAATATGTTCTTTAAAATTGCATCGATTGTTCGAGCTGCGAGTATCTGGAGTGTCACAAACGTATGCTACAATGTATTCTTATGGTCTTTCGAAGATAGTGGGTAGAGAGTTATCTTCCTAGTGTCTCCAAGGAGTAGGGTAACTGCACCAGTGAATGAACATTTAAGAAATTGTTCAGGAAAATATTTTATTTAAAAAAAAACTATGTGAATTAAAGGAATCTCATATATGCCAAATAGCTCCCTATACTTCATTTGTCAAAAATAAATTAACACAAATACAATGAAATTATTATTATTATTATTCTTTATTAAACGTTAAATCAAAAATATCAAAAATATGAAAAATACCAGTCAATGAACACTACATTCTAGTAATTGAATAATGCTAGTCCAATCAATGAACAAAATTACTAAACAATATTCTCCTATTTATTTAACTCTTTAATCACAATTTTATCGCTGGTATGCCGTCCGGGTTAAAATTTGTTGAAATATACAAAAGCGTTCATTTACTGGTGCCCGTTCATTCACTGGTGCAGTTACCCTATCTATTGTTATCATTCCCAATAATAATTCGATGGGACAATATTGTCAAAAATTGTGTTTGTTTCTTAAGAAATATTTTTATTATACAACGATTGTTCAAATGCTCGGTTCAATTAGTTTTGAACGCCTGCAAAATAGTGGATGGTCGACGAAGCTATACAAAGGGATGTAACCCTTAACAGCTCATAACTGGGAACGTCGTAAACATTCCAAACTCTTCTGAGCCAGTCTCGGCTCGTGAAAAGACCGCGAAAAGTATAAACAAAGGCCCGACATCGTAGCCATTCTCTTCGGCCGGAGGAAAATCTTGAAACCCGGGAAAGTTTGTCGCCCAGCCCAGAATAGCCAGGGTAGAAGAAGAACAAACAATTTTTGTGAATTTCCGGCGGTAGAGGAGGCTCTTATTCAAAGTTTCCCGGCTCGAGGGTTCAGCGAACTACCCTCGGAGGAGTTCCGGGTGGAGCAGAGCGAGGCTTCCAGGGAATTTGTATTCATCCCTCCTCCCCGGTAAGATCGCGGAAGCGGATTCTCATCAGAACGAAATGGGGAAGAGAGGTCGCTCCTCCACAGGTGGGCAGAGGAACGATAGTTTTACAAATTCCGGGGGACGTTTCCGCTCGCGGAATTCAAACGAGCGACGATCCGACAGGAGAAGCGGCGTTTTTGCGAACGGAAACTCGCTCGGTTCCCGGGGCGGAAAAATTCCTGAGGGTCCAGACTCCGGTCGTAAAGCGCGGCGTCGTTAAACGCCGCGGCCCTTTGGCCCGGATACGATCGTTTCGTTAACTTCGGGCACCCGGTCGGGGACGAGATAGCTGGGCGAGGGGAGCAGAGGGGCTGGAGCGCGATGAGGAAGTTTGTTGCAAAGTTTATGCGACTCGAGGCCGGACCCGAGGAGAGATGGAATTGCGACCGCGCAGGTTTTATGGGCCGTTTCGTTTTACTTTCCTCGTAAAAAATCCTCGCGCTGTCGTTACACCGCGGGCAGACCAGGGGGAAGTGTACGAGAGGGGTCAGGGCGATTAAAAGCGGGCCTGATATCGGGCCTGGTCTCGCGAATGCGGGATCAAGCTTTCGAAGCGAACAATTTTTCTATTCCGCAACAAGTGAAAGAAATTAAACATTTCAAATTTAATAGGTGCACGTGGACTTTACTGCGGCGTCGAATAACGGGCACGCTCCGGATAACAATGCTCACCGGAGGGTATATGATTGTTTCCGGTTTCCCAGCCATTCCTCGACAATGGCGCGGCGAGACTTATTTATCATCTTGTTCGGCGTTGTTCCGCAGACATTCCGTGGAACGTTTTGGACTAGAAACGACAGAACGCTCCAATTTTGCGTAACGGGTAGTGGCGGGTTCCGGGACCAACGGGCTCTCGCCGATAGCGCGTTTTACACGGCGGCGATACAGCGTGGAGAGAGCACAATGGGTTCTCTCGATAGCTTCCAGAGAGAGAGAGAGCAAAAGAGAGACAGAGCCCCCGGAAGGCAGAGCAGTTTCGATCAGAGGCTGCGCTCCGCGCGCATCAACCGGGGCCACGTGTCCCGCTGCTGATAAATATTTATTCGGCTTTGTTACGCGGAAACCGGGCGCGCGTAAAAAGCACAATAAAACCGACGATAAACCCGCGTACGTCCTTCGCAGATCGACGCAGGAATTCCTCGGGACGGGATGTGGTGAGCAGATGCTATGTACTCCGATCGATCACCTCTTGCTGGGAAAAAAACACTAAAGAAATATGTAGTACTCTTTGAAATTTCATCTCTCCCGTTTTTCGAAATCTACCAATTTTAACCTGCACATCGTGGGAACTGTCGTGACACAGCTTTTCCAATAATGGAGAAGTACAATTTTAATCTGCAAGCTGTAGAGGCACCACACGACCTCTTCGTTGCGAAGACTTCAAGAGGGCGTGGCGTAAGTGCTCACGCTCTGAACGAGGTCAGGATAGTGGAAATCCTGATCAATGCAAAATATAGGTTCTATTGAAACAAAAATGTACCCTCTTGAAATCTCACGTTGAGGAATGTAACCCAACTTCTGCTATTCAGAAATCACTAGCAAACCGTAGTTACGTCTGACCTAGACAATCTGTATCTCCTTAAAATCTATCTGCGTATTCTAAACTTTATTGTTCTCTGCCGTACGTAGGCGTGGTTTAAGAGATAACGTCCCTCGGAGCCACAACAGCGCTCCACAGGGCAATCTCCGAAAAAAAGTCCGCGTCTGAATCCGTGTAAAATGCCTGAAGTAGATTTACTATATACCTGGTGCACGCTCTTGCATTACAGGGAGCCAAATCAGTGCCCCAGAGGGCAAGTTCTGCCCCAAGGCAAGGCCAAACGAGCCCGTAGTTGTACGTTCTGGAGACGTGTATCGCCGAGTTCGAGCGGAAAGTTTGATCGCGAGAGAAAGGGGACACACGGCGTCTAAATATAATTGGCCGGGTGTTTCCACGTGACGCGCACCTGCCTTGCGTCGTCATCGGTTCGTCCGTCGCTTGTCGCGAAGCTCTGCTTCTCTCTCGCTCTCTCCGAACCTGCGACAACGATCGCGTGCACCGTGACGATGGCGGGATTTTCTCGCGGGGCGTTTAATGTGGTGGCTTGCGGCCCTCGGCCGGGGGCCTCGATTAATCACGATCGCCCGGCTCTCTTGCCAAGCGTTTAAATCTGCCGAATCGCGGCGACGAAAGCGAGATTATACGGGTGGTCCTCCTCTCCCTGTCACCGGTTCTTTCAGCGTCGTAATTGAAGCACTGGGACGCGCTTCATCTCGCTACCGTTCCTCGGTCCCGGAGCTCTGAATAACGCGAGAGAGCACGCACACGGAGAGAGAGACCGGGACTCTTCTCTCCTCTCTCGCTAGTAATTATTAACCCGCAGTGACTCACTAGGTTGAGGACCTTTATGATCCATGCTAATGGGGGCCCGGTGAACGCGGCGGGTGCACGCACGCGTGTGCGTGTCGCGTTTTATGGCTCTCGGCCACGCAAATCTCGTTTCGCGTTCTTCCACTCGTGAAAGGCCTCTCACCGGACGAGAAAAGGGTCGGAAGGTGCGCTTGTCTTTCTAATGGTCTCTCGTATTAGAAACGACCGACGTACCTTCTCTCGTTTTTTCCTCGCTGCAGACGCGTCCTCTGAACTGCAGTCGCTGAAAATTATGCAAGTCCCGCAGCCTAAATAATTTTTGGGAGACTCCGGCAGCATCAAATAATTTTTCCAGGTAATTACGAAACGTGTAAATTCATGCAGACTACGACAGGCTTGCATCTTGTTCGGGACTGTGTTACAGCGGCGTACACATTATTATACGCGGCGCTATTTGTGTACGCGATTTCGAGACGAGAATACAGACACTCTCCTCCCTCTCCTTCCCTCTCGCTCTAGCTGGATTCTGCTCGTTAAGTCAGTGACCCGAATAGAGCCCACGTAGGAGGAAACGGGAAGTCATTGACGCAACGCTGATTTTTCTGCCGACACGAGAGAGTTCAATGAAGCCGAACGAAACCTTCGGAATCGGTTGCACGCTGAATTTCCTTTTTCCTCTCCAGTCCGGCGTGTTCGGCCTTTTAAACCACCCTCTACCTTTTTCTCTCTCTCTCTCTCTCCCTTTCCGGGTCTCTCCACTACGATCCTGTTCCTTTTTTCTTTTTCACTTTTTCTTCCGTCGGTTGCTTGCTAACCTGGCACCGTTTCAAACGCCCAGGAACGTCTTCCATAGTCGGATAATTAGTAACGGCCAACAAAATGTCGTCTTTCTTCTGAAGCAGTTAATTGCTCCACCTCCGAACCAGCCGATAGCGAACTTTTTAATTGCTCTCGCCGCTCCGCGATCGTTAATTAACGGGCCCGAGGCACGGAAACGGTTCAGCACCGCGCGAATGTAGTCCTAATCCAGCGGTTCGAAATTCGTTTAGGGCTTCCTTGTAGTCTTCCTTTCGAATTCTGCTATTCGCGCTGCGAAGCCGTATTCTCTTGCTATTGTTGCACTGATTCTTCTCTTTCTTTGTCGATTATAATGATAGAGAACCGAGAGTTTGTACTCGAGTCGTGTTAGAGACGTGGCCAATAGCGTGAAGTATTTCTTTGTAGCTGGCGAAGGAAGCTGGGTGCTGAAGAGTCCGAATGCACGAGATGATCGAGGGCAGACGCAGGCAGTACGTTTATTTTTCAACAAGACAATACTGCTATACATTCCGCAAGATGTGTTCAAACTTATTTCAGTTCTAAAAATAGTATTAAAAATATATGGGCAGAACTTTCAAGAAAGATTTATGAGAATGGAAACAATACAAAGATGTAACGGAATTAAAACAAAGTATTGTTACAAATTGTCTTTTCAGACAAAAACGTATGAAAAAATTGTTTATATCAATTTCTAATCGCTTAATAGATGTTACACAGCGTATTTTTTAATAATGTTCTATCAGTTTGTCCGACTAAAATCAGTACATGTCTACAGTATTTTCTCTAATTTCTTTTCTGTACAAAATACAAACTTGCAATTCTGTGTGGATACTTTGAAGGGCATATCTAATATATAGGGTGAGCAACATGTACATATATTCTATTGTGTTATATGAAATATATAAATACATCAAATGTCCTATCATTTTATCTTGAAAATACAGGACGGAATTATTTGTCTTCGATTTTATGAACATCTACATGTTCATAAACTATATAGAAGCGTACACATTATAAAACAGTACAGTTGTTTAATGGACTAAAGTTCGACAGTGCAATGATTAGAGATCGGTTGAAAATAGTGTAAAATCTTCACAGATATTGTGCTGCACTTGTTCGTTGTCTAGAGCAATTACACCAAGTGGAGGACCGTATTCAATTTTCATTTGCACCGATCGGGCTTGGTGATTGTGTATTAAAAACTTGATTACAGTCGATCGGGCACGTTAATTGGGGGGCGCGTTGCGTTGCGACGGTAGATGATCCATTGGCGGAGCGATCGGTAAAATAAGATCGTAAAATGAACTGGACAGGGCAGGAGCTCTCCGAAAGGAAACCCGGCTAGATTGAAAGAGCATCCGCCAGAGCAGAGCAGCTGTAATCGGGCCGCTATTCGACGTAACCACAGACAACTCGGTCGGTGTACCGCGTGCTCTCTGCTTTCACGGTGGCGTATAATCTGTTACACCGGATCCAGAACGGCGAGTGGCTCCGCGAGCACCGATAGGTAATTACGGGGCCGCAGAGAAAGGAGCGAGCGGGACAGAGCGGGCGAGGCAGGACACGAATGGATTGGAGAAGAGGAGAGACAGAGAAAGAGAGAGAGAGAGAGAGGAGTACGGTCATCCAGCAGACAGATTTTGCACGCATGTGCGTGACGAGCGTGTAAACTGTCGGCGCTGATGGACGTGTGCCACGTGAACCGCATAATGAGTGGCGATCATTGGTTGACCGTTCGCCCACTCGGCCTTTGAACGCGCTTATCCCCCCGTGAGAGAAGATAACGCGATGACCTCGAGATAAATTGGTCATCCGCGCGCGAGCAGTGTTCAATGACACCCCGACCCGGCCCGACGAAAGAAGAAAGTCTGCGTGCCGCGGCTGCCAATTGGTTGCGCAATGAATTCGTTCGAAATGTCAAAGAGGTAAAAGGACAGACCGACCGGAGAGCTCAATGAACGTCTCCGTCCCCGTTACAACCTCTTATCGAGCCTTATCGGGGCTTATCGCCGCGACGAGATCGTGTACAATCACCAAAACCATGTCACCAGAAGATGAATCGGTCGGATCAACACGGCGACACATTGTCCGAGATAGGTAGCTAGGTTTGGCTAGAAATTAGGCTCTAATCAGACCCACACTGCTCGCAAGCCGAAGTCGGAATTAGGTCGGGTTGCACATTCGTGAAGAGGATGAACTTCCGTTAGAATCGAGCATTATCAACGGCATGATCGAGCAGTATGAGAGAAACATTGATCAGGAAGGAAAACAGCAGTTTCTTGAAAAAGATTATCTTATCTGTATGATCGATACTCTGGGTTTATACCAGAAGAACTTTTTCAGGAAGAAGTCGAGTCCAGCGTGCAGAGCAGGCGTAGATCCGTGCAAGGCCACAGTCTGAACATAAGATGCATCGATCATTCGTTTCGCTCGCTGGCAGAGTGACTAACAATTTTTACAGCTTCCTATCGAGCATTCCAGCCAGTCCTTTCCCTCCGTACCGGTTACCGAACGATCTTGGACGAGGTCTTCCAGCTGCGAAGACGCAGGAGACGTCGGAGGCAGAAAACTTGCCGAGTGTCTGACCTTGTGCCCAAATGCCAGTTTCTGTTGCCACAGTCACCGATTACTTCTCTCTCTCTCTCTCTTGCTCTCTCTCTCACACACATACACACCATGGATGTGTGTGCGGAAAGGTCGACCGGGGAGAAGAGGGAGGCTTGCATAAGCGTTAAATCGTGCTCGTTACACGGAGAGGCCACGTAATTGGACGTATTTGGAGCAGAATAACAGCGCGGCACCGCGAGCCTCGTGTTCCTTCGAGGAAAAGTCGGGAATTACGCGGTC
Source organism: Lasioglossum villosulum (assembly GCA_963971365.1). Taxonomy (NCBI): domain Eukaryota; kingdom Metazoa; phylum Arthropoda; class Insecta; order Hymenoptera; family Halictidae; genus Lasioglossum; species Lasioglossum villosulum. Next base: position 47,437,624 of record OZ020495.1, read on the forward strand.
TTCCGGCACCGGCGTTGGTCGATCGGAACAGAACTGTCGGCTACGCTCGTCGGAGCACGCTTTTGATCGCTCATTTTCCATCACCGAACTTAAATCGGGATTTCTTCTCGTTATTCACCTTTGGTCTGCACGCTGGCTCGTTTATGAGGCAATCTTCCTCTCCAATATCTATTCTATGTATATAAACGAATCTCCCGGTAGGCTCCACCTTCCGTTTTTCTCTCTCTCTGTATCTCTCGGTAGAACGTAAAAAGTATGCATATAAACGAATCTCCTCTCCAATATCTATCGTTCCCCATTTCAAAATTCCTTTCACTAAGATCCAACGCTTCGCTTCGTCGATTCAAACTCTTTAACTCTCCTGTAAGATCGCGTATTAAGACGACACAATGACAATAATTGCACCCGTGAATGCATAATCGGCTGACAGCACGGCCCTAGGATGTCCTAGCAGAGTAAACGGCGCTAGCCGGTCAGCCCTAACTAGATTGAGCAGCTCCGGACCTTTAATTAGGTATTCCAGGGAACAGAGGAACGTTAATAGAGCCTTGGGCCTCGCAAAGGGCCAGGTTTCGTGCGGTCGGCCGCGATTACGTGGTTCCAGGAGGTCTGGTGAATTTCGCGCGTCGATCGAGCACGGTCGCGCGCGCGCTCCCGGTTCATCGATCGCTCCCCGGCGGCGATTAAGATCGACTCTCCGTTGCAGAGGTTTCGTGGCCACATGCATCTAACGGCGTGCACGAAAACGAAACGAGATCGCCGCCGCACCGCACCGGGGAAAGCTCCGAGCCAGTGCGTTCCGGGAGCCCCGAGCAACACGAACATCTCTCGGTTAATGAAGATTTCGCGTGACATCGGAAAATACGGCTGGGGCAATCGGGCCGAGATCTGTGCCGCGGCCACGATCGATTCCCCCGTACGTGTTCCAAAGATCTCGCGGGAAAAACTGTTCAAGGATAAAGCTTCCTCTCCGGACGCAAATAATTCGGAGAGCGTCGGAGAGGCTCGAGACGTTCAGAAAATCGTAGAAGTATAGTTGTGATCAATGCGATGAAACTTTAAACCACGTGATCCGTCAGTGTAAAAAGTATGACATTCAAAGGCACAAACTTTTGGATTCTCAATGCAAAATGGATTACCAACTACCTCGGCTAGGCTAGTATTTCTGTCCATCGTTATATCACAGATTGTATGCTATCTATTTAAATCTTACCTGTATCATTGTAACGTCAAACTGCAACATTGTAATACTAAATTGTAAAGCGAAATGGACCCATCTAAGGGCCTAAAGAGCTTCAATAAAAAAAGCTTTGCGTGCGAACTGGGTAATTTACCCGTAACACAAACCTATTTCTTTTTGCTCGTGCTATAGAGCGATTTCTGGGGGCGAGATCACCCCAGCAAGCAGTGGAGAGAAAATAAATGATTAAGAACGTACCGACTCGTGATTGCTATAGAGATATTAAAGTCATTACGGCTGGCAGATTAAAAGTACCGAGACTCGGTGGGAGTAACCTAAAACGCCTTTCGAAGGATAATCTGACTTAATCTTATTCATACAATCAAAATACTTCTTATTCGAATTATTCTTCAGGATAAAGTGATCAGAATAATTCCATAGAGCAAAAGTAATTTCTTTAGAGAAAATTTCTGACCTACTCCCACAGCCTCGAAAATCGAGGACGTCCGTCATTACGCGAACGACAGCGTCGAAAAATTGTGCGTGGGCGTGTTCCGACAAGGTTTCCCTGATGAATCGAATGCGCCCGTGGGGGATTTGGCTGCTGGAAACGAGCCCGTCCTCGACCGGTTCGCGGAATTCCGCGATTTTTCTGTCTTCGCTAGCAAATAAACGGCGCGAGGCTGTGGTTTATTTTCGCCGGGGCGATCTGACGGCAAATAAACGAGTGCCGAGGACTGTTCAATACCAATGTCGCGGCGGGGAAACGTAACCGGACGCGCCCCGGTGCATCGGGACCCCGAATCTCCCGCATTTTTCCTTTCGACGATGAATAATTCTTGTCCGGCGTGCAAACAAACGAGAAGTTACTTCACCGTTCTATTCTCGAAAGAATGGAATCGATGGTAATCCAAAAATAAGATTCGCGAACCTCGGATACGAATTCGCGGAAAATCTCGTCGTCCTTCGGCGAGGTCATTATTTGCTGGTTCATCAGCATCGTTGCAGGTCGTTGACCCGCTGAACGTCTGTCTAGTTGGTGTGCAATTGAAGGATCGCACAATACACTTTCTAATAATTGAGAAATTGACGTCACGATGAACGTCACAAGATGTCATAGAAAAATCTGACCCGTCGTAATCTAATTTGATTGCTAGGTGATGACATGCCAGACTCGTCGTATAGAAGGTGTTGCGTTTGCTCCTGTGTAGCAGCGGCGCGTTTCGGGTCATTGGTTCCGGAGTGAGGAGAGCAGCCGCCGCGGCAGCCTCGTCGACTATCGCAATAGTAATCCGACGGAAGTTCGACGCTCGCAGCTGGCGCCCGGAAACGCACGCAGGTACACGCGCGGCTGCGTCCTGCCGGTCGCTTTTTCGTCTCCACGTTCTTACGGCCGGCAGTCACGCGAGAGCAAACAAAGAGACGCTCGAAGTTGAGCGAGAAACTATGCACGCAGCTGCCTCGAGCTGCTCGACGCCTCGATGGCATTCCGTTTCGTCGAGCCGAGCCGCACGCAAGGTGCTCCACCGAGGGCTATTATAGTTTCGGGCATTTAGGTACAACCCGACTACTTTCTTCGGAAGCATCGACAGCGAAACTGACAGACTATTAAATCGTCGATCTACATTGCGGAGGTTCGGAGCACGATTGCAGGAGGCCGTCGAGGCGAATCCGGAATTTTGCTGGCTGTTCAACTTGCCTATAATTTGCGCAATGACTTTTCTGGATCTGCCTCGATGACCCTGGGTGCAAGAAATAAACAAGTAAGAAAACAGATTATGAAGACTCACCGAAGCATCCTCTCCCTCTCGAGCAGCTCCTCGGGGTTGGGCTGGGCGGGTCCGAGCAGAGCATGGGACAAGGGTGGGTACCTCGGCGACCTCCATAGCATCTCGGAGGCGACCGCCGGATGATGATGTCCCGGTGGTGCCGCGGTCTGGTAGGCGACCGGCGGTGCGGTTTGTGCGGCTGAGGCCGCAGCCGCGGCGGAGTTAGGCCCGGCGTTGGGTGGCGGTGCTTGAGGATGCGCCATCAGCAGGGATGTGTGCTGTACGCTCTGCACGTGCCAGACGCGGGCTGGCGTTGCAGCCGCGGTTGGTGTCGAAGAGGTGGTTGTCTCGTCGACGCTGAGAGCGGAGCTCCTGCTGCCGCTCCTTTCGTCGCCGGAGCCGGCGCTCCTGAGGGAGCTTACCCCGCTGTCGGAGCCGCTGTCGCCATAGGTTGCGGTCGCGGCGATGCTGCCAGCCGCGGGCCCGACACCTCGGATACCGATGGCCGGCGGTACACCGGCAAGCACACCAGTCCCAGGTAAACCGGCCCCGGCCTCCACTTCCATGAGGCCGGCCTCATCGCCGCCCCTCCCAGCGTGCGACTGTTGTTGCACCTCTAGGAGGCTCGATGGGGGTAGCTGGTGGTGATGTTGGTGGTGCTGATGGGGACTGCTCGCTACCCGGTGTTGGTGAAGCTGCTGCTGCACCTGGTGTTGGTGTTGCTGTTGCGCGTGATGGTGGATCACCGGACTACTCGAGTAACGTTGTTGCTGATGATGGTGTTGCTGCAGTGACTGCTGATGGTGGTGCTGATGGTACTGCTGTAGATGATGGTGATGGTGTCCAGCGATCGGCGGTGGCGGCTTGTTCAGTCTCTCGGCTAGGATGACGGGACTCTCGTTGTGACGGTTCCGCTCCTGCTCCCGCTGCTGCTCCAGGAGCAGGCTCTGCCTGCCAGAGCCGCCGCCGCCGGTGCCACTAAGCGGACTCAGCCTCTCCAGCACGGAGCCTGAGTCCTGACTGCTCGACTCCAGCAGCTCGACGACCGATTCAACGCTGGCCGCCCTCGCGCCGCTTACGCTGCCCACGCTATCCTCCGTGCCTAGCTCGGTGGTCAGCTCGGTCCTCCTCGAGCCCCTGTCCTCGTCCTCTTCCTCCTCCTGCTCCTCCGGCTCCTCTTCGTCGTGGTCCTCCGGTTCCGGGTCCGGCTCCGGTTCAGGCTCCGGCTCCTCTTCCTCCTCGACGCCCTTCGCCTTTGGTTCAGCGGTGACGACTGCTGCTGCAGGCTTCACCAGCGCGGCTTCGGCATCGAGGAGGACGCTGCTCGCTTTGTCACCGACCAACGACGGCTCGACCAACGACGAGCCATTCACGAACACCTGATCCTTGCCGTGCCTTCCCCGGTTCTCCTCGTCCGAGTCCGCCGGTTTCCCTTCGGGGGCTGCTGCGTCGCCTCCGGGATCTACTTTGTCCGGAGGTGGAGGCTCTGGTTCTCTGTCCCGTTCTCTCGACTTGGTCTCCTCGTCCTCCTCGAGCTTCTCGGCTTCCCTCTCTGCCCCGTCCCTACGCTTCCTGCGACCGTCCTCCTCCGCCTCCTCCTGATCCGACGCTACCTCCTCACTGTTTCCCTTCCCCTTCCGCTCGGACCTAAGCTTCCTACCGATCGGGCTTGTTCGTAGTCTCTTGGTCAGGGGATCGCAGTGATCCTCGTCCTCTTCCTCCTCACACGCCTGCTGCGACTCTGTTCGACGTTCCTCGACCTCCGCTCTGTTGTTCCCTAATCGCTCCTCTTTCTCGCAGGACTTCGCGTTCCTCGAGCTGCTCTCCTGCTGCTCCTCTTCCTCGGGCTCTGCTTTCGCTTCTTGCACGGTCGGCGGCCTCGGCCTCCGTCGCACCGGTCTTTGAGACCCGGTCTCGACCGGACTTTTCACCGCGGTTCCACGCTTCCGGAGCTTCGACGCGCTACTCGAAGCGCTGTTCGCCTCTTCCAATACCGTTCGTGGTATTCGGTTACTCGGACGACTCGACTGCGGACCCTTGTTCTCCCGATCCTCCTGTCGCGTCGACAGACCGGTCTCGGTGTCCTTCTCTAGTCTGTCGCGACTCGCACCCTCGCTCACGCGTCTTCGCCTACTGTTCCGCGCGGTGTTCTTTTCTGGAAAAGAAGATATACAGATCGATTAGAGGAATGTATTTTTTACTTGAAGATAGAATTCTTTCGGATTTCGTCCGTTATGTGACAAGAAGTAAGGGTTACGTTGCCGAACGAATGCATGTACCGATCCCAGTACTATTTTGCCAATTGGGCTGCAAATAACTTGCCGGCCGATTTTCCACGGTCACGTCAACATCGGATTACGTTGTCCGGTGTATAATCACGGTTATCGATCACACAGGCTAGACGCACTCGTGTCGAACGGTCTATGCGGTGTAACCGGGAGCCTATCGGCATAGCCTTGTTCAACCTTGTCGATTAAGGTCGATCGATCCAGCGTAGCCTGGTCGTCGCGTAGCGTCGCGTCGCACCGCGCCACGCTGCCCGTTTATCACCGCCGCCGGCAATTATGCTGGAGATTCGCTAATCTCTTTGATGCACGCGCGCAACGTGCCGCATAATTCGACGCGACCTTTGGAAAAGGTGCTGCAACCCCCGCGCACCACCGGTACAACACCGGAACTATGCGGGCAACGAATCGGCCCCGTTGCGATGGGAATTCCATCTGGCCTGAATTCGACGGCGTACGTGATTCATCCGTTGCATTATCACTGTTATCCCTGATACTCGCAACCTTAAGAGAACTCGCGAAAACTGGCATAAAGCTTCAACGTTCAAACAAACGATCTTCACCATTCCCAGACTCGGAGAACTCGGTATGGCCAAGAACAGGAGTGGTAAGATTTTGAGAATAAGGCAGTTCTGGCAGTAATGCAAAAAGCGGGCCCCAGATCAGCCTCCCAAAACCAATAGATAGGGGGAAGGGTGATTTGTGATTTCAACCACCTTCCTTAACAAAAAAAAAGATTCAGAGAACTCAAAAACTGAGCTGCAAAAAGAAAAGATGACGCGCTTCGGGGACCATGAATTTGTTACCATTCTGTAGATTTTTGTGCAAAATAAATTTGTTGAGTTAATTGCAAGATACATATACAGCCATTGTTAATCACTTTAATGGGTTCGAAACGAGGAACCACGCCGACTGGTTTCAGACTTCTACATGGAAAGTGTGTGGATAAATCTCCAGAATCAAGTACACACCAAGGAAAACAGCAACGAGTTCACCTAAATCGAATCTGTTAAGTCACCTCTCACTTCGTATCCCATTTCCGCGACCAGCTCCGTAAACTTTCGTCTCTCCGGGCTGTTTTCGGAAGCATTTGCCGCGAACGGACGAAGATTTATGACCGCTCGAGTCGCCCGTAGTAACAAACAACATCTCGAAGTTTATTTTTCTGTTTTTAGACGGTGGGTGAGAGAGAAGCGGAGGAACGCCGAATATATTCCGACGATAAAAGTTTCATGTTATCGATCAGGGCACGCGACCAAGAAGTGGCCAACCCCGTCGACTAATCCTGCGAGCACATAGTTCTCGGAACCGACCTTCGGGATGCGCAGTGCGCCGACGTGGTCGCTTTCATCTCCTTGACCTCGATCAGTCCCGCCAAGCTCTAATATTCAATAGGGAGCGAACGTTGCATCCCGGGAATTGGTGTTCGGCCGATGTTCGTGCCAGCCCATATAGGCGAATCAAGGGTCTTCGATTAATCCGCTATGAACACGGTAGTAATACGAGAATAATTTATGGCGTTGCGCCGACGGGATCGGCCTGCCAAGAGAAACCGGAGGCAAGGGAGAGAGCAGCCAGTCATTAGCCAATAAAATCACCGCGAGATTGCCGGCGTGCGTGGGAACCCTTCGCGAGCCTGCGTTTTCGTCGGAATCCGCGAAATCGCAGTGATTCCTCCTGTACCGTTGCTCGCTATCAGCTTGTAATCAGGCAGTAAACTATAAATTGTAACTCCTTAAAAAATGAACATCCTCCCAGATAGCATCCGAACGTCCATGCTATCTGGGCTGAAATTAATTTTGGAGAAATCCCGCAAGAAATTAAAAAATTGGAAATTTAATTTTTTACGATACACGTCGTCCATCGTAATTTACATCCTGCCAAAAGAAGTTCCCCTTCAAAATTCCTTTATACCCCTGTAAAGAAAGTGTACTTTCTTTAGTTGAATACACCGCGTCTCAGTAGAGTAGATAAAGAGGGAATCTGAAAAATCGACAAATAGGGATTTAGGATAGAGCACGTGGGAAAAATCTAGACAGGACAGATAGAAGGAAGTTAATACTAAGGGTTAGCGAAGAAGTTAATAGTGGAGATAGAAAAAGGATAAATTAATTAACTTTAATTGTCGTTTCTTTGGTTTACAGGTGAGCGTGTATATAATGTAAATAATAGTTGAATGTACATAAATAAATAACGGAAAACTTTGGTTTACAGAGAAACAAATCCTGGTTAATTATTGAAAATCCTCAGTCAATTGTCTTATACCCCGATTTATAGCGCAGTAATGTCCACGAAGTCCTCTGGTCGCACACTGCATCAGCTCCTTCAGAAAGAATGACGAAGCTAATCAAGGAACAACTTCACCTGTGTGCATGATCTACGCGAAGGTGTTAAACGCGTTGGCGTGCGACCGGCTCGTTCATCGACCGAGGGAGCGTGTTCTAGCAATTTTTATGAGACGGCGAGTCACTTTTAACGCGGTTCTATTGCGGACAGGGTGAGGAGAGTTCGATGAGGTTTCGGGCCGAGGAAATCGGTCGTTCGTTGCCTCGTCAGCTGTATCAAAGGGGCGCGGAGGTCGACGGCGATGGTCGTTTTACGGGTAAATTAGAGAGTCGCCGTGCGCGCGGCTTGGCATGGGGCCTGCGAGTCTCGGAAGAAGAAGAAGAACACGAAGAGAAGAGCGGGAAGGAGGTCTCTGGCGGCCGGCCAACGCTTTTATTTTTACACCGGGACCCCGGTGGTGTCGTTTCTCTCGTCCTCACCCCCGCCGGCGATCGCCATTTTCCCCCGCTTTCGCACGAAAATCTCCGACGTCCCGTTCAAAATAAGTTTATCAACAAACGCGCCCGCGGGAGATCCTCGCGGCCGTTGCAGGGTGCTACGGCAGAAATAGAGCGGCTCGAAAATAACCGTGCGCGAGAGACTCGATCCACTAGCCCCTCTCTCACTCTCTCCACCTTCATTCACCGGCTATCGTTTTTCACTCTCCCACTCCGCGAGCCGCTCGTAAATTACTCGACAATAGCTTTCCGATTCATGCCCGAATTATACACCTCCACCGATAGATTCCCCTGTCCGAACCTGCGAGCAACATTATTTCCATCCTGCGAATATTTATGCGAAATCGGGATTTTCTATCTCGATTTACATAATTCCATTCTATATGATCGTTCCCATTTTATGGATAGAAAATTGATGTAATACCTCGTACAATGCTTACTAATGTAAGCAATATTTTTAATAATGGTACAGGTCGAAGACACCATCACTAGTTGAAATGCTCTCGGAGATTTGCATTTGCTCGTTTTACTCGAGAAAAATATTTGAAAGCCTGTCTGGGTTAGGCAGAGCCGATACAACGTTTTACAGCTTCGATTCCGCAAACTTTGGCGCAGATACGCTGCAGAAGCTTGAACTTCCAGGGATGCGAGCTTTTTACGAGCAATAAAGAGCGGCCGCCGCCCGGAGGCTGCGGAATGTCATTCCACCGGTTTTAAAACGGCTCGGTTAATTATTCACGGGGCGTTTGTTGTTCCCGGAGCGAGCCACCAACTTTTCGCCCCGCGGATCTTTATGCAAATATAGACTGGCCGACGTTGGAAATAGAACGTCTAATTGAATCATAGTCGACCCACTGATTCGCCAATGTTTCTGCTCGCGGAGGCGTAAACGCCACGGTCTAGCGTTCGAAAGACACGAAAACGAACGGAGACAGGATTATGACGTCGATCGATGGGAAAGAAGGTGCATGGGGATACCTGTGCGCGACATTCAGATTTCGACAAAGCGTTTAAATGACCGGCAAACTCGGCCAGCCGTGTCTAATTTCACCCCTACGAGACCCCGGGTCAGGACGAATCGATATCGATCGCCGTAGGGGTTGCTTTGTCCGCAGCGACAAAGACCCTGTCTACATAGCTGTTTTCCTGAACTCTACCCTTCCGAAATGGCAACTGCTCCCCCGGCCTCTATAAGTAACGCCACGTAATGGAAATTATGTATCGATAGCATATAATGTAGTGGAAGTTTTGTCGTTCGAACGAAATACCAGCTCCACTGGTTCCACTTCATGCATTTTACACGTCGGAATTTTTAAGCCGGATTATATTTACTCGACGTCGGTATATTCGCTGTTATCGAAACAATTATTGTCCATTGTTATTTTTTATTGGAACAGTCTGGTGCAATTAAATATGCAAGTTTGTTAGCTACTTGTGTACTGAATAACGAAAAGTAAGTTGACGTTTGATGAAAGCATCGATGAGACTTTTCCGATTTGGAAAATATTAGCATCACATCTTCTAATTAACGAATTTAACTATCTTCGGAAATTAAAGAATGACTGTGCTCGAGCTAAATGGGGAAATGGCCTTGAAAACCATCGGAAAAGTGGGAAAACTTTGATGGAAGCGGTGAGAAGAAAAAGACACCGGTGGGGTATCCATTAAAACTGTACGTCATAAAAAAATTGAGGAAGAACCTAGAAAAAACCTTGGAGGAGATTTGAGAATGGACAAAACTCGCTGAAAGATGAGATGAATAATTGTTGTTCAGGAATGAAGTCGTCGAAAATTGGGGACGCGAAAAGCAGCCTAACAACTTAAAGGATCTACTTAAACCATGTACAGTACGCAACTCTTAACGCAAATAAAAAAATTCCGCCGGGATGAAAATTCATAACCCGTCCACGGGCGGGCATTTCTTTTTCCTCTTTCTCCCTGGAGCGGTGAAAATCTCCGACCGCGTAATCCCCGCGCCTTTCAATATTCTAACACGCCCCCGAGCGACCTTCCTCCAGGAATCCGCTTACCATGCCCGGGAAATTCGTTGGCCGGATTATCCTGTTCCTCTCGTCGTTCTGTCTCTGCGAACATTGGAATTAAACGCGCAAATCCATCTGGCCTGGAATCTTGGAAATGGCGTCGTCGGCCTGGACACGGTAGGCAAGGATCCAGCGAGGATCCCCTCGGATCCGATCTACGTGTTCGATTTCCCGTTCGACCGTTTATCAGGCTGCGACGTGGCTTCCGGTCCCGAGCCCTCAATTTCGATAAACGCGCGGCCAACTTCTATCCTAATCCGAAAGCAAACCCGGGCAAACAGGATTCCGTGTTTCTTCCGCAAAGGACACGCCCGCAATCCTCGACGGCGAGGATGTAATGCTCGATCTTGCAAGCGTTCAATCTCTGATTCGTCTACTGGGACAATTTATGCAAATTTGCAGAAACAGAAACTCGACGTTACGTCGAATTCTGATATAAAATTTTATCGTGGTTGTTCTTCGAATTATTTCAGAACGAAATATTCTAGTTTTAAATCGAGTACAAGTACCACACTCGTGCATTTTATCAGTGCGAATAATTTCCGGACACGATGTAGAGTTTCATGTCGGATCCCAAAGTGCACCGTCGAGTTGAGCTCGGTCAGGGACCGGTGTTTCCGGTGCGGCTTGGAGGACCCGCAGCCAGCGACCCGTTTTCTAGTCCAAACAAATACGATTCGCAGGAGAGATTTCCCAGCGCCGACTCGCCCGACCAGTTATGGTAACGCTGGGTCGTCGACGGTTCCGTTTCCTCCGGAGTGCAATACAATTTCACCGGCGAGCGGCGGGGTCGATCGTTCGCGTAACGAACACGGGGGAGAACAGAAACAGAGAGAGAGAGAGAGAGAGAGAGAGAGATAACAGCAGCAACGAAGTAGGAGAGCTGCTCTCCACTGTCCCTGTTTCCCGATTCTTTTTTATCCCCGTTCCTCCTCCGTTCCGAACAATAATCGTCTGGACGTCGTCGTTCCCTGTCCCTGTCGTCGGCGCTTTTGCCCGCGCGCGTTGCCCAGAAATAATGGCCATGCGAATTAAAATGTAAAGCAAAGCACGTCGGCGCTGTTCAATTACGCGGAGCGTAATGCATGCGGACCGAGCCAGGACAGGAGGACAAACCGCAGTCGCCAGGAAACGCGGAGCGTCGAGAGTTTGCAAACGCGCCCATCCTCGCGTTACATGCGCCCATGTATTCTGGATACATACATAGAGCGAGAGTGAGAGGAGCAGAAGAGAGAGAGGGAGAGAGAGAAAGGGACAGAGAGCCGAGGTCCGCGCATCGGATAAACGCACCCCACGTATGCAACGCCGTTGCCCGCTTGAGTGCTTCTCCCCCTCCGGGTAATAACAGTAAATCCTGAGTAATAAATCCCTCTCCCCTGTCTCCCCTCCGCGCCCCTGCTGTCTCTCTACCTCCTCCACCTGTCCGTTCCTCTCTCCTCAGTCGCCTACTATTTCGATGCCGTTCCCCAACCCCTCCCTACTCGCGTGCCTCGTTTATCCTTACAATCACTGGGGGGGATTCATGTATCTTCCAGACTGCAGACCCAATTTTTCCGGGGAACGGTCGCCGCTGCACCTGCTAGATCATCGTTACACACGTCGCCTAGCCTCGGTACTCCCCACTCTTGCTTTCGATCATTCAATACAAACACTACATAATCCTCAGATCGTGTTCCTGTCACTCACGACGAAAACTATTGGATAATATTATTCATTAATTTTGTTTGCACTCGGTGTCCCGAATTTAAATGGCAAAACTTCACGAGCGTGTAGGGGATCGAAAAACTAAGTCTTTTAGAGATTTGCTCGTTTTTACTTCGTTTTGGAGAAAATCGCAAAGAGGTAACACAAGTTTTCATATTTGTACTTATTTATTTACATTTTATTTACTTTACCATATTTCATGTAGATATTGTTCAAAATGTTGCCCTCTTGCAGTAATGCAAACATTACGTCTAGCACTGACTTGATAAATTGTAATAAATGTAAACGAACGGAAGAATGTAAAGGATAACATCATGGGTTTACATATATCACTGTCATAACTCACGCAACAGTGTCAAAACAATCACAGGTGTATACAATAGCTCAAGAGAGCAACTGACAACGAGATATAGAATTTTTTCCAAAACGAAGAAAAAACAAGCAAATCTCTAAAAGACTTTTTGTCTTAGTTTTTCGCTTCGCTACACGCTCCTGAAGTTTTGCCATTTAAATTCGGGACAACTCGCATTTAAATAAAACTGGTACATCTAAACAAATGTAATTTTGTCAATACCATAACAACGCATGCCAATTGAACAATCCACTGACAAAAACGTAAACTTCAAACAGACACACGAGTACCCGATGGTCAACACACGAAAGCGTTAACAGATCCCACATGTTGAAGTGTATTATTGTTCGGAGAAAGATTAGTGTAACAGCAGACGTAGAAATTGGTTCGCAGACAGATTGCTCGGCAGACGAAGCGTCGCGGCGTATCGCGGACACCGTTGTAATTTATTTAATCCGAGACTCGCCTTTTAAAACGTATCGATTGGATTAATTAACGTTACCTGGACCGTGAGATTCGATTACGCTCTCTTCCTTCCGTCTGAAAGGTTATCCGCGAGACCGAGGCCCATAAATATTTGTTCGGCGAGCGAGAACGGACGCGGAGTCCCGCGCACGGCCGGGCACAGAAATTGAACGTCCGGCAAAAACAAACGGTAACGAGGGTAAAAATAAAGCGTGACGAGAGTCGGCCGACCTCGCGGATACGCTACGCGGCACTGGCGTCGCTCGAATTAAAGCGGACCGTCTTTTATAATGGGATCGACGATCGCCGCGGACGCGAATTAGGTCAATCCGAGTTCGATTTCTTTCGCGGATGTCTTCGGCTGCTGTCAAGCCGTCGACCTGGATCGCGAGAGCTCTCTAGCTGTCAGCGTTTACTACCTCGAACATACTTCTCATTATTCGACACAGCAGAACTTGCAGTTGATAAATGATTCTCGGAAATTTGTAATTCCAGCGGGGCTGAAGGATAATGATACTTTTGGTTGAAGATATTCTTAGAGGCAGTGTCAATGTAGGTATAGCAACGATCCTTTGAACCATAGAGGGTGGATTTATGTAAGAACACTCGCAAAGATGTTCCAGTCAAGCTCCAGTAGTGCTTAACACCTCGAACATATCTTTCATTGTTCGACACAGCAGAACTTGCAGTTGATAAATGATTCTTGGAAATTTGTAATTCCAGTGGGGCTCAAGGATGATGTTACTTTTGGTTGAGGATATTCTTAGAGGCAGCGTCAATGTAGGTATAGCAACTACCCTTTTAACCATAGAGGGTGGATTTATGTAAGAACACTCGCAAAGATGTTCCAGTCAACCTCCAGTAGAGCTAAACACCTCGAACATATCTTTCATTGTTCGAAACAGCAGAACTTGCAGTTGATAAATGATTCTCGGAAATTTGTAATTCCAGCGGGGTTGAAGGGTTATGTTACTTTTCGTTGAGGATATTCTTAGAGGCAGCGTCAATGTGGGTATAGCAACTACCCTTTTAACCATAGAGGGTGGATTTATGTAAGAACACTAGCAAAGATGTTCCAGTCAAGCTCCAGTAGTACTAAACACCTCGAACATATCTTTCATTGTTCGACACAGCGACACTAGCAATTGAAACATGATTCTCGGAAATTTGTAATTCCAGTGGGGCTGAAGGGTTATGTTACTTTTCGTTGAGGATATTCTTAGAGGCAGTGTCAATGTAGGTATAGCAACTACCCTTTTAACCATAGAGGGTGGATTTATGTAAGAACACTCGCAAAGATGTTCCAGTCAAGCTCCAGTAGTGCTAAACACCTCGAACATATTTTTCATTGTTCGACACAGCGAAACTAGCAATTGAAAAATGATTCTCGGAAATTGGTAATTCCAGTGGGGCTGAATGTTACTTTTGGTTGAGGATATTCTTAGAGGCAGCGTCAATGTGGGTATAGCAACTACCCTTTTAACCATAGAGGGTGGATTTATGTAAGAACATTCGCAAAGATGTTCCAGTCAAGATCCAGTAGTACTAAACACCTCGAACGTATCTTTCATTGTTCCACACAGCGAAACTAGCAATTGAAAAATGATTCTTGGAAATTAGTAATTCCAGTGGGGCTGAATGTTACTTTTGGTTGAGGATATTCTTAGAGGCAGCGTCAATGTAGGTATAGCAACTACCTTTTTAACTATAGAGGGTGGATTTATGTAAGAACACTTGCAAAGATGTTCCAGTCAAGCTCCAGTAGTGCTAAACACCTCGAACGTATCTTTCATTGTTCGACACAGCGAAACTAGTAATTGAAAAATGATTCTCGGAAATTGGTAATTCCAGCGGGGCTGAATGTTACTTTTGGTTGAGGATATTCTTAGAGGCAGCGTCAATGTGGGTATAGCAACTACCCTTTTAACCATAGAGAGTGGATTTATGTAAGAACACTCGATTGTTAGCACTAGGAGGATGGTTGTTTTCTTCGAAAGTACAGACAGCCATGCTTGAATCTAGGAGGTGCAAAGTTCCAGCAGTACGAATATTTGAAAATTTCTGGCAGGGCAGCGTCAACATCCCCGATAGGTCCATTAGATCCACCCTATGGGATTTGACCCTCGCAGATATTTTCAATGAAAACGTCAACTATGTTTCCCGAGTCCATTCGGTCCTCTATTCATTAATCTTTCCGGGCACCTAGCGTGCGCAGGCCAAAAGTACACCGTCAACTAAATATTTTACAATTCGTTGCCAGAAATGTGGCGGGACGTGCCCAAAGTGTATAGAACGGGATTGAGGTCACTGTCAGCACTTGCCGCAACCCGCTCCGGTGCTTTGAAACAAAATTTTCTGTTATTATTGTGCTGGCCGAGAGGACTCGCGTTGTTTCCGAAAATAATCGTTATAAATAACCAGAAGTACAGGAGCCTCTGATAAGTTGATCAACCGGATGAGAAGGCCGACTGGATATTGTTTATGATTTCACGAGACGATTAACTTGCGGCGTAAACTGTGAAGCCGACTTTAAAAATAGTCGAAATGGGAGACACGTAAGCCACTCGTCTCCGGGAGACGATGGCCCTCGACACATTTTTCCGTTCGCGAGACACCCGAACGTCTCCGCGAGGAGTTACGAGAGCGCCGAGAGGTCCCTAAAAAAACAAAAGAAATGAGAACCGATTCCGTATGGGCGACACATGACGAAAATTCCAGCGACTCTGTCGTCGGAGGGGAGGGTGGACGTGTGTCGAGCGTTTTTGCTGCCTCGGTGCCACGTTTTCCCGAGTCGCCTTTGTCTCGTCGACGAAAATACTCGCCACGTGTCACGTTACGTCGAACCTCCGGTCGAAAGAAATGGATTAACGAGGGCTCGAAACTCTCTTGCGGTTATATCATCCCTTTGAGAATCGTCCACCTGTCTCCGCCTCTCTCATCCAATTTCGAAAAAAGAAATGAAAATTCACGATTATCCACGATTCCCAACGAAGCCTCAGCCGTTTCACGATTAAAGCGATCGCGTGGAGATTAAATCGTTAACAAAACTGTCGGGGATCAGCGGGAGGCTAAGCCTTGAACTTGACGGAGAGTCGGAAGGCGGCGATGGTTAATTCCTATTCAGTAATCCAAGCGTTAAGGGGGTTAACGACCTGACCGAGCCCCGCGGAGTGACGCTGCATGGTCGTGTGACTTTTGGGAGGGGCTGAGAAACAATTTGGATTCTGCGTGCGACAGGGCTGTCCCTGACTCGGGAGGTGAAACTTAAAATTTCTGACAACAAGCAGGGAAAGGGGAAAGAGAAATTGGAACGATCTCGAACGACACGACACGCTCGCCACCGCACCGGCCTGCGCTAACGAGCGATTCTGGAGGCAATGCAGTATTTATTAACTCCGGTCGGGCTCGAAACGATTGAATGGTCAGTGACCGGATGTGACGCGCCCGTGGACCAAGATGGCCGGTCACGATAATTACTCGCGTGTTTACGACCGATAAAGCTTGAATGCCCCACCTCCTACATGGGCCACAGAGAACACCTATGTGCCCACACGCGCAGATTGTCAGGCTGAATCGTGCGCGAGAGGGAGAGAGTGGTGGCTATGTGTGTTTGGAGCGTACACAAAATGTCACGAGCACGGCCCTCGACACGGGTGTACACAGAGGGTGGCTCGATGCAATTTGATGGCACTGTCACTGGTTATTGCCAGAATTTCGAAGCCTGCGAACCCTGTCCTCTGCCCCATCTATCTCTCGCTTTCTCCCTCTCTCTCTCGCTCGGACGGAAAACGATTTCCATATCCGCGCGCGAAGCACGCTGGAGTGCGAAAAAGTGGAACGCCCGCGAGAATATTAAAACACCGGGGCTCGAGCTCTGTCTCCTCGCTTCCCCATTGTGTTCTTCGGCAAATTCTTTTATTCGTTTTACCCTCCAATCCATGAACGATAAAAATCTATTCCCGGTCTCGCCAAAGCTCCTCTCAAAATCCCGGTGAAAATATTCTCATCAATTTTCGATCGAGATACGAAAACTGATGGAGGTCACATACTGTCTGTGTAGTAGTCTGGTGGCTGCCAGATGATTGCTAAATATCATTGATCGAAACGGTCCTTGAAAGTTACAGACTTCTCGAAGAGCGCAGTTTTCCTTTCAGATAGAATAACCATATGTTTGTTAAACTACGGATGATGTATGTGTGTATTGTGTGAGTGCGCGTTAATAGGCTGTCCTATATATGACCGAATTTGTAATACAAAGAATCGTAATTAACAGAAGAGTTGTAGAAATACGATCGCCAACGATTTGCAAAATGATCAGATCAGAACGAGCAACCGTCGCGACGAACACGTCTGTCAACGATTGGTTATCCTTGCATCCTTACGGCTTTTTACAATTAAATACGACTTTTGACGCTGATGCAATGTGTGACTTAGGGAAAAATCGAGAGCATTACAGCTCGTAACATTTCACATTCGGAAAACAATATTTTCAACTTCGCTGATAAATTTTTGACACGCGCGAAGTCTCTAGACCAAGTTACTGTCGAAGATTGGCCCGTGAGACGCTGGCCCCACCCCTGGAAACTCAAGCCACGCCCACCCGGCCTCGGGATTCTCCAAATCCCGCTTTAAACCTCTCGCGATCGTATTAAACAGCTTCGTGCCCCCTTAATCAAACGGGGAATAAAAATCTGAAGTTTGAAACAGCGATATTTCAGAACAGCAGTATCAGCGACACAATCGAGTGTGTCCTGGCTCGCTGCCGATGTACCGCAGGGGCCCTGTAATAAAACTTTCGATCGCGGGTAGAGACTCGGTCCGGTACCGGGTTCCGCTTTTATCGCGGATAAATCAAACGCGACGAGGCTCGGAACACCCCGGGCTTAATTGTGGCTTTATTTATAGCTGGTGCTCGTTATCGGGGCCCGGAGTCGACGGCCTTGAAAGCGTAACAGTAAAAATGATTCCTACCAGACGCGTCGGTCACGGCAGGCCGGCTTCGGAATCTCCCGACGCCGAAATCACCGAACCGGAGCGGAACGGAGCGGAATGAAGCGGCCCGCTCTCGCAAATCACGCGGCTCGCTGTGTTCCGATCGCATTGACAAACGCGGCCGTGTTTCAACCCCGTACGAGAGAGAGAGAGAGAGAGAGACTATCACCAGAATATGTACTATTTTTCGCGCGTAACCGAGCACGATGTGCAACGTTCTATTAATAAATTACCGTTGCTTTCTTGCCCGTGATTCCTTCCCATCGAGCGGGCTCGTGCGCCGATAATATATCACCGTTGATAATTACGTCGACGGGAGACACCAGGTGGCTTCGGTGTTCACCGTTGCTCGTAATAGACCGATAAATATCGTCCGCGTTCGTTCGCGTCGCGTTTCAACGGCAATTCGAGAGGACGCAGAGCCTCGGGCGCTCACCCGTGCACATGCCCCGCTAATTCCCCGAGACCGGATTGAAAATCTCCTCTCGCCAACCTGCCGCGCCAGTAATTATTTTTTCACAGGTCGACCGAACCCTCGTCAACGTCCCCGCAACCGTTTCCGGTCGGTGTTTCCATCGGCGGCTTCGCTGGAATTTTTTACGCTCGGACCTGTTTAGCCGAGTCAGCAATTTCGTCGGCTGGAACTCATCTCGACCAAGCGCTCCCCTGATCCAGCTCCATTAGACTTACGGACAAGTCCCCTGATGGGCTCAGATAATCCTGGAAGAGCAACGAACAAGGGCAAACTTCCTCGCAGACGTCGAAGAGCCGAGGTCTAGTCTTCGATCCTTAAAGTCCTCTTGCAGAGGGGGCTGGGAGCTTGGGGCGTGTTGAATAGCACCCTCTGGCATTTAGGGGCATGGCGGCCGGGATACATTGATCGCTTGTAAGCCTGATTATTCCGCGGAATGACGGGAATGTCGACGTTCTCCAATACTTCGACACTTGATTCGTGTGTTCACATGTAGGAACAGTAGTTTTGTCTTACCGTAGCGGGAGACAAAATCGTCTTGAAAATGACGGGGCCGTGTTTATATCAATTTTGCGCAATATATAGTCCAGTCAACGAAAACTTGTAGAAGGAAATGGAAAGAACACAATTTTTGACTTTGGGACTTTGTTTGGACTAGTTAGGAGGTAAACATACTAAAAGTCCCCACTCCTAGGAGGTGAGCGGAGTGCAGGGGGGCACGCGGAAGGTCCCTTTTTTTGGTTTTTCGCTTATATCTCGGAAACTATGCGTCCTAGCGATAAGACCATTCTATACAAAATTAATGCTAACACAATATCCTGCAAGATTGTTTCTATTGAGTTTTTCGGTATCTCGCACAGTATTCGAGATATCCGCGCCCATAGTTCACTAATTTTGGAAAAGAAGATTTAGTCAAATAAGACAAAAAACAAGAGGCAAGCATTTTCTTTCTCAAAATTAGTGAATTATGGGCGCGGATATCTCGAATACTGTGCGAGATACCGAAAAACTGAATAGAAACAATTTTGTAGGATATTGTGTTAGCATTAATTTTGTATAGAATGGTCTTATCGCTAGGACGCATAGTTTCCGAGATATAAGCGAAAAACCAAAAAAAGGGACCTTCCACGTGCCCCCCTGCACCCGGCTCATCTCCTAGGAGTGGGGACTTTTAGTATGTTTACCTCCTAACTAGTCTAAACAAAGTCCCAAAGTCAAAAATTGTGTTCTTTCCATTTCCCTCTATACCCCCCTTTTAAGCATTAATTGACTGGACTAATATACTAATTAAATTTTTAAATGTTATCGGCGCCAGGTTCGATCATTTTCAGAAAAAACAACAAATGTGGCGCCGATAACATTTAAAAATTTAATTATCTAAATTTGCGATCGAGAAGAATTAACCTTTCAATATATACTAATTTTGATCATTGCGGAATACAAAATGGTTTGACCGACGATGTCCAGTACCGAAGGAGCCTTTGCTAAGTGATTGCTGTCGCTGGCAACGAATGCAAGAAATATTGCAGGTGAAGATTCGCAGTCAGGTTATCGCAGTTCCCTAATACGGAAGTTCGTGTACGGTTTCCCGAATCGCAGCGGTTTGTTACAGTTCTGGGAGCTTCGGAGGGTTTAATCGACGCGACGGTACGGTGCGCCAGGGAATCGCAGAAGTTCTGGGTGTCCCCCCCATCTAGCCGGTCATTATTGGCCCTCTCGGGTTTATGGCGAGCCATAAACGCGGAAATAGCGTATGGCTAGGGCGCAGCAGGCCCTAGACGCGTACCTGCACACGCTGACCTAACCCCTGCGAATAGCTCTCTCCGGGGCTTGGATCGATCTACAGGGTGTCCTCGACTTTATCGTTTCCTGCCGCCTTCCGACGACACGTTACACCATAATACAAGCGACACGCTGCCTCTAATAACCATCTAGCGATCGATAATCGCGCCCGGTGGTGTCTCTTCATGGCTGCCAATATCCCGGCGTTCTCGCTCGGGGCTGCTCCCTCGAAACTAACCCCCTAATATCCTCCCCTAACGCTTTTTTGCCAAATTGTTTCAGTCTAAGACACATCAGCGAGATCAAGTCTATAGAAAATATTTTAGTTCGTTGAATATTTTCTACTACACTTGAAAATCAATTTTCACTACGATCTATTTTATTTATAGCCACACAATAGCAATTTGATTTTATTTGTAGGCCATTGAAAGTGCTAATAGCGCAACAGCACACTTCATTTAGCTAGTGTCGATTTCTACCGAGCATGTTAACGGAAATCAATTATGCTTCGATGTACGACAAACACTGTGCGATAATGATAATAGATCTGCATACATTAAACAATTACTAGTTTCAATAGAGCAGTTTGTCGACAGTCAACTTTTATCATCCGAGAGTGTGATGATAATACTAAATAACGTGATCGCAAGCTTATCAATAATGTATTGCATTTTTCACCGTGCTCGGTGTGATTATTATTCAATTACATTGACACCTTTGCGACAATCAAACTGTATGCGTAAGCGTCTAATATTCAGAATCATCGTTTTCTGAACAATTTCAAGCGTATATTTCAGCGGAAGAAAATTTTCTGAAGAGATCTGTTTGACTTCTCTCCGTATCGGTCAATAAAACCGTGGATTTGCATAACGATCATCGGTCTTCGGATCTACAGAAGGATCAACGGTTCCAGGAACGGAGCCGTTCGTCCCGTCCCCGCACAGTCACCGGGCAAATACAGCTGTCTCTCCGTCGAAGGGGTCATTAACGAGCGCAAATGAATGACAAGTATGCGCGAAATGCTCGCGATACAAGGCCCGCCACTCTCGGCGATCCGCCGCGCTGTGTAAATAGGAGCCTCGACGACTATAGGCGACCCGGGGGCCTTGAAGGGGTTCAGCGTATCGGGTTCTCTCGTGCGCCGAGCTGCTAGTAGAATGCGAGAGTTTTTGCACGCGATTTAATTACCGGTCCAAAAATATGGCGTCAGAGATTATACGGGTTCCATGGAAATCACCGACACGGTTTTCACCGACTCCAGAATCACCAACAATAACTTTGGCCGACAACACCTTTAACCGATAACGACTTTGATCGTCAACGATTTTGACCGACAACGAATTTGACCGACAACGACTTGAAACGTCCACCTCACTTAGCGAAATTTGTTGTCGGTCAAATTCGTTATCGGTTAAAGGTGTTGTCGGCCAAAGTTATTGTCGGTCAAATCTGGAGTCGGGGAAATTTGTATCGGTGATTTCGTACTTTTTTATAACGATTATCCAGCTGCATCGACTGATGTATTAAAAAATCATTCCATTAAAAAAAATGCAGTTGACCTTCACATGTCCTTTACCCGTCCACCTATAAAAAATGTACCATCAGAATGTGCCCCTCTCAAAACCATTCGATTTCATCTGAAGCATTGTTTGCTATACGAAATAATAATGACATAAATCTAGATGGCAAACTGTGGCGACCCACCCTGTTTATTGTCAAATATGGAGGATCTCAATGGCGCGCAGTCAAGGATTAAGACAATGTGCTCTTGGAGGTCGAAATCGCCTAAATCCCATCAAAAACGTTCACTATCTTTTTCTGCAGCAATGAAATAACACTTTCCCACATATTCCTTGAATTTCAATAAAATGTCTGTGGCGACCAAGCAGTTCCCAAGGGGTAATTAATCAGTTTTCAGCAAAGGAGGCCAGTTTCTCGGTAAGAAGCGGGGCCAGTTCGAAAGGGGAAACGTCGACGGGTCGAATGAAGAAGCGGAAGAGGGGTATGGGCAGCGTCGAGAGCGGGTAGGGTCTAAACGGCGGCGTCTTGTTCGGGTCACGAACCGGTCGCATGTTTTGCTTAGGCCGGCACGGCCATTATATTTTATTGTGTTGCGCCGGTGACGTCACGACCAATTGACCTCCCCTGAGGCCAGTCCGTGAGTTTAACACGAGCCAATGGCCAAGGGGTCTCTCTCCTTTCTCTCTCACACTTTTGCTCTCTCTCTCTCTCTCTGTCGTATGTGTCGCTCGTTATTCCTGGACGAGGAGAGACAGACGGTCCTCTGATGCGTGCAACGGATGCAAAGAGGAAAAGAGACGGCGGAAGACGGAGAGCAGAGACACGGGCCACTTTAATGTCGCGTCTCGACGCCGGAAAGTCTCCCTTGTTTTTTCTGGAACTGCGCCGACGTGACGTTCTCCCTAAAGAGAGACAGAGGGAGAAAGAGATAGCAGACGCAGTCGACGAGAGTTCGGTTCAAAGGCTTCTCGGTATCGGACCCGAGCAAACGGTCGAGCGAAGTGTAGTTTTTGGCAGGGACCCGACCGTGCCTGCGTGGAAATAGGGATTCAACAGCGGTAATACGCTTTTTACGACCGCCTCAAGACTGGAGCCAGCCTCCAACGCGATAGACAACCGCTCCGTGATTCGTTTCTCGATACCCAACACTCGAGGAACCCTCCTCGCGTGAAATCGCCTCGACACACTCGCGTATTCACCTCTGCATCGCACGGTGGCAAGTTTCGTCGAAATCGAACAACACTTTTTCTTTTTCTGAACCGTCTTGAGTCGTGAAGGACCGATTGAAATTTTTTCAAAACTCAAGACTAATCAATTTCACGATCACAAAAAATTCCCAATATTACTGCGACAGACTGTATTTCCGGATTGAATTTCCAGCCTCGATTGCTTCATCGACAAAATGTAGGATATCGCGAGAAGACAAATTCAATTTTTCGATCGTAGAAATTTAATAATAATTGTGCGCCGACACCACCACACAATTCTTATCGCAAGAAGACGTTGGACATCGTCCCATAAATCACTGAGAGCTCACAAACCGATACAGCATCGACTTTTCCTGTAAAAATTAAATACACCAAACTCGATTTCTTCGATCCAAGACTTCTCGCGTTACTCTAAACGGTAAATGTTTATTATCCTTATCACGCGCTGTTTGTACACTCAGAGCGTAAACACGTGTCAGCAGAGTGGAAATAAAAAGATGTGCTGAAATCTAATCTATTTTCCCTGCGCGCTCTCCTCGCAAGTAAACTTTCCGCCACAAGTTTACCCAAGTTGTGTCTTATGGACGATAAAGCTTAGCCGGAAATCCCAGGAAGTGGACAATAAGTCCTCTTGTTCGGTGACTTGATAACAACTATAAAAATTAATGAAGTCAAGATTCGCAGAGAACATGCGAACGATCACAGTCGAAGGCTTTTGTTTTATAAGTCGTTTTATATATCAAATTCCACCGCGCAAACAATATTTTCCTCTCGGAATTTATCCCTGGAATGACTCGGGTTTCAGGTCACGGGTAGGTTATCTACGGTCGAGATTAACGAAGTAACATTGTCGCGCGGGCAATTAGCAGGGGAAGATGGCGGCATCGCGTACAGATCGCGAATCCAACCCGGTTTCCGCTACGTTGAACGCGCGCTTTATCCCCGTGAATAAACACACTCTGTGCTTTTTTTCGCGTGCCATCTCGTATTGACATAACCAGTGATATAACGTAGCGATAGAGGACTTATCGTATCAGTCCTCCGGTCGAACGGACTGCAGGCTTATCGCGTACACACCCACGTCGATGTAACGCTGCCAGTGTTAGCTAGGACCGACGTTTCGTAATCTAAAAATCCCGCGCCGATACCGATTGCTTGTCTGCATTAACTCAGACCACATTTTTCGACCCGACGCGGACGTCAAGTGCATTTCCTTATCGGACACTCGACGCGATACGGACCGCTTATTAACTCAGTCCGCCTCTCCAAACGAGACGATTCTCCTCGATTCTTCTGTCTCTGATTGTTGTTCAAGACT
Organism: Lasioglossum villosulum; assembly: GCA_963971365.1. Classification (NCBI taxonomy): domain Eukaryota; kingdom Metazoa; phylum Arthropoda; class Insecta; order Hymenoptera; family Halictidae; genus Lasioglossum; species Lasioglossum villosulum. The sequence continues at coordinate 47,461,497 of OZ020495.1, forward strand.
CAGAGTTTCAGACTCATTTTTGTGGGAAAATATTGTTCCCTTAAAATTGCATGTTTCTCTGCCCACGGTTCTGTCGATGAATTTCACGAGCGGTAATGTCGCCACTTAAAAATTGGATTCTTTCTGTGTTTTAAGAGTGACTTTATTAATCGAATGCTAATCTATGGGCGGTCGGATCGATTTCCGGAGCGGATCGAGCGATCATTCGTTGGCAGATAATTAATTCGGCTAATAAAGGTCGACGCGGTTTCGAATGGAACAGGTGGCAGACGCGTTGTATCTGCGGGAATAATTGCGTTACGTTCACCGGAGCGCGCGCTTCATTCGGCCGGGAGCCCGGAAAGTTGTTCCCTATTAAAAGCAGTCGTTGCCGCTCGCGTTTACTCATTAACGGGAAAATAGCGTCCGCCAATCTTTCTGACTGAGCCAGCAATTAGAGCAAACACACAGCCGGATGAAAGTTTCCACCGATAACATTGTGCGCGAGGTTCTTCATCGGGGAGAGGAGAGGTTGTCGAGTGAACGAGCGGAGACGAGCGGAGACGAGAACGCGAAAGCTTCTGTAGTATACGCAACCCGCAGAAAATATTTTCCGTGGACAGTCCGTTACAGTTAACGACGCCGTTAATTAAAGGAATAGAACTGATAATTAGCGAGCCGGCTGAATCCCGATTAAACGTGGAACCAGCCTGCAGAAAGGATTAATTACCGCGGAAATGAACACCGGGTACACCGGTACCACTTTGTTCGGCAGGCGCGGCGCCCATTCAACGTTCACGCGAACACTGAACACCTGTGCACACGCGTACTCGGCGATTCCGCGATCTTCCGGGGATCCCTCGATCAAAATCTGCGTTTTAATTATACCCATCGCGGATCTTCAGCTTTATTTAAATACGAACAATCTTTCTAGGTGAACTAATGTCGCCGGATGAGAGGAGAGAGCATGAATTGAGACACATGCCCGACTGAAACGTGCCCAGAACGGCCCAAAGCGTTGGCAATAGCGTCGTTCAAGAGAAAGGTAAAGCGGGGACACGAGGTGTGCAGTAAACTCCCTAGTAGCACAAGAATATTGTATAAATATTTTTTTCAAATATTGAAAAAATATTTTTTAAGCCACATTTTTTAATATGAGATAAATATTGGATCTGAATATTGTATACATATACAAGAAATATGAATTGAATATTTGAAAAATATAAGCTAAATATTCAGAGAATATAAACTAGATATTTAAAAAATATAAAGTAAATGTTAAAAAAATGTGAATCCAATATTTTAAAAATATATATTGAATATTTAAGTAACATTCAATAAAATCATCTAATTTTAAAAGAAAAGTAAAAATTTTACTTTCAATATTCAATGACGATTTATTTTATATTTGCAACCAACATTTAATTTGTAATATGAAAGGTGTGTATGTCTTCCAGCATATTCCGGAATACATAATAATATTTTTCCATGATAAACATAAAATATTTCCTGTACATTAAAAAAAAAAAATTCTCTTTCTAATATTACATAAAAATTCATTTCATAATAAGAAAAAATATTGTTGTATATTAGAAAAAAATATTCTATTTCCAATATTAAATAAAGATTCATTTTATAATGAGAAAAAAATATTTTTTTCATAACATGAAATAAAGATTCATTTAATACTTGGAAAAAAATATTTTTCCTGTAATATGAAATAAAGATTCTTTTAATATTAAGAAAAAAATATTTTTTTCATAATATGAAATAAATATTGTATGTATATTTAGAAAAAAATATTTTTTTCATAATATGAAATAAATATTGTATGTATATTTGAATATTAAAAAAAGATTGAATCTCTTTTTAATATTATATGAATATGTATACAATATTTTGTGCTACTAGGGCTGTTGTTACGTGTGCGTTTCCAACTTCAGAAATTGTTACCGTCTTCTTTAATACATTTACTGGGCCTTTGAGACAATCTTTAAACTCCTCCGATGCGTTTACTGTGTTGAATCACACCCCATTCTTGCCACGAATGCGTAAAATCTGTTGTCTACTTACGAGACATCCCTTTACGAGCGAGATCGAAAATTTTTCACGAATCGGTAGGAAATTTCCGCGAACCACCGGTTGAAGAACGCTGGAGGCGGAGAGTATAGTAAAGCGTGTATGTGTCGCAATGGTGGCGCGGCCCTGAAGCGCGGGAACGACTGCACCGGTGTGTGGGCATTACGGGACCACGGCAATTATCCGGGACTTTCCTTTTGCACCTTGCCTCTTTCTCGTCTCGCGCACACGCGCGTGCTCGTGCACCTTCGTCTCTGTTTCTCTCCGACTCGGCGAGGAGTGAGTAAAAGAGGCGGGAAGAGGAGAGGAGAGGCAAATCGGCTGGAGTCTCGGGTCGGGAACGAAACGAGCCACGGACGGCTGGCTTTTCAGCCGCACTCGTGCGTGTACACAGCCACGAGACGATGAAGAGAAGAGAAAGAGAGTGAGAGAGTGGAGAGGCGACGGAGGAGGTTACAACCGGGGTTTAATGAAACCAGCCGAGGTCCGTCAAACCGGTTCAGCTGGTTCTCCGTTTGCCACGTCGTCGTTCCCCCCTCGCGCTCGCGCACAAGAGAACAGAGATATCGACCTCTCTCTTTCTCTCTCCTTCTCTCTCCTTCTCCTCTCTTCCTCCCTGACACCCGGGTTCCCTGACTCCGTGGGTTAGCTTCCCCTCCTGTCTCCCCCGTCGTTCCCCGGACTGCATATCTCAGACACAGATCGCCGTCAGTGACTCCTGCACTCGTCTGCTAGCTCCGCGCGCACGCTCTCTCTCTCTCTCTCCCTCTCTGTAACCTTGCCTCTTTCTGCCTATGTTTGTGTCCGTGTTTACCCGCGTCTGTCGGCCGCCCGGGCGCAACGGATTCCGCTTGTGTGCGCGCGTGTCTGTCTGCGTGAAATCCCCTTAACCGAGAGTACACCCACGACCACTGGGTCGAGAATTATGGCGCGGGGAACGGGCGACCGCCGTATCCGCCCCTGTTTGATAGTCCCGTCGTGATATAAACTCGCTACCCCCCTAACTTTCTGTCTATACCCCCACCCATCACCGGAACTTCCTCTCTCTCTCTCTCTCTCTCTCTCTCCGCATCTTTCTGCTCTTCTTTGTTACACTGGATGCGAGATCGTTTCCCGGTCCCGAGGATATCGCTGCGATTTATTCCTTCGCTGGCTGGGAAACGGGCCACCGAGATGCTGAGACTGTTTCGTGGATTTATGACGCTCCACCTAATCGCGTGGACACTTGTCTTTTGTTAGAGCCGGTGGTATCGACGACTACGGTTTTCATGGCGAATCAGACCATTTTTATTTTACTCGAAGACCTTTGTCAGAAATTACGATACCGATACTCGAGATACTATTTATATTACTGAAACGGTTTTTATTCGCTGTTGGAAATTCGAGTGAAGCACGACTGGTGAAACTAGACTCAATTGCTGTGAAGGAACGGAATATTCCAACGTTAAAGTTGCTTCGAGTACAAAGGAGACCATTTTTGTCGAATGGTCAACTCCACTTGGGCGTACCGTGTACCCTCGTACAAAACCCCTGACAACCACGTCCTCAAGACGAAACCACCCCCAGCGTCTAGTGCCCAGAAGATCCTGATCAAACGAACCAAGATAGCAAGCTAAGGCCAACAAGCTTGAATATAAACAAGGTCCGATGTAAATTACAGGGCAACAGGTCCCAGTCGACACAAAACTCGTCTTCCTTTCGATTTAGCGCGACTCTACCTTCGCGTCCTTGAATCCCTACCACCCCTTTTGCCTTCAGCCCGGAGTAGACGCAGATCTGCGAGTAGAATACACAGGCCCGGAGCGTCGTCGTGGGAAGAAATGAAAAGGGGACAGCGAAGGGGTCTGATAATTAAAAAGGGAAAACAACCCTCGCCCAGGAGGACGTCGTCCGTGGCTAGGAGGACACGTTTCCAGTCTCACTGCCCCTGAAGCAGGTTTTCCTGTGACATACACACAAGGTTTTTCGTCGGCGACATCAACCGGCTTTCATTCCCGTGACTCAATGGAGCTTAAAAGAGAGAGACGGAGAGCGAGAGAGGAAAGGCATTGGGAGGCCAGAGGAGACACTAACGTCCTCGGCAATTATTTCTCGGGTGTATCTTCACTTCCCTACTTCCTGGCCCTTCCGTGACGCTCTTTTTCTCCTGGTTCCAGAGGGTTGCTCGGCACGAGGGATTCTGCGAGCCGTGGGACTGCGAGTCGTCGGATCAATACGCCGTCGAGTAATTGCGGTGTAACGTCCGTGGGCAGAGCCATCGGAGGGAGCGAAGGTCCCCTCACACCCTCCCAGCCCTTCGCCCTTCCGCCCTCGCCCTCGGAAAACACGTCGATATGCACGCAGATATCGCGCGGATGATTCAGACGCGATGCTTCAATCGAGATAGCGATTTCATTTCTCTCCTCTCTACCTTCGCTTCCACACTATCCCCACTGAACGCACACGTACAATAGCTACAAACGTGAACGGCTAGAGCTCGCCTCGTGTTTTCACCGTTGAAATATCGAAGCGAAATTGTTTCACCGCTGACTTACCCTCGCGGAATTAACCACCGCGCGCAGGGTTTGTAATGAAATTACACGGAACACGACCTGCTGCCTTTTTAAATCCACGTTGCAACCGAGTTTCCTGCGCTCCAAGCGATTGTTCGGCTTCGATCGGAAATGAGGGAACTTTCAGGGGAGGCTGAACTATCTTGATCTTCGGTACCGTGGAAATTTATTCCCGCACCGTTTCTGTGAGCTAGCTTTTGTTTATTGTCACGTTTATTAACCCTTTAGGAGTCGAGTGGTGACTCGGAGAATATGGTTTACACTATTAAATATGTTGGTATCTAACCAATTACTACGGATTTAACCCTTAATGCGTGCCAAAAAAGTTGCATGAGTGGTCGCGTGTGGTGTTTAGCACCCCCAATTAGTAAATTAAAATGAAACACGAAATACATGTCAAATCAGACTTTTATTAATGAGAGCATTTGAACTTACATATTAATCGATCAATCAACTCGACTGTTAAACTTCTCTTTAATGATAATTAACAGCCTGGAAAGTTGCTTTGGGGTGTACGACACTCCACGCGATCAATTAAGGGTTAAGTATTGTTACTACATATACAATGGATCTATTCCACGTCAACAGAAACGTTTAATTTCCCAGGTAAAATATTAGGTTGAGACATATTAGCTCCGACAGCAATTGATTAAATTATGACCTCTGGTATCCGCGTTATGTTTTATTATGAAGCACGGTAATGTTTAACAACGTTTCAAGGCTAGACCGCAAGGGATCAATGGTCCGTCCCAGATTTTTTTTGTTGCGTTTCAGTCTCCCCGTGCCGTCTCGAGGTACTCCCTTCCCCGGAGTTAGTAAATTACGAGCGGCAATTACGAGCGCTGGTTAAGCGTAATCGTTACCACGGAAACGATCTTGACCGTACTCAAGAGCCCTGCCACCTTCGAATACCTCCGCTTCTATTTAAAGCAATTCCCCCGGTAAGAAACACTCTCCGAAACCTATTGTTACGTCAAAGAGAGACCGACGAGCCTTTGTACTGCTGGCAGCCGCTTGGGGATCCATATACAGTGTGCTCGAAAACAAGAGTGTGCTGTTTCAAACGCTCCCTTGTGCCCGAAATTCATTTCGGAAAAATCTCGACACCATTCCGCGACAATTACCTAGAAATTTTAACATCAAGATATTCCGCAGGCTTGGAAGTCTCAGGATGTATCTAATCTGGATACGGAGCACAAGGACTATACTACAACGACTGTAGAAATAATTATGCTTCGGATATTTAGGTTGTTTTGAATGGTCATGAAAGACGCTAAGTTTTTAATTCCCCTGCACTTTACTTCACGCTTTACGTGTGTCGTGTATATTGCAGTTTGGCTTATTAGAACCGCTACCCTTTATACACTATTAGGGTAACTGCACCAGTGAATGAACATTTAAGAAATTGTTCAGGAAAATATTTTATTTAAAAAAAAACTATGTGAATTAAAGGAATCTCATATACGGCAAATAGCTCCCTATACTTCATTTGTCAAAAATAAATGAACACAAATACAATGAAATTATTATTATTCTTCTTTATTAAACGTTAAATCAAAAATATGAAAAATACCAGTCAATGAACACTACATTCTAGTAATTGAATAATGCTAGTCCAATCAATGAACAAAATTACTAAACAATATTCTCCTATTTATTTAACTCTTTAATCACAATTTGATCGCTAGTATGCCGTCCGGGTTAAAATTTGTTGAAATATACAAAAGCGTTCATTTACTGGTGCCCGTTCATTCACTGGTGCAGTTACCCTACATTGGTTTACATTTTTCAAAGTAAGAATGTCTACAGAAAGGTCTAAACAAAATTCAGGTTGTTCACACAAAGGGCAAGTGTAGATTACAAAGGTAACTTTCTCATCGACGCAAACGGCCCGATAATTACCGAGCGCAAGTGTCACGCGACCACGCGAGCATCCACAGTGCATTAATCGCATCGAGCGTCCCGGGCAGAAGCTGCCAAGAAGTTACGATAATTATATCACATTTACGGTGAAAGTGTCGTTGAACCGACTAACGGACCAAAAGCCGGAAGATCGGTCGAAAAAGTCCGAAAAGAGCTGCGCAACAAAAATAACCGGACTAATTATCGAAGCTCCGGAAAGCCGTGCGAGTCGTCGGCTGATTCACTCCAAAAAAGAAACACGAACGACAGAGAGAAAGAGACAGAGGGACAAGAAAAAAGTAGCTTCAGAGAGGAGAGTATCGAGTATCAGTGCAGCGGTGAGAGTGGCTCGTGAAAAAAACCCTCGGTAGAAAACGTAGAAAAAAATCAGAGAAGAATTGCCGGAGAAAAAACACGCTGAAAGCGGTCCGGTTTCACAGCGAGACCGAGGAGCTACGAGAAATTCGATGAAACATCTCTGTGTGCTCTTTTCGAGAATTTGTTTACGCTGGACCGTGTAGTCTTCCGAATAATGCTTTTCAGATTAAATCAAACGACTTGAGATACTTTTGAGAAGCTCGAGTAAAATGAACAGAATACAGTATCAGGAGGCAAGAGTTATTTAAGGGCAAAAATGATTGAAAACACTTTCTCCTACCCTGGTTCTCCCGTAAAGGATTGAAGAGGTGTTTCACTACTACGATTAATAGGATCCGGGCAGATCACTATCATTTGGCCGCTTCATTGGCACGAGTAAGCATAATTTCCGACGGCAAGTGTAGTTGTGATCAAAGCGACGAAACTTTAAACCACGTGCTCTTGCAGTGTGAAAAGTATGACATTCAAAGGCACAAACTTTTGGATTGCCTGTGTAAAATGGGTTACCAACTACATACCTCTAAGTATTGATAGGTTTATAGAAGAACATAATATTAAGGCTTGTATTTGTATCCATCGTTATTTCACAGATTGTAAACTATCTATTTAAATCTCACCTGTATCAGTGTAGCATCAAACTGCAACATTGTAATAGTAAATTGTAAAGCGAAATAGACCCATCCAAGAGCCCAAAGATCTTCACAAAAAAAATGAACAGAAAATTGGGGAAAAATTGCAAGTGGTCTGAATCTCGATGAAAATAGTGCAATTCAAGCCGTTTCGCCGAAATCGTTCAAGGGCGCTGTGAAGCAGGGACGATTAAAAATCGAAAAATTTCAATTTGCCGCGACTACGGTCCAACAACGGCGCGCAAAATTCTGCGAAATCTGGTTAAACTCGGAGTGCACTTGTTCCTCTGGCAGAGCGAAGGGAACCGTTCACGCCTCGTCCGCGTGCGGGTCTTTATCTAATCTGCTTTTTCCGCGTGACTGCGCTCCCGTTTCGCGTTCTTTGTCCCCACGAGCAGGGGCCCCTTGTACAAATTTGGGTTACGCAAAAAGTACGAGCAAAAGCCGGAATGGAGAGAGGGAGACGGAACAGTGAGTGAGAGAATTTCGAGTTGTGGCGAAAAAGAAACGAGACGGGCGCGGCGTGAGCGGACAGAGTCCTAATGGAAGAGGTTCTCTGTTGCTGGTGCTGGTTCGATAGACAAGGAGGGAGGCTGGAAAAGGAACGCGACGGAAAATGTTGGCCGTTGGCCAGACGTCGCGGGATAAATAATTTATCACCATCGTGTAAACGTGAGGAGCCGGGCCAGCTGGTTCGCTCGCGTCGCGCAACTACTTATTCGTCATTGTCCACTTTCTCCGTCCCGCGTTTTCCTCTCGACCTATCTCTCGTCCCTGCGTGAACTGCCTCTCTCACTGTCTCTCTCTTTTGCAGTACCATTGAACGACGCCGAAGCAATCCGCGGAATGCTGCTATTACTGGAACACGGCCGCTCGAATATTTTCCTCGTTCTTGATTATTCTCGATCCTTGGACCCGTCGTCACGAACTGGTTTTGTTGGAGACAGTGTTGCATAGTCGATGACCAAGAAGGCTCACCGTTTCAGCAAACTATTGTTTTTGGTTCGTTGGGAGTACATATTATTCCTGCATTTATTGTTTCCGAGCTATGCCGAAGGGACGGGACAACCCCTAAATCACCTCTATGGGGATCTCCACTAAAAATTTATATCGAGCCATCGAGAAATTGAATAGCTGTCCCCGTAAATCATCGCTAACCTCAGGAAAATAGATCCCGATAATTCACGAAGCCCGTGGAAACTCATCGCACGTAAAATACCGGTTTTCCCGGTACGGGGGGACCACGGTGAACAGATAGAATGGTATCTGGTCGGGCAGCCGAGCAATCATTTCGAATGTGCAGCGTGGATCCGGGAGCGGCCGGGTTGTCAGCATGAATGGCGATCGACGAAGAAGGATCGCCGAAACCGGTCGATCGTAAATTCCCGTCGCGCCTGCACGTGTCCAAGCGCCGATATTTTATGCATCGACCGGAGCCGTCGTCTTGTGTCGTCGTCGTGTCTGGGAACCGTCTTTAATTCACCGGGGTATTATCGTAGGTATATAGTCGTGACTCGTTTCACGGATTTACGTCCGCGTAATCTTCGCGGAGCCGCGGCACCCGGGCACAGCCTTGAACGGCGTCGATTTACATAATCGTGACACGGTAATTACTCTTGAGCAATTTCCAGCAGCGATTATTTGCGGAACGCGCGCCTGATCGGCAGCCCCTCTATTTTTGAGACTCCGGGAGAGTCTTCGCGAGCCGGGGAAATAAACACTGGGACCGTTTATTTATCTGGGCGACGGCTTCAAAGCGAGCCTTAATGGATAATCGGAGGCGAAACTGAAAATTCCTGGGACCAGAAGTCGAGGTGGAGAGGAGAGAAACGATCTCGCGAAACGATCTCGATATCGCGGATGGGAATCTGGGTTAAGCGCGGTTACGTACACGGTATTCGGCTCGAGTCAATATTGACTCGACTCCGCGTGGAACTACTTGGAACCGGGGCGGGGCCCAGCCAACAAAGGAGGAAGCCACGGGTTGCTCGGGTAAACTCGCCTAACCCAGACCTAACTCGTTCCACGCGAACGATAATTAAAATATCCGGCCGGCGCGGCGATCAGCCCCGGATAAGCTAGACATTAAAATGGAAATGGCTTCGGCGGATTTATCGCGCGGATAATCCTGTTATTTAAATTCCAGACACCTGACCGTCCTAAGCGAATTGACGAGTGCCATGCCTTGCTTCCACTTGTACTCAAAACTGAAACACGAAACCGAAGTTTTCGAGGAACGCAAGACCTATCTTGATTTTAGAATTATCTAAATTTTCCTGGGACGGAGGCAAAGGTAAGACAAGATGTACGAAGGCGAACAGAATCTTTCACAATACTGAACAGCACGGATCGGCAACGACCCGATATGCACGGGTCCCATGGAAATCACCGACACGAATTTCCCCGGCACGGTTTTTACCGACAACATATGGCAGGCAACGATTTTGACCGACAACGATTTTGATCGACAATGATTTTGACCGACAACGATTTTAGATTCGTTGTCGGTCAAAGTCGTCGGTCAAAATCGTTGTCCGTTAAAGTCGTTGTCGGTCAAAGTCGTTGTCGGTCAAAATCGTTGTCGGTCAAAATCGTTGTCGGTCAAAATCGTTGTCGGTTAAAGTCGTTGTCGGTCAAAATCGTTGTCGGTCAAAATCGTTGTCGGTTAAAGTCGTTGTCGGTCAAAATCGTTGTCGGTCAAAATCGTTGTCGGTTAAAGTCGTTGTCGGTCAAAGTCGTTGTCGGTCAAAATCGTTGTCGGTCAAAATCGTTGTCGGTCAAAATCGTTGTCGGTCAAAGTCGTTGTCGGTAAAAATCGTTGTCGGTCAAAATCGTTGTCGGTCAAAATCGTTGTCGGTCAAAATCGTTGTCGGTTAAAGTCGTTGTCGGTCAAACTCGTTGTCGGTTAAAGTCGTTGTCGGTCAAAATCGTTGTCGGTCAAAATCGTTGTCGGTCAAAGTCGTTGTCGGTCAAAATCGTTGTCGGTCAAAGTCGTTGTCGGTCAAAATCGTTGTCGGTCAAAATCGTTGTCGGTCAAAATCGTTGTCGGTCAAAATCGTTGTCGGTTAAAGTCGTTGTCGGTCAAAATCGTTGTCGGTCAAAATCGTTGTCGGTTAAAGTCGTTGTCGGTCAAAATCGTTGTCGGTCAAAATCGTTGTCGGTAAAAGTCGTTGTCGGTCAAAATCGTTGTCGGTCAAAATCGTCGTCGGTCAAAGTCGTCGTCGGTCAAATTCGTTGTCGGTGAAATCTGGAGTCGGTGATTTCCATGGAACCCATATGCAAAGGGTTAACGCGGTGTTGCCGAAGCCGATACTTCAACGAGATGGCCTGTTTTCAAAGGCTGAAACCAGGTCCGAAACTTCGTGCGGCTTTGTTTGACACGAACAACCTCTTTATCGGGAAAGCGCTCGCGGGGACGAAGAATTATTATAAGAACGAGCCAGCCAGCTCTCGGTTAGAAACGTCGCCGCGAGATCGTAATTAAGATTGCCGGCCGAAGTCCGAAACAGGTTCCCGATCTTAATTGCATGCAATCGCGTGGATCGAGCCACCGCGACACTTTGGAATTAACGTTTCACCAACCAATCGTAATGGACGGTTTTCGGTCGAGCTGATGACGACAGACTCGCGGGATCGCTGCCCTTCGCGAATGGTCAGTGACAACAACTCCATCATGAGCTTATGCATGTCAGCCACTTCTGCTATTTCTGGTCCGACCTGTACTACAATTTCAATTCTTTATTTTTCAGAAATATTCTGGCAAACATCGTTTAATTGGTATAACGGGCCACGTCCTGTTTGGAAAAATATTCGAGGTTGGCATCAGTATGTTATTTATATTTTGCTGAATTTGGAGTAATACTATGACCTTTCTAGGAATAAGATCATAATGGATAGGGTTAGGATACTTCACAAAATGCATTTAAAAACGAGTAGCTTCAATTTTGAACAGTAAAGATATTAACAGTGATAGAAAGAGAAATGGACTTTGGTTCCTGTATCCTTCAAGTCAAGGTTTAGTAGCATCGTTTCGTTGAGAATCGAGACCAGCAGATGTTCGCGAGGAATTTCGAGGGGAATGTCGAAGCCCGACGCGATAAACGAGATTTCCGAGGAAGCACGTGACGAGAAAATCGCGCGAAATCGCATCCGCTGGGTTTAATCTTACGCTGACGACAGAAAGAGCCGAGGCGGTTATCGAAGGAACGCGCGGCATGGCGCGTTTCGCCAGTGATAACCGAAAAGGTTATCTCGTCAGTCGCTTCCTGAACAGCTTGGTTCGAGACTGATTCTCGGTGAGCAAAACGCGGAACGCTCGGGTTCGAGAGCGATGCGGAACGCCCAGGGTTCGGGTCGGATCGGCGTTTCTACGGTTTCGCTTTACACGGACTTTGCGCGCGTAATCGGATAGGCCTGCACTTCACAGAAATTCAAGGTGTTTCTCTTAAAGCGAGGTGCGATGCCTTTCGAAAAGCGGGGCCGCTGTTGAACTCAACTCACCGCAACCAATCGCAGAGACCGAAATGATTGGAACCCGCCCTTACCTAGAACAGAAAGAGAGAATATTCGGTAATCGCTATGAAAAATGATTAAACGCACATGGATTTTATAATAATTTTAAAAAGTTCTAGGTTTTTTAAAATATTTGGTCTCTTTAGGCATTCACCGTCATTTACCATTTCCCCTTCTTTCCACTTCTCCTTATTGCCTAATTTCAACCAAATTTCAGCCTAATCTTTAACAGGACCTAGAGTTTATTAATTTCATAATAATTTTAAAAAGTTCTAGGTTTTTGTTTTTAATATTTCGTCCCTTTAGGCATCCAAATCCATTTACCATTTCCCCTTCTTTCCACTTCTCCTTATCGCCTAATTTCAGCCTAATCTGTTGCGGGACCTACAGTTTATTAAGGTGGGTTCCGAACCACTTTAAGGCACCACAGTATTTAGATGGCACACGGAATATTTCCAGAGGTGCCAGCGGGGATCGAACCCGCGACCACGAAGTCGTCTTTACAAAATTCTAGGTTAATCGAGCTAGTTTTTTTCTTGGGTCTGTGCCAATCAACGTAAAACAGCAATAGAGCGATAGAGCCGCGCCGCTAGCGAGGGATAACCGTGCCGATGCGGTAGATCTCGCTGGATCGCTGAATCGTGGAAATCAGGGGAATTCTAGCGCGTCTCGGAAGTCAAAGAGGGTTAGAGTCGGATTAAATCCTCGCTAATTGAGGAGCAAGAGAGGAGAAGGTGCGGGAGAGGGAATTTATTAGATGGTGGAGGTGGATCGGTGTAGTTTGATAAGTACACCGTACGACAGATAAATTCATAGACGGTTTCTAGGGTGGAACGGGCCAAATGGAAATCACGGGATTGCCGGGGAGGAGACGATAAGGGGGAAGGGAGAGAAGGGGGTTGGGATCGCGCCGAAGCGATGGTAACAGAGCCGCCACAGAAAGCCATTAACAAGTTCGACATGAAAGTCGGAAAGTTAGCGAAATTACCACGAGTTGGTCGTCGGTGTTGGTGTATCGCCAGTTTATAGCGCAAGTTCCGCTCGCTACTGTGACGCCCGTGTAGCCGCTGCAGCCGCCGCCTATGGAGGAGGAGAAGCGTGTACGGCGGAAAACTTCGTGAAAACTCTCGGGCTCCCCGGCGTGGCGAAACTTTTTAATTGATTTTATTTAGTCATCTCACCCGAACCCTCTCCCGCAGTCTCTTTCTCTCGGCCGTTCTCAACGGCGGCCGTCGGCGTGTCGCGAGAGATTTATACACCCCCCTCTCTGGATCTCTCTCCTACATTTTCACCATGGCAGAAATTACCTCGTGAAAGCCCTACCCCCACCCCCCGGACTGTCTACTCGGTCCCCAGGCTCCGATTACCATGCCCTAGAAAGCCTTTCTACGTTGACGATTCGATCCAGCGGCGCGTAACCTCGTTTTCCACGCCAGACACGAGACATTCTGCATCCCTGTCCCCCGTCATTTTCCGAGGAGCCTGCTCTCGTTCGACGGAAGCCATTCCCCATAGAATGCGCCTCTTTCCTAGCACCCCTACCGCGGAAAAGCGTCGCGCAGTGGCAAGTCTCGCCGAAATCCTGGACAAAAGTAATATTCCCGCGATAAATTCGCGGTGCGAATTGCACCATTGCGACTAGAACTCGACTGAAAAATTCTTTTCACTTTTGGCGAGGATTTCGGCGGAACTTGCCACCCTGCGACGAGACAAGAGCTTTTCTCGATCGTCCAACGCGATCCGAGCGTGACTGCGACACTGGCGCAACGGATTAACCTTTCCTCGAGTGCCGACGCGTTTCCCGAACGCGAAAAATGCTGGAAAATGCGCCGGAGGGAACGGACACCTTTAAAAGGAAATTTTATATCCAAATTCACCTTTTAAACATTTTACGACCTTCCTATACGATTTCAATAAAATACTGCACAAATACGCTTACATCATCAGAAGCACAGTAGCTCTAGGTATTTTTAAATATAATTTACCTCGGTTTCATCCAACCTCCCTTTACACCTCAATTCAGCAATTCTGTATCAAATATAACCAATTACAGCGCTGTCAAAGAGAAACGAAGCATTTTACAGAATCTTGAAAAGGAAAATCGGCGAATTTTCATCGGAGGAACATACTAGGGCAAATGTACACATTCAGCTGAATTAAAATGGTTTGATGTATCACATCCCTTTGCACCGTTCGGATGAAGTAATTTTAATCTGGAGCCCTTCAAACGCAGCGCCGGAACAAATAAACTTGATTTTCGTTCCCAGCCCATTGATTTCGCGGTGGATTGAATAAAGTAGCGTACAACGGCACGATTGAAATTCAAGCATAAATATTCCGCCGTTATTTTTCACGAGAGCACGGTGGATAGTCGGCTCGAAAATTGTCGCGTTCTAATTCGGGAAGGGAACGAACAGCGTGCTATGTATTCGGCGGAGCGAGAGTTTCGCAATTCGGGCGAATCGCCTAGACGCGGAGATCCGAAAGTTTAAATTGGTGGGGGCGTGTCTCGGTTCCATCTTATCATTTTTCCGCGGCGCGGAGGCCGCGCCGGTTACGCTGTCTATAATTCCCGGCATTGTCTCGCGCCGGCGAATGGAATGCGAAAGTTCCGGGAAACGCGGAACGACGAAACTTTTCGCCGCAATTTTTCGGTGAAAGTTACGCGAGTCAGGGGGAGAGGAGAGATGGAAAGAGAGACAAACGAGAAGAGCCGGGAGCCGCAACCTGGAGAACGAAATTCGTGTACATCTGAATTTCAACGAGTCTGGAGAGAGAGATGGCCGAGATTGCCGGGTGTTGCGGATGGTATGGGGATTCAGGGGAGGGCGTGACCAATCGGAAAACTTGCGCGATACGGGACGAACTTCCGAAGCGTAGCAGAGCGGAGCGGAGCAGAGTGTCGCGCGCTACAATTCCGGTTGAAACTAGTGCACGGAACTTCTCTCGACCGGCGAAAAACACATTCCTCTTCCGGTAATCTGCGTGCACTCCAGTGTCACGGCGTTGTTGCTCGAGTTAACGCTAGTTTATCTACGAAACTTCAAACTTCCCGAGAGTCCTTTGAAATTCCCCGACGACCCGGGCCAGCAACTTTGCAAACTTTGCACGCCGTGGGACGCGCCTGTTGCGAAGATTGCGTCCACACGTACCCTCGTACGCGAACAATACCCCGATGTCACGATACGCCTATGCACAACCGTCTAATTGTGCGTTTTGGTTCCTGTTTGCCGGCACTTCTGCGAAAGCCGTTTATCACGCTCTTCTATTTGGAACCACGGTGATAGCGTTCTTACGGGCTCCGGTTGCCAGCGAGAAAGTTGCTAATTTCCCTCGAGACGAGGCTCAAAAAGTTTATGTTATGTCATGCTACCCGGGCTGATTTACTAGCGCGGATGGCTAACCGTGCACCCTATGTCTTCCGCCAAATAACAACTAATTTAACATGTTCGGTAAAACAAGACCGCCATTGTTCGCTCCCCTCGGAGACCGGAATACGATTTTCCTGAGACGTGGACTAGACTGCGGATGTTTACAAAGTATTACAGCCATATCAAAATTTCTTTCTTAGATCTCACTAACCCCATTATCTTTAAAAACATCTTCCAAGAGGTCTCCCAAAAGTACCCTAATTATACTCATGTTTATACTGATGGTTCCAAATCTATTGATGGATGTGGATGTTCTGTTGTATTTCCTAACTTTCAAAAACTTTTCAAACTTCATGACTTCTGTTCTGTTTTCTTCTGTGAAGCTTTTGCCATATTACAGGCTGTACAATCTATTATATTCGCTCAAGAGACAAATTTCATAATTTTCACTGATTCTGCTAGTGTCCTAGAGAGCTTATCCAACCTGGAAAACCAAGACCCCATCATCGTTCATATCTTCAATGCTCTTATCAAAGCCATAAATAACAAAAAAGAAATTATCTTCTCTTGGATCCCGTCCCATATAGGGATACTGGGCAATGAAACAGCAGACGCTGCAGCTAAGGAAGCTTCTAGAGAATTACCTTCTGATAATTATTCTTCTCACAGAGATTTGATCAAACAAATTAAAAGAGAAATTAGAACTGGATGGAATGCAGAATGGACTAGTTCCCCTCCCTCTAAACTCTCCTTGGTTAGACAAGACCTTAATAACAATGACTGTCCTCCGATCATTAATAGAAGAGACCAGGTTGTTATCACCCGAC
Organism: Lasioglossum villosulum; assembly: GCA_963971365.1. NCBI lineage: Eukaryota > Metazoa > Arthropoda > Insecta > Hymenoptera > Halictidae > Lasioglossum > Lasioglossum villosulum. Next base: position 47,477,726 of record OZ020495.1, read on the forward strand.
TTCGTATCGGCCATACAAATTTGACTCACTTACACAAAATTTTGAAAGATTCGCCCCCTGTTTGCTCACGATGCAATACACTACTTTCTGTTGAACACTTCATCTTGCAATGCCCCCTTTTATCCTTCCAGAGAAGACGATTAGCTATTCCTAATAATTTAAGTGAATGCTTCAGCATTAGTAGGAACATAGCCCAAGTATTAAAATTTCTTAAATCAACAAAAATCTATGATACTCTGTAATCTTGCCGATAACTTCTTCAATACACCTATTTATGTTTATTAAAATAAGGACATAATATTGTATTCATGCGCAATTTGTTATAATCTTTGTGGTCGCTAATGACCTTGTTGTTGATGCGACCTGTATAAATAAAAAAAAAAAAAAAATTTCTTTCTTCCATTAATCGTTTAAACAAGTTGATAATATATCGATACCGTGATAGTTTACTATCTATGGCTATTGCCAAGACATTCAAGGAAAGGCATGTTAATAAACAGAAGTACCTCGTTGATCGTAAGCTCTGCTCTTTCACAATTCTTTTTCCAGGCGGGAAATTCATGAACGAAAAGTGTAAGGCTCGCAGACATCAAGCAATCACGGTCCGAGCAAGTGGATGTCTCGCAGACCGATCGGTCTCCCCCTAGAGGACCCGAAACAATAGGATGAGTCCCAATACACGAGGTGATCATTGTTCGAAATGGAAACTGGCACACGATTCCCGGGAGCGAAGCCTGCCCGGCGGAGTCGCTCATTTTCCTTCGCGTACTCCGCCTGGAAAGTTGAAACAATGTGCACGCGGCTGGTCGCGTTGCATCGCATCGTGTCTCGTCTCGGCAGACGCACACGAATAGTTCTCTTCTCCCTGCACGTGTCCCGGCGGAGAGACATCTCCGGTGAATCCAACCCCCCTGTCGCTACTGCCATATTCTTTCTCGTTTTCTTTTTCCCTCTGCCCCCCATGGTCCTGGCGAACGACGCGCGTTTCCACCGACCGCGGATGGGGCTGGAATCAAGTCCAATATGTATTCACGAGTCCGAGACGACTTGCGTACCTTTCTTTTCACCTCAAATATCCATTCATACAATTTTAAACATACCGCAATATCTAAAAACTTTCTTTCCACCTATTAAAGACAAGTTACCACGTTCGAAAAGTTGCAATGTTGTATACTCAATACCTTGCTTTGGTTGTAATCGAGTATACAGGGTGTCCCAAAACTACCCTAAGAGCCGAAAATGGGATTTGAAGCGACATTTTCCTTTACAAAAATGTTGTCCGTGACGCTGTTTAGGAGTTATCAGCGAAAAACACGGACCAATCAGAGCGCAGCTATAGCGAACGGAGTCCGACTCTGCGACAGGTCCCGCGAGGCGTGGTGTCGCCATTGGACGACTCAGAATCAATCCGCTGTAGCCGCGCTCTGATAGGTCCGTGTTTTTCGTTAATAACTCCTAAACAAAGTCACGGACACTATTTTTGTAAAGGAAAACGTTACTTCAAATGACCCAAGAAAACTCCCATTTTCGGCTCCTTGGGTAGTTTTGGGACACCCTGTATATTGGACAGATGTCTAGAAAAGAACCTCGTATCACAGAACGCAAACATAATATTTGTTTTACCTCCATCACAACATACAGCTTTGACGAAACATTCGCTTGAACTGGACCATAGATTTGATTTCGAAAACGTTAAAATAATTGACAAAGAAGTTTGACGAATTAAATAAAATATAAATGGATATGTGACTGGAATTTCATTCTTGAAATATAATTTTCAAGCTTGGCTGTGACTGTTGGATTGAAAAATGAAATCTTGTTCCATCTTGAACGCGACATACAACGCTGTAAAAATGCGGATTTGCATAAACAAGTCGAGTCGCCTTGTTCTTCAGACTCTGAGCGACCGACTCGCCTTCAACGGCACGTAACGGACCTGGCAAAGATCGCGCAACCGCCGACGAGCATCGCATCGTACGGCTCGGAACGAATCTGCTTTTTATTCGCCGAGAAAACGCGAAGCGTTCCCCGGTCGGGTACGCGAGGATCGAGGCGATTACGCGAGGCCGCCACGCAGATAAACAAAGATATATACCGGCTTATGTAATAATTCGAGGCGCTCGTTTTTAACGCGCGGGACTGGACGGACGGGTTCCGAGAAAGTTTACAGTTAGATACACTCGGCCATGCAACTGTGTAAATACGCTCGCGCGAGCGGAACAGGGCGAGAGAGGGAACGAGAGAGCGATAGAAAGACGGTATAAAATAATTCGAATCGTTATCGTGGAGAAATATTGACTCGCGGCGATAAGATAAAACGTTGGCCGATCAGTTGCCGCGTACTTTCCCGATAGTTTCATTAACCGGAACGGCGATTCTCAAAATGGGATTCGTAATTTCGTTCGCGGAACGAGGCTGCGAAAAAGTTGAAAGCCCGGGGTTCGTTAATCCGGCGAAAAACTTTCGGCTCCGCCCCGTTCGCGCAGCGTCGAGAGTTCCGCTCCGCGCCGGCTCGCGACAGAAATTAATAATTTGCCTTAATTAATCACCGTCCGCCCATCCGTTGGATTTCGTTTCGCCAGACGACGTCCGCCATTGCTGCAGAATTCCCGGGCTCTGGTTTTGAACGAAAAGGAAAAAAGAATTCTGCTCCACAGTTTGCGTGTTCGACCAGCGGAAAAAGCCGTGTTCGCCTGTGTCCCGAGTTTCCGTGACGTCGACTCGTTTGTTAAATCGAGTAGGTCCACTAATTGCCCTGTGGGGCACTGCACGGGCTCTCTAGAAATCGAGAGCCACGATGCCACGCCCACTTTGGCCACTGGGTCCTCGGGAAAGGGGCGAAGTTAGATTACAGAGGTATTGTGGTCGTTTGAGTTTGATTGTGAGCATAGATTGCTCTATGGGGCACTGCTGAGGCGATCTAGAAACTGAGGGCAGCGAAAGCATCGTGAATCTATCAAACTTTATTTTTAGAGGATGTAAAGTTTAGACTGGGTGTGGGTGCACAGACTGTCCCGTGGGGCATTGCTCCTGCTCCTTGGGAGTGATGTGCAAGGAAACCACGCCCACTCAGAGTGCTATACAACAATAACCAAGGTTTACAGTCTTGTATCCATGTGGAAACAGCAAGATCGAGAGTGTATGCCTCCTGTGACGTAATTTGCGCCAAAATATTGTCCCCAAGAGCAATCTAGAGCAAAGAGCGGTTATCGGGAGGCTGCAATCGCGACGCTAATTGGGAACGAAGCGGTACAAATCGGTATTTGGAACACAGTTGCGCAACGAGAAACGGGACAACGGTTTCCCGATTGTTACGCCAAAAACGCGAGCAGTTAGGTGAAACACGGTCCGCGCGTAAATAACGCCGATGCAAGTTCGAGGTAATGCTCCGTAATTGCAGTCCCCGGCGCGGACGTTAAGCGTCGCTTTCCGCCTGAATCACAGGCGAAAGTGTATCATTAGCCGGAGCGGGTAAGCGGCGCGATACCGAAGCGTGTGTGCGCGTGAGAGTACGAGCTTGGTTCCGTTTGTGTACCTGTAAACGGCACAACAATACGATAACGCGACCGAATCGTCCATAAATCAAATTGGCCCCGATGCGCCGCCGGTTTTACGATACCCGTCGCTTTTTCCGTTTTATACCGGGTTTTATGGCGATGCCGGAGAGAAGAGGAGGCGGGCCGCGATCCTTATTTTCCGCGCGCCGAGCAGGCCCGAGCGAGTCCGACTCCGCTCAGGGAGCTTTCAATTTTTCCGGTCGATGCGTTTCATCGCGTCTATAGGAATAACACTTTGTTCTGGAGAATTGAAATTATGATTACCCGATTGAACGATGGCCGTCGCCTCGTGTGTTTCAAAAATATACATGTGGGTTCGAGTCGATCCCGGAATTGGGATAGCTTAAATTAAAAGTGCTTAAAGGTTCTTGTTTGTTAATAATGTTTCTTTTTGTTCATCTTTTTCCTAATGTTCTTGCTTTTCATTATACTTTGTATCACAATGTAATGTACATTATGTTCTAATAACTCAATTGAGATTTCTTAAATAAAAAAAACATGTGTGAGAAAATTTCAATGGAATAGGTTGAACAGTTTTTCCGAAAGAAATCCTAGAATTTCGCGTAGGAACAGCTTATGAAAACAAGAGTGCCCCCTTGAAACCTGTTGGCCGGGCAAAAACTGTTGCGAGAGTCGAGCCAGACAGGGTCAGTGACAGGCGGTGCGGTGTCCCCGATGCCGGAGAACCAGCCAAAACGATCTCATTAGCGTAATTAAGTCGGACCAAGTGTGACGAGCCTCACCGACCAGGCTGCGGAACACGCGGGCGGTCGCCAGACGCATGCCAGACCGCGCACAATGCACCCCGAATGCATGTATATACTATATTGTTGCAACGTGTTTTTTACGCTCTCGATGCTTGATTTACGAGTCGCTCGAACGCCGGGCAAAAACGGCTGGAAATTCTAATTGGCGATTTAACGAGCGGAGGGTATGAAATAATCCTCGAGGAAAAAGAGCGCGCGGTTCCGCGATCATTACCGGGGGATCGGGAGCCGGAAATAATTTCATAGCTTTTCTGGCGAAACTGCCGAGCCCGGAGCCCGAGTTTCACGCATCGCGGAGGCTCTCCCCCGGGGCCGTGCGTCGCGTCGGCTAAAAATGTTTTCAACGTTCGTAACGGCCGTTAGTTAAACGCTTTTGTTACGGGGAATTTAATAAAATATCGCACAAACGACGCGACGCGACTATTGCGACCACCGCAGCACCGGGCACCCCTTTCATCGTCAAACGGATTAAAACTTCCTCAAAGGCGGCAGCCTGCAGGACGTTTGCGGGATCCCAGGTGGATGTCGCGGACTGTGTACTGGGTGACACACATCTTGCGGAAAATAAGCCGAAAGTTTCAAATCAGATCTTTGTGATAACTGTCTTGGTGCGATTATAGTAGATGAAATTCAGAATTGTTGAAAAATTGAAAACATTGAAGATGTCAATATATGATTATTCCTCTGCGAATATAATTATGTAAGCTTTATGTATAGCTTGGAGCCACATTGCTCGAGAGAGGACTTGGCAGGTTAAAGAAAGTAAACGGATTGATACACGAAGTTAAACTCATAATTAATTACATTGATAATTCGTGACGGAAGAAATAAAAATCTTTAAGGATTTAAAAAATCTACGATTACGAGTTTCTATAAAAATCTTGTGTTGATATAATACAGGGGAACACAAACATTTAATTGTTAATTCTCTATATTTTTAGCAAGCAACGAATATTTATTATGTAATTAATAATAAACTATATTTTTAAACGAATCAATCTTTTGTTTCTGCTTAAGAAAGGAACCTCCATTATCCCTTAACTGGGCGCGCCTATAAACTTAAGTTAGTGGACACATGGGGTCTCTTGGGACCCAATGTTTATGGGATCTTTTCTGTCCATTTTAAAATAATTTCAACAACGAATGAAAATTTTAAAAACTATGTAGACAAATTTCATGATAAACACGAAGGAAACATCATTTTCGACGATTATACGAAGTATAGAATTTGTGCTTTTAAAACTGGAAAAGTGATATGCTATTTTACATCACTCGGGGTCAAATAGACCCCATGCGCCCAGCGAAGGTTTATATTTATTTCGTAAGTTAGATCCACAGTCTAACGATGACTACTCGCATCTCTAGGAGTCTAGTTCACAGGTTAGCAAAACGTTCTTTCACGAAAGTTTAGAATAAAATCGACTTTGCACCCTCTGTTATCCGATATCCCGGAGGAGGTAGCCCCTTAAAATAGCATCGCAAAAAGTAGCTGCACGGGGAGGCCGAACCTTAAACTTGAGCCGAATCCCGGTGAACGGGTCGATCCACTAAAACCGCCCCGGAATCCAGAAGAAAAACGATGCGAGCCGGTGAAAGGAATTAGGTTGAACGAACGGATCGAGAGAGGGATAAAAAGGAGGCATGCTCTCGGCCGAACGCCTCAATCTCCGGGGCGAAGCGGCCTCCCATTGTAGCAAATTCGTGTGGTCGTGTACGTCCGTGTGTGTGCTGGTCGAAGGGGTAGAAGCCGCAGCGCAGCAGCAACGTGCTCGACGCGGAGTCACTGGCGGGTCTGGAGTCGGGAGAGCGGGTTCAGCTTGCGACTGGTTCGTGAATAATGCATGCCAGCCGCGAGCGAGTGAGCGAGCTATAGCCCACGCCACCACGCTATATACGAAGATGCCAGACACGCTACTCGGAACCGGGCTTGTATCTATATGGGCACATAAGTCGCCGGATAGGGCTATATAACGTTGGATCATGTGTCTGCGCACGCACGCGTCCAATCTGCTCTTCTGTTCTGCGATGTTTGTATGTCTACGACTAGAAATTCGGGTGCAGTCATTCTGTAAGCGGGGTCGCGTTTCACTCCTGTGAAGTCGCCATTAGGAATGCTCTAAGATGATACCGCTAGCTACTCGGTGGCTGGTGAAGACATTTGCTACCAGGCTATTTGAAGTACCTGGGAAGTCAAAATGTGGACGGGGAAACAAATACAGTGTTTGATCGATATAAGTCCTCAACGCGGGTCTGCGCAGGGTCATTTATACGCCAGGGATACTATTCTTTGAGTTTTGCCGAAGGGCAGCCGAGCTCATACGTAAACATAACTAATCCGAATTTCAAACTTCTTTATTTTTCATTATTTTTTCATGGGACTTTGATGACCATACTTGTGGTATTTTTATAATAAAAATCATACCGAATATGATATAATTCCGGTGATATTTACTTGTGTAATAGACAGTTAAAGATTCGGGCCCGAGGAAGGACAGCGTATGGCAAAGAAAGAGACACGGAGAGTCGCAGTCGCCGGCACAGTTCAAAGGCTCTTCCAATGTAGGTTGTAGAGTATGCATGTTCCATTTTGCTCATTTTTGAAAGACACATCTTTCAGCGATTTTAACATTCTCTTCGAGAATGTGTTAGTTCTTTCTTTCTCCTTTCACAGTTTCTATAGCCACTACAATCCCTGCTAGGCTTCGAGGCCCTCTTCATGGCCTAACCTTCATGTCCCTCGAGGCTTGGGACCTTACTAGTGCAGCGGTAGTTCCTGCTTCCGCCGTTAGAGGGCTACGGACCCAGTGAATCAGTTGTCGAATATGATATCTCCTCGTGTGTCCGAGTGTGATAGTATTCTTGCAATGTATCCGACTTGTTTTAATTCCCTCTTCACGGTACTCGAGATAGAATTCCCACTACCCTGACCGTCGTCAACGTTGTATACTCAAAGCGAAAGGATGTCAATACTTTTCGAGCAAGGAATATCTTCCCCAGAGAGACGCCAAGTCCTGCATGCAAGAGAAGACGAAGAAAGTCTCTCGCGTTCGATTACGCAAGGAGAAAGTAGCATGGCGGCGAAACGAACGAAACGGCGATTCTTTTTGCGAGTCCGGTGTCTCCCTCGCCATCTTCGCTTCTCCGCCGACCCATAATCGAGTCGGTCGGGCTACGAGAAAGAGAGAAAGGAGACGAGAATCCTATCCGACCACGTGGGGAAGAACAGAGACGATGTAGAACCGGTTCCACGAACTCCGTGGCGTGTCTAATCACGGCGCTACACGAGCGTTACGCTTTGGCCGTGCATGAAAACACGCACTTGCGTGTTGTGTTGTACGTGCACGAGCGCATCGCGCGTCTCTCGGACACGCGTGTGAAGCCTGCAGGTAACCGTCGATCCCGCCGTACCGTGACCGACATCGCCTACCCTGCAACGGAAGATGCTTCCTCGTCGAAAAGATGCTAAATGGTTCCCAGAGTGGAGACCGTGAATCCATTACAAACATCTACGATGACTAAACATTTCTGTAAGGGCGTCGTAGTGCGTTCAACCCTAGCTGTCCATGCTCAATTTTTTATTATAGGCTCGACAAGATGTAGCTGCGCTGTGAAGATGATAATTTCGAGTAGGACTGGGATTGAGATAAGTTGTTGGGCCATCGCAATTGTTAATACGCGGCTAATGTTATTCGTGTCTCGCGATATTCGCACGATGCACGACGCATCGCGTGTCCCGGCGCGAGCGAGAGGCATTTTCGTGTCGAAATTTAATTAGAAGCCGCCTCGCGGAAAAATATGGAGCGCACTCGAGGCGTTCCCGGTATGCGTCTATCGGAAAGTGTGTAGCGGGCTGGTTTACTTTCTGCACGATAAGCTAAGTGTGACTCACGCGTCTCGGGCGCTTCTGCCGTTTTCGACAACCGCCGCTGCCACCTGGTTCTTTAAAAACTTCGAGCCACAGGGATCGATAAAGAAATTTACAGAGATAGAAGAAGCCTCGAGGAGAACTCCGGGAAGGGAGAAAAAGTTTCCCGAGAAAATTAGCTCGTGATCCGCAAAAAATTGCTCGACCCACTCCGCCGCCCCGCGTCTCGACACCTTTTTGCCGGGCTATTTCCACCCCTGCGTTCGTTCTCCGAGTTGCACACGGTTCTCTGCCGGTTCGAAAGGAAGCACCAGCAACGAGCGAGGCGGAGTTTCATTTAATTAGGAAAGGCAAACATTTGCCACGGACTTACCTGCCCGCCATTGTTGTTTCCCTCCCCCGGTCTCCCCCGGTTTCCTCGAGGATCGACCGTGAAACTCACCCCGCCAAGCCCCTCGAACCGGTGCTTTTTGTTTGCAGAATGTTCCGCTGCCTGCGCGGAGGGCCGTCGCGTCTCCGCACATACAGCGGCCCCCTGGAATCCCGTGAAGCTGAAGATCTGATTCGAGAGGACTTCAATTTCTTTCTCTCACCGCTGATTATCCCCTAGCCGCGATTTTAAACAGACCCCGAGCTTAATGCGAGCTTTAACGAACGTGAACCCTCCTACAACGCGGAGTAAAACTTTCGATTCAATTTGTATCTAATCTTATTCGATCAGCTTGGGTATATATTATTTTAAAAATGGCAAAATCTTGGATAGGCGTATTCTTATTATTCAAAATAACGCTTCTATATTAAATAAATATAGGACATAATTTATTTTCCATTTTACAAAAGTATAAGTGAATAGAAGAAACAAGAACGAACGCGTTACGTCGCTTGCGTGGTCAGAACATTAACTGAACTTCGATGGCATCGAGAAAACAAAACCCTAACGCCTCAAAGCTTACTTTTTGTATTAGACCTTAATTGGAACTCCCCATAAGGTGTTATAAAACTATACATTAGTAGTATACATCTTATAGTTAAATATTAATAATGTAAACACAGTAGAACACATTGAGTATATAACACGTTAAGTACAAACAGAGATGCCTGGATATTCGGTTCATAAAGTAGCGATCTGATATAGTCCGCACGGCGAGAGTTGGCACGAGAACTTGTAGGTACCACGTGGTACTCCCTGTGCGTTAAGAGTGGGACTCGCCGTTCCCCCTGCACCCCACTGACGCGATTCTGTGCCAACTCTCGCCGTGCGGACAATACTTAAGGATGGCAAAGCCTACTTTACTTTCCAACGCTTATTATTTTTACAAACTAATGCAAACTTATTACATTCAAGGCACCGTAAATCTAATGTTTAACAAGGGACGAATTAATGACGTTGTAGGAGGGTTGATTGTATTTAATTGCTTCGTTCTCGTCGAGTTTCGATGCGACTCGATGCGTTCGAGAGCCCTCCCATGCGAACCCGATGCATTTTTTAATCGACACGCAGCGGTCGATACACGCGTGCCAATAACGAACCGAGCGTGGGCTCGCCGGGCTGCATATTTATGCGCTCGTTGCGCAAGCATTACGCATTCGAATGGAAAGTCGGAACGCTACTTCGTGATACGTGTGTTTATCCACATCGAGAAAGGCCGCACAAAGGGGCACGCACGACGCCGAACAACACCGTCGCTGTCGCGGTCTATCTGCCTGATAGGCGCGGCCTTGGACGGACTTTCGAGTTCAAGGCCCTCTCCGAACATCCGCGATACTGTGCCGAACCACTACTCTGCATTCGGTATTTCAACGAAACCGTACGAATTCTTTTATTATTTACACCGTATCCAATTGCAGCTACTCGGTCTCTCGTCTATTTATAATTTAGTCAGCGATAAATAAGAAATATCTCTTGAATTTGAATAATGTTCAATTTGAAATTAGCTCTACGCGTTCAACGTTCCGACTAACAAGAGGGTAGATAACGATCCCTAACCATTAAAACTCGCTTCGCGTAAAAATGAATGCTAGAATATCTAGATAAACAAGAGAAATTTCTTAAGGAAGAAGAGAGCTTATGAGAAATTAGCTGATGTAGGTGAATACATAAATGACAAGAAAACTTTCGCACAGATTGCTAGTAATTCATGAAACGCGAGACGGAGAGGAACGATAAGGGGGAGTTGATTAGGGTCGGCGGAAAGCTGTCCGCGCACGTTTTATCAGGCCCCGAAATCATTTTTATGGAAATCGAAGATTTCCCTCGCAAGCCTGGTTTCTACTGGAAGCCAACGCCGTGATACGCTTCGAGACCCAGTTTCTGCGAAATAAATCCTCGTGGTCCGAGCTCGGGATCCACGGACCGAGGAAAATAAACGGGTAGATTTCCTCCTGGGAAAACCGGCGCGGCGGAAAAGCTACGTTCGACTGCTTTTCGCGTCGGGAGAAACACGAACCGGGACGATCAGAGAAAAAATGGAATTCCACGGTTACTCCTCAAATAAGTCACGAGCCGAAAAAAGCACCGGGTGTTCAAACGGTTGTCGAACTCTTAAAGTGAGCTTCGTTTTATAACGGATTAGTAGGCTGAGTCAGTGGAGATTACACGGTTATGTGATTCAACCTTGCTATCTACTGTTATCGCTAAATCGATGACTGTGTGCAATGAAATAATTCTAAAAACTTATGCACCTTCACCCTGTTGGAGTGACATAGAGTCACATACTTCAGGCTCTTTTATTTCACGTATTAATCGCGCTCTATCTGATGCGTGCGCATTATATGATATGTAGTCATTTCTCTAACGCTATTCTATACTTTTTTCTTTTTTCTTATTAAAACTGTTTTCATTTTAACGTGTTCTTTTATACAGTAACCCGTCCTCAACACACTCGCTTGAATTGAATTTGATACACATCTACGTATGCACCGCGTGTCCCAAAGATTCACAATTTTTAGAATTTGCGAGAACGCGGTCATTCCTTGTAAGCAGACCTGGACGTTCACAGAAAGCCGCGCTCTTGCGGAACGGGTAATTCGAGAGATAGGAGGCTGCACTGGCGAAAGCTGCAGGCTTAATTGAAAGTACCAATGCCTTCCTTAGACCCTGGCTGTAAATTTCTTAGGGCACATCCTTGACAATGGGACACGCTGTAACGGGCGAGTAAATTCAGCTGGAACGCGCAGTGTATAAAAATGTACTCGCATCGACAACGTATCGTAAATATACTGAAACTCTGTAGAGAGATGGTACGAGGTCCTCGGTTTACGCGTCCACTAAAAAATTCCTTCTACACCGGTTCCAATATATTTTACAGGGCGGGTTGTGAAATTTTATGGATCTCGCTGGACAGATCGCTAGAAACAAAGAGGATCGATAGCCCGGAGGCGGATCGCGTAAACCGGGCCGGGTTTTTCCGGTGTTCGGTGCGAGGATCGATCGACTCGAAATTGATCTGGCCGGAGGAGGCGCCACTCTAAATGGAGAGTAACGGCCGTGCCGGAGTTACGGCTTCCTCTGGCGCGATGTTCTTCCTTTAAACCGTTCCCCGGGCATCCTTTCGAGCGGGGATCGGCGCGCGTATAGTCTGGGGCTAGCTCTCTGCGTATAGCCAGCCGAGCGCCGCATAAGGATTCAGGCCAGGCACGGCCATAAATCGAGGATAACGACTGCACGGTGTACGCGCGGCGAATACCGCCATTAAACGCCGGAGAGTGCGCGAGCTCTGGCTCGTGTTCCGCAATTATTTCGTCGAAGGACGACCGCTTCTGGGTTCCCGGGGGTCCGCGATGCCTGCACACACGCTCGCAGACGCCTGCATACGCGTGCGTGCAGGATTTCGAGTCCCTGGACTAGGAACGGGAACGAGGACGAGAAAAACCAACGGGAAGCGGAAAAACGAGCAACACACCCCCGATGGCCTGGCTAATGTCTTCATAAGAAAACCGGCGTCGATGAACCGCGAGGACAAGGGTCCGTAATTGGCCCGCGGATGTTGCAGCTCGCCTAAGCTCGACTTAATACGATTCTGTATCGTTGCTAACCCTTTGCGGCTCCACATGTTCCCACTACGTACTCGTATTACAGCAAAGTTCCCATTCCTGTTCAGGGGGTGGTTCTTGGAGCGAACAGGAATCGCAACCTAGACTTGCTTTTCTGGTTTACTGCTGGGTCTACTACTCCGATCGCGCCGAGCGAGACTACAATAGAGCAACGGTGTCGGCGACGGGTACCCTCAGCGTGCGGCCGCAGCGTGTGGCCGTCACCGACACAGTTTAAAGGCCCACGTGTTCTCACAATGTAATGCCAATTCAAAATGCTTTATTTTTCATTATTTTTTTATGAGACTTTCACTGACTTGTTTCTGGTATTATTTTGATTAAAACAAGACCAAACACGATATAATTTGGCCCATATTTATTCTACATGTGAGAAGCATAATTTATAATTAATTCATACATTCAACATATGAAATAGCATACGTTTAAATAAACAACGGAGGAACGCGACTCTTTCTTTCCTATACAAAACTTTCACAGTCGATTAAACCGATAAATACAATTGAAATTATATCGTGTTTGGTCTTGTTTTAATCAGAAAAATGCCAGAAATACGTTTTTAAAAGTCCCATAAAAAAATTATAAAAATTAAGATGTTTGAACATTCGATTCGTTGTGTCAATGTAGTGGTGCTCACACCGATATACCCGGGCCGAGAACAATAGTCGCCGCCCTGCGGCGCGGGACAGCGTTGACAGGCAGTGGAGTGAGTAGGCCTGAACAAGAATCGGGACCTCCCAAACTGAACAGGAATCGAAACTTTGCTGTATATAGAACTTGCTGCAGTTCATATCACTCCATCCCCATCTAACTGTCATAAAACAATGAAGAAATACTACAATTCTTCTTAGTAGACCGTAGATCTTCTTGACAAACATTTTCCCCATTGATTGCAAGAAATAGCAGCGAAATGCAAATATCTGTCATCCTTTATGAATTGTATACCAGGGCTGTAACTTTTTAATGTCACGATTTTTGATAAATAAAAATATTAACTGTCAGTCACCGGTGACTGACACTGAACTTTTTCCGTTTGGACATTTCGTGATGGAATTAAATTTAAAAAATTGTATTTTATTAATTTTCGGGATCATAGCACGAATGTACTTAAAAAATAATACTTTGCAAACAAAATTTTAATTGGTTTTATTAAATTCGGTGAAATTGACCCCACATCACCTTGAGAAGGTTAAAATATTCTATAGAAACTGAAATAAACGCCGGTATTTTTTGGTTTTTCCCATGCAAAGGATGCCCCATATAAAAATAACTGCGTGCCACTTACCCCAGAACCCTCACAAACACAGTCTCCTAAATTAGTTTAGTCTACACCCTATTGTGTACAGTTCAAAACAACGTATAAAAATTCTTAACAAGCTGTTACGCGAAGCGAGTATAAGGTGAAACGAATATTTTCGATTCTGTATGCAGATCAATTTGGAAATGTTGGACCCGAGAGCCTGCCGTCGCTGTTAGGGGTTAATTGGCTCGATTTCGTCGCGGAAACGATGGATCCGACGCGACCTGTACCGTTGAAATATGAGCGGAACCGTCAACGATCTCGCAACAGCGGAATACTGTATGTATACATATAGGAGAGGCCTGGATCTCGCTAGTGATTTACATGGTAATCCTCTTCCGATCTGGGGACGGCCGTCGGGCTTTTTAAAGGGCACCTATCGTCGCCGCGTATTTAAATTTCAAACTCCACCTGCTGCGTCTCTCGTTGGAATGGTTCCGCATTAATGCCTTTATGAGAGCCGACCCGTTTTTGAATAACAAAGGGGCGCGCGCGGAGGAATCGGCTCTATTCAACCCTACAGACGGGGGCGGCTTGGGGGATTGAATGCGTTTAATCGCCTCGGAATACGAGCTCGGGTCTACGAGCCACCGTGGACGGAGCCTGGGCCGAGGTGACCCGTGAAAAACTGTCTGAAACGATTTTATTCTCAATCTGTACAGGATACTTCAAATAGATCAGAAACCCATCAAAAACCACAATTTTACTTCGACAATATACAGGATGGGTCTCCACATTTTGCCATCTAGATTTACGTCATTATTATTACGCATAGCAAACAATGTTTCAGATGAAGAATGGTTTTGAGAGGGGCAAATTCTGATGGTACATTTTTTTTGTAAGTGGACGCGTAAAGGTCCATTTATACTCAAATATATCAGACAAATATTCTTCAATGCACTTCAATGGAAGTATGTAGAGCTACGGTAGGTGTACATACTTCCATTAAAATGCATTGAAGAATATTTGTCTGATCGAATATATTCCGTCGGATATATTTAATTCCATTAAAAAATTACAGTAACTTCCCTATGAATCGGGAAGTTAAAACGAAGTTGACGTTAATATGTCTTTTACGCATCCACCTACAAACAAATGTACCATCACAATGTGCCCCTCTCAAAACCATTCAACTTCATCTGAAACATTGTTTGCTGTGCGTAACCATTCCATATTGTAAATCCAAATGTCAAAACATGGCGACCCACCCTGTATAAGAATCTAACCAGACTATGAAGTCCAATGTTTTTCGAACCTCGGAAAATTCTGAGAATCTCCACAAAGGGTTTTAAATGTCTTCCACGAGGACCCTCACGGCATATGGTCAGAGTTCGCATGCGATGTGAAAATTTGTTGACGACTGGTTGTTCGCAGGTAGAAAGCCCTGCGGGTCGTCGGCATTTAACATTCCCCGGGCGTCGGTCGGAATTTAAACGGGGACACACTCGAAAAAGGGCAGACCCATCCGCCGGTGGCGCGCGTTTTAAATTCCAAACACCACCTGCTGCTTTTCCCGTTTCTTCTCGCAGGTGGAGGGAGGAGAGGAGACACGGATAGAGACCTGTGACCGAGGGGTGGGGATCGGAATGGGAAGGGAGAGGTGTGCCGGGGGTGCGAGGGTTGATTTCACTCGGAATCCCCCAGGGACTGTTTTCATTTCGTGCTCCGCCGAGCACGTACACTTAATTCGAGGTCGAACCTGCGCTGCGCCGGTTAATTCGGTAACAATCGAAAGTCGATCGGGGGCTCGCGGCCCGGGGCCCCAACGACGACGGTATTGTTCGCGGACGAACACGAAACTACGGATAATACCGTTACTTTCTATTAGCGGCACCTGCCGCCGGCTACGTGACCCGGTTGAAAGCGAGATCGTGTTCATAAGTAAATGGCGTTAATGAATAGGCGCCACTTCGATCGCTGGCGTCTTATTTGGCAGTCGTGGCCGTTCGTTGCATCGGTAATTGCACCGGCGTCAGCTGTGCTGGCTCGTAAGCGAGTTCCATCGGTGAGTTTATTAAACCTTCATTCTTTTCAAGCCATAAATTTTGTAGAGTATAACCTATCGTTTTTGTACATCTACGAACAGCTGTTCGAGCTCGACGTCGCGGTGGGGTGATCAACCTCCGAATGTAAACCGTTAGACGCAGTGTTTACCACTCGCGATAATCCACATCTCAATTGCGTCACTTATATGCATGTTTACATCCATCGCTAGACCGTCCTTGCAATTTCCAAATTCCGATATTCAATTCTTTTCCTAGAAAATACCGCGTATAGGAACGCCGTCGTTAAAAAATTTTCTTAGTAAACGAATCTAACATAGATTTGAAGACTGAAACTTTCCCTCCCCTCTATCCCCATCATCTAAACGATGACATAACTTATACATCTTTGCAAAATGCGACGTGATAAATCCAGTTGATCTTTTGTTCAAGGAAAATTATCTGTGCCGTGTCTATAGGTTTATATGGTCTAAGGATGCGACAGGAACTTGTCACTTGTTCTCGCCGGCTGCCACGACTTCGAGGGCTTCGCGTTGACTTTTAATCGGATTGCACGGCATTAAGAGTTTGTGCAGTACATTACCTGAGAGTACAGACTAGGTTTTCAGCCGGCGGTAATCCCTTTTAGTCGTGGTAATCATCACGTCACGAAATACGCTCGTCTCCACTTAGCACAAACTCGCCGGCCATCGGTGCACGTTTAACGCCGTGTCGAACAACATTCATTCCGTGACACACTGACGTCGCGTACGATAATCATCACATAGCACTCTTCGTACGTTCACAGGAAGCAGGAACGATCGTGTTCAAACCGGAGCAACAGCGGAGCGCACGCACCACACGACGATTCCGATTTTCGTGAAACGTAAGACTGAAAGTTCGCGCGTGGCTGCGAGCCTACCCGAAAACAGCCGAGGAAGTACGACGGCCGAAGATCCTCGAACACTTCCGAACAAAGTGAAGTCGAGCCGAAGTAGTGCCGCCAGAATCGACCAATACTGGTCGATTCTTCGTCTCTTCCTTTTCCCCTCCACTATCGCATTCCAGCACCATGAACATACTTCAACATACCCCACAGGGTCAGATTAGCCACATAGCAGAAGTAGCAAATGCTATGAGCCCTGCGTTTCTGGGGTCCCCTTTTGTTTGCAGAAGTTGTGTTCTATTTTATTCTCACGCAAAACCTAGGGCCTCCTGGTAACGTTTGTTACAGGCCCCGTGCTGGCTTAATCCGCTTCTGATCCCCATTAAGACCGTAGTCACGTGTTGATCTGGTCATCGGAGGGAGGGTAACTGTATTCCTCTCGATTTCTCGGATTTTGCGGCACTGAACCGAAGGTAGCCGACCACGGTACCCGCGCTGATGATACAGGTTACCCTCGCTCGATTTTCGTATATTTGATCATGCTGTTTCCCAAGCTACTATATCTCCTCATCCTTCGGTTTACGTCCTGCGCCTGGTTTTCGTCGCTACATTGTTCCGATCCCTTCCGACAGTTGGCCACGCCGGATGGAACACCGCGGCGTTCAAACAATCCCGAGGATATTTCATCGCGGAGGAATGGGACCACTGAATTTGCTAAATCCGTTCTTCGCACGACACTGACTCTTGATCTATGAAAACCAGATCGACGGTTCTTTCGTATATCTAAATAAATGCTCAACACTTCACTGGGGGCGCGAAATTTGAAACTGGAGTCAGGATCAGAGAACTACTTGTACAAGTGTGTTTAATCGCGTCGGTTACTTTCATTGATATGTTTACTTATCGCATGAGAACCTTATACGGGATGGTCCACTCAGAGTCATTTAATATGTAGAAACAGTATGTATGAAGTTATATAGATGGAATAAAATTGCGGGGGAAATTTTTATGCCAAGGTCATTTTCAGTACACCCTGAACGAACAAACTACTGTATAGAGATCTGCATACATTGACAGACTTTTCTTGTTATCTTTTCAATTCTTATTATCTCTAGGAAGTGTTGGTGTTTGGAAATTGCAACTGTACGTTCAGCAATACTACAGGCAACATTGGTAGCATTATCTACTGTGCATTATGTACTTCATTTCGAATAAATTACATACATTTTCCATTTCAGGTGGACCACCCTGTATACCATCGGAGAGTACGGTACCCTAATTTGATCGAAGATGGTACTACTTCGGGGCAGTTTAAAGTATTACTACTCGCCAGATAAATAACAGCTAGTCAAAGTGAGGCAATGGATCGAACCATACAGCTGACGAGATAGAAATTTCCTGAACCACTTAGCGAACACTTCGAGATTAGAAATTGGTGATTCGTTGGAACGAGCCAATCGGAAATCCGTAGTCTGTGTTTCTTTGGATGAAGTTTGCGGGAAGAGGCTGTCCGTGGGATCAACGATCCTCGTTCCCGGTTGGATCTCGCCCCTCGGGCGATCCGCGGAGAGGAAAGAAAGGGAAAGAGACGAAAACGCCCGCGGAGTATCGCGCAGTGGACTGAAAACGGGCCGAAGCTGAAGTCGCCGGCTTCCAGCATGCCACGTTCGCTTCTGCGCAGGAATCGGTGCGCAAGTACGGTCGCGCGAACACGAATGCCTGAGCGGACGATTGATCGCGGACGGGATCTCCTCCTCTTCCGTTTCTTCCTTTTTTCCCTCCTCTCTCTCTCCCTCTTCCTCTCCAGTTTTCTTATTTCGCCGCGCTCGATTAACCTTTTCTCGTATCGGCTGGCGACGCAGCAACAAGTCCGAGATACTCGAATGCGATCGAACCGGTTTCGATCTACCTGTCGGGCATAATTTTGGAACGATTTTCAGCCGAGCCCGTAAATAAACCCACAAGAAACACAGCCCTCGCGGTCTTCACAGGCCTGTGGATCTATTCATCATGCTTAGCCGTTGGATGTTTTTGACGTTGTTGTACACTGTATCGGTAGAATCTCGTTTTTCCCGAGCATGTCATCTTCGGAAGCAATTTCTTTCCGTGTTATGACGTAGCAGTATAAATTTTATAAATACTATTGCACTGCGTATTTGTTTTCAACGGATTTTATTGTAGAATCGTGCTAATCGGGGGATAGGTGTATACCGTTGGATGTTTGCGCATCATGCTTAGCCGTTGGATGTTTTTGACGTTGTTGTACACTGTATCGGTAGAATCTCGTTTTTCCCGAGCTTGTCATCTTCGGAAGCAATTTCTTTCCGTGTTATGACATAGTATAAATTGTATAAATAGTATTGCACTGCGTATTTGTTATCAACGGATTTTATTGTAGAATCGTGCTAATCGGGGGATAGGTGTATACCGTTGGATGTTTGCGCATCATGCTTACCCGTTGGATGTTTTTGACGTTGTTGTACACTGTATCGGTAGAATCTCGTTTTTCCCGAGCCTGTCATCTTCGGAAGCAATTTCTTTCCGTGTTATGACGTAGCAGTATAAATTGTATAAATAGTATTGCACTGCGTATTTGTTATCAACGGATTTTATTGTAGAATCGTGCTAATCGGGGGATAGGTGTATACCGTTGGATGTTTGCGCATCATGCTTAGCCGTTGGATGTTTTTGACGTTGTTGTACACTGTATCGGTAGAATCTCGTTTTTCCCGAGCCTGACATCTTCGGAAGCAATTTCTTTCCGTGTTATGACATAGTATAAATTGTATAAATAGTATTGCACTGCGTATTTGTTATCAACGGATTTTATTGTAAGCGCTAATCGGGGGATAGGTGCATTCCGTTGGATGTTTGCGCAACCGAGAGTACGTCGCAACGTTCGGATAGCGGAGCCTCGGGTGCAGAGGTTGCTGGAGAATTTTCCATGCATTTCCTATGCAACCGCAGATTCCGAGCAGAGCGGAGACGGTTGCGTCACCGGAGTGCGCACGGTGACGGTGCACTAGCGGAGACATTAGTGTCATTGGTAAATGAGTGATGGAGCAGTGCACGCGTCAAGGTACACAAACAGGCGGCGGCGAGAGAGCACACGGAGCAGAGCGGAGCGAAATCGATTCAGCCGGGTCGGGCTGAAATAGTCCGGCGGAAATAAAGATCGTTCGAACCAATTCAGGGCGCAGAATCTTGGATCACCGGGGGTTGCGGAGTGCAACGATGGGGTTGGCCGCGAGAATGAGAGAGAGAGAGAGAGAAGGGATCGACGGCGTCGGTCGCTTGAAACCTCAGAATGTAGATCATTTGTAATTCAATCGAACGGAGCGCCGCCGTCGTGGACGCTCATTGCCGTCACTCCGGGCAAGTTCGCGTGAAATATTTCCGATCGTGAAATACGAAGAAATTCATTTGCAATTCTATTTCCATCGTTAATTGCGGCTGACAGTTCCTGTTCGAAGAACCGGGTCGATCGGGAATGTATTATTGGCAGAGTTAATACAACCGATTGACGAATGATTGAATTCTGTGTTTATAAAGGAATGCCATCCCTCTTCTCCTTCTCCGTCACTCTCCCTCGTTCTCCGTCTCCTCTTATTTGCGGGGCTGATTTAAGTGCATCCGTTTCCACGTGACGTGCACGTCTCGACGTGTAACCGCGTCTACAAATACTCGAGGACGCCGTTCTATGACGATCCTGAAATATTCTCCTTCGCTGTCAGGCGGCTCTCGCCGGCGAATTATTTATCGGCGCGTCGGTTTATTCGATTAGATAATTATCGGCGGTCCTGCAGAATGCAACGCCGTTTTACTTTCCAATTAGAGTTCCGCTAATTGTTCCGTGATCGATGGACAAGGCGCTATTCATCATTGATCCCTTATCCGAACCTTCCGCGTCGCCGGAGATCGGGAGCAATCACGCCAGGCCAAATTACGGGACCGACGCGATGCGCGGCTACGTAATTGCCATTCCGATCGAACCGCACGCTGGTTTTGCGACACCGGGACGCCTTGCGAAACTTGCGACCGCGGGCCCGTTATCAGGAGCGGTGGGCCATTATAAGCAAAGAACAGGCTCGTAGAATATAGCCTAAAATATATCCTGCTGAATACGGCTAGCGGGCTAGCGGGAGAACATATTTCGGACACTCAAGATGAGAGGAAGAGTCCGACAAGTCCTTGGGCGGTGGGGTTTTAGTGGGTATGGCTAAGGGCAAGATAATTTCCCAAATTACATTCGAGGGAAAGCTGAGTCCCACACTACCCCACAACATCAGGAGAGGGGGTGCGTAATAGCATTCACCCACCGCCCTTAAAAAACAAATCATACGCGTCGAAAACCACACGCGACAGAAGTGAAATGTTTTGCAGTCTAGTAATGTTTAGGAGTAAATTGAGATTGAATAGCAAAGAACAGGCGTGGCTAGACCTGACTGGGATACCACGTGTAATGTGAAAAACAGGTCCGTGGATATTGAAACGAGTCGGGCAAAAGATAGTAGGGGGGCGTCTTATTAGCCGTCCCGGGTGTGGTTAGGTTTTTCGAACTTTCCCCCACACCCTTAAAAAAAAGAACTAAATTGAGATTGGAAATGGTAAATAATCGTAATGAAGCGACGACAAGATCAGGAACAACTCTCGATGCAGTATTTGCAAGATATTTAGACAAAATTGATCCAAGAATAGTTATATCATGTTTTAGCTATCACATCAAAACCGTTCTGTTTCTAATCAACATTATACGATGAACGCAGACACGATTTCCGCCCAGATTTTCGCACGATGGCCCAGAATGTAGCTTTCTGAGCGGCAGGACAAGGCGTGCGGATAAGAGCAATTCGTTATCGTGTCTCGCGAGGATGAAAGTTTGCGCGAAGACGCTGATAGCGGCGGCGATCTGCTCCATTAAACGCGATATTGCACTTCCCGGGCTGGGCCCTGTTTCGGTCACCGCTATCGGCCCGAAGATCGCAGCCCGGCGAGATTGCGGCTTGTAGCTTGCGCGCGAAACCTAAAAGACGGCGAGCGCAGCAGCTTGTAAGCCTGAAAGATTTCCATCGAGGCTGCAGGGAGGAGATTGCTCTCGTGGCGGCCGCTTTTAACGTAGGCCAGACGGATTAGACACGTTGGTTAATCAAATCGCGGCCGGGAGCTGATAGTCTGCGCTCGAGACGACGATTAAACCCCTGTGGGAGGCCGCGGATCTTATTGAAAATTAGGGGAAGGCTAATTGCGGATCTGTGGGAAGCGTGGTTATGTAATTTAATTGATTTTTTTGTTGCTTACCCCTTGTACCGTACTATCGAGTCGGACGAAAATTTCGAACATTACGTAGTAACAGATAGATCTATACAGGGTGTCCCAAAACTACCCTAGGAGCCGAAAATGGAAGGTTCCCTGTGTCATTTGAAGCGACATTTTCCTTTGCAAAAATGGCGTCCGCGGCTTTGTTTAGGAGTTATTAACGAAAAACACGGACCAATCAGAGCGCAGCTATAGCGAACGGTGTCATACTCTGCGACAGGTCCCGCGAGGCGTGGTGTCGCCATTGGTCGACTCAGAATCAATCCGCTGTAACCACGCTCTGATTGATCCGTGTTTTTCGTTAATAACTCCTAAACAAAGTCACGGACACCATTTTTGTAAAGGAAAATGTCGGTTCAAATGACCCAAGGAACCTCCCATTTTCGGCTCCTAGGGTAGTTTTGGGACACCCTGTATATCTATCTATTATCAACTCTTTTCGATCGCAAAACTACCTCAATATACAATATGTAGTAAATTTCCTAAAATCTAAATCCTAAATATATCGATCGTAAATTGGTTTAACAAAGAATGTCGATGTTAACGATGTTGATCGATGTTTACGTTTCGTCGAACGACTTCGAGTGGAAAGATCTAATTGTATAAAAATGTTTGAAATGGTCTATCCGATGTTCTTCCACTCGGGTTTGCAGTGCTAACATCGCCTCCTTAGCATGCATCAACCGGCCTGGGTAATACATCGGTACACGCGTTACGTAACCTCGTGGAATTAACCTCGTTTTCTCGAAACGCTCGGTTCTTTGCAACAAAAGGAGGAGCGCCGAAGAAGAGGAGAACGAAGAAGAAGCGTCTCCGCGCGTTAACGACTCGTAATGGCCGGTACGGTACACCGAGAAAGAAACCCAGTCGATTCTTTCCCCCGGTGGAGAGAGACTTCGTGACTGGACGTCGCGGCTTTCGTTCCGCTTGTTTTTTTCCCCGGAGCAGGTACACGACCCTCGAGAAGAGGATCCTCGCGAGTAGGAGCGGAGAAGCGTCCTCGTGTTTCAAGCCGCGCGTTAGAACCAGTTTTTTCACGGTTGCCACGCCACCGAGCCCGTTTTCGGCGAAACCGAGCGTGCTCTCGCGGGCTCACCCTCTCGATCTCTTTCTCTCTGTCCCCGGACCGCCCACGATATATCCCCCTTGATCGATCGTGATTCTGCGAGCGAGAACAACGGGGAACGAGGTCCAGGGATTTCGAAGGTATACCCAGCTACACGCGTTCGGCCCGATTCGTTCGATCGTTCCACGTCCGCGGGGAACTTTAACGACCGTGCACCGCATCGACCTTGCCTTCTACCTCTGTTATTTCCACCGCGCCGACCAGACCGTCGGCATACAGGGTGAGCTCGAAGTTCAGGGAAGCTGCCGATATCCCTTCCGAGATTTTTTTTTTTTTTTTTTTTATTTATTTATACAGGTCGCATCAACAACAAGGTCATTAGCGACCACAAAGATTATAACAAATTGCGCATGAATACAATATTATGTCCTTATTTTAATAAACATAAATAGGTGTATTGAAGAAGTTATCGGCAAGATTACAGAGTATCATAGATTTTTGTTGATTTAAGAAATTTTAATACTTGGGCTATGTTCCTACTAATGTTGAAGCATTCACTTAAATTATTAGGAATAGCTAATCGTCTTCTCTGGAAGGATAAAAGGGGGCATTGCAAGATGAAGTGTTCAACAGAAAGTAGTGTATTGCATCGTGAGCAAACAGGGGGCGAATCTTTCAAAATTTTGTATAAGTGAGTCAAATTTGTATGGCCGATACGAAGTCGGGTGATAACAACCTGGTCTCTTCTATTAATGATCGGAGGACAGTCATTGTTATTAAGGTCTTGTCTAACCAAGGAGAGTTTAGAGGGAGGGGAACTAGTCCATTCTGCATTCCATCCAGTTCTAATTTCTCTTTTAATTTGTTTGATCAAATCTCTGTGAGAAGAATAATTATCAGAAGGTAATTCTCTAGAAGCTTCCTTAGCTGCAGCGTCAGCTGTTTCATTGCCCAGTATCCCTATATGGGACGGGATCCAAGAGAAGATAATTTCTTTTTTGTTATTTATGGCTTTGATAAGAGCATTGAAGATATGAATGATGATGGGGTCTTGGTTTTCCAGGTTGGATAAGCTCTCTAGGACACTAGCAGAATCAGTGAAAATTATGAAATTTGTCTCTTGAGCGAATATAATAGATTGTACAGCCTGTAATATGGCTCCCTTCCGAGATGCTAGGGACAATTGCGTAGGATCAACGGGGTAGGGTACCCCTTGGCTAGGTATTTATCACTGTTACCAACCTCCGCGCGGAAGAACAGTTTGGCAACAGTGATGAACATACATTTGAATCAATCCAACGCTTCAGTTTTGCTATCATTATAGGTTTTTTCTTGTTGTCAATATCTTTATGTCGCATCACTCTTGCCGTTCAAACAGCATGTGCTCAGTTACATATCTGCCACCATGAAGATTAAATAGTTTTAATACAAAATGTAATATGTGTTATAATGTATTGTCCAGTTTCTACACAACATGTAAGTTTTTTGAGGGTTCTATTAACTTTATAATTTCTTACATTATTATTCACTCAAAATATTTTTCAGACGCAATAATGATTCTTTGAAAAAGATCCACATCGGGATCGAAACGTTAGAAACATGTTATAATTGCACATTTGTTGTTTTTTCTAAAAATAATCGAACCTGGCGCCGATAACATTTAAAAATTTAAATATCTTTATTGCTTCGAATAACTTTTTTCTGCAAACGAGGGTGGAGTACACTGATAACTACCCTAAAATAGGGGTACACTACCCCCTTAAACGAACACGATCTTCGGATAACTTGAAAAATTGAATTTCAGAATTTTCATAATGCGTAGATGCATTCTTTAATTTCGGATTGTCACCCTAGGGTTGTCGGTAACCTGAACTGTATCGAAATACATTCACGTTCGGAGCATATGATTGCAGGACACCCCTTATACACAGAAGCAACTTCGGGGAAACTATTCGTTCTTATTGCAACTGCGACGTGAAATTGAAGAACGGAACCGTCGAGTCGGTGCCAGCGTGAAACGATATTGCCGCAACTTCCGGTCGGGATTATCGGGAACACGTGTTGCCGAGGGAACGTGAAACTTTGGCCATCTGTCAATAGGACATTTTTCCGTATACCGGGGAAGCTATTCAAGCGAGAATTGCTAAACATGCCATTTGTTGGAACACACAAATACTAGTGGAACCTTGACGTCTTATCTGAACGAACGTGCCTGAAAAAGTTTCCTTCGCGGAAGCTCATCAATTGTTTCTGTCGCGGAGATTACTATAATCACCAATTCCGAGCAGAAATGAAAAACATTCGATGAAAGCAATTTCGAATCCCTGAGAGAGCCACGTTGCGTCGTTAGCAGGTGCTGCTTCATTATTTATCATCCACTCCGAAGCGCGCACGCAATAATCGTCCGATATAAATGTACAATGTGGAGAGTGCCAGCAATAAGGAAGTAACCTACGCACGGGTTAGGTAACCGGGCAATCATCGCCGTTCGCAAGCCTAGTCTCTCGAATTTTCTCGTCGCTGGCCCCGTGCCTTCAAAGTTGCAGCAGCAGCGTGAGATCCGATCTTTTTTTTTATTGTAGAAAATCTCATGTGAGATTTATTTCCACATAATTATAATGCAGAATTCAATACATACAGTACAGAATATAAAAATTACGAAGCACGATAGGATACTGAAGATACATAAATATTACAATAAACACACAAGAATGATAGAAACGGTATGAAATCTGATCTCCCCTGGCGATCCACAGTCAACCGAAAACCAGTTTTTCGCGGGCGAACTTAAACTATCAAAAATTTTGTATACATCAGCTAGTCGTTTAAAGCTTTGAAATCTAAAATATCAGTGATTTGAAGAAATTATTGAAGGTACTGTTTTAGGGCCGATTCATACATATCCGGCCTGCGTTTTTCGGTATCCATGCATTTCCGGCCGATTTTTGAGGCAACTTGAGTAGGAATGTTTCTCATTACCATGAAGTTGTAAAGGAGAGTTACCGATAGTTCACCTGAGGAGGGATAGAAACCTTTTATTTGTTAGTTATGGCCTGTTCGACTCGAAGGAAAAGTATCGGAGGAAAATCGGACTCAGTTTTCCGGTTGTGGACGGTCTCACTTATACCTGGGTAAGATTATTTTGTCGGACTCCGATATCGGAGATGTATGAATCGACCCTTAGGCTTCCAAAAAATTTGAAAAAATGTTTAGAACACCTAACCCAGACCTAACTCAGACCGATCGTTGGAACGAAGAGGCTCATTTCTGTGGGAAGCGTCGCGAAAACGGATCGAGACAACAGAGGTTGCGTGGAGGTCGTTCCTCGATGACTCGAGCAAAAAATCGCATTACAATATAACGAGCGTGGAGCAGCAATGGAGAACGATGCGATCTCTCGGTTGCCCGGGCGTCATTGAAACTTCCGTCCGTGTTACGTTTAATTGCTCCTCGTCTGGAAAAGTTTTCCGGCCGCTCCGTTATCTGCTCCGCCATTGTCTCCGGTCGGCGAGAGTGTCTTTAATTGCATTCAACCGGGGCGTGCAGTTTCTGCAACGATGCAGCGAAACCGTTGCGATGGTGGTGTTCCGAGGTCGACTGAAAAATTCAGTGGCTTGAAACCGCACGATCGGGGCGGAACAAAAGAGTCCCGAGAGAGGAGGAGAAACGCAGTCAGGTCTCGGGAGGGTCCCCGGGGACCCAGCTCTTCTTTTTTCCCTGCTGGCCGGTCGGGAGAGAGTGGAGAGGTAATTCTAAACCCTCCTCGGTCAGTGGAGTCGGCATACCTCTTCAAGGTTAACTCTCGTTCCGTCTTGAAATTCCATCCACGGCGAAATAGGTCCGCGCTTGCTCGACCAGCCAACTTCAGGAGCGAAGGAGCGAGGGAGGGAGGGAAGGGAGTTAAAGAGAGAAAAAGGGGGCAGACGGTCGACAGAGGGAACGAGATGGCGGCCCTCCTCGTACGTCCTCGTGCCCCAGGAATTCTGGGTTAATGGCACCGCATTACGATCGCGTGACTTTAGTCAGATATCCGTGCCCGCGATCTGGATAGAACGAGTCGACTGTCGTCGCTCGGGGGTGGAGAACGGGCGGGGACAGAGAGCACGCCAACAGAAAAATGACAGAGCAACGAGCTCGATCGATCGTAAATATAATGCAGGCGCGGCAGAATGTCTCTATGAGAGCGTGTTACGCGACCGGGTCTCGATCCAGCCGATTTACGAACCGATTATGCTGCATAGTACGCTAGCCACGCGCGACACCGACCGCTCCGGACCGCCGACGTTTACGATCATGCGGAACGATAAACGGAAACGCGAGATCTTCGTCCCTGATAGATGACCAGTTCGTGGCGCTTTATTTGCTCGACGAGTGCGCTAGAGATTCCGTTTATCACCAAACCGCTCGGAGAACCGCTTTATTCTTCAGCCCTCCGCGGTCGGGGATTTTCTAAAATATTGAATCAGTTTTTCTCGGAGAACTGTTTCGCGGATCACGGTCTGAAATATTGGATAGAAAAGATTTTTGCGTGTTAAAGCGTTAACACATTATTTACGTATTGTTGAGCACTGGGTTACTCCATAAAAGGACACGCGTAACGGTGAATAATTAACTTCCCGATTCATAGGGAAGATACTGTAATTACCCCGAAAATCGAAAATCGAATTTTTAGCAGATCTTCACGTTTCATGGTCATTGGAATCATTTTAGACTATTTTTATCAAAATGTCGGTTTGTGTGTGTGTGTGTGTGTGTGTGTGTGTGTGTGCGCGCGCGCGCGCGTATGGCCGTTTTTATGTTATCAAATTTTTCGTTAACGTTTTCTGAAAAAGTAACAATGCGATCAGAATGATGAATGATGTAATCGATGTGCCCCGTCGTAACTTAGAGCTGATTAGATTTTGGTCCATATTAGTCAAGTAATTTTTTAGATTTTTTAGTTTTTTTTCGAAAGAAGTTCATTCAAGAATGCAATTTATACGAGAGGATGGAAATTTTCCACCGAATAAACAAACGTAATTATATATATTTTATTTTTTTTTTAATTATGCAACTAATGTTAGTTACCGCTTACAACTAACGAATCGGGAAGTTCTTTGTGTGGCTCGTGGAGAGTCACACACAAAATAAAAAAAAACATTAATAGCTGTATGCCCCACTAGCAATGCGTACCACTAACCCTCTCGCAAGAGCAGTCCTACTCGCGAGCTCGCGAAGCGAGCGAGCAACAATAACCAGCTAGTTTTAATAAGAGGCGTGTTGTACACAGCACGGACAGGCGAGTGACCCATCGGAAGAAAAGAACTAGCTGGTTATTGTTGCTCGCTCGCTTCGCGAGCTCGCGGG
Organism: Lasioglossum villosulum; assembly: GCA_963971365.1. NCBI lineage: Eukaryota > Metazoa > Arthropoda > Insecta > Hymenoptera > Halictidae > Lasioglossum > Lasioglossum villosulum. The sequence continues at coordinate 47,505,861 of OZ020495.1, forward strand.
TAGGGTTGTTGTTGCGAAAGGGTTAGTGGTACGCATTGCTAGTGGGACACACAGGTCTTAATGGTTGTTTTATTTATTTTGTGTGTGACTCTCCACGAGCCACACAAAGAACTTCCCGATTCGTTAATTGTAAGCGATAACATTAGCATTAATTGCAATATTAAAAAAAAAATTGTTTTTTAAATTTAAAAAATTTTATTTTTTTAATTAAAAAGAAATTATTTTAAAATAAAAATGAAATATATATAATTACGTTTGTTTATTCGGTGGAAAATTTCCATCCTCTCGTATAAATTGCATTCTTGAATGAACTTCTTTCGAAAAAAACTAAAAAATCTAAAAAACTACTTGACCAATATGGACCAAAATCTAATCAGCACTAAGTTACGACGGGACACATCGATTGCATCATTCATCATTCAGATCGCATTGTTACTTTTTCAGAAAACGTTAACGAAAAATTTGATAACATAAAAACGGCCATACGCACGCGCGCACACACACACACACACACACACACATACTAACAATTTGATAAAAATAGTCTAAAATGACTTCAATAACCATGAAACGTGAAGATCTGCTAAAAAATCGATTTTCGATTTTCGGGGTAATTACAGTAACTTCCCTATGAATCGGGAAGTTAAAAAACAGAATAGAATCGCATAAAAAAGAACATTAACGAAACTCGTTCATACGCAAAACGAACATGAAGCATGAAGTACGTGAGTTCATGTCACTCCAACGCGTATTATTTTTTGATAGATCACCCAGTTAATTATTTCATTCTGGATTATTATTAGCGTTAACGTTCTGACCAACCGTAGCTGCATTATAAGGTTTTCTTCTCGCGAAAGGTTCCAAGATTCCACTCGTTTTGACATTTGCTAAGTGAAATGCAACACCGTAAAAAATTCAATACCGCTTGAATTTAATGAAACGAGGAGGAGAAAAGGATCGAGGAACACGTCAAGCGTGTCGTACCGCGCATGAATTCCGTATCGCGCCGAGTACACACGGAAACCCAGCTGTAACCCGTGTCCAGCGCGATAATAAATTTCGCTTCTTACGCCGATGTGATTAATGAACCGGTTAAGTGTCCATACTTGAGGTCGCTCGAGTTTAATTACCGGCGCGCCGGCTCTGGGAAACTTGTCTATGAACGCGGTTCGATGTGAATCATTATTGTTACATCGGCGTTACGGTACCCTGTGATTTAAGGCTTCCGTAAATTATTTTCTACATGGATTCTGGACACTGTGCTTTCGTGTAGCCCACGCAATTTTGTCTTTCCGACGATGTTCGCCAGCTTGGCTCTGTTGGAACCCAAACCGAGATGCTTTCAGTAACCACAGGCGGGAGATAAGTTATTTGTTCCCCTACCGAGTGACTTGGAATTCTACAAAAATTATGCGGTGTAGGAGGAAGGTGTAGCTACTTTCTGTTTCTTGGTTCGTTCGAATATCTTCCACGAGGGTCGAGGAGGATGATTACGAAGTTAGGTCAAACCGAGACACTGCTTTTAGAAATCACAGTTGAAATATAAATTATCTTCTGTTCGTACCGAGTGACTTTAAATTCCGGGAAAATTACAGTACACGAAGGGAAAGCGTAGTTACTATTTGCATTTTGATTCGTTCAAAGATCTCGCACGGGGATCGAGAAATACGATTATAAAGTTAGGGGTGTTTGAGAGTTTAAACTTCTCGAGGTTGTTTAGGATTTCAGGCGACTGGATATAATTTTACGGATACGAATAGCAGACGTGACGTCAGATTAGTCTGGAAGCAAGTTTTGAAGCATCCTGTAAAGTAGTTGGTGTTCGAGTCGCGGACATTACGGATTCACGAGCGATGATAATTTCGCTGTCCGTTCTCGACGGTATTTCGGTCCCGGTTGGCGGAGCGTAGATATGAAAATTCCTCGATTGGACAACAAATCTATTCCTGCGGAATTAACGATGACACGCCGGACAACGAGAACGGAAATCGACGCTGAAACGCCGGCCGGGAGACAGCGGAATGACGGGTACCGGGGGCTGAAACGAGGTCGAGCGACGATTAATTATCTTTGCCTCTGTTCCTCTCTCTCTCTTTAGTTCTCGCGCGGCAACGATCGACGGTATCGATCGGCTGATCCTCGGTATCGATCGGCTGATCCTCGGTATCGATCGACCGATCCTCGGACGAGACGAAAGCTGTCGGTGGCAACGTTTTGCGAAGTGGATCATCCCGTAGGGGCGATCGCGACGCTCTAAATTTGTCCGGCAACCGCCGCCTCGTCTGCCTGTATGTATGTATAATTTCTGTATATATACGTACGCCTGGGAAATTAACGGGCCACGGTATTTCCTGTCATTCTAAATTTGACGATTATGTGGTCGGTTTGCCGGTCCGTTTCTGCCTGCTCCGATGCACCGTGTAATCTCGGAACGAATCGCGATAACGACGCGCACGAATTTTGGCGCTGATACACTCGTCGACTCTGCATGCGAATTGCACTGGCATTAAAGCAGAAACGCGCTGAATGTATGCGACGATCGAGAGAGTTCATCTGATAGCAATTTGGTACAGCTGGTGGGCTCGAATGCTCGTTATACAGGGTGTTCGACTACAGGTGGGAGAAAATTTAAGGGGTGGTTCTTAACGATGATATAAGACGAAAATGAAGAATAAAAAATTGCGATTTCGGCTTCGTTAATTAGCTATTAACAATTAAAAATCAACAACGCGTCTAACAAAAGTGTACGTTGTGTACGTCAAAGAGTTCAATGTTGTCCAACGATTTGTTAAACATTTTCACCTCGCTGGGGCCCCAAATGAGAACCAAGTTATGCATGCATCTGTCACTCGATACGTGACTGTCGCGTTGTTAATAGCTAAATAACGAAGCCGAAATCGCAATTTTTTTATTCTTCATTTTCGTCTTATATCATCGTTAAGAACCAACCCTTAAATTTTCTCCCACCTGTAGTCGAACACCCTGTATTGTGTCTTGAAAGAGATCCTCTATTTTATATTTTTATGAAGAGTGGGCATAGGTTCTCGTCAACAAATTTTATGCATTTATCCCCTGATTTACCTTGAGCAGTTGAAGACAACTGGCCGAATGGTTCCTATAATCGATGCGATACATTTTTAATTTGCAGTCGACTGAGTCGATTAATATTATTCTCCGTTAAAAACAATGTATCGCGCAGAGTGTATCGGTTGGTGGACGTCAAGAAGGCACATTCTACTACGTGTACGCGAAACGTCCAGCTTCCTCCTGTCGCGTCCGCGTATCGCGTGTTATTGACGCGAACTGAAATACATACATGCATAGTCGGGAATGCGTCTCGCGCATCCTTAACAGGGTGCATTTCGATGCACTCCGCGTGCCCTCGATGAGTAGTTCGCAGGGGAAGGACCTCTCGACGAGAAAGGACATTTGAGCCGGGTTCTCGACCCAACTGGGATTGTGTTTCCCGCACGTGTGTACCAGACACGTCCGGGACCGAGTCCCCAGAGAGGGCTCTCCCCCTCGGATACTTTGACGAAACAATCGTTAAAGCGACGAGAACAAGCACGGGACCAGTAGGCGTTCCCGAACTCGCGTGCGACTGCATTTTCTAGCTGGCATTAACTGGAGTAGGTTGCGACGAGGAGCTGCAGCTACTCCTTCTGGCTCCCTTTGAGTCCTGGCAAGCTTACTGACGATCATCACTAGACTGCGGATCTTCGTGAAAATCTTCTTCATAAAAATCGGAGGACATTAGAATTTGATTTTCGTCATTTCGTGACGACTAAAAGAGAAAATTTGTTTGCATTTATCTCGATAGACAATTTTTATTTTGAACTGGCTGAACCGACGGACGTTGTCCTGTTCAAATTTCAATTAATTTGGTCGTGATCGTTTTGTGAATTTGCGTAAAGTTATTGGATATGTGTAAACAAAGAAAAATGGGAGAAAAACGAACAGCATTTAATTTTTATTTATACAGATAAAGATCCGAGATCCAGTGATAGTGATCTCTAGTATTATTGTTCACTACTGAACGCTTTGCCAAAGTAATTTGTACATTACATCGGAACTCATTCCGCGAAACAATCGATTTTGGAAAATTCCTAATAAATGTCCTTCTAGACACTCGTTCGATTGCACAACAAAAATGATTCGATTGTGGTTCGTTCGATGTTAATGGCCCGAGAGGTTACACATCGGCCAGAAATCCTGCGGTATCGTGTTCCGTGCTCGGAGGGAAATAATTACGGTGCCCATTTAAAAACCGGTTCCTTTCAACCCCTCTCCCATAGCTTGATCCTCCCTCGACCTTCGTCTTCTCGTGTCCTTTGACGAGCCAGCCGCCATTCGACGCTCGAAGGGAGAGAAAGGACGAAGGGAGAGGCTCAAGCAATCCGGAACAGCGAGAGAGAGAGAGACTTCTCTCTCCCCCTCGCAACAAGACAGGACGCCTTTAAACGCGAAACTCCCGCCACTGTTGGAATTCGGGGGAAATCCCTTGTTTACGTCGTTGCTCCCGAAACGGTCTCCCAGTATCGGAGACCATTCCAGGAAGAACCGCTGGAATTCGGGGACGTTCGTTGTTTCACCGTTGGGCGCAGTTGAACTGTCACGCGGTTCTGGAGATCGCGACAATTCATGGAACGTGATAAAGTAGAAATTGTAATTAAATTTGACAGCGCGCGTGGATGGGAGCCGAAATTACCGCAATAAAGTACCCGGAAGCGGAAATTAAATTCTTGCGATGAAAGCTGTCCTTCGAAGTGTGCTTCGGAGCGACTTCTCTTACGTGTTGCGTGATCGTAACTTGAAAATAATCTAAACAATCAAACAGATACTACGTTGGCAGCTAAGTTCGCGACCTTCGGGTTCTCTTGAACAGAATTCCTAATTTAAATGTCTCAACACCGAACCTACCACTGCTGGCGAAATTATGTAGGAGTGAATTGCATGCGTGTTAGATTTCACGTATGTGCGAACCGCATGTGTATGTGTGCGTGCCGCGGTATCGCGACCGTAAACAAGTGTATTAAACAAATAGTTGACGTTAGGACATTCGAGGGAGAAACTATAAAGGGGCTCGTTCATGCGGCTGCAAGAGATTTCTGTAAAAACGATTACACGTCAAGGTTCGCGAAGTACGATAACGAAATACGACCGCGAATTACGATTTAAGACTTTCGTGTTTATTGTCCGAAATACTTATATGTATAGTCGTGTGCTTTCTCTAAATTAATAAATTGTTCAAACATCTTTAATCTTACAATTATGAAGTCGCTTACATGGAAATTGATTCGACCAAGTTCTTTATCCAAGCACGTATTTTGATAAAAATTGCACAAAATCTAAATAAATAGAACTTTATGACCCATTACGTCGCCACCGAGCGGTTTCTGTGATATCACGGTGGATATCAGAATGTTATTCTCGCCCGTATGGCTCTGCTCGCGCCGGTCGTCAACGATTTCCATCGGATACCATATCAGCGGCCACAAAAGGAGCCCTTAACCTCCACGAATTAGAATTTCAGGCTCGTTAGCTCGGCACCCCGCGGTTCGAGAACGCAGCGTGGCAAGAAAAAACACACGCGCACACACATAGTTTGAATGCGATGCATATAAACGATCGAACGGAAGGAGGCACATAAAACGTGATTATCTACCCTGCTATTACGAACTATCCCACGAATCAAAGACCTACAGCAAAGAGAGAGAAAGACGAGGAGAGTCCACATCGGAGCGGCTCGTTTCTTTAACGACGTCAAGTAGAAATAATCTGGCGGGTCGTTTTTTCCAGGAGCCCGGGGGCCACGGCTCGTTACAAAACTCGTCTCGTTCCACGGATTTTCCGTGCATTTTTTCCGCTCGGTGTGTGGAGACCGAGAAAAGAAGAGAAAGAGTGAGGGGGAGGGGGAGAGAAGGAGGCGTTTGACTTGCAAATCGGTTCGCGTTCTCCCTACCCGGTTTCACGGCGCTCGCCTGTTTTCCTCGTTCGCCCACGATCTTCTACGCGGAATGCAATTACCGTAATTGCCGGCACTCGAAGCACCGCGTTGCGTAAGGGTGGTCGTTATCGGCCGCCACGAATTACATCGTTAAGCAGCGGCGGCGGCGGCGCGAGCACGCGAGACCTCCGGCCACCTCCCTTCACCTCTTTTCTACTCTTGGAAGCAGATCGCGGGGGAGCTTCTTTATTTCCCTGCGTTTCCCACTGCGAGATCCGCGGGACCTTAGGCCTCCTATGGTCGCCTTGAAACTCAGTCAAAGGCGGACAACCCCCTTTGCATACTCCGACGCCGCTGATTTGAATTTATCCCCTGCGAGGGCACGAGAAACTATAGGGAAAACAGACCCGAGTTTGAGTCCCAGGAGTTCAAGGAACAGGTCCCGAGATCTACAGCCGCCAAAGTCGCGCAGCATTCAAGATGGCGCACAGTGGGCCTGATGGGGGTTACGTGCGACATTGCCTCGTAACTTTTAATTCGTAAAAGGTATGGACGCGAAACTTGGACTGTTTCGTTATTACTATTATTATTGCCATGAGTCTTACAATTATTATTTTATTATCAATATTATTATATTTCAATATTAGTAAGTCCTTATTTTTTTTAGTACGCGATTTCATTCTAATAGTGCTCGTATATGGATGTGATATCCAAAGGAGTATATTTATAGAATTTGTTATTGTTATTAACTATTGTTATACCAATAATAAGACCGAAAAAACATCATATAGTGTTCTACAGATTCTACTCGTTCCAGTACAAGTGTGAAATAAAAGAACTTTATAAAGAAAATTAAACCGACTTCGAAACGCACTAAAAAAATTCACATGAAATAATTTCCTCTTGATTTCTATGAATATACACCTTAAAATAAAACGTTACATACAATACAATGTTTTCGGAGGCGGCGCAACATTGAAAATTTTTTAAATCACAGATGTTGCAGTTTATTAGACTGCGGATTTTATGCATTCATGGGGAAAATGAGTGGCTGCAATTTAATACAGTAGAAAGGTTACAAATCTATTTTTCTCAGGTTGTTAAAATTATTAGAGTAAGAATAAACTGATTATGTGGCTCCAGTCGCTTACAATTGGTACAGGCAATTTTTATTTTGCATAAAGATCCGCAGTCTACTGATTATGATTTATTGATTATGATCTCTCCTTCTAATTGAAATTTTTGTGGCGTGCTGCAAGAGCCTCTTCAGAAAGTTGTCCAATTGGTACTAATGTATGCTGAATTCTAGCTCCGGCAAGACGTGGCCGTAGCCTTCGCAACAATATGTTAGATATCGATACGAGGAAGTTCGTTTTGGAGGTAAATGTCGCACCTTCCCCTAATCCGGCCCACTGTGTGGCGTCGCGGAGGATGGTCCGAAAGAGAGATCAAGCGGCCGCGACACCGTCAAGGTCGCCGACTCATCAAGCCTCATCGTGCCGAGCGATAAAAACGAGCTGTTTATGAGCGGGTTGCGTTGAAGCCGCGACGAGGATTAACTGCCGGCCAGATAGCCGGATCGTTAAAGAAACGATAGGGGTGGGAAAGCGATGACGATGAAGGAGAGCAAGAGAAGGAGGAGGTGCAGGCCGAAGAAGAGAGGAAGAGAAGGAGAGGCATTAGTCGCAGACGTATTACGGAGCCTGGCAAGGTGCCAGCCATTTAAGAGGGCCGAAACCTGTTTCCGGCTGCATTGTAAACGCTTCTTCTTTCGGGCCGGGTTCGGGTTCACGTTCACGCACGGCACCGGTTTCTTTGTAGCGGAACCAGTCTCCGAGAAAACACCGAACACGGTAGTCGAATACAATTACCGAAATTGCTCGCGTGGTCCCCGGTAATCATGCGACATCTGCCTCGGTTTTCAAAGCGAGCTTTTTCTTCGGGCCGATTAACGAAATCGAGGAAATCGGTTTTAAAACGTGCCACCGGTGAGAAACGACCGGCCAATTTTATTCCGGTGCGTCCGACGGCGTAATTACGTCCCGACCACGGATAAATAATCGAACGGCAGTCAAGCGATGCAGCCATGTAATATTCAATGCTGGCTGGATACGATTTTAATTGCGTCCGGACGATATCGGTACAATATGAAATTAAATGTGTCAACGCACGGCGCGCGCTCATTAATGTATGAAATCCGATTTATTACTCGCTCCAGGCCTGACGAGGAACTCCGAAATTAACGGCGGGCGACTCCGCGATTTTTACCGAATTTCTATTGGACGTCTGCGCGTGGCTGTCTCATTCTACTTGAAACAGTATTTTCGATGCCGACTTTGGTTTGTCCGCACAATTCGTGTTATTTTATGCGTGTATAATGTTTGACGGAATTGGATGTTTCGATATTTAATTCACCGAAAGTCACGAATTTTATATCTCATAAATTCGTTAAGATTCATACCGAAGTCTTCTGAATTATTTCGGTACAATGTACTCAAAATCTCATTTGGAAGCTGCATCAAGCATCAATTTTAAACAACATCGAATATTAATGCAATACTAAAATCGGACAGTGCTCCACTTAAAATACACTCCCCAACGAACCTCGTAAATTATGCAAATGAAATCGATACCATCATGAAGTACACCGAACGGCGCGCCATAGCACACCAGCAAAAATCTCGATCGCTACACTGCGGATTTTATGCAGTTACGAGGGTAATAACTGGATGTTGCACATAATAGTAGCATACCAACATTTCCGTATAGCTAACAGGATATTAAAATTATTTAATTGCAAATTAAGACTTCAGTGCGAAAACCAAACTTTTAAAATTGTTTAATTCGCACTTGAAATAATCAACATTTTATTTCATTACATTCTTGCGGAAAAGCGAACTTGCTTGATCTGCGATAAAAATATTTTAGAAAATTCGACAAATACTATTTTGCTGGAAAGTGAAGTCGTCGGGTCAGCGATCACTGTAGAAAACGTATCGACAGTGTATAAAAATACGTGCAACTTCGATTTCGCTGGAAAGTGAACTTGTCTGCTGCAATCGGTGCAGAAACCGTTCATTTTCCATAAAGATCCGCAGTGTTCTCGTGACGACCGGAATTACAGAGGCTCCGTGGTATATCGGCGCGTTTCAGTTTTATTTTAGTCGTTCGTTTCGTTCGGTTTCTATCAATAACGTCGCCGATAGCGAGTGGGAAGATAAATAGAATGGCATGGAATTAGAATGAGCGATAAGACGCGGGGGTGGGACAGTGCAGCCTGTTCGATCGAGTGAACGGGAGTCAACGTGCCAGCGATACCTCGGCTTGGAAACCGATAGTGGCGGGATTACGTCGAGTAAAAATGCTGATAAAAGGGAGGAATCGAGGTCGGAGAATTTTTCACGGACGCCCGCGACACGTTCTATCAAACGTCGCGACGAGCACTCCGAACCCGGCGAAAAACAATTAAAAATAACAATTCGTGTACGTTTAATTTCATCGGAGTTTATTCCAGTCCACGGAACAGCAAAAGAGTAAGTGGTAATATTGAATTCAGTCATTTCGAGGTTTTACAGCATACAGAATGCACGAGCACAACCAACCGAATAAAAATAAAAATGATACGTAACCGATATTATTTGGCATTTTGATGGGCGCACTTTGGTGAAGGGAATTTTGATCGGTACACTTTCTCCGCGATTTTTCCTGCTCGATCTTCACCCGGAAATCGGTAATCTGCTACGCTCACGCTCGACACCGATAACCCGCGAGTCCCGCGCTATTTGCGGTGAGAAAGGCAGGGTTATCAGCGCGATACGTCAGGTTCATCGTACGCCGGAACCTTCCGGATAGCTCTGCCACGGAAAAACTGCTGCAGCTCGAGTGTTCCGCACCGATCCGCGAGCCGATCGTTCGAGCGCGCGAAATATTCGGCGAGCGGACGCGCGAATGGCGATCTTTTCCTTCCTTCCACGATTCGCCGGAACGATAAATCGCACTCGAATGAGACCAACAGGTTCCTCGAAGGCGGTGGAAGAGGCTCGAGTGGTCGGCGGACTCGAGATCCCTCGAGTATTTTATAAATAACCGGGGTTTTATTGTCTATCGATGATAGGTGACGGGTTATCGGCTGCGGACTTCGGACGAGACGTGTTTCGCGCTTTCTACGCTTTACGAGCTTGCCCTGGGAAACGAGGACGTGCCAGGGACGGGCGTGATTGCCGGTTTTATGAATCGCCAAGGCGATAAGATTCAGCATTACGGCGGAGCTGAGCGATAAAACAGCCGCGGGACAAACGGAACGACGATTAATCGTTGGAGAAATTCCTGTTGGCGACGTGATCGCTCGCCAACGGTCGTTTGGCCAGAAATTTTATTCAATCGGTTCGGTATTGGGACCTTGAACCACTGCGATCGATGGCTCGGGTCAGTCTCGATAGATATTATGTTGGCCTTGACTCTTGACCCATTTTTGTATCTGAGACCTTTGGTGCTAGCCCTAGCTTCTTGATAATCGTTAGCAGAAGTTGGCCCTATTTGTTGGCACTAGTTCTTGGCTGGTTTTTAGAACTGGTTGGCCCAAACTGCTAGCCCTATCTCTTAGTGAACTTTAAGAGCTTCATTGTCAATCCGTAGATGGTAACCCCAGTCGCTAGCCCTATCTCTTAACCAGATCTTAATGTTCATAATATTATGTAATCGTTTTTCACGATTTGTTTGTCCTACCTGACGAGCCTGAGTGCGAGCCCTATCCCAAAACAACTTTACTATCTAACATACTCGACAAACGAGCAACGATTAAAGCTTACGACTTACCAACCCAGAAGAAAATCACGGAGCACCAAAGACTGGACATTTACCTGGAACAATAGCGCAACGTTAAAATGAGGTTACAACAAATACGTCAGTAAAATATTGTTGTATATCTCTATATATTTTCTTTTCGCTTCCAAGGAATTTGATCGAGTCCCAAGACCATCCTTGGAGTCTTTAGAAGGAGACAATGGGTCTGAACAGGGGATCTTACGATGCAAAATGCGCGGTTTTCGACAAGCAGAACATTATCGCGAAGAATAGCAGAGCGAGCCGAGCGATTACGAGTGAAAGTGGCCGGTTAAAACATTCTGGACGGTCTTTTCTCTCGCCGGAGGCGGGCTAAAGATGTCTGGCACGAAGAGCCGCCGCCAGGTGCGGCTTTTGAGAACAGGAAACCGTCCGCGAGGCCTGTTCTGCCTTCAAGGACTGCTCGTTTACACGCCTCTCTCGTTTCGAGAACGTTTTGCGCGATTCTCCACGAACGGCTGCGAGGAATTAAGAGGCCATTCGGCCAATGATTAATCGTCGTTTATCGCCGGTATCTAAGGTAATTGACATCGACGTGGATTGCCGAGTGCGGCGATTAAACGGATCGATACACGGAATGCTTATCGGCGATGCGATGCGATTCGCTTGTTACGCAAGGAAACAGCTCGGGCCCCCAAGGTTGTCGGGTGAGTCACACTCGCGATTAACGTTGCTGTTATTTCGCCGCTTAATGTTATGGTATACATGCCAAACAACTTGAAACACGATGAGCACGGAATGATCGCTCCTGTAATAATACACCTGACTCGCGACGGAACTTTTCCTTCGTGCGCATCTGCTACACGCTTCAAGAGATTCCTATCCGACGGTTGTTGCTAGTTATTGGATAATTGCACGGTGCGAGCAAACAGTCTTCGACGAATCCGATATTTACGAGTCGCGGAACCTGCGAGGCAATTGCTCGTTCTAAAAATATAGAAAGGACATTCAGACTGCAGAGTCTATGCAATTTTTAGCGCACTCTCCAATTTGTTTCTGCACAAATGTTCGCATCGATTGTCGGCCTTAGATGTTGGCTCTCACTGCTAGCCCTAGGAGTGGCCTGAATCGTTAGCCCTAGTTGTTGATTGTAATAACGGCAAGTCTGTCGATAAGTAAGAGTCGATCTATGTACAGACCTTGTGTGCTGACACCTGTTAAGTACATGTGTATAATTGCGCGTATTCTGACACAGTCAGTCAGTCTGCATTCTAGTCTCCGTACGACCAGTCAACTGGAAAGTCAACCTTCACTGTGCGTTACAATAAAGACATCAAATTACAACACTGTGGGTCCTTGTTGATAACCCCAGTTTCTAATGAATTTTTGTTACATGCCAGTCATCTTCCAAGATATGTTAGACCCTCCTACGCCAGTTCGTCACAAATCAACTTTCAAAGGAGCCTTCTACTTCAATACCTTGGTTAAATTAAAAATGTTTGCATCCTGAAAAAGACTGAGTTACAGCAGACCTCGCCTGAGTAATTAAAGCCTAAATTACTTCCGCGGATCGCGAAGCCGCCACGATTGATTCAGCAAATATCGCAGCCCACGGAAGCCACCGCAAATATTTACAGAAAAGACTACCAACAGGCTACAAATAACCGCGCGGAGTATCGTAGCGCAAAAAATCGCCAGCAACTCCGCCAAAGTCGCCGAGGGAGCAAGATTCCTGTATATTGACACAACTTGTCAGCGTCTGACGGAACGCCGCGCCGGACCCGTTTCGCGTTCGGAAACGAGTCGTCGCAAGGTGAACAAATATTTCCAGGTTATTCTTACCCGGGCAGAATCGTCCGCGCACAGTGAACGTCCTCGCGAGAGAGACCAGCAGAGGATCTGTTCGACGACGAACGATTCGTCTCTTCGTTGAATCTCGATCTCGCGCTTGTTACCATGACAATACGACGAGCAGATAACGAACGAGCGCGAGCTCGAAAGCCGGTCAAGGATCCATGGACGAGCGCATTCGGACGAACGCCGCGGATAAGTAAGCGTACCGATGTGTGGACGGTTCGGGACACCAGATGTTTGAACACCTGTCCGAACCGCCTCCTCCTCTTTCATCGCTATTTTTAAACGTGAATCGGCGCTCCGAAATCGCTGGAATTCGCTATTAAATTACAAGGACCGTTGCAGTGTACAACGAAATACACGGAGGAGCAAAGGTCCTTTTTGACCTGAAGTTTTTATTACTCTTCCAGCGTCGCTATTCCCTTATCCAGAAAAATCAGATAGTTCTTGCACTACCCAGCCAATCACAGCTCACGCCTCCTCTCATCACTCTATCTTGTGGTGTACAACTTTAGAGGATCAACTGGATCCTCCAATAAATGTATAAGGCTGAAGTTAATTTTTTTTTTATTAGTAGAAAATCTCATATGAGATTTATTAGAACATAAAGCATATTACATTATAATACAAAATAAAATCAAAAACAAAAACATTAGGAAAAATACAAAACAAAAAAAAAACATTATTAAAAAAAAAAAGAGAAAGAAAGAAAAAACCATTAGACACGTAAATTACAGGAGTTGATAAACGCTAAGATATAAACACACGCCTTAATATTAGGTTCGGTTATTAAACAACCTATATCTAACGGCAATTGAAATCCAGCTCTAGTAAGATTTCGGATGAATTTTATCCTCTGCTCGTTATACAGATTACACTGCCATAGAACATGGTTAAGTGTTTCCTGCTCCTGATTACATTTACAATTAGGGTTATCAATAATGCCAATACGAGCAAGTGAAGCTGCCAAATGATAATGGTCGCTGAAGTTAATTATTCGAATTTATTTATAACTGGGAACATTGAAAACATAATATTTTAAGAAACAATTTTAAATCTTTATTCTATGATCTTTCTTCAATGAAGCAAGTTTATCGATTCAACTTCACATTAGCGAGAAATTCACATTGGTGAGCGTTGTCTGAAAGTAGCTACAGTTGCAACATAACGGTTTAAATTCAATGTATTAATAATAAAGTGTCTTCTCGTGTTACATGTGAATTATTAATTCATTACTGACGAACGTTGACTCCACGAGTGCGATGGAGATTAAATAAACATTTAATAAATGTAAGGTCTAAATTTGGTTTTCCAACCTCGTCGTCCCAACATGGACGAATCGTTCCTTGACTGCGGTGCGGTCTATCATAACCCTGGGATGACGTTTTTATGACTGTACAATTGATGATGAGTATACTTCTTGTAGACGCATTCTCTGTTGTTTTCCAAATTGAGTAATTCGAAGCCAGTCCTTGGCAGACATTGTCGTTACTCAAAATAGTTCAAAATTATTCCGCTGAGAAATGGTGAACCTACAAAATTGGTGCTTGAATTTCGGCCAATTTCTGCGCGATTCACCGTAGCTGCTGAAGAAAGGCCTTGAGGACTTCGCCGGTTCATTATTTTCCTGGGTAACTAACGATAACTTTACACGGCCTGTCGTCAACAGGTTCCAGTTCCTTTTCTTCGATCTCCAAAACGCACATGCAGTTTTTACAAGGATAAACGCCGCTGAAGAACAACCGGTTAGCCTTTTTACCCGCGTGGAAACCGTGTGCGTGCCGGAGCGTGTAGAAAGAGGAACAACCATTGGGAGACTAGAGATTCCGGAGTTCCTGTGCAATTCTTTCCACGGCAGAAACGGGAAACAAGCCGGCCAGCCGGGTTTAACGGTCGTGCTCGCTCAATATGCGCCGACGGAGACCACGGACTCTTGTTTTTTGCTCGAGACTCCCCCTTGCTCTTTCTCTATCGTTTCATCGACGTCTGCCTCTCTTCTTCCCCTCTCTAGAGGCCCTCGAGCTCTCGAGCCTATCTCGTTTACTCGTTCAACACGTCATTATCGAACCGGTTGCTGCCGCTGTTGCAGCTGCGGTATCGTGCCGAGGCTCTCTCACGCTCTCCTCTTGCTCTCCTCTCGATCTCCGAGGCACGTCTCATTCAGCGAACGCTCGGCGCTTTGGAAATCGATCCTCTCGTGACTCGCCGCGGAACGATCGCGAACAGATCCACGATCGTTCTCGATTTTCCGAGCGTCCCGCCAGACAGGTTCCCTTCCTCCTTCTAGTACACGCTCGAAATTTATTGCCCGGTCTCCGTGCGAAACGAAAATTGTCTGCGCCAGAGAAACAGCAGCCGAATTCTTCTCTTCTGACGATTTTGACAAGTTCGAACCAATGCTTTCATATTTTTAGATCCTTTTACTGTGTTACGACCCGAAGCCAGAATTTGCAAGGCTTTGTAAAGAGGTGGTTGTGACCCTGGCGAATCAGCCCCGTATTTTAAAAAAGTTTCACCAGTTTCACTGGATTAATTATTAGAGTCAGGCACTGCAATTTAATATACATATTAGGGTACAGTTTTTTTTATGAAAGGAACGTGCTTTTCGCGAGTCTGACTCCTAGCTCAATAGCGATTGGCGGTCAGAAACACCCACGTGCGATGCGCAGCTGTTAAGAATTATCGACTGCACATTCACAACTACCGGAGATAGTCACGCTGTCATTTCCAGTGAAATATATTTTTTCTTCGGTTAGTTTGTTTTACTCAGTTTTCTTAAAGCTGCAAGATTTTCCCTGCTGACTGTTATTTATTTAATTCCCTGTCTGGACGCGTGCACTCAATTCGCTAATACTGTCGAGCATTGAGACAAGGTAGCATATCGTGTTCGCTGTTTCAAATCTTTTTGAAAAATTGGGAAGACTCTTCTCGGAGAGACGTGCATATCTATAATGCGATCTATTGCAAAATCCATTCTGGCAGAGCGATTCCTAAATTCATTCGAAATAACTTTGTCGTGTACGTCGACTCAACCAATTTTGATCTCGCATGAAGATTCTAGTTCTAGTCCGACTGAATTCCAACTCGAACGATTCTGGAGCATGGCGAATTCGAGTTTTCCTTTCGCGAATCGCCTAATCGGCGCCGCAGGGAAAAACAGGGTGGAAGGTGGAACGAAACAGACCGTGAAGCTCTCTCGGGCGAGTTTCATCTCGTTGCGGCGCGGCGCCGAGCCGTGCAATTAGAACGACCGAATGGAAGCGGATAACAAGGTCATTAAGGCGGTTGCGAACGTGTTTCGCGCGAGCCGGGGAAAGCCCGGGTCTCTAGTTCGTGTGCCGAGGTCTGGATTGGTTTGGGATCAACATTGATTCCCGGGAACTCGATTCCCGCTGGATCCTCGAACTCGAACCGATAAGAAAGCCGCGAGTGCCTTTGGAAACGTGCAGCTTCCTGTCGTAAACGCTGAAATGCAGCTGCTCTCGGGGCTGTTAGGTTCAAGAGGAGTCGCATAAATCACTCGTCGCGGTTTTTCTCTCAGTCGGGCAAGAACGATTCGCGATGCGGTCATACGGGAAGAACGTCGACAAGAACGGTCTCGAGGACTGGGAAACTAAGAGGAACGCGAGCCTGGCGGAGAGTGGGCCAGAATCCAGCTGGGGAAAAGAAAATTTCTGACCACGTTAATCGCGTTAAGCCACGGTAATCTTTACAACAAATACAAGTTACTTCAACGACGCGACGAACATTTCCGAACGAGCAAGACGAGACCGGAAAGCGAGGAGACCCGCGAGAGCAAAACCGAGAGGAATCGGGGGACAGGTTTGAAACGTTCGCGGGCAAATGTTTGTGGAGCGTGCCGCGTCGATATTCGCGGAGATTCGCCGTCACTTCGACCGGTTTTTATCAGCGACGGTTTGCGGAGCGCCGTCGCAACAGGAATCCTTGCTTTTTATTTGCCGCCACGTAACGGCGAGCGCGAAAATATCGCGTCGTTGGAAACGGGATTTCGATCGAAAGTTGACCCCGAATGCAAATGGAGCGTCGCGTACGGCCGGAGAACAGGCGAAAGAGCGAAAAAAAGAAATAATATAGGAACGGGGTAGCAGAGCGGAGCAGAGCGGAGCATCGGGTATATCTCAGATTCGGGTTTTTATTATGTATAAACCCGTAATTTTAGAAAGCCCCGAATGCCGGATCGGAGCCGAGTCGCGCGAAGCGAGAATAGACTCCCGGTATAGTCGACGGCCGCTATTAACGTCCATTTAAATCTTCCCGGTCCCATTTCGAGCGCGGTGCTCTCCCCGTGCAATTATCTCGCAGCCGAGAGTTCGAGTTTTCCATTCAATTACGCGCGCAGTCGGCCGAGACTTCCGGCGAGCGACGGCGGATCATCGACGAGGCACGCGTGAAACGCTCGATAACGTCCAGAAGAACCCCGTTTCACAATAATAGATCGGGCACCGAGGACAGGTCGCGTGTAATGGACCGGCGCGACGGTCATCGCCAGTGTCGGACACCCAGGATCGGCGCAGTGTCGGCCCGAAGCGGCCCCCACACTTCAAAGTCCCTCTTATCAAAATATCCTGACAGAGAAGGACTTTATACGGACGGTGAGTTCAATATTTCAGCTAAAGCTTGATTCATGCACGTCAGTTCCGAGCGTTCGTCAAAATAAACACCCAGGTTTATGTGAAACTGTCCGTAACCGAGAATAACGACTGTCCGAATTATCTTTCGAGCGGGTTCGAGGCTCCTTGCTGTGCGTTGGACAAGAAAAAAGGATTTCATGGGCTCCGCAATTCCTTGGGTCAAGTATCGGTAGCTCTCTTTTACAACATTATGCGAATAGATGATTTCTTTATATCGATTGTAAATGTTTTTAGATAACTAGAATAATATCATTATGTAAATAGATATTGAAATAGTTTTGCGATCGAAAAGAATTGATAATAGATAGATGGTTTCGGCGCACAGGTTCGATCAATTACAGGTTCTAATTGATCGAAACCATCTATCTATTATGTAAATAGAGTTCGGAAATGTACGAAAACCGGAAAACAGCGGCAATTATCGGACTGACGCGTATGAATCGACCTTAAAACGTCTTTCAGACTGTCACCCCTAGTTGCTAGCCCTAATTCTCAATGGAACACAATCTCTCAGTCGTCACGAGTGAGACATACGCGTACCACAAATAACTATCCTGCGAGATTAAGAAAACACGAACTGTATAATTGCAAGCCTATCTTTTAACACCGACGTGGAAAAAGGTGGAACGAAAATGAAGGGACTGGAACGACGACACGCAGCGCGCGCCGCGACAGGTTGATCCCGAGGTTGTTTGCGTTCCACGAGGCGAATCCGGTTTCGATTTTATGGCTCTATACCCTAGCAGCCAGTATTTTGTCGTTTACGAGCGACCCTGTGTTTCCGGTTGCAGCCGGTTCTGCATCCTCTGACATTTGGAAAATTTCGTAGCAGATTCCTTCCATCCCTCGTCCGCGAGAGGGAACGGTTTATTCGACGCGAGGAATCTGTGCGAGGACTAGTGCTCGTGCAAACGGGACTGGCAAAGTTACTTTTTGCAATCCGAGCTCTGGTGGGATTACACACGATGAAAGGAACAGGCTACAGCAGAGAGTGGAACGCGGGCAGGAGGATCTAAACTCGATTTGCGGCCGAATAAGTCCGCCCTGCCGCAGAATTTCGAGCCTGATCGAGGGGCGGAGCGAGATTGGCGGTCAACCGCGGACGCTGAACCGGCGGCTTCGATAATTTCCCGTTTACACCGTAATTTCGCTTCGATCGGAGTCTCGCACCGCTCTCCGGAACCCCCGTGTTCCTTTCGAGCTCGTTGTCCGGAAACCTTGTCGCTGGCGAGGTAGAGACCGAAAGAGAGAGATAGAGAGACACGGAGAGAGCAGGTTCGGAATTAACTGGAAACTGTTTCTCAAAGTTTCGTTCTACCGCAGCCGACGTTTCGATGTCTGTGATCAACGAAACTGCGAGCTTTCGGCAACCCGAGCGTACCCTATTTTCCACCGTGTCATCGTCAGAGACCACGCAGTCGCGAGATATTAACGCGTTTAGCTCAACTTCGGGGGCCGAGCCAGGAAGAACTAATTTCCCATCGAATTTCCAGGACGCGAACTCTCGCGTCGCTGTTGCTGTCGTCGGCGCTACTCTCTCCTGGGAACCGCAACCTTTAATGCAACAGAGTCGAAAGAGTGTGCGTGCGTGTGCGCGCCTGCACACACGGACACGGACGCAGGGAGCGAGGCGCATTCGAACACCCAGGAATTTTATCACGGCGACGAAAGACCCCGTAACGCAATTTACGAGCGGCGAGTTCGATGTTTGCGCACACGACTCGACACGGAAAATAAGGACGGAGGCACGAGAGCAAGAGAAACCGTTGGAGAAACGAAGAGACTGCGAGGGAGAAAATGAGAGGGGTGGAGCGCGCCGTTCGGGGTGTTTGCGGGGTCGCGAGCAACCCCTTTCGATAAACACACAGAGCGCCCACTCTGGATGAGTGAGCATCATCCACCATGCCCTCGCCTCCCAGACCCCCGCCAACTTCCCCTCGTTCTTCTCCCTCTCATCCCCTTTGTAGCCTCGCGTGGCAAGGCTGTGCGGTAGTTACAATGCACGAGGGGTTGCCGGAAGGGGGTGTTGTTTCGAGACGGCGTTATCGACCGGTTTCTCCAACCCCGTGGCTGCGTTAAAGAGGATCCCTCCTCGTAAACACGAGGCTGTCTTTAATGGCCCCGAGCACCAAACATCCCCCCTCCCCGTTCCAGGCCCTCCTTTTTCTCATTTTCTTTGGATCGCGTTGTTCGACGCGAGTGGGGATCGCTGGATGATGAATTGCGAAGTGGGGACGTGTTTGGATGAAACTTGTTCGTACTTTGATGACGGAGGAAGAGTGGCGGAAGTTCCGGTATGTGTCAATCAACTTTTTCGATGGGGGTGTATCAACTTAGAACCTAGAATTTTATGGTGTTTTCGGTGACATCTAGTTTTGTTGATATTATATTTGGATTCCACCAACACAGTTTTATTATTTATACGAAAGTACTTAGACCGGGTGAATCATATCTCAATCGAAACACGGATGGATTACGGTTTTTGTTTGTTGAAAAACCAACGGGAAAATGAGAACCAAATATTTTTGTTTTGAAGTTCCGGGATTCTAGTCGCTGCGTCAACGTAGCTATTCGAACTAGATTACGTGTTTCCACTGTTTAAAGTTTTAAGGCAACGGTGCTCGTCGAATCGCGGCTTTCTTGTCGTGGCACACTGTTGAGTAATGCATAGAGAGTCTTATTTTTATCGGCGCGATGCAACGTGAAAGCGTGAAGTAAAATTCATTTTCCCTGAATGGCCGGGAACGAGCGACTCCGCGAGCCAGCCAATTAATACACCGGCGATACCATTCTATCGTAAATTACGATATTTGAATTTAAAACGCGACGGAAAAATACATTCTCCCGTTTCCTAACAATTGCCTGGCCGCTTCTGTTATTAGTTAATTAATTTGTTCGCTTTGTACGGTTCGGTCGCGCTCTCGTATAGCTCGGCACTGTCGGCGATCCCCACTGAAGAGAGGTAAAAAGTTTCCGAGAGCGGCGCTCATAATTTATAAATGAAATTACACACAATGGAACAATTCGTATTGTTGCGCCGAAGGAATTATTTATTCTTCCCAACGGCCGCCGCGATAAATGCATATTTAACCGAGCGCTGTGCCAATGCGTAAACGCGTCTGCGTGTTTGCGTTTCTCTGCGTGCGTGTGCGTGCGCGTGCGACACCCGTTGCACAACGATTTCTTGGCATCCGTCGCGTCGTGAATCGCTTCTGGATCTTCCTGCGCGAACAATGAGCCGTTTGTAACACTTTTCTTCATTGATGCCGGATCACACTCGGTTTTCAACCTTCCGCGGCATTGCAAATTAACGACGGCTTATTATACTAATATAAACTCGACGTCGAATTATACAACGGAGACCCCTATTCCAAGAAATAGTTCAGCCGCGTATTAATATCCGATCAATATAAATTTCATACGAAATGTCACGATGCAGCATCGAATATAACAATTTAAATGTTATTTCAAATAATCCGGTATAATTCACTTATTTCCTCTCCAAGGAGAACGTCGGATCGATGACTGTAAATGAATATCCAATAATATTCATTTCCGCGCACTGTTCCAGTCAATTTCACAAGCTTTCGTTTAATTTTCTTGTTGAAACGCGTATAAATTAGTTTAATTAGTTTATTTCGGAAGAATGTCAGTGATCCAATTTAATTGTAAGAGCATAAACGTTCCAGTTTCTTGAATGGCGTACAGGTGACACGATTAAAAATTTCTTCCCAACTACAATAATGATTATACGAAATATATGTAAGAATGTTTATACCACTGTGTGGTTGACTGATTGTTTTACTCATATGTTTATCTGTTATTGATTTATGCTATTATATATAATTTTATTGATTTATACGTTGCGTCAGCGTTTTGTTAACAAATGTATGTTACCATGAGATTTCGTTAAATAAACAGTTCCTGATGAGCGAGCGACCGATAAAGAAGTGTCACACCGCGCCGTGTCGAGCCTCCTTACAAATTCAGAAGTGGGATTGATTTGTGTTTTTACGTTCACGGGAACTCAGTTACGGTTTTAAGATTTAGTTACGGTTTTATGGTTCTATTTAGTTCAATTAGTTATTTGAGTGAATTGTGTTTTACGTGTGATCATGAGTTTATATACAGTCACTGAACTGAAAGAAAAATTGAAGGAGTTGAATCTCCCTACAACTGGGTCCAAAAATAAAATTATATATAATAGCATAAATCAATAACAGATAAACATATGAGTAAAACAATCAGTCAACCACACAGTGGTATAAACATTCTTACATATATGATATTTTTCATTTTATGGATATGAAATTGATATAATACCTCAAACCAAACTGGTATAGAACAGTGATGACTCCGATTCGAGTGCTAAGGGATAAATTCCAACAAAATCGCACGATCCCTCACGGCAGCAATTGAAACGTCGGCGGAAACTCGAGCTAAAGATAACAAAAACTACCGAACCGAGGTAGCAGAAAGTTCTCTATCCCGGAATAACGCAAATGCATTAGCAACTGTGCGAGCGAATTCGCGCAATCCGCGCAGTCGCTTTCATTGCCACAGGTTCCCAAGCCGCAGCATTGCAGCCGGATAAAATCAGTCGTTCTAAATCACTTGTTTCTCCGCGCGGCGAAACAGTTCTTTTTTCTGCTTGGGAAGTAGACAAGTATTACATCGTCGGATCCAGACATCGGGAACGGCAGCGTTTAACATGCGGCGAACCTAACGGGTAGCTTTCTCTCGTTGCAAATTCTGCTAGAGGCGGTCTTGCTGTCTAAGCTCCAAGGCCAGGCGAGAATCCAAATGCGACGGTGTGCGTGTTGGTTTATAGTTTATGCCAGCCCCCGAGAGCCCACCACCTTGTATTCCGGCGAGTGATTCATAATGTATGCGTTGGATCTTCGCGGTTTTCCGCGTCCGCATCGATCAGAAGGATTCGAGACTTCCTGCGCTCGTTTATGGCTCTATCGGGACCGTGCAACAATGGGCTGACTCACGACGGTCGCCCGGCAATTAGGACAGCCTATTCTGTGTCCCATGGCGAGCTTTTATCCACCGGCCCACCGAGGAAGCACACTATCCGCCGCGATTTCGCGTGGGCGGACCAGCGGGAAGAATCGTCCCACACGATCAAATTCTGTCTTGCATTTTTCCCCGTCGCACTCTTGAACCCAGACTGGTCCCGCTGCCTCGTGGGATGCACGAAGGTTGTCGTTCCGCGAGAATATTGGTATTTTTCCAACGCTCTTCGATCTTGCATTCCAATTTATATATAGCGCGCCGGTTCCCGATGCGTTTATTTTGCTCGCCCGCGTCCAATTCGTCGCGTTTTTATTCGCTCTCTTGTCGCGCTTGTCCTCGGGCCGTTCCCTCGTTCCTGTACCGGGTGTTCATCGTTAAAACGCCTAATTATTTCCTGAACCACTAGAAATACTTGCTGTTCGAAGAAACAGCGAAACAGTTTAAAGGTCAATTCATACACGTCAGTCCGATAACTGGCGCTGTTGTTCGGTATTTGTACATTTCCGAACTCTATTCGCATAATGTTGTAAAGGAGAGCTCCCAATAGTTTACCTAAGGAGTTATGGAGCCTATACAAATTTTTTTTGCGTCACACACAGCAGGGAGCCGTTAACCCACTCGAGCGATAATTTGGACAGTCATTCTCGGTTGCGGACAGTTTCACTTAAACCTGTAAGTTTATTTTGACGGACGCTCGGAACTGACGTGTACGAATCAACCTTAAAGCTGCACGTAATGGTTCATTCCGCAATTAACGAGACTGAGAGGAGACTGTTTTTTAATATCAACAGTGAAAAAGTTTATTTAAAAAGGGCATGAATAAAATGTGACCTTTACACAATGCATTCGAGTATTAATTTCAATATTTTACGATTTCCCTATTTTTCATGTTTCTCGCACATCTCGGACTTTCCTCCGTCATTTTCTCCGCGACTGGCAAATGATACAGCGTCGAGTAAAATGTTTCTTCTGGGCATTTTTGTTCCGTAAACAATGTCTGGTATATTTAGACCTCACCACTGCAGAAAGGCACAGCTAAAAGCAGTCGACGGTCCGCCCACGCGTCGTCGAAACGTTCATTCCGAGCGTAAAATAGAATGTTGTAATCCGCCGCGGCGAAACAACGTTTCCCGGCCGTTCTCGATGAAAAATCGTCTATTAAAAAGCTCGTTACGCTCTTTTTTCGGTGACGCGGGTGGTCGAGCTTTCCTTTTTTCGTCTGGCTTTTGCGGCGAGCTCGCGTTTAACCCTGGGAATCGACTGCGCGAACCTAACCGCGAATGGCCCAAGTTTTCAAATATTTTTCTCCCCTGGCATTGTCTGCGTTCGATTTTCCAGCGTTCTATTTTTCTTCTGGAAGCGTTGCATTTTGTTTTTAAAAACATGATCGCACATGTCCATGTTGAATTTCTTTTCAGAACATTGCTGTGAAACTTTTTCAATTAACTTTTAACCAGTGAATGCTTCGAGTGCTTATTTAAAGTGCGTATGAAAAACATTTTACAGCAAAACGTTTATCAGTGGGCGAGTTCATTTGTGACGAAAACGAGTGGGCGAACAAGTGAAGTACAAAGTGCGAAGGTATTGGAGAATATTTGCATTTTCAATTGATTCGTGTTTTTTTTAAATTGACTGAAAGTATTTCGCATAAAATCCGCAATGTGGACAGAAGGGTTGAAAGGTTTAAGAACATTATTTTAGCGATTCCCCCGTGGAAAATTGCGCCGGTAGAATCAGCAAAAGTTTATTTGGGTTTTCATTTTTCCGGAGGTTCGAGCGCGAAACATGATCGAAACAGACGGACCCGATAAACCGGGGGATGTTTCTCCCCGTACTCTCCCGTGTCCATCCCCGCGTCCGAGACGGAATTCCGATGGACGGCCGGAAATGAAACGGAGAAGGGGGTGGGAACGAAGACGCGTGGCGGCGGGAATAAAAACCGGGACCGGGAGAGACGGGAAGTTAATTAACGCCGGGCTTTCATCGGCGCGAGCAATAAAAAAGCCGCATCGCGCCACTCCGGAAAAAGTGACTGAGTTTTCGGTTTCTCTCGATCAAACCGACCGAACTTTCAGCTGTTATTCAACCGGGCTCGGCTCTCTCTTTCCTCTCTTTTTTCAGCTTTTTGTCCCCTTGTATACGCGATACGTGACGCTGATTCATAAACATGTTCGACGATATTTCGCATAACCTCGTTCAAAATGAAACTGAACTTGTGCAGGATAGGTCGAGGCGTAGTTACGGTAATGCATCGTGGAATTAAATTGTATGAAAGCCGATGTTCCATTATGAGAAAAATTTCACTCGAACTCCGTTCGGTATTAAATTAATTTGTGTATCTCTGCGACTGTGACATCAAAGCTCCCGCTCCGGGCTGCGTTTTGTGGTCCTTTTGTTCTCTTTGCTGGATAATGATCGTAAATCCTTTTACGTCTTATTACTGGATTATTAGTGGCGGATTTTCCGTTGTCTTTGCCATGGGGTTTCTAGATTGGTAGGATGCACAGTGCAGTTTCCTTTTGCGAATGTCGAGGACTAGTGCAACAGATGGCTGCTTTAAAATGTACCCTTAAACGGAAGAACAACCCTTGTGATATTTTTAAAATATACTCTACTAATGAGAACTCTCATAGGAAGCTAGAACTAAAATGGAGAAGATTATTAAATACATTGCAGTTTCCTATTAAGTCATTGAAGAATTCGTACTATTTTCCTATCGAACAATACGAACATTCTACGCGAAGAAACAAATCAACGATAAACGTTTTTAAAGTTTTACTGAAGAGAAGCTACCAGAAATGGCATGGAAAATCCAGGAACGGCTCAATGAACGAGCGTGTCGTAGACAAACACATTAAACGTTTTTATTTCACAAGTGGTGGTTTATGGATCGTTGATCGGTGCACATAATGGGAAAAAGAAGTGGGCAGAATTTATGCGGCGAGCTAATAACCAGATAAAAAGTTCAGCCCATCTCCGGTGGAGGTTCGAGCTTGAAAATGGTGGGCGTGCCAGGCTCGCGTCGTCGCCGGGCAACGCGTGCATGCATAATGCACGCGAAAGCGTGCGCAGCTGCGGGACAAGCGTGCAGTGCAGATGCATTTAGCCGAGCCGAGTCGAACACGGTGATCGGCCGCCCTTTAACGAACCTTCGACTTCGATCACCGTTATCGATCTTATTCAACCTGGAATGCAATCAATGAGCTCCTCGGCTACGCTATAGTGTCGCTTCGCTGTCAATTTATCCAACGTTCGCCTGGGTATTCCTGTCCCGGCGACAGGAAACGCTATGTTCGACGAGCAGAGACAATTAGACGACGATTACACTGCCATTTGCTTCGTTGTTATCCTCTTTCATTCATTTGCAGTAACATTATGCAGTGGTCGATGCAATTAGGTGGTAATAAGATTTTTCTTTGCGTTGGAACCAGTGTAGACCAGAAGATTTTTAGAAGAGCAGACGCAATTAGAAGACGATTACGTTTGGTTTCTTGCAACGTTTTTTCCAAATTGATTCACAGCGACGTTATAGAGTTTCTTTCAATTGCATAATAATCTCCAGTTTCCACATGGTTCTATAATAATCTACATGTTTCTCAATCGCTACAAATGCAAGAATAAGTTAGCACGCGATTATTACGACACGCTTCGACTTCCAGCAGAAAAGATTCTCAAGGGTCGTTCAAGGGGTGGTTCTACCCCTCCACGAACTTCCTTCGAAGAAGGTCAAATTCTTTCCACGAAGACAGACCGTAAACCTTCGAGAAAAACATCGACTCCCTTCTCCGAAGCTAGTTGCAAGGGTAGAGGCGTTGAATCCGTGATTCGCGTGTCCAATTATCGAGGAGAAGGGCGGGGTTTCGCGTGCTTGAGGTAGTTTGATAAATCCGGGGGTGAAACCTGGCTATTTATAAAAGCGGAGAGGAGCTCGTGAAGACCTAGCATGTGTGGAATTGTATGCACGATCTTTGCACAATTTTTAAAAATGTATTATACGAACGAGTAGAAACCCACTAGTAAAAAAAATGAAAAAGTGGATGAAGAAGAACCCGAAGAACGCAGTAAAATTACACGAAAATGAATGCAATACATAGTTTTGACAGTGAGTCAAAAAATGATTCGCTCACTCTTAAAGAGGCGATAACTTTTTCAATATCGTACTATACGATTTGAACGTTTTTTAGAAGCTAAAGCAATTAGTTTGTTGCAGGATGTGAAAAAAATTTTGTCAAAAATTTCAATTGATCGGAATTGTAGAAAAAACACTAAAAGTTGCATTGTTGTATGTGTAAGGAGACTCGGAGGTTCGACACAACACGTTGTTATCTGCCGCTTGCTCGCAGAGAACTGTTTTATTTAACAAAAACTGAACGAAACATACATTTGTTAACAAAAGCCTTAACGTGACATATAAATCAATAAAATTATATATAACACATAAATCAATAAAATTATATATAACAAATAAACATATGATAGAAACAGTCATCCACACGGTGATATATTACAAGCATTCAGTCATCCACACGGTGATATATTACATATGTGACTAAAAGTCACATAGTACGATATTTAAAAAGTTATCGCCGAGAGTGAGCGAATCATTTGTTGATTCACTGTATATTATTTTCTACGAAAACGACTCGCAACCCCTTATTCAGCCCATTCTGTGAAACTGCTTTTTTTGTTGAGTGTCGTAGGACGTTCGCGAAAACCTGGGTCACCCTATATATCCGGGAACCGAGCAAGACCCGGATGTACGGGAATAGCGGGTCGCTCGAAACCCGGCCGTGGTCTGCGTGCGTGCGTGAGCCCAATAAAACCGGGCGAGGAGGGGCGGAAAGTTGGCGGGCCGCCAGCCGGAACGAAGCTAATCTCACTTTCGGTTTTCTGCCTCCTCCTGCGTCTCCTGCACCACATCGCCTCTTCATCCTTCAGCCTGCAGGCCGTCGGAGGCCGCCGCCTCCTCTGCCCACCTGTGCAAATTGGAATTCGATCGAGACCGGCCGCTCGATTCTCTCTGCCGCGCGTGTTTCGTCGCGGCCTCCTGATTGGGACGTGAATACTTCAGCGGGTGGCTATTGTCTGGCCCTGGGATGATCAACCGACACGAGATTAGGGGTCATGCTAGGTCCCCGGACGTTAGTTTCCTTCCCCGAACCCCTAGATCGTAGGATAGATAGCTTCTGGGTCGGTTCACTGTCTGGCGAGCCCTCGCTTTAGGTATTCTTTGGATAAATACGAGCTCTAGACCTGCCCTGATCCGCAGATACGAGATTAGGGTTTGCGCCGCGCCGGGTCCCTGGATGCTAGTTTTGCTCCTGGCTTCAGATTGCGTGGTAGGACGAGTTTGGGGTACAGCGCTCTGTTTTAGAGTATATTTGGATCTTCTCTGATCTTCAACCCCAGGGTTTAAGTTCAGTCGTTTAGAGTTGGAGGCAAGTTGCCTGGAACCCTATGCAAGAGGTGATTGAACCAGTTTCCGTTAGGGTCAACGTGGTTCAAAGGAGTCGCGGATGAGTTGTAGACAGTATTGGAAGATCCTCTAAATTGTGTGGCTGTAATTGGGAAAGTTAAAGCTCTAGCTTAGAGCCCGTGTGTACAGTTGTGTTGGAGAATGTTCTATGGCCGTAGCAGACGGCGAAGAGAATCGAATCAGAGTCGAAGGTTAAAATGGCTGTGCAGCTTGCAGGCCATCAGGCCCGTCGCAATAGGAGCATCAAGATCCAGCCGACCGAACGACCTCTCTCTGAAAGAGCATCGGGCTCACCTTGAATAATCGCGAGACCGAGAAATCAGAAGAAATCTCCCGGACACGAGTCTCATCGATACCTGTCCATGCACCACCTGCTGCCCGTGCAGCTCGTTGCACCTGCGTTCAGCTCCGCGCAACCCCTCCCGGCGCGGCGTGCAACACGCGGACGGAAGGTGCGCGTCCGCTGGAATTCAACGATGAACAGCTGCTCCCGGAGAGACCGCCTTTGGCTGCTTCGCTCGATTATGCAACCGCAGGGGGAACGGACGGGGAACGAACCTGTATGCAGACGACGCCATTTAAACCGGGCCCTGCTCGCTCAGGTGTCGCGCACACGCGAGCCTCCGTCACCCAGCCCGGAGAATGCGTTTTTAATTGCTCGAAACACGGTGATTATCGTGCACTGCGCCTCACGACTCCGGTTCTCGCCCGGATTCAACGTTTTCTGAGCTCTTGCGCACATTCACTGTCGTGCGCCGCGTTGCTAACTGATAGAATAGGATAGGGGTTCGTTAACCCCCTTAGCGCCTCGCCAACTAGACACTTCGCTGCTAATGGCGTGCTTTTTGTCGCAAACTTGTTTATAGTTCGCTTTTAACAGGATTGTTGATCTAACTGCTGCCGGGAAAGTGCTCGACTTTTTTCCGGTGAGAAGTGCGATGGAGAATGAAGGTCTAGTAGCGATCCTCAGCACGTTGTGAACCGGAGACTTCGCGCTGTCAACGAATATATTTCGTGGTTGAACATTACTCTCCTATAAGAACGGTTCTAAATATTTTCCATTATGAAACGCGATGGGGCAGAGGTCTATCAACAGCCAGTTTCTCCGAAAAGTCTGAACCCAGAAGACCTATTTAATCCCAAGCAGCTTTCGATTCTCTTTTCCGGAACGAAATCGTGATTGTGTAAGAAAGTAGCTTTCGAGATACGCTAGGCAGAATCTCAATGACCCTCGGGAATTCGGATCTGCGTCACCTTTGGCCTCAAAGGTCCCTCTCCCTTTGCCAAGAGTTGTTTCCCCGGTGCTCGGTTGATCGCGCGTCAGCCCCCGGTTTTTCTTTCAAGACGTCGGCCATGCGGAAAACCGTCGCGTCGGTCGGGGGACGGAATGTTTTCCGTGTGGCCGGTTTCGGGTGTGTGTTTTCCGAGGCCCAGGGGCCGATCGATCTTCCGCGGGCAAGATAGATCGGCCCGCCATTCGTCTTCCGAGTCGTAACGCCACTTAAATGAGAGAGGATCGAGAGCCAGGCCGCGGGGAAGAGCCATCCCCGACGCATCATCTTTCTCCTCGTTTTTCTTCGGCCCCTCTGGCAAGCTTATTACCGACTGGGAACGAGGACAAACGAACAGAGGGCTCTGTCCAATTTCCACCCCCCTCCCTGAGTGTTTTCACCCCCGATCGAGCAGCAGTGTAATTTCTCGAGGGCCGGGACAAGGGGCGATATTTATCCTTGGCAGACACTGCGATCGCTGGAATGCGGGTCTCTTTCGCCTCGCTATGCGTCTACAGCCTTCTCATTCCAGATGTACATGGCTGGGAAAATCACCTGCTTCGTCACGACCCGATATCAATAATTACCAGCCTTTTGTTTCGAATTTATTAAAAGGCTTGAGCGATAAAATAATTTTATAGGGAATCTCTGCTGGTCCGCAGTTTAATAATTACACAATGAACTTTTATCACATTGTTACCCATGACCGGTTTACACACGCTCCGGTTCTATTGAGGATTTGTGCAATTGTTGCGTTTAATGCTGGCTGAAGCCCTGGTAAATATTCCTTTCTAATTGCAGCGTGAAAAATGGCGAACTAGTACACACCACTGTGGACCCAGCACACCATTGTATTCCCGAGCTACAATTTTTCAGAACAGTGTAAATACGGGTGTATTGATTCAATTTATGTTCGCACACTTTGAACCGACTTTCACGTTTCGGCACTTGGCTAATTAACCGCGTAGAAAATTACAGCAGGCCAGTAGAAGAATAGATCGATATTCCGAGTAGTATTGTTTCATTTCCTAGCGTCAACAATTCGCGTATGAGCGAATTACGCTCCTCCAGAGAACACCCATTCAGCGGGTTTATTGAAAAAAAAATCGACTCGCGGACCTTTGTTTCCGGAAATGTCCCTACGAAAATGGTAATTCGAATCGGGTTTAGTGTCGGGTTCGCCGTCTAGACAACTCGACGGAAATCCGAGCTGCCGTCTTGTTTCCCGTTAACGAGATAGCCGCCATTCGTCGACGAACGCTCCGAACAATTCCGATGCATTAACGGGAGACGTTTAACGGGAAACGACAACCTCGAAGCCCGAAAAAGCCTGCTGCTCGACCCGAGCTCGGGTTCCTACGATTAATTAAGGGAAACAAAGCGGGCCAGAAGTCGACGGTGGATCCGACAAGGAAAAGTTCTGCCATCGTCGGAAGTTATCGAAACTGTGCGTTGAGTATCCTAAAGTTTTCTCCCCGTGCCGGATGGTGCACGCGTACTCCCACCCCGCGAGTTTCCAGTTTCTTAATGCGCGAACTTCTAGGACCAAGTGGCCGGAGCCCGGGAAAATAAACCACGTTGCTGCATTCCTTTGAGGGCCTCCCTCGAAAAGATGAATCTCCGGGGAGAGCGAGCAGCGATGGGAACGACCGATCTACTGACCGGAATTGATACAAACTGTTCCTTCGAACAGCCATTTTCGTTCCGAATTTTTTTCTTTCGACCTAGAATATTTTTATTTCATACAAACCTGGTCTGGCCGACACATACAATACTTAAATGTTTAGCAATTTGTTAATAGTAGACTGCCGATTGTTATGCGAAATAAAACACAGTACGTCAAAGAGTCGATTTACTTCATGAAATAGTCAATTTAAAAATTTTTAATTTTTTAGTTTGACATATTTCTCACGTTAATTGTTCGATTCCCATTAGCGTTTCAAATACGTTCCTAAGTCCGACACTCATTCCAGAAAGGTATCACGAAAGTACAGGGGAATTACCAATGATAAAGTTGTCTTTTATGGCGAGCTGTTTCAAAGTCCCAGGACTATCGACATTCGTTTCAGGATCATCCCCATCGCTAGCCAGCAAGGGAAGAATGTTTCATAAGAGGCGAGGAAAGTTCATGGCAGCACATTCCAGGATCTCCAGACGGAGGAAGAAACTACTTCGGGCAAAGTTTCCTAGGAAAGTTGTACGCGTCGCGCGGGAGGATCCTGCTTCGATAACTACCCCGTAGGAAGTTCCCCACACCACTCCGGGGCCACCGTGCCCCGGGGATCGAAAAGTCGTAACCTATGGATTCCTAGGGGTGGAGGTTCCTCCGATCCTAACCCCTCCGACGTCTGCGGAGTTTTCGACCCGGACCGAGACTGGGATTTAAACTCTTACTTCGGGGGCAGACCAGGAGGAACGCTTAAAAAACTACTAATCGAACGAGTATACTGTCGCTCTCGCCAGGGCGCTCGACTTATGGCTTCTGGAAGGGGTTTCGTTGCGGACTCTTGTTTGAAATGGAAGACAAGTTTGAAATTATGTTCCGTATGCTAATTTTTTGAAAATATTGTTTAAAGGCGAGAGATTCCCAAGTAAAATTCACGTGACCGTAGTTGAAGATCTCTTGAGAGAAAGTGTTGTTTAAAGTGGAATGTTTAACGGGAGATCTTGGGTAGGGGTGTGTTAAAGAATTGTGTTTATTACACAAGAAAAAAGTTATCTATCTGAGATCTTCGTTTTAAGACCAAGTTTCCAGACTGTATATTTTTGATGCTAAAATTTTGAATAATTGGAAATTAGTCCCGTTTACTTTGTGGTCATTTACAGCGGTATTTACAAAATAAATAAGATAAAGCGTAAGGAGAATGAGGCAGTCGGTAATCAAACGCGCCGACACCTTTTTATCATGGACTGAAATGTCAATGTTAACAAACCGGATCATTACGCAACGATCAAGTTCTTCGGAATACGCGGAGTCAGCGAATAAGTAGAATAAGACAGCCTGTAATCAGACACGCCTTAAAATCTATAATAAAATCACATCTCCCTCTTTTTCTCGCCGACTCTGTGGCAAGAATTAATGAAAACGTAGATTACATAATCCCGCAGGCCAAACAGGGCGACCAAGACAAATTCAGACATTCCTCGCGAAGCTAAAGAAGTTCGCGCTGAATGAAGTTCTTGTTTCGCTCCTGGTGGTATCCATTGAGCTCAAAGCGAAATTGTAACTTCCAGTAAATATTTGATTATCCCCGGAGGATCTTCGCGCGCTATAAATATCTATCGCGGAGGTCTACAGTCGATTGACGGCTGCCCGACGAGTAATCGATCAATGCCACTGACCTACAATTGCGATCGAGCCGGCGGCGTCGACGGAGCGATAACAATTCCAGGAAGCAATTCGTAATCGAATGACCGGTTACACTTCGAGCGTGATTATCGGCTGAAGTACTGCGTTCGAGTCCGGGACTAATCCGAGTGCAGCGTAACTGAATTTCCATTGTCGTGAACAAGAAACACGGGGTTGCCCGAAGATAGGGGTTAGGAAGAGCAGAGAGCTGAGTCGAGCGGAGCGGAGCAGAGCTGAGCGGAGCGGATCGGCGAGGAAGCTCATCAATTCAGGGACGAAATGTGAACCGGCGAAGGGGCTTATACGGGACTGGTTCCCGCTGGAACGGTCCGGAGACGTCGACGTCATCAATATTCCTAACGTTCAAGGTGCCTGGCTGATCGCTCGCGATAAAATACCCTGGGGAGAAAAGCTCCTCGGCCAGCGGAGCCAGCGCCGTAGCCAACGCGAGGGGATAGAATGCCCGGGCCACTTTACGATCCTTTAAAAGCGGCGGTTTCAAAGACCAAGGGATCTCGCGACAGCCTCGTAAAATCCGCAAGATCGATGACCGCGTTTCGACCAGGAAAAACTGCTACCCCGAGACGACGTTCCATTCGGAGACGTTCTTGATTAATCGCGCGACCAACGGAGCGCCGTTTAACGAGCGATTTATTAAAAAGATTGTGTTCGAGCCAGGAACCGACGGCTCAGGGATAGCGGGAAATTTTTTAATGGATTTTCCAAAGGTCTTCGAGAAAAGAACAGTTCCCGATAGGGTCTCCGGTGAATCAGTTCTTCACGTCCGACGAGGATCCCCGAAAAGCGAGATTCAGAGAGTAATCTGTGGATTTTTATCGCAAATGTAAAACTCGTGTCAGAAAATTAGTTGCAGTATTATCCCTTTGCACCCGAAAGGAGACTTCGGTCAATAAACACGATTCGAAACATTTTTAACATGGTTTTTACGTTCTATGAATTCCGAAAAAATTAGCATACGCGACCTCCTGATTAAAATTCCTCCAGCCTCCACCATAATTTAATAAACCAGCAGAGAATCCCCTATAAAATAAAATTACGTCTCTGACCCACTGTTTAATAAAATAGAAAATTTAAAATTGTGATCCTGCACGAACATCCTCTCCAGCCGGTAATAATTCTCGAATGTAAAAAGGGTTCTCCGGCGCATTAATTAACGACGATAGCAGTCCTAATTTACGAGATAGGATCAGAGTTTCAACAAAAAGTCGCGTAATTATATTCGCTGACATTGACGGCAAGTGTCGAGCGGAATTCGAAATTCTGTGCGCGCGCGCGGACACGGCATTCGTCGCGAGGAACGAATTCACGGGAATTCCAGACCCGGTGGCGGGAATTCCATGGAAACACCGAGGGCCCGGCTGGTGCGGAATCGAGCAAACTGAAAGTTAGTTCGAAACAATAATTATCCGAGTTCTGCAACTAGTGGGCGGAACGAGCGAGCCGAGCTAAAACCGGAACGAATATAGCCGCCTAATTACCTGGGGACCGCCATCCACCTGTGTACAAACAAATTCGCAGTTGCCGCGCGCGTTCACCGCTTCGTGGAAACATGCTATCAACTAGTCGCTGACTTCGGCAAACCGCAGAAAGAAAATCCCGTTCGTTTCCGCTAACTTGAACCACCAAAACGAACATTTTAAGACAAGACGGATCGCTCTGGATTCCCGCTGCAGCGAAGAAACCATTTTAATTGGCGAAATAACAATTCTTCGGCATTCCAATAGTTTTAATACTTTGAAAATCATATCCAAGATTTACTGACGTTTTTCCCCGTATTATATTTTTCTTCTATCTCTCCAAAGAATTTTTAGAAACACAAGGTGGAAAATCTGTTGCATTAGTAGACTGCAGATTTTTATACAGAATGCAAAACTGAATTGCAACAAACTGGAGTGAAATAGAAATTTATTTTCTTTCCGATTACGTTTAGTAGGTTGAAGATAACATAGTAGTATGTTTGAATTGGTCTCTGACAGCTTTGCTATTCTGGATAACATTTACTCACTTTTTGTTATAAACGCATAAAATCATAAAACAACGTCAAGCCAGCAAATATGAATTGGAATTTCCGCATTTTTGCAGACGACAGTGATCACATGATTTTAGGAGGGGATTCAGAGAAAAAATGTGAAGCGCGCTTCGGATCCGGGAGTATCAAATGGAGCAGAAATGAAGTGGAGGTGGGTGGAGAATTCATTTTGACACCGCAGAGAGCGCGTGGCAACGTTCAATGTGCTAACGGGGCGAATGATTTCGATTAAATTTCATTTCCCGAGGGGTATCTCGCAGCGGCGCGTACGCAATATTCAAGCGGGTAAAATTTATCGCGGGTATCGTGCCGTCGGATTCCAGGGCCGCGAAATTATCGTTGAAATTACGTAGCAAGGCGTTATTCGCGGGCGATCGCCCAGCTCCCCCGCGCCGTTAATGGAATTTCCTCGGGCGTGCTGGGTTTCCGCGGAAAAAGAATTCCCGACCGATCGATCAATTAATTTCCGCGAGCTCGCGAAAAATTGCTCGCTGGCTGCCCGGAACGCGTAAACAAGCTGCCCCCCGATCGATAGTCCGGGGCTCGAATTTTCGTTAGCTCGGAAAATTGATAAAAATTGCTGGACAGAAACGAAGAAAATATTCGGTTGTCACGACTGCAACGTCCGAATTTCAAATTCAAATGTTGCGAACTGCTTTGATCAAGAAATGCCATTAGAATCTAAATTCATTATTACGTATCGGATTTGTACGCGAAATAAAATTGCCTGCATTCGTTGCGAAACGAAGCGAGTGTTTTACATTATCTTATTAAAATGATCAATAGAAGAAGTACAGCTTTAATTAACGTCTGTGCAATACAACTGACTTTCTAGCAGTCTACTAATAACACTTGAAGAAGACAGACGCGAGCATTAGCGCGCATGTGCGATAGATCGTTGCGTACGATCGACGGTGAGTCACCGTCGTCGTCGCCTCCGGGTTCATTCAAAAGTCACGGCTCGTCTCGCACAGGCTGCGATATCGTTGTCCGTTCGGGCCAAGCAATGCGAAACTTCTCCCCCCGTCCTTTCGACGGCGTGCCGGTGTTGCGCAACTGCGCATACGTGAACGCGTATGCCAACAGGGCCGATATCGATCATGAAATTATGCATTCCCCGGACGTGGCGTTCCCCACGCGGAGTCTCGCCGACTCTGACGCGAATTGCCCAATGGGGAAACCTCTGGTAAACGGCCAAAGCTGGAATTACCGCTGCGTCCCTACAAGAACGTCGTCGGGATCCTCTGCGCGCCTATAACGAGCGAGGGTCGCGATCCAAAAATTCATTCATTAAACTATCCGGTATGCCAAGACCTCTAACGACTCCTCCATCAATTCCAATAGTTATTCGTAGCGCAGTTGCTGCTTCTATTATTCCACCTAGAGATATTCATTCTACACGACGATTTCATGTTTAATTATATTTTCCATTTTTGTTTCCGAAGTTTCTTTCAGAATTTCTTGTTTCGCATTACTCCCGAGACACATTAGGGTAAGCAACTGCGGTAATGGGGTCACCGGGTGATTACAGCAAGAGAGTACCCTATTACTCAACCCTCCCACCGTCTGTACACTATTTGGCCAATTAGAGTGATTTATCTTGAGTCGGAATCGTGAGATATAGGTCTGGAGTTTGGACAGCTACACTGACTCTCTTCCAAGCGAACATGTGTGGACATACGTGTCACTGGGAGCGGTGTCGATCACGAAATAATGCATTCCACGAACGTAACACGAACTCTCGACTTAAACTGTTCAATGATGGACACGTATCGGCTTCTGAGTCACCGTTAAAACTATCTTTTACATAACGTGGTATGTATTTATTGCCCGTGGAGGCGAGAGATCAAGCGAAACTCGTGTGGCCGTAGTTTTAGGGGTCTTTTGAAGAAAATGCTCTTTGGGGTGGAATATTTTGGATAGACCTCTTGAGACCTCTGGAAAATTTGTTGAATCGCTACGAACGATGGTTACTCGATTTAAGAACTCTGCGAGAACGAATCAGATGCAAATCTCATTGGAAGCGCGTTCGTTCGCTTTCCACAAACTGGCTGACCCACTTGTTTCCTTATCTTTCAGCTGGCGCATCAACTTTTGCATTCTAGCGCGCCATTCGCAAGACAGACTTGCTCGAACGAGGTCGCGGCTCGATTATACCGCGCGAGAATGGCCTATTACTCGGTCTCCGCTAGGCCGGTACACATTTTGGTCAATTAGAATGATTTAGCGCGGCTCGTAGTCGCGAGATATTGGTCTAGACGGTGTTCCAGGTGATCACCGGTAGTAAAGCGCGCGGCGCTCATTGGCCGCCAGATGCGAGTGTGCCGACATGTGGCCTCTCTCGGCCGTTCGCAATTCGCGCATACGTTGCACGCCTAATGTTAAATGCATATATTACGGGACCGCGACAGACGACCGCCCACGTGCTGCAGCTAGCCGGCGGTACTTTAATCCGCCGTTTCCAGCGTGGCCGGGCCACGTGTGCCACGGCACAACCATATAGTAAATGGCTGTGTATGCAGGGCGTGCACACACATAACCACGAGTATAACTAGCAGAGAGTGCACTGGCATCGTGCACAGAAACTTTGAGAACGCGGGTTCCTGCCGGCCAACTAGGACACACACATTTGTCGTTGGTGATTCTGATGGATCTACGCTGTCCGAGCGTTTGGGATGCAAGTGTCGCGGAGCGATACACATCTCTCGGTTGTACGCAACGTGAATCTTTGCTGCGAGAGGATTCCTCTGGCGCGGCAGTCATCATCAATCAGAAAGTTCGGGCGAGAACTCGAGGAGAGAGAACTGACTCCCCTCTCTCTCGTTCTTGGGAAACACCGTCACGGAATTTAATACTAAACCTCTACCACTGAAATGTCATTCCAGATTTTTGATTTCACAATTATTGAAATTATAAAGATGTTTTGTTCAAGTAGATTTAAACTTGATATTTTTATAAGGAAACATGGACCGGCTGCTTGTAAAGCTAGGCAGGTTTAGAGTCAACGATCCGACGATCCATTGTCCCATAAGTTCTCGATTTTCCATTCTACAAACTCCCAAGAAAACCAGTTCTCTTCTCATTTTCTTTTTTTCTTGGATTCTCTTCGCGCACACGTGTTAGGATGTGTTTTCTTTCTTTGGAGAGATAGTTTCAGCAGTTTTCCTTCCTTCTGCTGGCCAAGAAGCCGACTTTGAAACTCATCGGCCGAGGGAAAGAGGGACGGAACAAGTGTCGACGACTCGCAACCGGGATTGGTAGGTTGCCAAGCAAGCCGTACACGACCAGTGTAACCCGCTATCAATCTCGTTTCCGTGCGATCTTGTCTTCTTTTCTCTCTTTCTCTTCTATTTGAGAATCTTGCACTTGTGCATCGCCGGTCTCTCGCACCAATCTCTTTCTCTTTTTCCTTGTTGCAATCGCGATTTCCCAGTCACACGGCTCGCAACTCTGTTGCGGAGTGAGACACGGTTTCAGAGAAATTCTCTTCTCTCGGACCGATGAAAATTGGCACCGAGAATTTCGAGGAGAAATTTCCGAGGCGAGAGAAAAATCTGCTGGGGCGAGAGAGACTTGAGCAACCGAGTCTCTGCCAGACACTCTGTCAGAACCCAGGTCGATCTTTGTATATCAACCGCTCGGATACGTGGTAGTTCAATTTACACGCTCGCGAATGCTCCGTTAGTTCTTCCGACAGTCTCTTGATTAGCAGCCATCTAATTCTAATAAAAAGAGGTTCT
Organism: Lasioglossum villosulum; assembly: GCA_963971365.1. Taxonomy (NCBI): domain Eukaryota; kingdom Metazoa; phylum Arthropoda; class Insecta; order Hymenoptera; family Halictidae; genus Lasioglossum; species Lasioglossum villosulum. The sequence goes on from OZ020495.1 coordinate 47,544,004, forward strand.
CAGACTTGAGAACACGATTCTCCGAAAATTATATTTCTTAAAAATCGAGTTAAATAGGGGGAACTCTTCGCATCAACGTCAGCGCGTATCAACGTCAGCGTATCAAAGTCCATATCAAATTGCAATATCGGCTGAATCCAGGAAGTCATGACCACGCATTTCCCTAATTAACGCGGTGCTTCCCACGCCCCTTGGATATTCGCTGGTCGAGGGCTAAATAGAAAAGAATTCTTCTGGTGGAGGACACCGGGCCCGCTCTCGTAATTACTACGAAATATCATCGCGTCGCAACGCGGGTTGTATTTTCAGCGACGTGTCATCCGGTTCGCGTTTTACGCGGCGCGTTTATTTTCGGAAGGGGAGAGAAAGAGAAAAACTGGGGAGAAAAAGGGGAGAAAGCCAGGGGGCGGCTGTGGGACGACGCCGACGTAGACGTCGACGACGACCACGACGAGGCGAGGAATTACAGCGACGCAGAAGACCCACTTCAAAGGAGGCCCTCGTTACTTTATTAGCGCGTACTCTCGCTCGCCCCCGCGCCGTCTCGCACTGCCTCGCTGCTCGCCGAAAGAAAGATCGCGGCTCCGAATCTTTGTACGAGTTACCGGGAACTCGCGATTTTCTTTGCCTCTCCACGGGGAACCGGTCCCGTTCCCTCAGGAATTCTCCGCTTCCGCCGGAAGCCGTCGTTTGCCTGACGAGGGTGATCGAGTACACTCTCAATACATCGCGATCAACGTAATAACACGAACCTCAATATGTTAACCTTATTTGTATCACATTGTTAGGACTTCTACACTTTCCGATTTTTAATTCGCTAAATAAATGACTTCGATTCTATTTTAGTCTTAATATTTCTTTCAAATACGAAGGTAACTAAACTTCGTTCAACATTCACAGCACTTCCATTTAAAAGAAATTGATACTATTCACGTTTAACAGCCTCAGAAATTCACATTACGAGTCTGACTCCACGTTAACATATAAAATCGGTGAATAAACTACGACCTGTCACATTAAACTTCAACCGAAAATAATTAAAGCACCGCTCGACTGTGTAATAAAACTGTCCGTGAGGATCATACGAATATCGGTCGAGCTAGTAGCACGTTTATTGGAACAATGTCTGGAATGGCTGATCAAGTGTACGCGATCAAAAAGTCGCGGCACGATCTCGCCAATGAAACGAACAATGAGCGATCTCCGCGAGATCGACGGGATCTGGAGGGGTTCGGACAGAGTCGGAAACGAGGATGAATAAATAGAGGAGCGATCGTGTCGGTTATATTTGACCAGTGACGTAAGGGAACTTTCGCGACGGCGCCTGCTTCTCTTCTCACTTCCTGCTGCATCCCCGAAACAGACGAAAAAAAGACCTGGACACGGTAGCTAACTTAGACGAGTGGCTGACTGTTCGACGATGACGAACGCGAGCACAGAGAGCGCCAGTTTGAACGAGGACTGTGGGAGGGACTCTTGTCCGTCGATGGTCCACGAAATATTTTTCAAGTCGCAAATGTACTCTTCAGAATCAAGAGAACCTGATCCTAAATATTTTTAACCGACGTTACTCTATAAGGTGTGCTTATGGTGTGAGACTGCTGAAGAAGATTCAAGAGACCATTCCTAGGTTATGTTCCTCAATCGATGCACTAGTTAGGCCCAGAACCCGAAGAGCTTTATTCTAAATACGTCCAACAAATTTTTAAGAATTCTTGCGCCACGTTCAAGATCCACGACTTGAAGACTGCTCCAGATTCACCCGGATACATTTGCCAGGTAACTGGGATCTTCCGGGACAGGGAAGGTCCCAGCTCGCGTTCTTTCCAACTAAAAGAGACATCTCGTTCGCGACCCAGCCGAGCGAGTCACCGCAAGATACAAGTTCTAATTTCCCGGTCGGTTGAACAGAGAAGGCTGAGAATCGAAGGGACCTCGACGATCTCTAAAAGCTCGACTAACCCAGAGAAGGAGAGAGAGAAGAAGAAGAAACGAGAGAGAGACGCGGTGAAGAAGGGGATGAAAAAGGTAGAAAAAGGATCGCGATAAACGTAGGAAACAGAAAAACATCGTGCAGGAACACCGGTTCCGCGAGATTAAGAAGCGCTCGTCCCGGAACAAAGACTTCGGAATCCCTTACTCCCCGTTTCATCAACATCAGCACCCTCCCTATAGGAGTCAGCACTTCCTGGGCTGAGTCCCTCCAGCCAGGACTCTCTTCCACCTCCTTCTCTCGCCGATCCAGCCGGATCCGAGTCTTTTGTTTGTGGACCGGTTCCTCTTCGTTCCTCGAATCATTTATTCCCCCTGGCGCTGCTCCACCCCGAATATCTCTCAGCCGGTTGCTTAACTTTTCTCCTCTCTCTTTCTCTCTTTTCGGATTTTTTTCTCGCTCTTTCACTGCGCCGTTCTTTTTATATCCTGTCCCCAGGGAGGGAACAGTACCGAATGCATTTCAACGCGTTCCACGAGCCTAACTCCTCCGGCAGGGTCCTTCCTCGTCAATGAACCACCCAGAAAGCTCCTTGCTCGACCTTCGAGCCGGTCGATCGTGGCTTCAGCCACCGACCACCAGCCACGACCCTACTTGACCTCGCTTCATCGACCATGCGGAAGACGTAAACCTAGGCTACGAACTAGTCGCTGCTGCGTTCGGCAGACGGGTCTAGCTTTCCCTTCGATGACCTTTACAGAGCTACCGACTCTGGCCGGAGTTAGGCTAAATGCGGATGCTTCGCCGGGTATCGTTGAACCGAGGGAGTCACGAGTGACAGTTTGTATGCAAAATGAAAATTGTCAGCGTTCACTGCAAGACATGGTAATTGTGAAGTCAATTTTTAACTTCTTGAAATTATTGAGGAAGGAAGGAAGTCTGTAAGACATGGGACCCGAATAGAAACTTCCTTCTTTTTTTAATCATTTTAAGGAGCCGAAGAGTTTCCCTACTAAAATAACTAGACTGTGATTTATAATAAAAATGGGTACAATTTATTTCTGGTTTCTAGTATGTGTGGTATTTTGGTTTAAGTGAGTGTGTATATTTAATATATATCAGTACACAAATGCAGTTTGTACATTTATGAGAATTTTAACGATGTTTAAATAACAAATTGTTCGATTTTGTCACACGGATTACTTTCTCGATCTATTGCGAATTCGCGAGTAATTACTACCAGCGTTCCGCGGTCGCGACAGTTGTACCACCTAGCTGTGGCACGCGTGAAACTTGTCGCCAATTACGACAACGAATCACAGTATGAACCGTGGAATGTTTTTAAAAATTCCTCTCGAGTTATCATTCGCGCGCGATTGGCCAATCTCTACCAACTAATTTAAGTAGTCAGATATTTCAGTAGCATCGATGGAAACACGAATGTGTCCAGCAGAGAGAGTTTAAAGAATTAATAAACTGGACGAGCCGTTACCCAGACAGTCCATTATACAGAAAAGTAATTGGCACCGTAGATATACGAATCGAAGAGCTTTCACGTACGAAAAATTCCGTGTGGATTGAATATTTGGGTCAGACCGGGGTCAAGCAGCTAAATAACCAGTAGCTGACGTCTGAACGACCGAATCTAAGATAAATGAGATTTCCTCGAGCAGAGTTCGGAACCGACCGACAGAAGCGAGTTCCACCGAAGTCGAAAACAGCTTGGGATCGATCGGATTCGTTGCAATTAGTCGACGATTAATAGAGCCAAGTGGAACAGCCTCGAATCGACCGGCGTCGATAACGGTGTTACGAAGTTGGTCTATTCCCGACACGAGCCGTCTCTCTCTCCCTCTGTCTGTCTCGGAATCGTGCTCGGGAGTGGCAAAACACGATGAAATTCGCATGAAGTTCAGGCTAGACGACAGACGAGGACGACGGAGCTGCGGACGCGACGCGTCTGAAATTTTCAACGCGGCAGACTATAGCCCGGGAGGAAAATGATGAAAAGAAAAGAGTGGAAGAGGAGCAACACACGCTCACCTTTCTCAAGATGCTGCGAGATGGGACTCTGTATCCTGGGCGTAGTCTGCAACTGTGCGGTGTTTCCAGGACGTCCTCGGGGCCTCCTTCCGGGTCGCGGCTGAAATATAAATGGAATACAGTCATTTGTCAGCCGGCGAAATAACGCGGACGGGACGGGCATCGGGAAACTGTGTCAAACGCGGGCAAACGCTTCACGAGAGCGGAATTGCCGACGGCAGACGTGGACAATTGTTGGAAATTATTCAAGAGACCCGTGTTCCACGTTACATCATCTTAATTTGCTGCCTCGTTCACTTCTTTTCTGTACACAGAGCCGCTCGAAAGTCCGTCGAACGACTAGTCAAACGAGAACGCAGACGTTTATGTTTTTATCAGTCTGAAATGACTGTTAAACACGTTGAATCTTCGTTCGCCTTTACAAAATAAAGTTAACCGTTCGCAACTTTGATTTCAATTTTCGTGAAAACATATTGGCAATTTTACGACGCTTTCTAATAACTTTTATCAAAAACGAAACAAAGGAAATAAGGAAATGGAAAATGTGAGCAACGAAATATTGAAAAATGTTCGTGTAACACGAGTCAAATTGAGAGATTAATTTTCTCCACAGTGCTTGTACTAGACTTTATGCAGAATAAAAATTGTTAGCATCATTTGCAAGAAACAGGAGCCAAGTAGAGATTTCTTTCCTGCTCTCTTCATTTCAATATAATACTAATCGATATTTTTATAAATTCTTTCGATCTGTCTACTGCTTTATCATTTTTTTATAAATGACAAAAGCGGTATGACAGAAGCGATAAAAATAGGGAGAATCCGAATTTCGAATTCCCAAATAAATTCGTTCCAGCTTCAAGACGATCAGAAACTAGGAATCAATGGAACTTCATAGACGAGTTGCATCAATAGTTCGAACTGTTCCCGAGCTCGTTTATCAGCGGTTGTTCCGGAACACCGAAATGTTTCATAATCGGTAGAGAACCGAGACGAAGGAGCATATTGGTTCTTCGTTCTCTCTCCTTCCCTCTCGCGTCACGATCCAGCCTCCAAAGTGGAAAAAGATGTAGCTACACGGCCGAGAGATTATGGCCGCCGGCGCGGCGTCGCTGCACTTTGCCCCGATTCGTGAGCGGACTCTCGATTCGTGTCGGCGGGACTCGGTCAGGAAGATAACGAGTTACATGAAATCCACGGGCCCGATTTTTCCCGCGGCGGATCGTCTGCAAATCGTTACCAGACGGTCCTGCTCTTTAAATAGCAACACCGTCTTCGAGTAACTGCATGTGCAATGTCTAATTTTGTAACAAACAGAACTATTTTGTAAAACAGGACTTATTGATCAAAGTTACCACCATCGATCCATTCTGTCCATGCATTATTATGATCGAAAGTGAATTTTTTGGTTCACGTTCATCGTTCCACGCAAAATCAAAAATTGCCATATAAAACAACCATAAAAAAGATCCTTTAATAATATAACAATCTTAAATTCTTTCAGTCTTTCATTTGCACCAATTCGTGTTTTACATGAATGCATAAAATCCGCAGTCTATTTATTACAACATAGGAAAACTGTTGTAGTAGGTAACTGTTTTACAATTTCCGCAAAAAGTTTTCATCCAATGACTTTCGTGCACTTGCTGAGACAAGACACGTTCAACCAAATGAAGAAGGATTTCCTTGTTGCTCAGAGTATAATAGAGCTTCGTCGAAAATCTACGCCAGCACAAAGGTTGGCAGCATATTGGCCAAGATAATCGATCCCGTCAGAGTCACAATTGTTCGACTAGCCTAACACAATGTTCCGAAGCCAATGACGGTTTTGCAAACGCTCGACTGCGCTGGATTTGATTGCGGAGCAGCAGGAACTGCATCGGAGGCCCGGGATACATTTGAATCTTTGACCGATTCAACTAGAACTCCTTTGTCACGTTCGTCCTGCAGTGGGACGATCGTAACGTCAGTCTGGCGGCATTGTTGTCGGTCGTAAAGTCACGCCGTGGGACACCCGGTGGCAAACGTGGACAGGGTTGCGAGGGGCCGATACGGGGTGGCAGCGGTCTCTCCGCGTCTTTGTTCGAACCGCGCATTTATTACCGTAGATAAACGCGACAGTGCTGACGCAGAGCTCGAGATAAACGTGGTGCATCTACTGGGTGATCCGCCCGGGAACTGCATTAGCTCAATCCTTTAAACTGCGCGAATCGATCTTTAAATTGGCAACTTATCCAAATTTTTTAAGTGAAACTTCTTTTGGCAGGGTGTAAGCCTAATTCGCGTCAAGGAATTCGCGACACGAAAATGCGTAACGGAAGTGGTGGGGATGGTTAGCCGAGATAGTCTTAAATAAAAATTACTGTATCTCGGGAACGGTGCGTCCTATCGCAAAAATAACGAAATTTTAGTCCTTGAATTTTTCACAAAAAAAGATAAAACTTAAAAAAATCATACGCGTCGGAAACCACGCGCGACAGAAGTGAAACTTGATGATTTTACCCATCCCTTGTAGTCGGTTCAGATATTTTATTTTTGTTAAAATGTTCGTGAAAATGCAAATTTTTCTGCATTTTCAATCCTGCATAACATAAAAATGACGAACCAAATACTACAATCCGAATACTTCGATTAATAAATACAAGGCCGAATATAATTTCCTAAGATCTTAGTGCAAGGTGCTGTTTGATCAGTAGAATTTCATACCGAATGGTCCTATTTACATGAAGGAGCCTGTAGACCTCGCACAAACAGGCCACCAGGTACGCGGCGAAGAAACCGAGAGGAGGCGGGACGTAGGCGAATTTACGAGCGTGGAAAGGATACTCGGTTGGATTATCGGTCGGTGAATATTCTCAGGGAACAAGCCCCCGAGGGTAGAAGAGGGCCAAGGGACCGCCTCGGGAGAAATTAAAAGCCGGTATCGCTCGTGAATATTCGAAAAGACGATCGGGAATCGCCTCCGAGGAGATTCCATGGTGATAAGTAGGATCGTTCCGAGGACGAACTCGAGTTTCAGAGGTGACACGAGTCTGAGTCGACTCTATCTGATTAACTGGGTACCTTGCCTCCGCAGTAGGTACGTTAATCATTCGACCAGAGTGTTCTTACTGCAACCGGAAACGGGGCCAATCCTTATCAAAAATGAAGGGGAACGCTTCGAACAAAATTATGTGACCGAGTCTCAAAAACTCATTCTAGAAGATAAGAAGACGTTATTGAGTAATTTTACCTTCTACTATTTTCTTCTCGGTCACTTCGAATGGTTTTAAACGGACTTCATTGGATTTTTTAGTTTGAAGCAATTTAGTAAATGTTCGAGGTCGTTCAAGGGCAAATGTAGGAATTATGGAAACGAAGTATGGCCGTGAATATCGTTTTTGCATACGAGTCATAGGAAATAACTCGTTAAGGCTTGTGTCTGACCACTGCTGACTGATTGTACTGCCGACGCATGCGGCGCCTCATTACAAACATTCCAGTTACATAGATTTTTCTATCAGTTCGTGTGTTCGGAAGATTGTTCAAACCTCCACTAGACTCGCAAAGTAGAACATAATTACAGTTTGAAACTTCGTCGCGCACCTCCATGGAAATATCTCCAGTGACGGCGCGACAGGAGGTGGATGTTCATGTAAATTTGCAGCTTAGTACATGGGTTGAATGAGACTGAAATTAAATAGAGCCTTAGTTGTCGTCGTGGAGAGTTGCAGAAAGTTGGGAACAAGACAAAAGTTCGCTAAATTCTATTTAAGCTCGCGTTTCGCTCCTCACTTTTTATCATTTCCTGGACGACGCGTCCATGTACGTACTTCTCCAAGCTTGATTAACATGACAAAATATCAATCGTTTTCACGGATGTCTTTACAGGAACTTCGTCAACGCCCCCCGACAAAATGTAAGAATATGAATCGATGTGTGAAAGGGTTTCAACGACGATCGTTGATAAGGGAAAAACGCGTGTAGGGCTCGAGAGTCAGTGCGCAAGTCGGTGATCGTTTCTCGACGGCATTAGCGCGGATTCCTCGGTCCAGGTCACGACCTCCGCGCGCGCGTTGGTGCCAGAAAAGAAGATTCCGGTCCGTTTTATTGTGAATCGAGGTTAAAGTATCTGGCACGGGACCAGGCATTTCACCTAGGCCGTCGCATTCCGGCGGATGCACATGGCCACGCACATTATGTGGCCCTTATGTAGCCCGGTGCTCGGTGTGCGCCTTCCTCGCATACCGAACCGCCGCTTCCCCTTATGTAGCTTGTGCTCCCGTTGATATACGGCTCGCGTGTACACACGTCCACGCACACAGTCACGACCGACGGCCATTAAAAGCTCGGATCTGCAGGGAACGGGGTGTAGGGGCCAACGGAGATGGAAACGGAAAGAGGCCCCAAGAGAACAAGAGAGAGAGAGAGCGAGAGAGAGAGAGTCTTCTACAAGGGGGAAGCCCATGAAATAAATAGTTTGCGCCGTCGCCCCCGGCTTTGTGTCGCTCTTGTTGCTCCCGCCAATGGCGTAGCCTCTCCGCAGCTCCGATTCCGAAACTACAATCCCCCCTGTGTACTCTACCCGTCTCCCTCCACGCCCGTGTCACAGGAATGCGGAATAAGTGGGCCGACCGAGTAATCCCGTGCGACTGAATTATTAATGTTCTGTCGCGATCTTGCAATCGGCTGCCGAAGATTCTATCGCCACGGTGCCAGCACGCTAGAAGCGCGTTCGATCGAAAACACAAGGGGTTGTGCACCCTCCTACGACTTTGCTGAAACTTGCATGCGACGCCGGAACGGATTTGACACGATTCTTCTGTTTGATGTCGTTCGGGACCCTGGGGGCGAGAATAGTCCATGAAGTTGGGGTTTATTTCGAGAATTGTTGACCGTGACAGGAAAATTTGTGTGGCGATTTGTTGGCTGTTCCAGACGTGTCCGTGCGAACAGATTTTTGTATCAATCATTTACCTCGCGACTAGACTACTATATTTTTCTTAATGATTTTAAGAAGTTGACAATAGTACATGGGCGTGCTTTAATTCTTTTAATTTGTCTTCTGTTTCAAATGGAAGATGTACATTGTTTAATTGTGTACTGTGCGGACCAAATAGCGACCGTTTCGCGATTGCTTCGGCTGCGTATAGCGCGTGATGTGCGCCGAGTGATAGCTCGAAGGACCACCTACGCAGGATGTGGGAAAAGTTGAACAATTGATGAAAGTTCGAAAAGCCTTTATACACAAGCATCTTTATGCACAGGACAAATGTACGGAGGAACGAGAATTTACAAGTTACTTGACTAGTACAAGTATTTGAGCTTGAACGATGTTGTAAAAGGTTCTAGCTCGGAAAAGAACTATCTAACCGGTTGGGCCCAATTCCCTCTCAAATTACTTAAAAATTCAATTATCTCCGAACGCAATAAAATCCGGAAGAGTCTGCACAACAATTTCCAGTAAAAACCATCCCCTATCTCGCGTGTATGGAAAGTTCGCAAAGTCGAAGAAGAGAGTGTCTCGAAAATCGAAGGTAACCGAGAAAAGGGTTGTCTATCGGCATTTTAAAATTAGTTCGACAGGGTTCTGAGGGGATAATCGGGAGGGTAGACCGGTTGCGAGCAGGTCGCAGAGCTACGCAACGGTCGAAAGATGCTAGAGGTTGTAGTCGCTCGCGGATGATCCCATAATGCCATTAACGCACGGTATCCTCCTGCTCGGCGACAGTGTATCGTCGCCGCGGGCGGATATAAGCGGATAGCTCCTTTTTCCGGCATATGCTAATCTAATTAATGACTACACGTACGGCCGGGTCGCGGCGGCGTGGAACGTTTCGCCTCGCATACTCGCTCGCGTGTGCGTGCACAGAGGCAGAGCCGGCTCCTCGGTTAAGTGGTTACCTGTGTAACTGGAAAAGATCAGCGCGCAGATGTGCACTGGCGTAGCCACCGACCGGTGTCGCGTTAACGAGCGACCGTTTCGATAACGAGGGGACCTGCTGCACGCCACGATGATTTTCTAGAGTCCCCAGACACCGACCGATTATCGATCATCGAATTTCGACTACGATGCAATCTACTGCAGACTTTCAAACATGGTAGTGCTGCTAACGACAGATTGGTTGGAAAAGTAAAAGTGTGTTTGGTGATGCAGACGAAGCTGAATTTTGTGTTTATGGTTCAAAAAGTCATGAAGTAATGTCTATGGTTTACAAAATAGGCAAGTAAGGCTCGAAAATACTATAGCGTGGTTCGTGGAGACTGAGTCAGAAAAGCGAGAGTGCACTTGCTCGTACTTGGAAGATCGTGAGGAATTATTTCTGCCCTGTTTAATATCGATCTTTACATAGTTGCAGCCTCCTCGTGTTTAGTCTCTACGACGCCCGAGAGATATCTATTCTGTGTAATAAACAGATGCCTAGACTATTATTCGTTAGTGAAACACCCGTGCGATTGTTTATAACGTTACCACAAATGAACTCTTCCACCCACTGCGAGAGAACTTTCTCTCTAGAAACCACCCCTGAAAAATGAAGCTTGTCCGAACCTCCGCAGTCCAGTGACAATCCTGCGAGTGGTTCACACAGTTCCGCCGAAGTGAAGTAGAATTTCATTCCTCGCAGTAATAATTTTCCCCGTAGAGAATAGTTGTCGAAAAACCTTCGGCAGTATTCTATCGGACGTTTGGTTTTACAGTTTCCCGAGAATTTTTACGACCCATAAATGCACAGGGATCCGCGCGCTGCCGGGTAATAAGGAGCTCGGCTAAAAACGGCAACGACGTCGGTGTTCCTTTCCGGTTTTTGCGGATAGAAGAGAAATCGTCCGCTCGAGATGACCGATCGAGCGGAAAGTCGAAGGCGACGCTGATGCCGCGGTTCCCGTATGCATTAGTCAAGATTGCAGCGATTCGCATAGTGCTCGAGGAACGACGATGACGAAGCGAGGTTATAGATCGATGCACCTGTCGTCGAAAGAAAACCTTTCGTAGCCGAGAGGAAGATCTGGCCTAAATACAGACTGGCGAGAGACTACGCCAATGCTGGGCACGCTCCGGCATGCAATCATGGCCGCTCTCTCTCTCTTTCTCTCTGCACGCATGCTACGGGTATTACGTGTCGTGTACGATTGTCTTTCTTGAGGTATCGATGAATACGAAACGAGCCACGCTTTTTATCCCCGACTCTTTCTGCTCGGTTGCTTGCTGATTCAATGAAAGACACTCCGAGCTGCAGTGAGTACACTGCCTGCTAAAAGTTCGAGACGTCGGTACTCGATGAAAATGATATACGTTGCACATGTTAAAGCAAGTTTGTTCAAGCTTGCTGAATAAATAAATGATCTAACTATTGTCATTTTAATTTTAAACTGGTATAGGAGCAATGGTGTTCCAAGAAAAATTTGTTTAATCAAATTCTATCAATGCGTACAATTATGTCAAAGCTTCATCAAGTGATTCACAAGTTCCTCGTATCAAGAAAAATCAAAGAAAAATAATTGGGCTCTATACAATGTTATATTACAATTTTGTCGAAAGCAACCTACAAAACGTTCGTCGAAATAATATTATAAATTGCAAAAATACTGAAGCGCCTCCTGATTCTTTAAAATTTATGCTTCAGTTTGTGATGTTTTGAAATAATGCTCGATGTGTTGAGCATGTTCGTTGTTCGCTCGAAGCCTTCGCTACCCGACCAAACTTCTGATCGATAGCGCGCGCGCGGAGGCGAGGGTTGTCGCGATAAAGCCGGCCAGCTCACTTGTTTACCGATTTTTGCCGCCTACCATCGCGTCGAACCGGTTCTCCGGGTACCGGTTGCTCTTTCCTGCCCGTAAACTGGTCCACCCATGCACCGGTGACCCTCCCTGCATCCCCCTCTGCATTTCGCAGTCCCCCCGTTGGAACGTTCACGAATTTCTTCCCTCTTTCCTTTGTTCCGAACACTCATCTTATTCCGCTCCGGTACCCGCTGGAATCGAGCTCGTGATCGGCAACAATATTTTTCCCGTTGCACTTGCGTCATCGGAACGTCAAAATATTTATGCACTTCTTATCGTTGCGCTCTGTTTGCGCATCGGTCGGTGTGCATAGCCGCGACTCGCGAGTTGGCTCTACAAAATCTGTTACTCGACTGCACTGGATTATGAGGAGACTGTAAAAACCTAGCTTTACACTGTTACCGAGTTACGAAGTATACTTTGGTTTACAATGTTCATTAGAGGTAATTAAAATTGGCTATTATTGTGTTATGAAAAGAACAACATTTCGTTTATTCTGTTCGATTTTTGTTATAATTTACGTATGATTGGATCAAATCTCGATTCTGTGTAATTTTGACAAATCTGAAAACTTTTTCTGGTGGTCGCAGGTTTAGCTATCACGCGTAGAGATCTTATCAATCTAAATCAATCAAAGCCGTTTCGGCGCCAGGTAGTGAATAGGGGAGGTTTGTTCTCATGTAATCGACCGTTTCCGACCATCCAGCGGTTGTCTACTCCCAGAGTTCTCCTTCAGACGGACCCCGGACGGTCGACAATTATTCAGAAGCGGAAAATTTGCCTCGGGAAGCGGATGAAAAGCTCCGCGCCTTCGCTACAAGACGCGTAATCCAATTACGTCCGGCATGGCGGGCTAGCTGAAGCGGAAGCCAGGCACCGTTAATTGCGAGACGAACTGGCTCCGAAAGAATCGCCGCGAATCAACGTCTTGGAAACACTGCCCTCGGACGATCGTTTTACAATATTTTACCCCTTCAGTCTTTTCCCGTCCAATTGATTCGGGCTGATCGAAAATATTCAAATATTCAAGCATGTCGTCTTCTTTTAAAGTTCTTCAAGCAATGCAATTTAAAGATTTAAAGTTACGTTCGCTTATGTCCACTTTATGTTAACTTATTCTGCTATACCTAAATAAAAAATGGATGCACCGAAGCTATTCAGATCATTTAAAACGTTCAGATATTGGGTTTCCGATTTTAAACGAGGATGAAATTCGACAGCTTATAAATCAAATTAATGGATCTCTGTATTCTTAATTGCAGAGTGGTACTGCAGAAAAATCGTAGATAATCGATGAAATTCGACAGCTTATAAATGAAATTAACGGACCTTTGTATTATTAATTGCAGAGAGGCATTGTAAGAAAATCGTAGATAGTCCATCAATCGATACAAAGGCGGCCCAGCAGGATTTCTGACAGGCTTGAATCACTTGGAATTTCGTCCGGCTATTTTCGGCGACTCGAGCCGAGGCTCAGACGACGCAACGCCGGTGTGCTAATGAGCGCGAATAAACGAGCGTTATCAGCAGTCACCGCTTATCGCTCGTCAAGGTACACGAACCGAGTCAGACGGATTCCTCCTGACTGTCAATATCTCTCGCCGCCGCGCAGCGAGATACTTGACTTGTATGGCGAGTCAAGTATGCGCATAGATAAAACGCGTCACGACGACCGTATCTCTTCAGCCAGTCGCTCTGTCGTCGCATGTCGCCGACGAACAAACGGCACGCCGATTACGTGGCTCTCGTTCGAACCCGACGAATAATGGCCCGTCCGTCGAACCGCGTCCGGGTTTCATATTTTCGTCGCGTCCGCGACCCGCAGGAATTCGGCGGGCCGCGCGATAGCTCACCGAAATTCACAAATTCCATCGGCGGCAACGTTCATCTTCGCTAAAATCAATTAATGTCAGTTTTTCCGGCGACGTGCTGCGTCAACTTTCTACTCGATGCCCGTGACACCTCCACGATACGAGTACAATAGAATTTCCGAATTTCCTGTTATCCGAACACGTTTCAGAAGAACACGGTGCTGTTTAAAGCAATATAAAATAGAATTTGTCGCGATTAGTGATAAGATGAAATTAATTTCTCTTAATTCTTGTTTTAAAATTCACTGAATACTCACTCATCTAATTTCTTTGCGAGCTGAATTATTATCGTTGTTATCGCAATCAGTTCTATACGCGTTTCTGGCTATGTGATTTCCACGGTCGATGATGGCGTAATCAAAATCCAAGGCTGAAAGATTTATCGGCGGGCGCAGCAACCAATAAGTCAAGTAAAAATCGAACAAGTCTGACCAATGCGAGCCCATTCCCCTTGCGGCCTCACCCTAATGTATTATTTCATTCGCGCTAGTGCAATCTAGTAGCAAAGGTCAGTCATACTCGCCTCTCGCAGATTTATTATTTAGAAGAACCGCGACCGGTGAATGGAGATTGTTGCTATTGTTGCCGGGAATTGTACAGTCGCGTGATTGTTAGGTGTTCAATGGAAGTCTTTGTTTCGTCGGTGAAGTGGCAGTGTGTTGTCGCTGTTTCACAGGGAGAATGATGCACGGAGATTCTGTGCGCACGTTTTATGGAATATTGGCGGTCGCTAAAATTCGAATTCGATAAATACGTATTCTATATTTAATAATTTCATCAAGTCGAAGATAATATAACATCGTTGAACGTTTTCTGTCTTCCTACTTCTGTGTAAATGCATCGAATGCGCACGGTCTATTTATCGATGAAGGTCTCTTCGAAAATCGATCGCGAACAGTTTCGATTATCCGCCAATTACAAAATGCTTCTTCGAAGCAAGCCTGCTGCTTCATCGTCAACAGAATTATTCCAAGAGGTGCCCGAACAACTTGCACACATTTCACCGACGTTGATCCCTGGAGAAAGTGAATTCCCTACGAAGCTACTTCTGCGAGGAAAACGAAAATCCCATTGTCGAAGCTCTCTGAAAGCGGTGGAAAAGCGAGGCTCGCGTACCAGCATCGCGAGGTCCGTATCACACCGCACGGAGAGTAATTACTCGGCGAACAAGCGGAGAGGGTAAAAGGAAAAAAAATGGGAAAAAAATCCAGCAACAGGGAAAAAGCGAGATGACGACGACGACACGACGAGGGGAAAAGATTCGCGAGTGGCGGCGGTGGCTGGCCGCGAGTCTCGTTTCCGTGGTTCCTTGAAAAGTGCCGGTGCGGCTAAATCGAGCCACCCCGTATACGCATTCATGCATAGTACATGCGTTCCCGTCGTTCGCAAAGAGTCGCAGACGCGTTTATGTAGACGTCCCATACATATGTAGGGACGCGTACACGTTCCGCGCCGGCACATGGCCGATGCGTTCTATATATAAAGCGGGTTTCTATGTAAGCGGCGCGTGTATGTAACGCCAACGGACCGGCAGATATTCCGATCGATCGTACCGGGTTATCTGACTGCCAACGAGAATTCATTTTCCCTTCCAATTCGTCCCCCTTCCCTCTTTTTCCCCTCTAGTCCCTCTCTCTCTCTCTCTTTTCTCTGCGCACTCGTACACCCACCCGTCCTTTCTCTCCTTCTCTCCCCGTTCCTCTCTCTGTTCGCCAACTTTCTCTCCTCGTCCCTCTCCTGGCATGCTGTTTCAATCTCCTTCCCACACGCGCGCGTATAATGGACCCCCGCGCACGTACACCGCCGCTCAAAAGTTCCCTCGACGCATGTCGACCGGGGCGAAAGGGCTGCTTGAATTTCAGTTTTTCCTCTTTTTTTCTCCAATTTTTTCCATTTTCTTCTTTTTCCCCGTTCGGTTGGTAGTTTCGCAGGAAACCGAAGTTGCCTCGCGGAACCGTCCCGCCACCGCGGGGTTTTGTTTTATTAACCTGTTTCGACGGAATCCGAACCGTTTCCGCGGCGCGGAACCGCTTCAGACACGCGCGCGCGCTGTGGAAATTGCTACGGCGCGGATTTATCGCGGATATTTGGCGTCGAGAGGGTGCCACTCGAGACCCCGCGGTTCAACGGAGGTTTTAAAGCGATGGAGCTCTGCCCTACCAGTGGAAATATACCCACCTCCATTTTTCTGTTAATTTGCGCTACTCCTTCCACTTTCTGAACACCTGTATCATTCTGAATTTGCAT
Organism: Lasioglossum villosulum; assembly: GCA_963971365.1. Lineage (NCBI taxonomy): Eukaryota > Metazoa > Arthropoda > Insecta > Hymenoptera > Halictidae > Lasioglossum > Lasioglossum villosulum. The sequence goes on from OZ020495.1 coordinate 47,559,856, forward strand.
CGCCTTGATGCCTCGGAGCGTATCGTTTAAAATAATGGAAATAGTAACGAAATTGCAGAGTACAAGGGCCTGAGCGTGTGATCCGATTTTTGGATCGCCCTCCTGTACTCTCCTGTATTTTGAAAAAGGGGTGCGGGTTTCTAACGCCCTACAACCTCCCCTTTTAGTTGCCTCTTACGACAAGCAGGGTTCGCTGTTGAATTCTCTGTCCCCCGCAAACTGGGGAATACTCTACTGTATTTATTACAGTTTGAATTATCTTGAAACTATTTGACATATCAGATATAGAGACCTGTATTGAAGAATCCTGTAATTCGCTGCATTTACAATAGTTTGAATTATTTTCTGTAGTATACAGAATCCTTAGGGTGCACCATATAAGTGTCGAACCCCCCTGTAATTTATTACAGTTTGAATTATCTTGAAACTATTTGAAATATCAGATATAGAGACCTGTATTGAAGAGTCCTATAATTCCCTGCATTTACAATATTATGAATTATTTTCTGTAGTATACAGAATCCTGAGGGTGCACCATATAAGTGTCGAACCCCCCTGTAATTTATTACAGTTTGAATTATCTTGAAACTATTTGAAATATCAGATATAGAGACCTGTATTGAAGAGTCCTATAATTCCCTGCATTTACAATAGTTTGAATTATTTTCTGTAGCATACAGAATCCTGAGGGTGCACCATATAAGTGTCGAACCTCCCTGTAATCCCCTTAATTTTTCCTGCTCTCAGTTGTCATCTCAAATACTTCATTGAGTCGAAATGTAGAAACGGAGAAAATTGCAGGTCATGGACCACGGATGTTGGAGCAGCCTGTAGCTCTCCACATACGAACTCGCAGTCCCCCTGACAGCATCCCGATTCTCCGGTTAATCACATTACACATGTACTCTCGAGCCAACCGGAAAGAGACTCGCCAGGAAGAACGGTAGGGACCCGATAATCGTATCGACAATCGATTCAACGAAGCTTTCCATCGCCTCGATTTTTTCACGTAAAACTCGTTCTCGCGCTCTATATATAGCATATCTATTCGTCTGCGCAAATCGAAAATCCGATCCGGCAATTTTATTCGAGGGGAGATAACGCGCTCGCTAATTACAGCTTCTCATTGTTTAACAATCGCACCGCGAGCTATGTTTTTATATTCCCCGGCTACAATTAGCCCCGAGGAGACACGGGTATCGTGATAATTGCGATCCGACCGAGTGTTTGCACGTGTGTCCCCGCGGCTTACTGGGTCATCCTATCGAAGGCTTTTTCCGTGAACTTGGCCACAATCTATCTAACCCGACATGCGAACCGATGGGAAAACGTTTTTATAGTTCGCCAGCTCCGCTCTGGGAACGATGCATCACGCCCACCCGAGGAAAATGTCACCGGGCAAAAATTGCCCATGGCAGAGCCAAGAATATCTTCTCACGCTAAAATTTGGAGTTAGGAACCGTAATGGACAATTCATTTTTAGAGTGATGCAGAATTTCTTGCGATTCCCTTCGATACCAATCATTCTCTTGGTATATTTTGGAGTATCAAATGTACATAATAGAAAACTTGCTTCTCGCATCAACAGTCTTCGTAGGTGAAAAGAACAGAAACTAGATTCGCAGGAGTCATTGGAAAAACAATCGAGAGGTCCGAATGGTGTTGTGTGTCGCAAGCGACATTCGCCGGGTGCAGAGGCGATCGGGATCGCTGCAAAGTATCGCGTCCCATTTTTCAGTGCGTCAGTTCGGTAAATCGCTCGGGACCGGCGCTGGTGTGCGGGGGTGTTAATCGCGGAGCGAATCTCTGGCGGTAACACTTACGTCTCGCGTCGGTGTGGCGTTGTGGTAGAAACCAGTTCGAGCCGGTCACCAGCCTGGTGCAGGTTTATCCATGAAAAATGGCCGCGCGCGCGTCCGTCGCGCTCGACTTTCACTTACTCGACACAGCACACAACCATTCGTCGATCAGCCCCGGCTGAAACTCGAATCGCGAGCGACGCGACGAGACGCGCGCCACGAAACCGATACTCCTTTACGTGTACGTGTGTATATATGTGTATACAATATATGTATATATATATTATATATATATACAGATAGATAGAGAATTCTTCACTCGGTATCCTTGGAACGATCCTCCGTGGCGGTGTGATCCTTCACTGCAACAATCATTCCCGTTGTCCACTGGCCTGCGGCTAACGAGCCCGAGCCGATCGATCCAACGATTCTCGCGGGGACAACGATCTGGATCAACGAACAAATCTGTATCCCGTAAGTTACCCGATTGGATTCGTATCGCGACAGAAATCTCTGATATTAGATTTCGTCAGTTTCGCCGTTGGAAGCTCGAGGCAGACCCCCCGGGACCCCGGAGATCGTGTACAGCGGTGATTTAGCAGCGCGGCGGCTCTCCCGTGGGAGAAAGAGAGAGACCGCTGCGTCTGGGAACGCTGCCAATTCGGAGCGTGTCTCGGCCGCGACGCGACGAGACGAGACGCGATACGACGCGGTGATCTATCCCGTGAAACACAAGGTATCCGGTGTGCGTAGGCGTGTGTATCCCGAGAATCCGTCACGGGTCAAGTAACCATTGATTGCCCCCTCTCACGGCCCCACGGGAGCCACGCGAAAATACCCGCGACGAATATGGCCAGCGAGAGAGAGGCCAACGCCGAGGACCCGGCGGATCAAACAACCTCGAACTGTGTCAAACTCGAGCAGAGAGGGGGCAGGGTCGGACCTGGACGCTCGAATCAGCCCCCGCCCATGAGTGCCGGCTCGACTCGCTCGCGAGCTTCACGTGTCTATACTATAGCGACCACACCACCGAGTCCTCCAAACCGGGAAGCTAAATCGCGGAGGGAACGGTCCCGCGAGAATCGTTCTTTTCGTCAGTCGGCTCCAAGGACACGGTTTTTCTCACAGGTGTATCACCTTGTTTCTCTCCCTCCTCTGCCGTCCTCCGTATCTCTCTTTCTCTGTGTACGTGTGCGTGTTCCACACCCGTGTGCACCCCGTGTGTTCCAGAACCAACAAACAACAATTCACTGGGTTATAGGCGGCTCCGAAGATAGAAACGGCGAAAAAGGAAACTCGCACCGCGAACCAAACAGATAAACGCCGGCCGCGAAGCGTCACTGCTCGTACGCGCCCGCGATACGACCGCCACGGCAACAATAGACAGGACCCCGATCTTCGGGGTGGGGTGAGCCACGAGGGTGGGGGGCGCACCTTCACCCTCGAGACGACAACGACGACGACGACGACGACGGCGGCGCTGGGTCGGGGGACAAGTGTAGAGACGAAAGCGCGCAGACGATCAGACACGAACTGCGACACGCGCGGCCCGCAGTGCTGCCGTCTACTGGGGCTCCGAGGGCTTCATGGAATCAGATCCCCCACCACCGTACACCCTCCCCGCCACCTCTCGCTCCTCCCCCGCCGGCGAGCAGTCCTCAGCCAAACCATCTCGCTCCTCCCGCCTCCCGGTTCCCCTGTTTCGACGACACGACCGAGATCGTTCTCCCGCCCCTCGCTCCGCTTAGGACACCGCCGCCGCCAACCCCCGCCCCTCGCCCCCCGCAACCAGGATCGGTCTTTCTCTCTATCTTTCTCACCCGTTCATCATCCTGCTCACCGTGTCTCGTGGTCCTTCTCCGTCTCCCTCTCTCTCTCTCTCTCTCCCTCTACCACATCTCCAGACCCTAGGCAACGAGCAGCCGCCTTCGAAAACCGGGAGCGTCACGCGACCGACGATAATATTGCAAACGTGGCTCTCGTTGATGCATACCCGATAAACTGTCGAGCTTTCTCTCTCGGTTTTCTCTTTCGCCTCTCGTTCTACCCAGCTAACCCCGCCCCCTCGTCTCTCTTCCACGTTCTCCACGCCCCCGCGTGCACCCCGCACAGACCCCCGGCGTGCCAGCTCTACGAACAACTCCCGGTTTCTCTTTCCGCGAGCCTCCTTCCGAAACTGTGTTCCAGGATTCCTGGCTGCGTGATCGCTCGGGGATTCACTCAACCCCATCCCCCGGCGCGAGGGTGGCTACGCGAATTTTTGTTTTGATTCCGATACCGGTTGTCGGCTCTTTTGTACGATTTCTGATTGCGTTTTCGGCCCGAGTACGCTCGCTCCGAGAGCTCCGAACGAGAGCGAGGATTCCGCGTATTTTTATTCGCCGGCTGGGGGTTGCGGATATTGAGTTTTTGGAATTCTGCAAGCCTGCTGCAGGAGGATCCGATACACCCTTGCAGGGCTTCCGATTGCGTTTGCGTAGGATATTCGTTTCTTTATGGGTCTGTTTAACCCCTCCAATCTGTAAGGGTTGATTCTGCGAGTTTTCCAATTTGAACAGTGGATGTGATGGAATGTTTCTTCTGTCTTATTGGTACTTCGGAAGTGAGTTAATGTCTTCGTGAACCTGTTTAACCCCCTTATCTGTAAGGGTTGATTTCGCGAATGTGTCCTTTTAATTTTAAACACGGTACGATGTGAGAGAATGTTTCGTCCGTATTTTCGGAAACTTTGGTGCCGTTTTAAGGGTGAACGTGTTTCTTGACGGATTTGGCTTTTCCCAGAATGGTACGGAAAGCATTCTGCACGTTCCTCAACATCGCAACAAATAATTCAGCAAGCTTTCGTCCGTTTTTAGAAGGTGCCTGCTTTTTATAGACGGTGTTCTGCACGGCACGATCCATTATTTGGCAACGGTTTCGACAGTGAAATGATTGTTGCGCGGCGTCGTTAAATATATAACCAACCAGACGCTAAAAAAATTATGTCACCGCGGCGTGTCCTTTTATGTCGTCGTATCGAAGACGATGAATCCGTAAGATCGTAAACCGGTCTATTTCTCCTTCAACTAGGTCGCGTATTATAAACGAACTTAAATTCACTTTTTATAGCCGCCTATTCCACGTACCTATTCTACTTCTACGTAGTTTATTCCACTTATGCACGACACTCTTGTTTTTATAGACTGCTATTTCAGTGAAATTCTATTTCCGCGCTAAAGAGCTCCACGCTAACAGCACTTTGTTATTGCCTGAAGAATTTTATTAACAGTAAACGGTTCGGAGACAAACAGTTAGCGTGCTTTAATCTCTTAACAGGCGCTTCGATCGACCGACCGGCTGGCAGTGTTGGCGTTCATTCATGAAAATGCAACAAAAATTCCCGTAGTCGAAGCCAACCTCCAATTACGACAACGGTGGCTTCTGATAGAATAACCAGGGTTTTCCGAGACTCCGTGGAGTCGTCGAATCGCGTTCGGAAATTGTCGAGCCCATCAAGATCCCCCGCAGAATTTCCGCTGGCCGATCAGACGTCGAATTCAACGGGCCACCATTTGATAGTATAATTCCCCGCGTTGCGGAAGCGTCGCGCTAGTTTGCATAACACTGCGCCCACGCTCGAATCGACCAGAAGATTTATTAAGCTCCCTTTCTTCGTCGACAGGGGGGCGCGACGGGCCATTTCCATAAAATGGCTCCAACTAATCTGCACAATTTTCCTCCCGTCGAGCCAGTCAAAATCAGGTACCATTCGCGAGCCTGGATTTTACACATTTGGTATAAATAAAATGTGTAGATCAAATTTAAGACGATGCAAACATCGCAGAATTTATACATCACTGTTAAGGGTGGAGAAATATATCCCTGTTTATTCTTTGCTTTTTTATTTCGCATAAAGATCTGCACGGATTATATCGAATTTAATATTCCGAGAAAGGGGATCTTTTGAAAGATCTCGCGGATCTGGAGCAAGTTTGTTTTGAATTCAGCGAACGAAGACAGAAGGAGAGATCGTAGAGGGGGAAATAGAGAATCGACTCGCTAATTTCGTCGTGTACGCGAACAGGAGCCGGCATTGTACGCGTAAACTCATTGCGAATCGACGAACCGTGAACGAAATGGCTACCTTCACGCTTTGCCGGCCACGGGCTGCGCGGAATTTATTGGCAATCGATAGCCAACATCGGGACCATGGGTTCGTGTGCCCCGGTTGCTTTTTAGCTTCTCCTGGACCGTGTCCAGCCAATCCTGATCGGCGATGGAAAATCTCTTACTCGACACCGGGGTCGCGTGGCCCGACGCCTTAATTGTCCCAGACGTGTCCTGGAACCCATTGTTACGCCTCGCTTGGGTGTCGGCACCACTCTTCGACTTCCGAAGAATGCTAGATCAGCAAGACAGCGGTGCTTCGAGAAACGACGCAATTCGAATGAACTTGACTAAAAGTGATTATTTTACGTCGCTTTATAAAAGTAACAAAAATCCAATTTCTGTGGTGTATACCAAAAGAAATAAATGTCTTGCACGATGATCCTCGTTGATACGTCTCTACAATAGCTGATCTTTTAGCGAGCCGAAGTCATTTCATTGGATCCTAGAAAATTGTTCATGGTCAGAAGGCGAGGAATGTATTTGGCCGATTATTAGTTTTCGAAGCTCGACGCGGAGGTTTGGCCACGGGTTTTTCCAGCATGAAACGTTGAATTGTCCGTAGTGACAGGCGAGGGTGCGAGGGGGATGAAAAGGGTGGTGTGCATGGCTGGTATGCATAGGCGATGAAACGCGGATAGCCGTTCGTAGCAGAGCGGAGCGGAGAGTGGAGCGTGGCGGCTTTATTTATGCGGCTTACAAACTATCGATCCGGCACGTCATTCGGGAGTAGTTCGGCCAGCCGGGAAACTTTGTTGTTGGGAACTGAAAGTTTCCGAGCGGGGAAACTCCAGCACAAACAGGTGGAACGGGCGACGGAGGCCTTCTGGCGCCAGCCAATGCTACTACGTGTTCCCCTTAGGTGTCTGTGTCTGTTCGCCTCTGTCTGTATTTGCGAGAGTGTTTGTACGCGTGCACGTTGCTCGACTGCGCACACACGCACAGACTTAGGACACAGACACGTGTAGACTCTGGGGCGCACAATGAGTCCCCGTTCGCTGCACAACAGAGAGACACACGGACGAGGAACGTACACGTGCGGCGCAACCCTCCGCGCGCGTCAACAATATTGAGAGTCGACGCGAGGGAGGCACCGCAAACAACCCTCCTCTCTCTGGAATACAGAGAGGGAATGAGCGAGAGAGAGAGAGAGATGAGGATATTCAAGGAGAAATTGCCAGGGTCAACCCCTTCCATCGCTGAATCCCGCGGACGAATAAATGATCCTGCGAGATCCTTCGGTACGCGAGGATGACGCGGAAGTGCCGGAAGGACGCGCGTGATTTGCGCGCGAGACTTGCGGATCAGACGACACAAATGAGCTTCGATTCACATAGATGTGCTCTGGGCTCCACCCTCTGGTCCCTGTGGCAACACGAGGTCCTGGAGATTGTTTCAAACCTCCATGCATTATTCTCTTCCCCAGACCAAAATAACATAATGTCTATGCCGAATAGACCACACGGAAGTTTGCATGAAGAAGCACAAATGTACAACGATGAACAAAACGCAGTTACAGAGATATACAAATAAATTTCCACTAGCAGTTAATAGTCGGTAGATTCTGTTTAAAATGTTTAATGTTGTCCATGGTCCTCCAACCACAACAGTGTAGCACAGAATAATCTTGTATCCTTGTTCTCCTCAATCTTTTAAGAAAAATATTACGAGGTTTTGTGTGATCACACGAATACCTGTAAATTTAACACGATTCTGATCGAGCAAGGATCCAGAGTAAATCCCTCGAGTGGATTTATCGGAGGTACCCGATACACCATCGTAACGTCGGCATCCTTTATCAGGATATAAATTAATTTCGACGTGAAACCCGTGGATACATATCTACGCGAAGCTGCTGTGTGCTCCGTAGTGGCTCTAACAGCGAACTGTTAATTGGATTCTCTTGGAAAAGTGATACACGCGCTTCCGGTTACAATCGATGCAGCTGATACACCGTTGGCTGGCTCTCTCTCTCTCTCTCTCTCTCACTCTCTCTCTCTTGAGACGCGTTCGAGTGGCCTGTTGAGCGACATCGTTGTTAACCTCTTGCTTTGCGTATGATTTCCAAGCACTCCGGCAGCGATTCAATTCTGCCCTGATTGTTCTACGTGAATTTCGTCGCTGGGTCTTAGACTTCACTGCGCTCCACAGTTCCTTTCTTTGAATAATGTTTTAATGCTTTCTTCCATGGGACTCTCCGAAGCCGATTAAATGCGCTTAGTGGAACGATTAAAGCCGGTAGAATTGTATTCTTGATAAGTAAACTATTGTGCTTTGTATATAGTGATCATTGCGGATTTTTATGCAAAATAAACATTGTCTGTATTAATTGCAAGATACAAAAGCTTCGTAGAAATTATTTTACCTAGCTGAAAATAATACAACAGCATTTTTTATTTCATCGAATGTTCTTCCTGCTTTGCGTTTGATCTACTCGTTTTGATCGCAAATTCTACCGACGATTAAGATCTTTGAACAAGCTCGACCATTGTGAATCTTACGAGTAAGAAGCTAACGAATTTTTCTCGAGTTCGAACTTCGAAAAATCCGGTATCAAAGACAGAAGAGCAAACGAGCATGATCTCCGGCTACCGCATTAATTACCAGGGGCCGCCGCCGTCAGAAGAAAATTGCATTTCCCAGGCATTAATTCAAGGTATCCGGATCGATCGGGTCGGGTCCCGCGCAATCATCAGCGAATTCCGGCGGCGCGGAAACAAATTTTTCCGAGGACGCGCTCACCACGGAAATAATTTATTCGCGAGCGTGGTCGAAGGAGGAGTCGGTTCAGTGCGGCCAAACGGTATCGCAATTAATTTACATGCCATTTTCTACCCGGCCATTTCCGTCGGGCTCTCTCTCGCTCTCTCTTGTCGGGTTCTCTCCTCTTTTTTCTCTCGCCCCTTGTATCGAGGAATTTAATGAATCACCATCTCCCCGGGTCGCCCTTTACCGTAATACTTCGATCTTAATGGCGAAAGAAGCGGAACAGAACGGAGCAGGACGTCGGAGGAGGAGGAAGTGAAGGAGAGGAGGGTAGCGGTTCTTCCGGGCCCGTCGTCCGATTAAACTTTCATGAAACTTCTGATGCAAATTTAATTACCGCGAAATTGAGTCGCGCACAAAGGAGCGGCGCATCCGTCTGCCTCGTTTGATCGATTCCTGAGGAATTCCGGAGCGCGAGTGGCGCGTGACCGAGGACGCATCGCGCCGGCCGCGACTCCGCTCGGTAACCGGTAATTACCGTCTGAAAGTGGCGAGGAGAGAGCGAGAGAGAGAGAAGATCCCCTGTCCAGGGGCTGACAGACGAATCGATACGATCCACTACCCTCTCGCCGGCCCGTAGAACGAGCTATTAATAAGCGGAAGTATTTCCGTCGATACGGAGTAAATGGACAGCCACGGCCGGCTCCTGGACGGACTCGTTAGCGATCGCCTCCCTCGCGCTCCGGCTGTCCGACTGGACGTCCCGGTGTGCCGTGTGATAGAGAGCGTATCGCGATCCGGTCGCGCCCTAACGTAAACAGACGGGAACGCGAGACAGTAGACGGCGAGGGTGTTTCGTGCGCGCGCGCTGCTGGCCGAGAGAAAGGGTTCTATCCGAATGTCCTCGAGGTAAAGAGCCGGGGGCCAGGAGCCAAGAGCTGGGAGCTACGAGCCGGGCGCACGCAGCAAGGTCTCACGGATCCACCCCCGGAAACTGCCGCGCAACCCGCCGAATCCGGAATTCCGGATAGTTCGGCAAACGAAATTAACCAATTTGCAGGCTGATGTTTTGCGTTGGCTCCGGCCGGGCAGAGATGTGTTTCGCGCCAACCACCAGCCGCGGCCCCCACTATCAAGGCCCTAGCCCCACCAGCCTGACCTGCCCGAGAATCAATACAGCTACCGACCGCCGCCCCAACCCCCATCCACTACCAGCCCCCAAACCACCCTTTCCTCCTCCTGCCCCACCTACTTTCCACGCTACGCACCCCCTTTCGCCATTCTCGAGTGCCGATTCCCATTCTGGGTTCGCAGCTTCAACCCTCCGCCATCTCTCTCTCTCTCTCTTCTTCCACCCTCCCCTCGGCGCACCCTGTTCCTCGACGTTTCTCTTTCTGCCACTCTAACCCCCAGGCCTGCATTCTCCCCTCTCGATGGCCTCGTCCTTCGTCTCCTTCCGTTTCACTCCTCCGCCTTCTCCTCTCCATCCCTCTTTATATCCGTCCGTGCTAGTCTCTCCTCTGGCTACCAAGCAACCCCTTCAATCCTCCCACGTGCCACAAGGCGAGCTCGTTTTCTTCGGCCGGCTGCCGGTGCAGACTCGGCCAACCACCCCTATTGGCTGAACGACCCTCTAAAGCGGCTAGATACCCAGGCGGGTATAAAGATGAGACCAGGCCGATGAAAATGCCTGGAGGGGAACGAGCGCGCGGACTTTACCAACCCCCATACCAGGGGTGGATGCCCCGGATGGTTCGGTAGATCCACGTAGAGGGACGCGGACGGGAAAGAGGAACCACTGGCAGAAACAAGAGGAAGTTTACGAGTCGAACGTTCCCGGTGAACTTGAGCGAGTCCCGGCGAGATTGGCGGACCGCCAACCCCCTCTCTCTATCTCTCTTTCTCCTTTTCTTTCTGTTTTCATTTCCATTCGTCTCACTCTCTCGCCCTGTGCCGACACCGACGGGGTGTTTGCCCGATATTTACATTCGAATGAATCGACCTGTCCGCGGACGGTGCTACAGCGCCAGGATCCTGCCACGTCTGGCTTTCGACGCGACGCCAAATGTTAATCGCACGGAGCGCCACCCTCCCGGGGCGAACATTGTTGCGCCGATCACTGGAGATCTGCAATTCTAGATGGAAACGCTTGCGGAGATACCATCGTTCGAACGCAAAAGAATCAATTTTTACAATAGGGGCTATTCTGACAGTTGCGTTGTCAACCCGATGTCTCTCATTTACCGCATTTTGTGCAAAAAGAGTTTTTAAATGATACATTCTGGATGGCTGCACAGTGATATCACTCTTGAATTTCCTCCTTTCCGATTCGTAACAGCGACTTCGATACGTGTTCCAGAAGTTTTTAAACGTTCGTTTCATCGTATATATTAAACGATCCAAAGTCAACTGCTTAAGGGATGAGATCTTGACTCGAGCGTCCCTGTAGGATCTCGGAGGATCGTTTCCGAACAGAATGCGTGGATGCCAGCAGGGTAACGGAGTTCATCGGATGTTCTATTCTCACCTGAGACCCTTTTGTCATCGTCTCCCGATTAGGAAGGCAGGCGCGACCGGTTCAAGGAGGCGAACACGCTTCCCCTCGAGGCGGGAACGCGTTTAATTGACGGCTCCGACCCGGCAAGGCTCCTTTTTAAAGAAGCTGTTCGTGAATTTAATGAGAAACACGAGGAGCGCGCAACGCTACGGGGGAACTAGCAATCTCCCTTCTTCTCTCGGTTGTGGAATTCCTACGAGCTCTCTCTCCTTCGCGAGTCTCGATATCGTTAGGGGATCCCATGGCGTGGAACACGGAAGCGCGACGCGCGGAGACCCCGTGCAATACGACTCAACGTAATTGAAGAAAAATGAGACGCCCCAACGAATTTCTACCCTCTTCTTCCTCCCCAAGTTTTTTTGCAACTTCAATGCCGTGTTCCATACCAGGGAAGTTTCTAATTCCATCGCGCGATCGAAACGGAACCGTGGAATTAAATGACTGTCACTTCCCCGAAATTATCGGGGATAAAACGCTCGGCGATGCCATCTCGCGACGATTTCATTCCTTCTCTGCCTATTAAACCGATTTTGTTCAATTATTTTTCAATAAACGTCTGTAAGAGTTCTGCTCGCAGGATTAACTCTTGATTGAAATTAATGCCAATTCCGATCCTCGTTCGGTCCACTATTTCTGTAACCCTGCCTGCTTCCCAGCCAGCGAATTTAACTCGCTGCTATTAGTTGGAATTGAGTGTTCCTCAGCTGTCTGTGCCGCGGGAGAAAACGCGCAGAAATAAGCCGGGATGAACAAATTCTAGTCGAGCGGATCGTGCGAGTGTTTATAAGTGGAAACGACGGGTATGACCAGACGAAGCTATCGAACTAATTGAAGTATAACAAATTAATACAGACTAAGATGATATTGAAGATAGACAAGTTCGAATCTAGTAATTAAAATCACAGTGCGGAGCAAGCTGTCGTTTGAGACATCCTGTACATTTTTGTCCCTGTATTTGTTCCATGTACGTACGTTAGTTCATCGATCTTTTATCACTGTGTCAATTTGACATCGAGGGACAGATTCAGTTCGTGAAATGAGGGACGCGCGAGGTTTAACTTCAGCGGGAGACGATCAAGATGAGGTATCAATTTTCTTCAAGACATCTTCCTGTCGAGTTCTGGGATCTCGGTCACGCGGTTAACCGCGAGAGATAAAGTAGCTTGTTTATCGGTCCGCGATCACCGTCGCAACGTGTGCGTTTCGACCCCGTCGAAAAGCGTGTCGGAGAACCACGCGAACGTTTCTGCAGAAGGAACATCGACGACGACGGTGCACGTTTAAAGCGATCCTAATGGTCGTTTCCACGGATCCTCTCGGGATTGGGGATGGGCTGGTGGATGGGGTAGAGAGCAGCAGCGAGTTCCATTACGGCCGTGTACTCGTTGGCTTAATCCCTTTCGGCGAGTTTTCGAACTCGTCTAAGCCGGCTCGGAAACTTGCCGACTTAGGGCTCCGAGGAGCCAAGTATCCGCGAGTCACGAATTCCGCGAACTTTCCGGGCCGAGGCTTCCGGAACCGGCTTGCTACAGACTTTGCAACAGTCTGGGACGCGACGGGCCGATCCTACCGAGCCCTGGATCCTCGACGGAGATCGATGATCTCGCCGAGTAGCAAATCCAATAACTCGCCGTTGAAAGTAGCTCGCTGGAAAAAGTGGTAGTCAGGAAATCATTTTCCAAAGGAAGATCGAGAAAATAGAGATCTAACTCTTTGGAGCAGATTGATCGTTTCTGTGAAAACCCAGGATCAAACTGTTGAAAATTAAAATGTAATTTTAAATCAGTTTATTCGAGCACTACTTTACAATAATTGAGGGTGTTAGACCAACAGAGTCCATCTTCACTCTAGATCAACAATTTCTTCGCAAACTAAGAGCAACTCCTAACTCGTTGGCGATTAAGGAGGCGTCGACAAATAATTTTAAAGGTAGAAAATCATATACGTCCTAGCTGAATGTCCTGCAAAGGTCACGGAAGAAAGTAATTGTTAAGGGCTGGTCCTGCGGACTACCGGTCGCTCTAATGGCGGCTCGCGGCCGGGAATGCCTTGGAAAATGATTTATGAAGAACCAGAACCGGTTTCGGGGCAAGGATGGGGGTGGGAGGAAGCGCAGAGGGCTTCTCTCGCATTAACGAGATTGTAAGGTCGACGGATGGAGCCCAGAGTTGTTCGCGGAACTTTCCTCTCCGGGCACGAAGAAATTTCGAAGAAGGAATAACTCTTCCTGCAGACGCCGGTAACCCCGGCCACGTCGGATTCCAAACTTTCCCGGAATTACTCGCTAACGATAGAAAGTTTCGAGTCGTCGAAGCGCAGGCCTCGGGCCAACCGGGGTTAACGCTTCAGTCTTGTCCCGGCCGAGACGCACCAACTTCGAAAAGTGACTTCTGATTACCATTTCCGGGAGCCCGATCGAACTCTTTCACCCCTTCGAACATCCCACTGATTCGACGACCCCCATCTGGAGCGGTAAACGCGAACAGATTTGCGATTAGTGCACGTTCGCACGAGCTTGATCCTCGAAGTTCGATTCTTGGCGAGAAACGATCGTTCCTGGTCGATGGAAATGGTGATTTTCGATTTCGAATGAAGCTATGTTACATCTGGCATGGTACTGATCAAGTAATTTTAGTTGGACGTTTTTATTTGCAGAGATAAGTCCATGTCTGACTACTGGCAGGGGTAATCTACTTAAAACTTGAGCTGGCTGAATTTTCTTTCTGGGAGTGGATTCGTTATTGAAATGACGTACATGAACGTTTGGAAGATATTTTTGGAAGAGAATGGTCCTGGCAGAATTGTTATTTGTTTGTCAGGCAGATTTCGGGGGGATCATTATTTATTTAATGTGGAATCCAGCTGTGCTAACAGATTCTAACAATGCTATTTGTTTTAAATATACAATTTTATACACAGAACAACTAGGATTAAATGGAATTCGATTTCCGGTATTAAAGATTCCAGCGCAACAAAGATAAAATGATATTCCACTAAAATAGTAAAACACAAGCGAACATCTGAGCATTAGCAAAAGAACTAATAACGGCCTTACCGACCATTTACCACAAGGAATTTTCGAGCCAGGAAAATAAACGTTCGCCTCATTTCCATAAACTAGATAAAATAAGAACTTATCACGAACACATTTGCGGAGTAGTTAGAATTTACCATGTTGCGCGTGTTCTGCAAGACTGAGTCCCCAAGTGCACAGCGAGTTTCGCTGCCTACGAGCATCGCATAATGCTATTTAAACTTTCCAGTAGAAAATGACGGGTTGAAGATCGCCTATCTCGCGGAGCCGTTATCTAAAACAATCTCTACAGCGATGTATAAACAAATAAATAAATAAGCAAGTTGGAAGCTGCCTATCGAGCTGCTCGTTAAAGAGCTCCGAGCACGCCGCGCGCTGGGGCTGTCTGGTGAGTTCGATTACCGTCTCGCCAGGAAATCGAGCGAGGAGGACACGAAGGTGGGGCAATCGTGTTCACGAGAAACGGAAGTCGGCCGCCAAGGTAGCAACGGACTCTATTCCCGATTCCTGAAAGCTCGAGGGTGCCGCAAACACGATTTTATTGATTCCCCGCTTTAAAGGGAAGCATCTAGTCCGACCGCTGCACGAGGATTTACCGCCTCGATGGAACCACTGTTTCAACTGTTACACCGCGGACTTTATTTATGACAAACGCAAGTGCAATTTAAAACAATGGAAAGATTAAACGAATTTCAAAATGACAATATATTATTTTCAACTTGCTCAGATCATTAGCAGAAAGAAAGAATCTGCTATGTGGCAGCTGTTCTTTGGAATTGATGGAATTTCTAATTCTTTTCTTCTAATACATATTTTTTCGTATTTCCTGAAAGGATATGTTAAAAGTCAAATGTTGCGACTGTAGTGGAACTACTTTATTATTGAAAATGATGCTGCACAATAGAAAACCGTCTTTGTTAGCACATGTTCAGGTGTGCAAATTAGGGACATTGTAGAGCAGTCTACATAGATCGTGTGTTCCATACTGCCTCAGTTTGCTCGCACCTTTTCCAGACGTTCTCTTTCAAGATCCACCGTGGCTCTTATCTCTCGGGACAGATAGTCGCTATCAGTCGGGAACATAAAGGCGGACCGGCCTCGGTTCACGGCAATGAACGATAAGGCGATAATAAGCGGTTCGATACGTCGAAACTTGCCTCGCTCATTATCTTACGGCTGCGAAAGTGGACTCGTCAAGGACGAGCCCAAAGATTTTTTAAACCGAGGACACCACTAAATTGGAACTGTCGAAGGCGAGACGGCGGAGATCGCGATAACTTTCAAGTAGATACGGGCGGTGTGTGGTCAGACAGCTGACGCGAAAAAAATAGTTATTACGCAGATCTCTGTGTAGATATCGCTTCGCAGTGTAGTCGATGTTTATTCATTTATGCAAAATAAGATTTTTAATATCCGTTGCATGCTACAGAAGCTAGGTACGAATTTATTTTCGTCGTTGATAATTTTAACGAGTTGAACATGTTAAATTCTTTCGATCTTTTAAATTGCACCTACTCAATTTCGTTGCAATTCCAGAAATATGTAGACTAATAATAAGTGTCTCGGTAGCTCGATCCAAAATCGAAACTAAATTATTTCGAGGGAGGTTTACCTCCCCAATACATTTTAGAATTCAGCTCTGTACATCATCATTAATTCCATGAAATCCGCAGTCTAATAATAAATATCTCGGTAGCTCCTGTATCTCGTAATACGTACAGACAATTTTTATTTTGCACAAACGAACTGACGAAGTACAAGGCTCGCACGAGGGAGGATTATCTCCACAATCTTTCAAAAAATCGTCTGGGCAATAAGAACAAAATCTGATGAAAGCAGCTGACATTTTAGAATCCAGCTCTGCATCTCGTTATTAGTTTTTATACATCCACGTTATTTCCACCGTGTAGCTGCACTCCGTAATTTTTATAAATTCATGGAGAAATTAAGTCTCTCGAAATCCAGCAAATTCGGAGAGAGCAAAGAAATTCTGCGAAACGTTCTCGGGCGATTACCGTGAGAAAAAATCGGAGGGAGCAGTGACCGTGGGTCGCGTTGCGATGAAAATTCGTCTCGGAGGTCGACTGGCTGGTGCAATCGAATTTCCTCGGTCGTCGGCAAAGATACGGGTTCTCTGGTATCGGCGCGGGCTGACCGAGGCGTATTTAAAGCAATCTCCGGCTCGGGTTACGTGTTTGCTTCGACGAGGTTATCGGCGCGACCGGATTCGTGACTGGGAACCGGGTCCGATCGCCGATGGAAGTTGCGAAACGCGACGTCACGTTCCCCGACAGGCATTAATCAAGCTAACGGTGCTGTTAGGATCATCTCCTCTTTCGCGTCGTTTTCCACTACTGAACGTTTTCTACGACTCCTCCGAGAGAAAGAGAGAGAGAGTGAGTAAGAGCACGCAAGCGCAAAAATGTCTAACACGCTGCTCGTTTATTATCGTAAACTACTACATGGCGATTTAATAATAGAACGGAATTGAATTTCACTCACCACGACGAGCGCGTGCGTCAGAGCAGTCGATGACCTCGACCTCCTCGGTGTCATGCCGACGACCTCGCCTCTCATGATGCTCTCGACCACTGCGGAAAAGAGTTCGCCTTCGCTTTAGAACGGGAAACCGAACCGAGTTTCGAGGGTCCAATAATTAGCCGAATTATTCGGATCTGTTTCGAACCCCTCGTACCAGAATTATTTGGTAATTATTCTCTGTATAATAACCCTCGAAATAGTAATCCCTGTGTCTCGACCGGAATTATTGTTGCAGAATTGCTAGCGTTCGTGTGGATTAATTTCTGTCCGTGTGTGTTCTGTTGGTTTACAAGGTTTGTGGACACAGCGAATGCAAAATACGCTTTGCAACTGCGTTTTATCAATTGTTAACGATACAGGCAATTTTATGCATCGAAAGTTGTACTTCTGATTGTCAATAAAACCGAGCGTTTGACACGAAAAATAGAATTCAATTGGAAGAATTAGAGAGACAGGCAAGGTTGTCTCAAGTTAGGTTAGATTAATGGGTGCCTGAAAGAAGGGCCTGTGCCAGGTTTTATAAATTTTATAGGAGTGCAATTTTGAACTGGAACGTGAATTCCAATAATAAGAATGAATGCTAAAAACACCCATTCGACTGAAATATCGTAGGATTGAAAATTTCGAATTTATTCGATGAGTAAAATTGCAACTCACCTCCGTCGCCGATCAGCCGCATTTGTACTAAACTAGGGTCCTCGTTGTGATCCTCGAGGACGGTGTCGTCGGTGACGGTCAAGTCCTGAAACATGTGCAGGGTCCACGGTGAGCAATCGAGATCCGGTGGGAATCGAATGATGCGAGCAACGAAGCGACATCGATACGTAATCGAAGAACAGAAACGCCTCGGAACGGTTTCGCAGCTCGTGATAAATCGAGAACCGAATGTTACTCGAGCGCGAGCCACGGACCTGTCGTATGTTCCGGTGATGCGAGAGTCGCCGACAGGCAATCGTTGACACTCGGAGAGAGTGAGAGAGAGAGAGGCATCTTTCATTTTCGCGTCGGTCGTCCGCGAACGATTGAAACATCAAGGCGGCTTCCGAGCGCCGATAAATCTTTAGCGAACCGCGGAATTTATAGCTGACACGTAGCGAGACGCGTATAGTTCGCAGCGGGTGGTATAGCGCGACGGGCCCAATCTCTGTCAGCGAGGACGACGTGTCCGCCTCGTTAACGAGAATCACGATCCACCATCTCTGTCAACGTGCCTGCGACCTGTGAGAGGAAGCCCGTCGTCTCTCTAGGTAGCGTCTGATCGAGTCCTTTTTGTCGTTCATAGTTAAAAAAAAATCAACTACTTTTCTCAACAGTCATTTTTTGTATTTTTTGTTTGGCTTCGAAAGGCAAGACACCTCTTCTCGATTATGGCGAGGATCCGACGAAAAAGGACATTCACAGAGTAAGTCTCACCTTGGTGGACTCGTTGTAACCAACAATGACGGCAGTGTACCATTGTGTCGTGCCCTCGGCCCGATAAACCTCGACCCTGAAGCCGACCAGCACGCTTGGCGTCGTCAGCAGGATCCTCTGGCCGTCCTGCATCTCCGCCCAGCGTCGCACCGCACACGCCCAGGACACCGAGCCCTTCGTCAGCTCCCAGTCCTGCTGCAAAGACGATTACGGGGTCAGGAATCGGTCAGAAATAAATTAAACCTTAGCAATCGAGTGGTGACTCTGAGGCACCATTAAAAATTGCTGTATTATTATTCAAAATAGTTTGCATTATTTTATATGTGAGTGGCTGACCAATTACTATATATTTAAGGGGGTGTTCTCGTTCCCAACGCTGCAAAAATCAATTTTTATTTCATTCTCTTCAAGTGCAAGTGAAATTACCTAATACTGGTAAAACTTTGATGGTATTATATGAGATGAGGAAAAACCATATAGAATGAAATTATTCTGGGTCGGAAAAAATGTTGGTAATTATACAGAAAAGGTCTGCCTACTCCGATTTTGATGAAATTTTTATATCTTATGCAGCAGTGCATTCTGAACAACTTTTTCCTTTTCCAATATAGGGGGGTCGCTTTTAGTTTTCGAGATATTCGCAAAAAACTATTGCTAATACTGTACTGGATTTTCCGTCTGTCTATTTACTTTTGTTTTTGTAAACACGCTGTGAAGATGAGAGAGAAAGCAGGGTCTCACTCTATATAGGATTACAAAACAAAAGTAAACAGACGACGCGCCATGCAAGAATGCCGAAAATTCAATACAGTATTAGCAATAGTTTCTTGCGAATATCTCGAAAACTAAAAGCGACCCCCTATATTGGAAAAGGAAAAAGTTGTGCAAAATGTCGAAATCTATGACATATTAAAATTTCATCAAAATCGCAGTAGGCAGACCTTTTCTATATAATTACCGAAACTTTAAATTTTCGAGTTAAAATAGCTCCAACTGCCAAGGGTTGACCACCCTTAACCTATACCATCCTCGAGGCAAAAACATCGACTTCTACGTTGCACGATCTGTGCAATTTATGAAGGGTCTATAAAAAGCGTTCGCTCGATTCGGTCAATCGAGTTTCGAAATACCAGAAAAACACTGATTGATATTTGGTAGAGGCTGTCTACTAGACTTTCTCTTTTCTCCTGTCGTTGACGGACAGCGTGGACAACCCAGTCATCGTTCTAAGGTCGTGCCGGCCACTTTCGACGGGATGACTCGAGCCTAACATTTTCAAGCAGCTGTCCCGACAAATTTTATACTCGCGCGGATGAAAAGACAAACATCGTTAGCCGCATTTGCACCGTCATCGTTAGACTGAAGAAAGTTTATTCTATAATTTCAAAAAATTATAGAATAGCCGAGGGAATTTATTGCCGACTTATTTTGTGGCTGATTCGCTGAAAGCGAGGACGGACGGACAACTCGTCAGACTTCAATTTGAAATTCTATGGATGTTTCTTATAGTAATCAGTCGCCGGATGTCAATCTCGAATTCTTTAAACATACATCAATTTATATTTGTGCGTTTAATAAAGTATTTTCAATATCCTAAATATTCCAAATCATAAATTTCAATCAGAAGTATAAATATATATGAATATTTGAAAATAGCAAAGTCTTTAGAGGATTACAAATTCTATCTACGAATTTTTCTTTATGAACTAGCTACTTCGTGAATGAAACAGAAAATAAATAGGCTTAAGAACCGATAAGATGACCAGCCATAATGAATGCGTGCGAGATTCAGTATTGATCTGAGATCTTAAACATCTCTCTTCGAAAGTACCTTCATATTTTCCATTTTCATATGGAATCTACTTTTGCAATTTCATCGTCTCGATAAAAAACCGATCAATCCTGGCAGAAACAGGAGGAAAAGGAGAGGAACTAGTTCCGGATCGTTTTCCACAGGCAAGTCAGGATTCCTCGAGGCATGTCTGATACTGGGCGTAGTAATTGGCGTGATTAATTATTCTCTGGCGGCGTGGTGGCGGTTCGTTACGTGTCCGCGCCTGGCCCCGACAAAGTGAATCTTATCAGCGGTCGCGGGAACCTGATTCTTTGGCCTTCGGCGATTCATTAAGTCCGATAAACGAGACTCGGGTCGTCGGGTCGTCGGGTCACTGGGTAATTGAGAGGCTGGGATTGTCTGTGTCTCTTATTGAAACTTCGCGAAACTGTCCTTGCCATTTAAGAAACTTCTGTGACCGTATTCGAACTCGCTATTGGAATGTCGACGAAAAATGCATTTAGCAGAGTTACATCAATCTTGTTAAACATCGAACAAGCCTAGGCGAAGCCTTGATCGATCGCAGTTAGTATACTTGTTCTCGATCCTTTAAGAATTTTTATTCACAGAAAATAAATTGAAATGATGCACAGTGGGCCAGAAACCCATCTTTTTGCACAAAAGTCTGCCGACAACTCAGTTTTCCATCGATCCAATTGGAATTTTTTAAAAAATGTTCGTGAAATTTTTAAGTAGATTCAGACAACATTGGCCAGCCACGATTGAGAATTAAATATCTCGGTTGTATTTGATCTACTCGTTTCAAAAAATGAGACACGAATGGTTTAAAAGAAAACAAAAGCGAATGCAGTTTCGCAGTCGTCGATCACAGTGATCCGGTTCGCTCCTCCCCTAAGCTCGCACGCGTACGTGCTATCGTTGCGTCACGGTCCCACGTTACGTCACCGTCGTCGTCCCGTTACGTCAGACAAGTTGTGCAATCTCAGGCTGCGAGACGCGACGGCGATGCACGATAATGACAGTAATATAACGGCAATTAGAACGCTATTACCGAAGCGTCGGGAGCACTTAACGGGTGCCCGACGATTCGCGGCGTGTTCCGCGTAATGTCGTCGTCGAGAGCGACGGAATCCGCGGTTCTCTTCGAGCGTCGTTTTCGGTAAGCGTCGCGACGCTACCACCGATCTTCGTCGTCGTCGAGAGATCTCACCACGAGGATCGCAATTCGTGCAGCTTAAACAGCGAGCGAGGAAACAGGCCATTGTGATTTCGGCGATTAGGCTGCGTGCGCTAATGCCGGCCCTGCTGCCGGTTGTTCCGCAGTTTGCACTTCTTCTGCGCATTCCTGATGGCATCGCATCTGATAACTCCGGCCGCCGTTGTTTATGCATATATACAGTGAGTCAAAAAATTATTCGCTCGCTCTTCAAAAGGCGATAACTTTTTAAATATCGCACTATACGATTTGAACTTTTTTTAGAAGCTAGAGCAATTGGTTTGCTACAGGATGTGAAAAAAATTTGTCAGACATTGCAATTGATCGGAATTGTAAAAAAAATACTAGAAGTTGCACTTTTTTTTATGTGAGCCTATATTGAAAATTTTAAAAATACTGAGTGAGCGAATAATTTTTTGACTCACGGGTACATCCCCGCGGGATCTCCCTGCTCGTCATGCACCCAGGAAAAGAATGCTAACGTTCCTCCAGGTGCGAGCAACGACAATTGATTTAGAAATTGATGATTTACATACTCGAATTTGAAAGAATTTTTATAGTAACTCAATTTTAAACTGAATTTGAGAAGAATTTTGGGTCCTCATGCAAAATAAAAATTGTCTATTTTGCAACAAATTTCAATCGTTTGAACAAGTTGGGGACAATGCATCGGTGTGTGTGCATCATATTTTAATCTTGAAGTCCCCAAGCACCGTTTTAGTCTCACGAAACGGCATCTTTAAATGGACGTCGTTTAGCCGACAAGTGATTAAACAATCCAGATTTACCGCATTATAGTGAGCTTCTGTTCGGGTTGAAGACCGATCAGTGGCGACTCCGACCTAAAACAGCGCTTTAAAGCGTCGCTCTTTTCCCGCGGGGACGGAGGAAGACGCGACAGTGGGAGAGCGGGAGAAACGAAACGAGACGACAGATATAAAGGCCGTGTGTTTGGCGTGGTTTGCCAAGGACCGTTAGGCAGTACGGGAATATGTTGGCGCCTCGTGTTGGCCCGCGTCCAACGTTCGCCGATGTTGGTGCACGCGGTTCCGACACGAGTCACCAAACGCGGCTGCCAACCGGGAACAAGAGCAAAAACGGGCCCGACCTGACCCGACCCTTATTCTCGGAGGCCATAGATGTTAAATGATCATAAATGTATCATTGTAACATCAAATTGCAACATTGTGATAGTAAATTGTAAAGCGAAATGGACCCATCTAAGGGCCTAAAGAGCTTCAGTAAAAAAAATTTACATTGTAAATAATTCACGTTTGAAATGCACCGTAGAAGTACGTTTTTCTCTGAGAATTGATGCAGCTTGGAACGCCATAGTGAGAGGGCAAGCATTTTTGGAGGTAGCCGAAATACTTGCGGACGTTAGTATACGTGTCGGCTCGTCCGCAAGAACATCCTCCGGTATGCGTGCGGCTAGGTATGCGCCTCGAAACAGTCCGCAGAAAGAACCCGTTGCATTTATAGTTCAGGGTCAGCAGACTCATCGCTGACTCTTCTGCACCGCGGTCTACCGATCCCTCTGCCTCTGACACGACGACGTTCCTCCTCTAACTCCTACGATCTTTCTCTCTCTTCCTCTTTTCACGTCTTCCTTTTTCCGCTCGACATTCTGCCCCAGCCTCTGCCCGTCTTTTTCCGCCTTCTCGTTCCGACGGTCGTTTGCTCCTCTCCTTTGATGTTCTTATTCAGAGATTCGACCGTCAAGTTCTGTGCTCCACTCTTTTTGGTAGTTTTTCGCTAACTAGATCTGTTGTTACCACTGCGACATGTCCTCTAGCGGTAGCCATCATCGATACTTCGATATTTGAGAACTCGAGACTTGGAGCAAAGGGTGATATTATTTTCTATTGTAACTTCTAAACTAAATGAAATTTCAGAAATCTGTTTCCACGGACCAATTCAGCTCTATGAAATACAGCAAAGGAATTGAAATGTTTTTGCTCATAGAATTGACAAGGTTCTAATCATTTAGATTTTGTGCAATTTTTATCGCATTATGTGGTTGGATAAAAAAGTTCATCGAAAAATAGAAAATCGGTAGTGGCAGGTTTTAATAATTTTCGAGATTGTCGAAGCTAATATTAAACATCGATATTAACTGTAATAAAAATACGGTGTTCTATTTAAAAAATTTTAAGTGTCTTAACACAAGAACTTTCGTCTGAAACATTCTTTTGTATCTCTGATACTTACAGCGATAATCACGCGTAGATTTTCGCGAGGAGAGGCTCGATATGTATTTGAAGAGCTGAAGAGTTAAAGTGCGCAAGTTGTGCGAATCGTAGAAGGCTCGGAGCATCCTTTGAGTCCGTTAATTGCCAATAAAAACTTGTCCCGCGAGTCTCTCTCTGGCGTTTCTCTTATTCTCTTTTTTCCCCTCTGTCTCTCTTGCTTTTTTTCCAATCCGACGGAGGGAAAGTGTGGCGACAACTACCAGAAATCGATAGCCGAACGTGTGCTAGCAGCAGCCGCCGCCGCCGTGCCCACGCACGAGCAATTTCCAGTGACCTCGATGTCACCGGTAAAATTATTCCCGCCGCATCAGCCGGAGAGAGACACGCTTGCTTCCCCTTTCATCGGGGATCGCTTAAAATATACAGGACGCTCCGCAAATCTTCGAACGGCTCGTTTAAAAGTAAATCGGAGAAGCTTGTAATAATTTGACGGTGGATTTCCAAGCCCGCGAGCATTTACATTTTTATGCAAGCAGACGCTGAGCCTCGCCGGGCTGACAGTTCGAACAGGTTAAAAATAATTCCGGAACGAACGACACGTTTCATTATAGCTTTCAGGTTGCAATTTTCGAAAATGCTTCTCCATTGGCTATATAACTTAGCTAGTTCATCGATTCTTTCTCTTATTGCAAAGTAAAAGGGGAACGAAAACCTTGTTACAGTTCTCCGAAGCACTGTCGATGCACGAGAAATTACCGAGAAATTTTCTACTTCGGAGAAGCGGGAGTTCTGTGAAAAATTATTTCTTCTGTCTCGATTACTTTATAATTTGCGTATCAACAATTTTCCTCTTCTCGACTGAACTGTACGAGGCTTCCCAAAATGCTCATGGTTTCTTCTGGTGCAACAAAATCTTTAAAAACATGTGAAACGAGTGGCTCCGATAAAGTTTCAGGTTTGACCCGGTTTCACGTTATCGAAAACAATTTCGGAAAAGAACTTCAAGTGAAAATTCGTGCTTAAATTCGACGATAAAGTGTACAAGAGGTGGACCGTAGGAAATCGTAGAAGCATCGATCATTACGGTCGATTGTCGAGTGTAGGAGTCGCGATAGGGTCCGATCGATCGGGGTCGGCGTCGTAGACGTGCTCCAGGAAGTTTTTCCGTCGGCGGGTGGGAGGTCGCGGATGCGGGGAATTGTTTCCAAGTAATTAAACTAACGGAACTTTTACAGTTAAAAGTTTGTCGGGTGTTCGCGGACGCCGGGGCGGTAAGTGGTTCACGTGCGGCGAGGAACTTCCACGGAGAGAGGACCGACCATCGTGGCTCTATAGCTTTGGAATCAGCTGCGCGAGCATGGTCTAAGGTTCCGTGCGCCGATCTTCGCCGGTTACGTAGCAGACGCGATTACCCGGGAATTAGTTCCACTCGATGCCGCGAACCGCGTGTCCCGTCCGACGAACCGCCCCCTGTAGCACCAATGTAAATTGCTGGGAACGCGAGCATGTTGAGGTTTCGTGGCCTGGCCCGGATCGCGAAGACGTCTTTGCGATCGCTGCATCGATCGCCGATCACGTCCGGGACCCATCCGAGCCCGTTTGAACCACCTCCGACCAAATCTGACCATGTCTGGTTCTTGCGAACCATTTCTACTTGAGGATAATAGGCGCGCTGTATAGTTGCCAATCGGTGTTAAGGGTGCAGATCCGAAGTTGTTCTTGACGAGAAACTCTCGATTGTGAAAGACACACGGCGCTAGTCACGTACACGAGGATTGCAAGGGTTCCGTATTTTTCGATTCTTGACTCTATAACGCACATTTCAGTGTTCTATGTACTTATAATCGCTAGATAAAAGATTAATCTATGAGGGACGTATCCTAAGAATGGCTTAATTTTACGTATTCTAGGCTCAATTTACATTATTCGACATTGCGGAGCCGTGAGAAGCACGGGACAACTATCGTGGCTGCCGAGAGACATTTTCATAAACCTACGACCGCCGAATAATATAAATTGCGCCTCGAATACATAAAATGAAGACATTCTGAGGATACGTTCCTCATAGATTAATCTTTTATTATACGGAAAATTGAACATTACTTCCGACCTAGAATAATTCCATTCTATATGATTTTGTTCTTTTTATGGACATGAAATTGATATAGTACCTCATACAATACTTAAACGTTTACCAACGTATTAGTTAACAGCGTAAACAATATTTTGAATAATCGTACAGCAATTTTGATCCGCAAAGAAAGATCTATGCATTCGGGAATTGTGTCAAAAGGAGTCATCGAACATTTTTGGAAGTGTTCCAGTTCAGTCGAGGGTGGGAAGTCGTGATTAGATTACGGGTGCTTGTGCAAACATCCGCGATAGATGGATAGATACAGTGAATCGAATAAAACTTAGTGGAACCCACTGAAGATTCCATCAGCATCCAGAAGTCAAACCTAGTCAAACCTAGTCAAACTCCAGCGAACTTCCTAATGAATGCTATCCTAGGTAATCAAACTATCTCTACAGGAACAAGATCCTCAGTCTGATAAGTGAAGCTCTCTGTAAGATCCTAGGGAACTTATTAAACAGCGAATTACCGACTAGTGTAGAATAATGAACCATCAAAGGAGACTGAACGGACGCTAATAAGAAGCGAAGAACTTGGCAATAACATGAAAAATGAAGGAATACGAAGGTATGCCGAGATTAAAATGAGGAGGGGTGAAAAATGGATGAAGACAGTGACGAGCAGTCTGATAAGGAATCTTAGCGCGATAACTAATACAATTTCTTCTATCGGGTCAGATATTCTTTCGGGTTCAACGGGACCAATATCCCGAGACATCAGTTTCCGTCTGGATCGCGAAGAACCTGTCGCTCATACATAAGAGAGGAGACATTCGGGCTGTCAATTTGCCATTTAATTGGGGGCTGAAGCACGAACTGTCACGCACGTCACTCGCAGAGATTTATCGCGCGACGGTCTCACGGCTAACCAACGAAAATTACCAATATTCGAGAGCGGTGCTCCCTCGTCATTTGGAAACGGAGGTCGCCGGAGTCAACGACAAAGAGGGAGTGAGAGAGAGATGGAGAGAGAACGGTGTGACACACTCGCGAACTGTCGGCAAGTTCGGCGCTGACCTATTGGCGTGCTTCGACTGCCAACGAGGGATCGTCGTCCCCTGGAAAGATTTCTCGCAGACGAACCAGCTACGGCTCCCCGGGGGAGCTGCGCGAGGGAGGAGAAGGTCAACAGCCTCGGAAACTTCCTACAGCAAGTTTCCCCGCCGCCCTAACGAACTAAGTTTCGAGGGGCGAGCCCAGTCCCGAAACTCGCACGGCTCTTAATCGGCCGGGAATTCTATCGCGAGCAGTCGGGAAAATGACACGGGCCAACGTAACCGGCGCTCGTTCCAGACAACTTCGGACCTGACTTAGACGTTGATTAACGCAACCATCTCGGACGGTTTGCACAAACCGCCCCAAACCACCGGAATCCTCCAGAATAATTTTGCTTGCTGCTAGAAAATTTTTGACGCGGCCAGTATAGATGCTGCGGGTTGAACTTAGGAGTTGTGAGAAATTGAGTATAGCGTTGAAGGTTGCATGACCTAGTATGATTGTTCAACTACGTTAAAGAATTCTCAGAATATTTCTTAGACACTGTGCAGAACATTGTTGCAAAAATATTAACGCGGCTAATACAGGTGCCGCGGAATATTGAGTAACATGTCGAAGGTTGTATTAAGTAGTATAAGCGTGTGCTCATCTCGCGCAGAGGTCCTGATACGAATTGTTCCATCAGACTTCTGACCCCGGAATATTGTGATAGAACATATGCAGAGATACTCACGGTGAACGGTTTGAGTTTCGCGTAATCGACGAAGTCGACTCGTCGATCCTGCATGAACTCGAGCGGCATGGCGTCTTCGGGGAGTTCGGCACGCGCCACCAGGGGGTAGAATGTCTGCAACAGAATCAGCGTCGAGGGTGGTTGAGCTCTCGCAATTAGACTTCGTTTTCCTGAGTTGTGCGGGCACAATCGTGACGCGATAATGGCGCCAAATTAAGATCTCGGCGAATTGATTATGACAGTGGTAAAAGTGAAAGCGTGAACAGGTGGAGGAGTTTCGACCACGTGGCGACGCGTAATTTTTTAACGAATCTAATTTGCCCGGTGCTGGTGCCCGCGCGGTCGTATTTCGCTTATTAAGCCGCGTTTCCGTCGTCTCGGCCGTTTAATCAGAACCGCGTCTCAGACACCGAGGAAATAACCGTCGGGGCTCGAGTGTCGGCCTGACAGATAATTAAAAGTTCCAGCTAATTACGATTAAAACTCGCGTTGACTGAAAGGGAGGGAGGGGGAGAAAGGGTGGCGAAACACAACTGCAGAATGGCGGCCCCGGGGATACGACCGATTCTTCAGACGACACCGGGATCGCGGGGCCACTTTCTATGCAAACTGCGAACCATTCGCGCTCGCTCCGCTGGAAAATTCGAAACTGCAATCTTCCGGGCGCGTTCTCGCGAGAACCGACACCTTTGGGCGCGACCGATCGACTCGAATCGCTTCGACGACGCACCAGACACCGGCACTTTGTGTTTCTTATCCGATCGACGACCGCGGCGTGGCGGCTGCTCGCTGTTTTATTAAAAAATCGGAACTGCGAGCGGAGTAAGAGGAACTCGCACGTACCTATAGAATTTACATAGACTTCGGGTAATATAAAACATTGGAACGTTTCTGGAAGTGCGAGGATAAAAATGTAAGGCTGCAGAGATTGCGGTAGGAATAATGGTATGGTCAAGGAAATTGAACGACGGGAAGAATGTGTGAGATAGATATAATCCAAGATAATATAATTCAAACCGAAGTACTTCTTTTAGGAAAATTGTACCCGCTGAAGTGCGACATACTAAGTAATTGAATGGATGTCAAGATGGATGTATGTGTTACGTTTCATGAAATTTATAAGAATGGACAATTCGTTGCTAAATATAACAATGAACAAATCCTCCTCCTTCTTTGAAAAATGACAATTTCTTTTGTCAAAACTAGCTGATTCTTTCATTGTTACGTCGAACAACGAATTATTTTACGTTCCACGAATTTAATAAAATGTAACATCCCTTTATTAGACTGGATATCCATGCAGTTTCAAAGCTGCATGAATTTTTAACATAAAATCTCAACTGTCGATTTTCTAATGGATCTTTTAACGAAGGAATATAGTCGAAGAGGCTGTGCATGAATCAGCCTGGTTAGAGGGGTAGGTACCTGTGTGAGGAAAGAGTTAGGATGTACAGTCACGTGTTAAACAGAAGAAAAAGGGCTCGCTTACAAGGGCTGGCCAGGCGACAGTGTTCGCGACAGCGGTGGCGCCTCTCAAGGGTTTCCCGTTGATGCGATGATGGTGGTGATGGTTATTATTCGCGTGGTTGTGATGATCGATAGCGATGAGGCTGGCATGCCTGGGGTCAGGTCGCTCGGCCCAATTCAGACCCTTTTCCACCAGGAAGAACGAGAACACCGCGTCCCTGTGCGGCGATAGCCATTCTCTTCTTTGCCACTCGACGTCGTCGTACTCTACGAGGATCTGAAACCAAACCGTCGAACTTCGTTAGAAAAGAAAGCCGAACATCCTCCATTCTAGATGAAGGGTCAGATGAATCATCGCTAGATTCACGCAGCGAAAAAGTGGGGAAAACACAAGACAGTAGAACAGTTTTTAAATATTTATTACCTCGTCCAAAAATCACTAGGTACTTCTTTTAATATATTAAGTGTCACGTCCGTCAGATATGAAATGCACTAATATTAAACGAGGTTCAGGCATTTATTTTTAGCGCGATAAAAACTTGTATTCGTATTCATCAATATTTCAGAGATTGTAAACTACCTATTTAAATCTTGTATCATTGTAACATCAAATTGCGACATTGTAATACCAAATTGTAAAGTGAAATCATGACCCATCTAAGGTCCTAATGAGCTCCAATAAAAAAAGCATTTAGAACAGAAGAAAGAAGTGAAATGAGTTTGGTTCTCCCTAAATTTTTGTGATTGGTATTCGGCGTTTATTTATTACAGATAAAAATGATACGGGGTGCATTAAGAACCACCATGGGACCTGCCAGTTGAAGGGGGACTTTAATTTTGCGCAGAAATGCTTAATTGACGAAGTAGCATTTGAATATCGCGAATATATGCTCGAGAGCAACTAGATCGCGGGCAGCGGCGTAACAATAATTGATGTCCGGTCGCGACCCTTAAATCGGCAGCAGGACGGAAAACACGAGTCGAGGGACGGAAGGTTGATGTTGTCCGATTAATGTTATCCATTATTCATAAACCGCGAGCTGGATCGACGTTAACGGGGATACGGTGGCGGGGTTGGCGGGTGTTACGGACGGATTCTCACGGTCGGTTTACTGCGGGGCTTCGTTAACGCGATGATTTCGACGCCGTGCCGCGCCGGCGAGCGGCGTCGCCGAACGCTCGCTAATTGAAGGTCGGCCTGCCCTGGCTGCGAGTCGCCTAATAAATGCGATCACCGTGTCCGACTGTCCTGATAAAATTGACCGAGTCTTTCCACGGCTCCGCCCTGCCATCGACAAACCCGTCCCGATCGATGAATAAACAGAAATCCATCAGTCTCCCTGCTTTTCTCTCTTCTTCTTCGCTATTTTAAACTTAATATTTCAAGATCGCATATTTTATGAAACTTTTCCTTCCGCGAAAACACTTTTTAATATATTCAAATGCGGAAGTCCAAGTATTCCGAAACAAAATATGCATGACTTACTTAAGTCAGATTCAAAATAAAAACTTCGTGTATCAGTTATGGGAGACAGAAGCCAAGTAAAAAGTTCTTTCTTCTCCTACGAATTTTGGTAAGTTGAAAATAATTGGTGTCTGAATGTTTGATATTGTAAATGCGAAACATCCACTATTCGTAATCACCGGCACAGTTGTGTCTGCGAACGCGAGCGCGGGATCGATGCAGCAAAAATCGCGATAAAAAACAACCGATGAGAGCCGACGTCGGTATATTGTGGATGCGGGACCGCGCAAGACGCCCGCGAGTTAATTGCCGGATAAATATTAATGCGCGATCGAGACCAGCGCGGTGCTGCCGCGCAAATAACATAAATGTTAATACCGGGGCGTGTCGGCAGCGTCGTCGTCGATTTTTTAATTTATAAGCCGTGCCCACCGATTGAATTTCCTTTCGCTCCCGGGCCGAATTGATTCCCGTGGATGCGCGCTCCCCGTTGGTTATTTGCTCGCATTTTTATCTCCCCTCCCCCTTTTTTCCAACCCCTACTCGAAATTCGAGCTCGCCCGACCGGTCGAATAATTGCGACGTCGTCCAACGATGACGCGGATAATTAACGTACAAACACGCCAGCCGATTGCTATGCGAATCGCTGATAATTATGTCGCGATAACCGAGGCGAAATTTTTGCCACGGGTCGAACAAGTCCGAAATCATTGTTCCCGCGCGAGCATATAATTTTTCTTGCAGGCTGACTACGTTGGATCGATCTACTTGCGATCTTGATTGTTGCACATTGTTCTCGTCGCAAATCATTCTATTAGGGTGAAATCACCCCCTGTAATCTTGTTCTACTTTCTGCGATACGATTTTACACGAATATAAGCTGGAGAACAGTCGGCGGTTATTTTTCTTGTGGGCTGACTATTGTTGGAACGATCTACTTTCAATTCGTATACAAGACGGAGTTTCTTTGTTCGCCGAAAATCATTGTAGAGGATCGAAATTGCCCCGTACAATCTTGATCTATTTCCTCGGTACGCTTTCATGAAAATATATCGCAGAGGAAAGCTGTAAATAATTGTTCTTGTTAGTGCCGTCTAAGTTGAAACGATCTGCTTTAAGATCCGTAGGTAGGGAAAACTTGTTCAGGGGTGGAATCAACCCCTGTAACCTTCTCCTTCCTTCCCGAATACGCTATTATAAAAATACAAGCCAGTGCAATATTGTAAATAATGTTTTTCATGGTCTGCCTTAACTAGAAACATTTCTTTTCTTCGTCAAAAATCAACTCTTACAAAAATACAGCACAGAAAAGAGTTACACATTTCTTTTCGAGGGTTGGCAATATCTCCTCGTTTTTCATTGACAAACGCAAATTATCTTAAAAATATTAACATGGTTCCAAAAACCGGTGCATTCAATTTCCCTTTCTGAAAAAATAGATCCCCGTGTAGGCAGGATGATCGAGATAATCTCGGCTGAAGGGAGATCAGAGAGTCCGTTAAAAGCGCGGGGAAACCAAAGCCAGCAAGTTGAGAATTCGCCCGATAGACGGCGATAGCTGTCGGAGTGGGGATTCGTAATGGCTGCCGGGATCGCAAGCTCCGCCTCCAGGGAGCAGTTAGCTCCCGCCCACCGGTTGCCATGGCGACGCCGAGTCGGCCATTTTGGTCTCGCGACCTACCACAAC
The DNA here is from genome assembly GCA_963971365.1 of Lasioglossum villosulum. Taxonomy (NCBI): domain Eukaryota; kingdom Metazoa; phylum Arthropoda; class Insecta; order Hymenoptera; family Halictidae; genus Lasioglossum; species Lasioglossum villosulum. The sequence goes on from OZ020495.1 coordinate 47,591,736, forward strand.
CTTCCCCTACCAAGCTGGCAAACCTTGCCCCCTCCATTCGTCGTTGTTGAACCGCGATTCACCTCCTTTCCCCTCGACCTCGTGGCGACGCGCGCCGTCGCGGTTCGTTTCGCGTTCCTCTTGTCTCGGACGCGGACCGGAACGGTGCACGCGTGTTATTGTTTCCCTCCGGCGCACGGCGCGGCCCCTGGATTCGTTATCGACCATCTTCGAACGCCGAGTTTCGGGATCTTTAATCCGCTGGCAGAACGACTTCCACCGGAGAGCTCCGATAATCGTTCCATGCACGAAACCTGGCCGGCTCGGAATTTAGTTTTCGATCGGGAAGCGGCGGAAACGGAAATTAAGAGGCTCTTATAGGGAAATTCTCGTGTAAATCAGGAAAAATGGTTATTTTAAATTCTTTCCAGAGAAGCATTAGCTTTAGAAGTTTAGTATTTTATTTATATTCAGTTTAGTATTTTATGGCTACAACGATGCATCCGAAACCTGGAAAAGACATGTTAAATTAGACGGGTTTAATTATTTTAAAATTGATTTATTGGACAGGTTGCACAAGAACCTGTTTTCAAGTTTGAAATTTGAATTCCGAGCGAAGCTGTTGCCGTGCACGAGGAAAAATGCACGAGGGGTCGACGCGACGGTACGCCGGAAGCTCGCCAACCCCCGTTAGAGCCTTCCGTGACTCTAATCACTGTCATTTCCACTTTCCAGCGGCGTAACGACGACCGGAGGCGTGGAAAAAAGCCTCGTTGTCCCTAGATCGCGGGCTACCGATAACCGACACGTTGTTTTCTTGCTTTTTAAAGCTCGACCTGTCACGCCTAGGTCAGCGACTGAGACGGTGTTTTACGGGTTTGTATGATTTTATAGTTGCTAGATTTTCCTAGCTCGAATTGTGGATTTGTTTCGAGCAATGCTAGGCTGGATTTGATTTTTAGAGAGTGAAGACCGTCGCAATTGGACTCGAGTGGGATCGAATCAACAGTTAGACGACGACGACGACGTCGCGTTGCGTAAGGGCTCATTAAGAATTACGTTAGAGCCGGCTCTTCGGCCTCTGCACGCTGCTCTCGAGCGTCTCGCGTGCTCACGTTCACTTTTGCGCGCTGCCCTTTCGCGAGCGCCGGGGTTCCTCCGGATTTCGCAGATCATGCTCGGTAATTATGGGTAAATGCACCGAGGGTGCAAGGAACTCGGAAAATGCTCGGACTCGTTCACTGAAACCGTGGTGAGATTCTAGTGTGGGTGGTTCTTCCTGTAGGAATCAGTCATACACAAGGTGTTCAAATCGTACAACAGTCAAACAATGAAATCGGGATAAATACTAAATTTTGTCGATCGTAACAATTTTATAGAAAATGTATGATGTTTGCAACTTTTCTCTTGAAAATGGCCCGGATCTGGATCGAAAGGTCGAGAATTTTTTGAATTGCAAAATTACTTGTTCTTAACAATTGATCGAGCCTGTGCGCCGAAAACATCATACATTTTGAATGAAATCAGGGTCGCGAATATAAAATAAAACGATTTTTAATTCTGACGTGTTTGCGAAGCGTTCGTTCTCGCAGTAAGTAGAAATGGTCGATAATGAACAGACACGTTTAAATGAAACTGTCGAGAGTTCTTCGTTCTCATACAGTAAGTAATGAAATGACAAGTTTCATTGGAATGATTGGAAGTACTGTGCACGTTTGTTCTTGCATTGACAGTTGAAACGCCGAACAATGAATGAAGACAAGTTCTGAGATAATTGAACGTAGATATTCGTTCTGGCAGTAAGTAGAAATGGTAAACAATGCACAGACACATTCGACAGAAATGATTGAAAGTACGGTAGGTAGATGTTCACTCTTTCGACGAGTAGAAATCATAAAAAACGAGCATACGAGTTCGATTGAAATAATCTCAAGCAGAGTAGGTCCTCGACTACGGCCAAATATATCGTATTCTCTATTATGCGAGTACTTTCCCGAAGGCAACAGTTTAGTCGAACGTGAACTGTGTGATATTGTACAAATCGATGAATCGTTAATTTAGCTGTGTAACTAATTAACTGTTCTATTACCGGAACACCTATGCATGTCAGCCTAATTAATTCGGATAATTAAAGTTCTATCTAGTTATCGTTTCAAGCATAGTGCTGTAAACGTTTAAATATTAGTAACGGAACGTGATAAAAATCCGGAGTAGCGACTAATGTTGCAGATCAGTAACAATAGAAAAAATAGGTGCCCTAGCTATGAATCGAAAACAATAGAAAACAGTAACTGCCCATGCCAGTTTAGGAACATCGGCTTTCAAGCGGATCTACCGATATCGGGCAGACCTTTCCGGGAACGAAAATCTGCCGGCCAGGTTCACGGGGGTGTATCCTAATTCCTTGGCCGGTGACCTTGAACGTTAACCCTGGCTAGAGGAGTTCACGGAGGAAAGAGTCGCGCCGGCATCTTTCGATCGTATCGCGGGACAAACTTGTCGGTGGTAGTTCGAACTTTTCGAACGGAGAAAATGGGGCGAGCGAGGGGAAGAATGGGGGTGGCAAGGGGGAAATAGAGGAGGGATAGGAGAGAGGGGAGGGCGTCGTTCACCGGAATATAGGGACACAGGGAAAGTTGGCTTCCTGCGGCAAACAAGCCTGCATTCCACTCGCGCGGAAAGCAGCATCAAAGGGTAGCTTGCGTCATCCCGACGTCTGTCGATCGAATATTGGATCGAGTTCCTCGTCAAATAGTGGAAACGGGAGCACGGAACCAATGTGCGCCTCTCCACCGCCTGCACCCTCTTCTCACCCTTCCATTCGGAATCGCCGAGTCTAGCGCGTTTTACGCCATAATGCTCCGCTTTCTAATAATAGAACAATCGAATGCTGAGTTTCTTTTAATTTCGGGACTTATCCTCGCCGCTCCGAGGTATGTAGTAATTCCAGGCTTGGTAATAATCACCGTCCGAGAAATGAAATCCGCTCCCGTTTTCGTCCGTTCCGGAAAAACCGTCCGTCACGGATCTTCATTATGGTTAAATAACGGTAGCAACGCGACGCGAAGGAAGCAAATAATTCCAGCGCTGTTTGCTCGACTCGCACGTGCTTTCAGAGTCGGGCCTCCAGCGCAGCGCGGAAATTCGAGCGGAAAAAGCACCTTTCGAACGACGCCCCCGTGTACATTCTTCTTTAATCCGCGCCAGGTCTGCGGATCTTCGTGCGAATTTTTGGTGACTAATCCAACTCGAGCCATAGAAAATTGGTGCCTGTATTGCAGGTGCAGTTTCAGGCGAAATAAATATTTTTCTCCGGAATAATTCTTTCACTCGTAGCTTTTGTACAATTTTTTTTAATGTGAACAAAGGAAACATATGTTATTGAAAGTTAAGTATGTATTCATTCGAGGAGACGGTGAAGTCCAGTTCAACTATGAACACTAAACCTACCGACCATCAAAACTGACTAATACGTATGGTATTGTAAAATAACAATGTTTTACTATAATATTTATTTAATTTAAAATGGGTCATTGGACCTTTGTGGTAGATTTAGCGTTAAAATTGGTACAGCGATTCCGTAGAATTTGAGACCTCTTCTATTCGAGTCCTGGACCGAACAAAAGATGAAACAGAATGCAAAAATGGAGGATCTAATGGGACGAAGGGGCGACAGGTGAAATGTCGAGTCTGTCGCGGACCGACGACCGCAGCAGGGCTCGATTTCCCGCAGGTGTGGCTCGACCAGTGTCCGATCGTTCTTTCCATTCAGGCTCTCGAAATAATCGTGGGTCGCGCGCAGGTTTTGCGGGGAATCAGGTCGAGCAATATCGAGATGCAAAGCATCGTGTGCGATGGTGCATTGTGCTACCTGTTCTCGGGGGTGAGAACGCATTGTGCGACGGCAGGGGACGCAGCCGCGAGCACGTGCGGCGAATAAAGGCAAAACTAATGACACACTGAGGGATTCGGGGCAGCGAGGACGCGAAATAAACCCCGGTGCCGGGAGAGCAAACGGAAGAATGGTGCCGGCGACAGAATCCTACGTTCCTCTTCCTGGCCCCTTTATGCCAACAGCCCCCGGTATTCGCGGGGGACGTTGTTAACGCGATGAGACGAGACGAAACGCGACGAAACAATGAGGAATCTCTCTCTTTCTCTGTGTCGCATTCGTTGGAGTCGAAGTCACAGCCGAATGCCACGGGATCGCTAAAACTTTTGTCAACCATTGCGAGACGGAAAAATTGCGGGCGGCAGATTAAAGTGCCAGGATTCATGCTAGCGAATCCAGTTTTGAAGATGAACCTCACACCTGTCCCTTTGCGAACACCCGATTCTTATGTTTCCTTAGCACTTTTAACCTTTAACGGTCCTGAAGTAATTCGAGTTTCCTCACCCCTGGATCAAAGCTATTTTTCATACAGGAATATGATATTCTTGTCTTCATCCGTCAAAAATCTTTTACGGTCAACCCCGGTAAACGAATCCGTGAGCAAAGTCGACAGACAGAATCCTCGACTTCACAATTCCGTAAATGGGGTTAATCAACGCGGGATCGTGTCTCGCTGCTGAGTCAAGGAAACTGCATATTTTATAAACACTTTTCTGAAACCGTTTGAAGGAGGGTTCGCTCGTCAGGAAATTCTCAAGTTGTCCGAGGAAAAATCGGCCAGCTGACTCGTTAGAGCGCGGCCGCGCCGCGGCGAGGAGTCTCGCGAGAGAAACGGAAAAAACGCGCGATGCGAGAAGAAACGAGAAAAAGAGGGGAGTGTGGAAGGGTTGAGAGAGAAAGATATAAACAGAGAGAGAGAGAGAGTGGGGGTGAGGTTGCACAGGGGGTATGAGAGCGCAGTGATACGCACGGTAGAAACTAGATATATGAGCGCGGACGAGCTCTCGTCGAAACGTGAACCCTATTTCCCCGGGAATTACGAGTGGCCGGGGTTGGGGCGTGTGGGGGTGGTTACACGAGGGAGGCGCGCACTTCTCGACAAAAGATCTTTTTTCCATTCCTCGTGGCGTCGTTAAGTCTCTCTCTCTCTCTCTTTCTCTCTCGGTCCCTCTTCAATCCTTCCATTCCGCTCGTCTAGCTCCCGCAGCCACCCCCGCCTGCACAGTTTCTCTCGTTCCTCTTTGTCCCTGTTTCGCTGCAGCGCGCACTTTTCATACACCGGGGAGGCTCGTGTATTTTCCGCGGAAATAGGCCGAGAGCGTGGAGCGAGGAGCGGCGAACGAGGACCGCGAACACCAGAAGGAGGATGGGAAAAGAGAGCGCTCGGTGACTCTGGCTGCGGTGACCTCTTTCTGGCCGGGCACAGAGCGCTCAGGCTCCGGCTCCGGTACAAGCTCAGAGCTCCACACCGCAGCCAACGATCGAACACCGGTGAGAGACAGGGAAAGATAGTGATGGAAAGAGAGAGAAAGAGAGCTGGACGACTGGCAGGTGTTACGAAGGGCTATTTCTTTTTCCCACCCTCTTCCTCGTCGTCCTCTTTATCCTACTCTTGGTGCTGTTAGCACTCTCGCTTCTTCCTCTGCGTATACCCACCCGCGGCGACTACCTCGACGGCTCTGCCCGAGCCTAGAGATACCCGGACCAAATCGGTATCGACCCCCTCACCCCTGGAGTCGAAACCCTGATGGGATCACCCGACGCCCCGGGAACGGGTTTTATCGATCACCCGCGCGATAATCAAGTATCTTGCGTTCGGGGCGTGTTTCGAGCACGCTTCGATAATTTGCTCGACCACCTACCTACCCCCTCCTCCTCTGCCGCTGCTGCCAACCCCCAATCCTACTGGCTAGCCGAACACAGAGTCTAACGAATTCGGTGACATCGATCGCTTTTTAAATCAACCGCGGGATTCCGCTTCTTGCCTTTCCCTATGCACCCGCGCGATGCAAACCGATTTGTTTAACTACCAAGGATTTTCAAATTTCCCGTACGCGTTATATCAATTTCATATCCATAAAATGAAAAAAAGTAATATAGAATCGAATTATTCTAGGCTGGAAGAAATGATTCATTTTCGAGTTCAGATAGTCCAAGTGCAAAGGGTTAAGAAATAAATTGATGCGACTCTCGTTTCTTAACAAACACAGAAGATAAAACAAAAATTCTCTCGTTTAGAGATTCGTGTATTTCAGTGTGGACGGTTTCGAGGCTAGGGTCGCCGCGGACCCAGCCTTTGGCATGGTCCATCGAAACCAGCCGGTGCCAGCGCGATCCTTGTCGGCGGGTCGTGCATCCAATTAACTCACGACAGGGTTCACACTTCGGTAATCCGAGGAAACAGAAAATCAACCGCGACTAAAATTCAATCAGCCCTCCAATTTCGGCGAATCGTTTCCAATTAATCGGATACACCGCTCGATTTTCCGCGGCATGTTCGAAAAGCGACCGCGAAACAAATTGCCCGTAGTGCTTGTGCGCGGCCTCGAAAATCGACCGTGGTGTACGAGCACCGTGTGCGCGATGTTCACGTCCGCATGGACCACCGCCGCCGTGTATGACCCCATGGCAATCGCCGCGCAGATGTGCACCCGTGTGCTTCAGGTGCATTGGTATGCAACGGGCCACGTCACTTTTTTCAGGTGATCACAGTCCAGTCTCGCTGACGCAAGGAGAAAGGAGCAACCGTGTGCAAGCGTGACCCTCTCCCAGCTGGCGATCAGAAAGAGGACTCTGTAGAAAAGGATCTGATCGAATTGTGGAACTCTTTAACCCAGATCCGTCTCTCATTTCGCGAACTGAATCTTTCTCTCGGTGTCAAATTGACACAGTGATAAACAAATCGATAAAATACCTAGACAAACAGTTACTTTTCGACGTTTTTTTTATCCAAATTGATAAGTTAATATTTACATCTTAACTTTTTGAGGATATACGTTTCGTATTAAAAAAATTAAGTTTTGAACAAATTTAGTTACAAATAACAGAACAGTGTAATTTATTGCGGGAAAACTGTGTTAAATTGACACGAGGGATGGATGAGGGTGAATCGAATTATCAGTTCGGGTCATATACAATGTAACGTTATAATAAGCAACGTTAATGTTAACGACATTTCATGTGCATCAACTTAATCATGCTTTAATAAAAGTATTTAATTCAATCAATACGCCGCTGTCTTAAGAACTCGAGGCACGCTCCATTTAAGGTTCTATGATTACCTTTGAATCTGGGACGAACGAGACGGACGAATTGTTATTTTGATCGACCATAGAATTTCAGTGCACGTCAAGAAACAAGTAACGACTCTAAACTATTTCGCTTCTTACAAAAATCTTGTTGCAACAACCAATTGCAATTCATTGAATTAGACAATTTAAGTATATCGTAACTGTCCTGTTGATTGGTCGGATGAACAATTTAAATACCGAGAGGACCTGTCAGCATTGAAAGTATCCGAACAATCGTCGACCACAGGAAATGTTCTGGAGCCTAGACTAGGACAAGCCTCGTCTCCTCGGCAGTGGGGTATCAGAAGATCCGTGTTGAAAAAATGAGCGTGGGTTCGATCAAGGGAGAAAGTGAATGGTCGAACAAAGACGGCTAGATCTCTAGGAAGTGGTCGAGCGAGTGAGAGAATCTCGGAGCGGTTTCGTAGAGAAGGACACGCAGCGCGAAAGGAGAAGGAGCCGCCGATAGGAGGACGAGGCGAAGAAGAAGTGGGGAGTGTGGGTGTTTGCGGAGGAGGATGAAGAGAAGAAGAAAGGAGGGGGGAACCTCGAGGAACGAGGGAAATCGAGGGGAAGGGGAACGGCCCCTTTTATGTCTGCGTACGTATGATGCGTCCATGTGTGTGAATACCACCACCGGAAGTTGGAGGCCACCGCCTGACCTTGCAGCGGTCGGTCGGTTTCAACTCCGGCTAGCAGCCCCGTTCAACACTCGATTATATGTACCGGGTGTCCCGGGAGTTTGTCGCCAACAGAAACGCCAATCTAACGTAGACTACTCGAGGGACTGGCTGTCATCGATGGTGAAAAGTTGACAGCGAACGCGATTCCTCTTAAATATGTTAACTCTTTGCAGCGATCGAACATTGAATGTCCCAACCGAGTGCTGCAAAAGGGTCATCGACTGCTCCCAGGCCCACGTAACCGTAGGACAGTTATTCTTTACAGAATATTCTAATACATCATGTAGTTCTGCGAGAGGTATTTAGTTTTTATCTCGAACAAAAGGTTCTGATAGATGTTTGAGTTCTCTCATTTTTTTTTTAAATATTTGATACCCTTAGGGTTTCAAATTCATTTACCATCTCCCCTTCTTACCACTTTTCCTTATCGCCTAATTTCAACCTGATCTTTAACGGGACCTGTAGTTTATTAAGGTGGGTTGCGAACCTCCTTGGGGCACCACAGTATTTAGTTGGCACATGGAATATTTCCAGAGGTGCCGGCGGGGATCGAAATTCGCAGTCTTTTTTTTACTTATTTAACGTCGCTTTCAACTCTCAGCTAAGGTTATTTAGGAGCCACTGCGCGTTGAGTTCTCTATTTTTTCTAGTTTTTTCGTTTAGTATTTTCTACCATTATAAACGAATGGAACGCAATCTACACAAACGAACCATAAAACAAGCTTACAGACGCCGGTCGCGTCACTCGTGCGAGCATCCCAGCAGTCCAATCGCGGTCCGAATCGAAATTTCTAAATCCTAATCGAGTCAACGAACCAGCGATCAACCTGGTTACCATTGCGCGTCTGAATAATTCAGGCCATTCGTCCAGCGATTCGCTTCTCGTTCGGGGTGCACTTATATCTACCCCGTTCGGCGAAGTTTATAAACAGCCTTGACGTTTTATATACACTTCGAGAGAACTGCGGCTGGCATGATCGATACTCGGGCCGGTGCGCTCTCTCTCTCTCTCTCTCTCTTTCTCTGTCTCGTGGGTACATGATGCGACAAGAACCGCGGCGCGAGAGGAATAAAAGGGAAAGGAAGGAAAGCAGAAAAGGGTTGCAGGTCTCGTTCAGAACCACCAACAGCTAATCTCGAGGAGCCATCCGAGAGGAAGGAAAAACCTGTTCAATGTTTGCCCCGGCGCGGCGTCTGCTGGCTCGGTGGTCGCCGCGGTATGGGACACCTGAACACACACGCACACACCTGAAATCCGTATCTCGAGTTTTCCCACCGCTCCTTTTCCTCTTTCCTAACTCTCTGCCTTCGGAGTCTAGAATGATTTCTAAATGAATCTAGAATCTGGAGTGGTCACCATCCTTAGTTGCTCAATTCTCCACAAAATCTCAGTCCCAATTCGTTGCTTCAGTTTCTTCGTCGCTTCTACTCCTCTGCTTCTCTCGATTTACGATTCACAACTGTTTCTAAATCAATTTGCAGTCTAGGATAACCAGAGTCTAGTTATCATCGTTGGGTGCTCGATTCCCCACAACATCTCAGTTCCAATTCGTTACTCCCCTAGGTTTACAATCTGGAATGATTTCTAAATGAATTTCCAGTCTCGAGTAATCGCAGAGCCTACCTGTCATCGAACATATGTTTCTTATATCGATCGTATTTGTTGTTAATAACTGAATTTAAATGTTTTCGGCGGTTCCTCTTCATTTTCTTCGTCGCTTTTTCTCTTTCGTCATCTATCCTCAGCTTCTGCCCCTCTAGATTTACAATAATGATTTCTAGATGACTTTTAGGCAATGGTCGAGGACAGGGATCCGCCAACCAGTTAAGATAGAAAGGTGTTTCGCGGATATTAGCGGATCGAAGAGAAACAACGTTCGTGAGACCAATACTATCGCCGTCGAGCAGCGAGAGAGACAGGGACAAAACATTGCCAGCTTGGAAAGATCCGATATGGACCCCTTTAACAGATTGAAACTGTAATATGGGCCATTCAAGCCGATAGCACAATATTTCTTCGTGGTCCATGGGCATCGGATCTCCGCGAAACGGAATTTCGCAATCTCGAAACCGCGAGCGAGATCGTCTGCGCGTCGCGTGTCTATCGGTCGAGCAAATTGACGGACGCTTGAGGACACTTCAATTGCCATTTTCCTCGCGCCGACGATCGCTCGATCGCAGCCGCAGTCTGTCTCTTTGGAAAATGGCTGCGGGAACGGAAAAGGAAAACGTGCCGCGGGGAAATTGCCAGGTTTCGAATGGTTTCTATTAATTATCGAGGAGAAATATCGCGTCGACGAGGAAAATCTCTCGGCTCGCGTGTCGCGGCTTCGAGTACGTTTCTTTTTCCAGCATTGATCTACAAGGTGTGATTACGAGAACGGTATTATCGAGACGTACGAAATCAAACAATAAAGGTGAACCTTTTTTGAAACCGCTCAGCTCCCGAGGACATTTAATTCAATTAAATTTCATAAAAACAAGACGTTAATACCATACTTGTGTGACGGTATCGGCGCACAGGTTCGATCAGTGATACAAACACTAGCATTTTGCAAATTAATTCAAAAACTCAACGTTTCGATCGTGATGTGGATTATTTTCAAGAGTAAAATAATATTAATGTTAATGTGGCAACTGTAGCTACCTTCAGACAACACTCACCAATGTGAACTTTCTCACTAATGTGAAGCTGTCTTTTATTCAACTTATTTTCAATGTTTCAAGTTATAAATAAATTCAAATAATTAACTTCAGCCTTATATATTTATTGGAGGATCCAGTTCAATAATCCTTACTGATCCTCTACAGTTAATACCAAAATACAAAACAGTATTAATGTTAACACCATACGTGTTGAATTCATATATCACTCCATTTTTTTCACGAAACTTGTACGAAGAAGGATTTACTAAATTCGGAACTGAAGAAGTAATAAACACTACCTAACCCTTGCTTGTTAGTTTTGCAAAATATATTGCTTCGATTTTGTTCTGGTATAGGTTTATTGCGACACTCCGTAGATATTTAATCGGAGTCTGCGAGCAGGAAAGCTGTACACAGGTTTCTACGCAAATTATAATTAGCCCGTCGTCCCTTGGAGTATCAGATCTCCAGGTCAGTCACTGGCGGATCTGAATTCGCATGTCGAAAACAAGATGGAGCGGTGTGAAACGCTGCGGAACGCGACGCGCTGCGACCGGTGAATAAATAAAAATCCGCGGGAAAGTGTGTTTCGACGGGCAATCGATAACCGCTGGCACGTAAACGGTGCTTTAAAGATCGAGGCTATAACGCTCGTGGTTGAGCCGAGCTCGGCCGTAGACACAGCTGTTCACACAGAAAAGGGGACGAAAACGGTGACGCCGCACAGGCAGGGTAGTCTCGTTACGTAAAGAGGGTTGAAAGGTGCAGACTCGAAAAAATCCAAGACGAAAACAACGTTGACACGGAAACATCCTCTGCACCCAATTCCCCTCAGAACGATTCGCAAAAGTCGTTCACACAAATCGCTATTTTTTTTAGCCCCAATGAAGAACATCCTTGCTTCGAATCACCTACATCAGCAACATTAAGTAACCATCCGATAGTTAATGATTTCACTAACCTAAATTCCACATACGTACTCCGTAATCGAGGAGGACTAAAATTGCTCGACCATCAACTCTCCCGTCAACATTTTCCGCAACAGTACAATTTCATTTAATCGCGGTTCGAGGATAACCGTTTCAATATTAATCACGATCTCGCAGAATTACTCGGAGCACTCGGACCGTTTAAAAAACGGCTCGATCGAGGCGTGGACTCTCGGAGAAATTGTCCGAGTCACGACAGCTTCGTTCGATAATTAAAGCCCGCGAAAAAAGCGACTCGACGGGGAACACGAGCAACGAAAAGCTCGCGCAAAAACCGCTTCCGATAGCTTCGTAGCCGAGCACACGGCGCGAAGCACGTCGGGAATGGTTGCCGGTGATCGAACAACGCGAATAAGTCGTCCACGAAGGAATTTAATTGCTGTCTCTGCGTTCCACGCCTTCAACTTTATCTTATCGCGATTTCTATTACGCGCTGGTCGCGATCGACTCACGTACTAGTTCTGCGTTTAATTGCCTCTGGATTTAGGGAACTGTGATCCACTGATCCAAACATTACGTAGATCACACACTGCAGAGACGTTCCTCGCTCGAAACGATCCAATTCTGCGCAGGAAAATGTTTTAATAACGTCTTCTCCTCGTCAGCTCTCTCTCTCTGCTCAATCTGAACGAGTTTCCTTGTTCGTAAAATTCCTTGCGATATCAGATGATGCATTAAATATCTCAATTAGTACTTTCAATACCAAACGGTTTCAATACATCAGAAAGTGGGATGTTTTCATTGCTCGATACAAACAGTCAAACTGTATTTGTGATTTTATTCCATTTTATGCGAAATAATTAATAAAATATAGATCAGAGGGTTGATCCGAAGTGCGAAGAAAATTTAGACACTTCCAATCAAAATTTATGCAGACATCGTAGCTCCATGAATCGCGTTCGTTCACCCCCGACACCGTCAATTTTTTTCCGCGTGTCGTTCCGATGAGTCGGGCAAAGGGTTGATATGCCTAATGAGTTTTCCAATGACGTACCTTTAATAAATTACCCCTGTACGGTGTTCCCCGTGACAGAGGTCGTCACGGTGGCGCGGCGCGAGTGAATGGGCGAACTGATGTTTGCGGGGGATGGAGGAGCCGACCTTAAAGGGGATGTTGCGGTATTTTCGAAGCCGCCATCCATCGAAAACACTGGTGTTACTCTTCAACCATTCGCTGACGACTCCGCAAAAATTCCACACCGATATCAACCCGTTTCTTCGATTTTTGACGGAGACTTCTTAAAAGCCACTCTTTTGGGGTTGGAAAATCAATTGTCCCTATCGTAGAAATATGTCAGGGGATGTCGAATCTACGCACAACAATTCCACAATATTTCCACTCCATTTCTTTGATATTTTATGTATGTGCATTGCAATTTGTTCGTAGTCACCCCCTTGAAAGATCAATCGCCTCGAAAAAATATGTCTATCGGTGTCAGGGGTGCCGAGTAACGAAAGTTTTTGCGGCAGTAGGTTCGAAGAGGCTGTTCACGCAAAAAACGAGACACAATTTTCTCGCCACCGTGCCACCCCCGACACATCTCGTAGCTTTGACCGTTCCCGCAACAGAAGGGGTGGTGTTGGGCGGCCAGGGGTTTGATTAAAACGAATCCAGTCGCCTTTGGCCGTAGAGCACATCCCCTTTCCTGCACGGCCGCGGTTATCCAGCACCCTTGACACCCCCGCCTCACCCCCCGGAATCCCCTATCTCACCCAAAGTCCGGCTACGCGACAAGCTTTGTCGGGCAACGCCCAGATAGGACTCGGAATATCGAATCTCCACCCCCACGCCGTGTCCTCTACCCCACGAAACAGCTACGACACGACCGGCTATTTTTACAATCGCATATTTCCATCTGCGGCCCGGCCAAGAAGACCTTTCCACTGCTATTTTTTCAAAGACGATCTACCAAAGGGTGGGGCATTTTGCATTAAAAATTGTACGATTTTGAACGACGTTAATGGTATTGAAAATAAGGTTAACATAGGGGATGAAATGTCGGAGATCTCTCGTAGACTACCGAATGGACACGAATCACTCAATGTTTCACGGAGACATCACTCCGACAGACACTTCGTTTCTAGAAGAATTTTTAAAGAAGTACTTCCCTTCTGTTTGATCGAGGATTGATGGATTCATGCGGCGACTTGGTGTTCAGGATCTCGAGTGCAATGTCAATATCCACTGGATTCAATGGTTATTCGGTTTTAAGATGATTTCCGTTGGAGGCTGCAAGGTCTCGGACTTGGCTGCAATATTATACTAATTCCATCCACTATGTCTCCAGCGATTCAATTACTATTTATATAATACCGTGTACTTTAGACAACAAAAAGTGTTCTGTAAATTAATTCCGGTATTACGGGCGTCTTAAAGAGATTCCTCTTAAATTTAAGAAAAGTAGTTTCACCAGCGTCAGCATCGTGCTTCGAAAAAGCGTTCTCGACCGAAGAACGAGATTTTTTCGCCCGGTTCTTCGCGATGACGTTTGAGACTCGTTTCACCGTGTGTTGTGCAGTTGCAACGAACACCTGGCTTGTCCCGTTCGTCGGCGCTCTTTCCCCGAACCGTTCTTTCGCAAACGCAGCCTTGACTTTTCGTCCGCGACCGAAAAAACGTCGGTCGCACGCCGACTGAATAGCAATGCCCAAATGAGTCATTCTCTGTCTGAGACGACTATACACCTAATGGCGCTGTGAACAGCGCCGAGACACGACCCTGTTCCTTTTTCCTTTACACGACAATGATCGAGAAAGGATCGCGTAAACATCGTTATCACTAGCCCTGACCTACCCTTCCCGAACGCGCGTCAACTAAAATCATGAAACCTGCTCGATACCGTCCACTCCGTCTTCGAGTAATCCTTGAACCGTGTCGGTGATTTATCGAACAGTGACGTTTGCATCCACGTGATCGCGGACTGAATCTATTAAAAAATACTCATGTGTCACTGAACACTCGCACGATCCTACGAGAATCGTTGCTGAAGGATCGTAGGATGATAGTTTGCATATTCCTGCATTGTGGTTTAGCTCCACGAACGAATACGTACGTTCAAACCATATTTTCAGGAGAATTTTCAGTTTACTCTGGAAGTAAGCCTCTACTGAACATTTTGGGGGATCGAACAACATAATCCTTGACTACCTGAGAATCACAGCATAATTCTTCAAAGGAATATGCAACCTAACAGTCGTCTAAATATAAATTGAGGAATCCGAGCGAGTGAAATTCCGCATGAAAGCTGTGATGGCGGGGTGTTTGAAGTTTTTCGGCGGGACTTGGAAAAATCGCCGCAGAAGAGAAAATAGCGAGCGGTCGTTTTGCGAAAGGAAAAAAGCGCAAAATATTTCAGCGAACTAGTCGGCGAAAAAACTTCGGGCAAGGATGTCCGCGGGCGGGACGAGAATAGTCGTGAAAGTGCTCGTGGTAAGAGAACGTCGGGGTCGCGGGGGCGGGCGCACGTGCATCGTCCGGCTCTATTTTTATGTGCGCCTCTTTTAAAATGGCCCTCCGCGAGCTACGTGGGAGTCCCTGTACTTTTTTCACGTTCCTCGTCTCTCTGAATCCTCGGGAAAATATCAGGACGAGAACCGAGCGAAACTGGCGGGAGACCGAAACCTTTCTTTCGCTCGACTCTTCCCGCCGCCATTGTGATAACCAGAAAGATTTCCGTCGGATCCGTGGAAAAGTTCTCCGCTATTCGCGCACTGCAGCGCATTGTTTCCGAGAATATGAAGACAATTTCCTTAATGCCGCTTCGAGGAACTCGCACCCGCGATCGAATTCAATCAACGACGCCTGTAATCGAGTTTCGCGAGCTGCTAGCTCTTGCGAGCCCGTATTAGCATGTTCCAGGGAGAACACGGGTGAAAAGCGTCTTAATAAATTATCTACTCGAATTATTCGGTAATTTCTGGATCTACCGGCGAGATGTTATTTAGAAGCGAAATGTACAAATTACGTAAAAACAGTGGTAACTCGATAGGTACGCGAATTTGGGGCTGTAGAGGTGGGCATTAGAGTGATCTAGGAGTCAGAGTAGGGAGCTGACGCGTGTGATTGGGTCTGAGAACGTGGGGCGTTCCTAGCGGTTGCTTATCGCGAGCACGTTCTCCCCACCCGTTTCTTCGCACATTAAAGTCACGTGAGAATAGTAGGGACGTTCCCGATGGTTGTTTAAAGGGCTTCTGGTTATCGAACTCGTAGCGCACGTCTCTCTTATCGTCGGTTTTCGCAAAGAATTGATGTGTGAGCCCGCAGTGGGCTAGCAGTAAGAATCCGGAGGAAGCGAGAACTGCGAGAAAAGGTCTGACACAATTCCATCTTGCGGTGTCTTCCTGCAAGGATGATCCTTTCGGAGTCCTTTCAATTTCAAAAATAGTTTCCGCACCGGCGGCAGTTGGACGGCTGGCTCAGGGCTGTGACGGACCTCGAGGGCGCGCGGGTGACAGGGAAGAACCCATTTTCCGGTTCGTGGTGGCTTCTGTGTAACAAAGTCGACGGTAAAAGGGGACTTCATCCCTTCGTGTCTGATCGGCGCCTTTGATGGTCACCATGGCAACTTCGCTTCTCTGTCTCTCTGTCTCCGTCTTCTCCTGTCCCTTCATCCGCGCGTCTTCTTCGTCGTCCGTTGCTCCTTCATCCTGGTCCTTTGTTGCTCTCTACGCTCCGTGACGAAGTCCAATCTCGTCTGGATGTGCACGCGGCTGCCTCTATCCCGCGAGGTCAGTCAAATGTTCGAGGCGCTCGTAAATTTTTACGAGCACTCACAACACACACCGGCATTCTTTGAAATTGACCTAGGTCTCCCTAGTCTAGCCCGACCAGCACGCCCGCACGTTGCCTAAACCTTTTACTGTTAGCACCGGAGACGCGGATCAGGCCGTCGAAATATTTCACGCGGCTATGTCGACCTCGGCTTAGCCGTAAGCCTTTCCCTGCTTCAGAAATATCCCCTGACAAAAATGAAAGTGGGCAAGCTCGGATACTTGGCTTTCTGCCGCAGATTGAGGGCTGCATCGATTTCCGCGAGCAGCGTTCTTGGCTCTAGTTAAAGAAATGGAAAATGGATCCATACGAATGTTCAAAAATACATGCGAAGTACCTTAGTCACTTTTAGCAAGAATAAATGCAAAGCACCTTTCGATCGTACCAATTAAAAATCGCTCTCGTCAATCCATAAAAGTTAAGGAAAAGGGGTTGCAGCTCAACTTTTACCATTTTTAGCCGAACCGCGTGAAATCGTTCCCGACAAACATCGTCGGTGGATCGAACAACGAAGGAATCAGGGCCTAATTGAAAAAGCATGGGACGAATCGGGGGTGGGGTGGAGGAAGCACGTGCGTGGTCGTCGTTCGGGCAGAGCCAGTGAAAGCGAGTCCGCAGTCAGCTGAGCGAGAATTAAACGAAAGAACTTCGGCCGGTCTCGCGGCTGGCTCGAGCAGAAACTTTTCTGCTGTGTGTTACGGCTAGCCTAGTTGCCCGTGGAAGAAAGTGAAGCCAGACAAAGAGGCAGCGCGACACAAAGGCGGAACGAAGAAAGGGAAACATCGGGGT
Organism: Lasioglossum villosulum; assembly: GCA_963971365.1. NCBI lineage: Eukaryota > Metazoa > Arthropoda > Insecta > Hymenoptera > Halictidae > Lasioglossum > Lasioglossum villosulum. Next base: position 47,608,775 of record OZ020495.1, read on the forward strand.
GGTGGTGGTAGTAGTTGTGCTTGCTTAGCGGTGGTGTTGGTAGTGGTTCGGATCGAACACGGGAGAGAGCTGGAAAGACGGGAGAGATCTTTTTCTCCGCGACTTGAATAATTGATCGAAGAGTTCCTGTGAACCATCGTCGTCGTCTATGGGTTTTACGCGGAGCCACGGATCGCGTGCTCGCTATCTCTACACCACACGCTCGAATTCTATATTACATCCTCTTAAGTCAGCCATTTTTTATCCGCTCCCTTACAGTCCGAACATGAGCGCAGGCCTTCGAGACATAGTTCGAAACTTTTCCAATGTAGACTCCCGGAAAACGAACAGTCTCTTTCTTGAATATTAACCAAAAGCAACCAGGAATTTCACGCTCCTCCTAGTCTTCTTCTTCTTCTTCACTTTCATTCATGATCGACCATATACTTCTCCCAGTTATTACGTGGAAATGCAGCGGGAGCGTTCGTCGGAATTACCAAGCCAATACAAGTAGAATGAGGTGAAGTGGACTTCTTTTCAGTCCACTCAGGTTATTGGGTTTGACGTTTTATTCTTTGAAGACATGTTAACATATTGACGACATGTTCAGCATCAAACTGGAGTAGAATTTTATTTCCTTTCTGTAAGAGATGGCCGGGATTAAGACAAAGGAATCAATTAACTTTATTTTAATGTACGTCTTTTTCCGGCGACGGACCTGACGAGACTCGTCGCTGTTCGCTTCGTCAGACGTTCGTTTTGTTCATTTACATTTGTTTATCGTTGGTGACGGCTGTTTTCCGTTGGTATTCGATATCAAGAATGTACCAGGTGGCCACAAAAGCTTACATTTTTTAATGTTTGATTAGTTGAAAATAATATCAAAGTATTTCTTCCGAAGTGTACGCTGTTTTAAATGACACCTGCTTATTGTTCTTTCAAGACAAACAAGAAAATGATTAAGGACTGTCCTAAGAAAAATCTAGAGCCCGCGAGAATTTTTCCGACATATCGATCGATGTCCAATGTGATATCGAGCGTATCGACGGAACGAGGGAATCTCGATCGTGGAGTATCGAGCGTTTCGGGAGCCAGCCGGTAGGCCTAACTCGGCGGCGGTTGAGGGTGGTTGGAGGCGGGGAGGAATTTATTGATCTCGGCGCAGCCCTTTGGCCTACATACGAAACCGTATCCCTCGTTTCGCTCTTTATTCTCCTTCTCCCGGACGTTTTGTCCGTGTACACATCTTCTGCCGGTCCCCTTTTCTCCGTCATCGTTCTTGCATGCATCGCGAGAGGCCCCCGTGCTCCCGTCGCTCTTCGCGAGCTATTATCTCGTCGCGAAGCTTTTTATACCTTCTATAACGATCTCCTCCTCTCTTCGCCCGTCTTCCCGAGTTTTCTTTCTCCTGGCCCGTTTTCCCTTACCCCTCCCCTTTTTGTCCGAGAGTCCGATTCACTTGGAAACAGACGCGAGCCTGTACAGAGTGGTCAGCTGTAAAGGAGATGATGATTCTACGTAAAAAGATATGTTGAAAATGTAGAATAAAAATTTTAACGAGGTCCCATTTTCCGAAAAAATCGAACTTAACCCTTAACTGGGTGCGCTTATAAACTTGCGTTAGTGGGCCCATAGGGTCTCTTGGGACCCCAATGCTTAAATATGCAGAACTGAAGAAAAAATACAAAATAAAACAATGACTGAACATTTGAAACATTAAGTAGACGAATTTCATAATAAACACGAAGGAAACATCATTTCCCAAGATTACATGAAATATGGAATTTGTAGTTTCAAAACTGGAAAATTTACATACCATTTTATACCACTCGGGATCAAATATACCCTATGCGCCCAGTTATGGGTTGAACTGAAAAATCGAGCTGTTCTACTCCACTGGCTTGATTTGCAGAATCGATCTTCTCGAAAATGAAATCTCAAATGACAGTTTTTTAGAATAATCAACCCCTTTCCAGCCACCAGCCACTCCACCAATCAGTCTGTGTATACCTAGCTAGCCACCTCTCCGAGAAATACTTCGTAATCTCGTCAAATATTTACGGCAGGTGTTGCAAAGTCCTTCTTCCCCGCGAAACTTCGTTTCGACTTCGAGCTGTCTAAATTGCAGTTCATCCGCTGGTATTGTCTGACCGGCGCGGCGAACGGCACCGGAGAGAGGGAGAAGTCAGTCGAACAGGGAGCGAAGACGGTAATTGAGGAAGTTTTGGAAAATAGCGGAGAGAATGGAGGAGTTTTAAGTGGAAAGAGCAGTGGATGACAGACGGTTTTGTGTAACTCGATGTGGCGTGTGTATTTTCGTTAAATCGTCCCGACTGGTGCGACGACTATTTTCGGAGACTTTTGTGCTTGAAATATTGATCGAATATCTTCAGGCCTCTCAAGTCGATGGTATTGGAACTTGTCTTTGTTTATCTCTTCAAATAGCCGCAGGAGTTTTTTCATATTAGTGGACATTGAAGGTGATTTAGTGGTTTGGACAGAAATGCAATGAATATGTCGTTTATAATAAATATTATTATAACGTTGAACGTTCTGAAAGATTCATTCGCTGTCGGAAGCAGTCGGAGGTTGATGCAGCTCCTTGACGTATAAGAGTATTTTGTGGAAAATTGTTTTTAAGGGGGTAGGGTACCCCTATTCTAGCGCACTGCATGTAACCTTCCTCTTTAGAACGAGCCCTCACTCAGCTATGCTCGCATGTTTTGGCTCAAAATCTAGTAATATTCTAGTGAAATCAAAAGTGAAATCAATCTCTACAAACATTATGAAAAAGAAAAATTTTTCTTGGTTGCAGATCACTCTAAAAGGATGATCATCTCCTTCTACTTCTAATTTTCTTCTTCTAAATAATTTTGCTCGACTGTCTGACTACACAGGGACAATCTACTTCCTATCGTCTGGCGACAAATTCCTCGCATAGAATCATTACAGGAGACTAAAACCAGCCCCTGAAGCTATCCCAATCATTCTCCGACATAACTTCTTAACCATAAATCACTCATCAGCTAGACAATCTCCATCGCTACCCTTACATCGAACTCTCGCGCAGCAGCTTCTGAGAACGAAGAATCGCCGGAATGATAGATACAAATTACAGTTCCCCGCTGTCCCCCGACTAGTATCATCATTCCCGTCTACGTTTCGCAGTCTCCCGGTTCAGGTAGAATGACTGATGACTCGGACCGTTCTACGAGGACCGGTTATTCCGTTGACTAATGTCAGGTGTTGCGCGTCAGCCGCCACAGGTAGACGAATAGTCCGGTGGAAAGAAAAACGAAGTATGTGATAAGGGTCGCGTGCCACCGCTGGAAATAATTGTTCCGCTTTAAATAGTTGATCGCGAGTCGACGTAGAACCGCAACGGGGTTCAGAATCAACGCGAATCGATTTCGAACACGTTTTCGTTCGCGGAAAGTTGGACCCCAAATTTGTCTGCGACAATTATTTCTAGACAGTGGACTTGAAAATAAAAATGTTCTATCTGACACAAACTGGAATGTATTTTCTTTCGTACCGTCTAGAAGGTTGATAATAATACACGAGTATTTTTAGTAATGGGTTTTCAGCTATTTAATAGAAACGTGACGTCGAATACGGAAAAACAATTCCTCTGTGTACGAGTGAAAACCACCTGTCACACACGTAGAGCGTGACTCACTCACCCTGACACCTTGATCAACACCTTCGACACCGCTCGAATAAGCGAAAGTGACTAGCACGCCGCGGGTTTCTACGCTGGCTTAATATTAAGCCGGCGTTGCGTAATGAAGGCCTAGTGCCAGTGATGAATGACAGCGAAACGATATCGGTTGTAATAATAGAAGGAGGCGCAGATGTTGATTAATAATAGAACGCCGGATCGGAAAGGGGTGACCAGAGATCCGGTAAATTTAGCGGCGTCGAGAGAGAGACCGGCCGCGGCCGCAGAGAGACACACTGACAGCGCTAACTTTGGGCCCTGAGTTACGGTTGTTTCGAATCTAGTTGTCGCAAATCCCCCTATCGGGAAAAAACGCCTCGCTGATTAGACTTTTAATCTGACAGTCGACGGTGCCGCAAAACAGCAAATACTGCCTGAAAAAGAATGGAAATCGACTTTATCCACCTTGTTATTCAGTCGTCCTAAGCTGATTGTTTGCGCATCCCGAATTATCTTCTCGGGTTCTTTTACCACTGTGAATGCTATCTGCGATTTGTTCCAAACTTTTAAAGTATCCAGACAAATTTTCTCTTTACAGTTTGCTCCGAAAATGTACGCAATTGCACCACCGTGCACGGTAAACACCAGAACAGCAGTACACAGAGAGGAGGTTAAGTAAAGTGAAGATATTGCTGTTGTACGACGGGGAAAAAATTCGATGCTCTAATCCAGCTGGTTAGCAAAGCGGCAGCAAAAAGAACTGCAGCGTCTGGTGGAACGAGAACTCGAAGAATCCTGGATGTAAATAAAAGGCAAGCGGGAAGAGGAGCAGCGATCGAATGCGAATGACGAGTTGGCTGGTCCCAGCCGGTTAACAGTAGCTTAGAGGAGAGCAGGCTGGCGAAGAGCAGAGAGATTCCGCGAAACATGCATCGGAAGAGGGACGATCGGAGCGTGGAGCTCGGCTTCTGAATTGCAAATGCCCGCGAAAGCCCAGGCCGACTAATGAGCACCGGGAAGAAGACGAAGAAGAAGAAGAGAAAAGTTAGTCGCACGCCCTCCAGCTGGCCGCTTCCGATCGTTCCGATCTCGCGAGCACCGCAAACAAGACGTCCGGGCCTGGTCGAATATCGCGCAGCAGGCGTACACGCGTATGTGAGCCACGCATTCCTCGCGAATACGCGAGCGGCACTCTTCTGTGACTAGTCGAGGCAGACTGTTCGCGAAAAAAACTCCGCTGAAAACGCGCTCGAAGAAACTGGAGCGTGCACTTTTAACGCGCCGCCGCCGATGCTGGCATTCCCGTTTCTTGCTCGAGGAGAAGCGTGCCCGAAACGCACACGCGCTCTTTGATACCATTCAGGTTGCCACGAGGCCTTTCGAAGGCCCCGAGAAGCTGGCCTGAATTTTGCCACGATTTTTGGTTAGTGCAGTCGCATTGGAAATGCTGGCTTCGTAGTGGATTTTTGGAATTTTGGGTTACAGGTACGGTATTCTCTTCTGGAGACAATAAAAAGCTAATTGTGCACTGTACCGAGCTCTGGAAATAGCTGACACGTGTTCTCTTAATAAAATAACATCATAGAATTTGTAACTTTTTCCCGTATCTCCATCCACAATTTGTTAACAAGGTATATTGAGGCCTTTCCAACAAAAACCAGAAACCGTTCGTTTGACCGGCGCGCTATAGGCTAAACCGACGAATTCTGTGTGAAAGCTTTAATTTAAAAAAAATTTTATCGTTCTATCTCATTTCTATCGAAAGTTCTTTGATTTTGACACAGAACTTGTCGGTTTAGCCCACAGTGTGGCGGTGGTAGGTTAAGCGTTAACATTGTCCGAAGGTAGCGTAGTTTTACTGAACTTGAAAATGAATTGCCAAATGATATACGCTAATGCATACATGGAAATGAAAATGCATACGCGTTCTGGTTCTTGAAAATTCAGTATTTGGAGTTACTGGCTGCAATTATTGGGTCTCCGAGAATAAAAAAGACGGATGTCCACGCCAAGCTTGTGATGGTCAGCGTCGCGCGGAGCAGGAGCGGCATGGAAAAAATTCTGGCGCACTTTGAGCCTGCATATATTCACCCAGATACATAAATAAATAAGTGCAACGAGAGAGGTGCAGCTGGGTCGGAATACGACCGGGGCGCACGGTGGCACCAGGGGTTAATTAACCGGGGGCCGCGGTTCCAGCGGAATATAGTGACTCGCTATCAACCGGACCATCAAAACTCGCCCGTAAACCGGAACACGGCAGCACGCCTACGACACGTTCGAATTTTTGTCGGCGTTTCCAACGAGCGAACGAGCGAGCGAGCAAGCGAGCGAGCTAACTGCGCCGCGTATGGAAATTCGAGGGTCGTCGGCACGCTCCATGCACACGTCAGGGTCATTGACCTCGATCCCTACACACACGTGTACGCGTGTACACACGCACACGGCCGTGAGCAACATGGTCACACCGTGACATAATACGAAACGGTGCCGCACACGTGCAACGCGAGAGACGAAACGACCAATACACACACAGGAACGACACGCTCTCGCGCTCGCTTCGTGACGTACACAGGGGACACGTGTGCACGCGTGCATCGGCACATCGGTGCATCGATGCACGCGTGCACCGGCCGCAGCCACGAATCGCGCGACCTCCCTCGAAATCCGCTCGCGTGGACCGCCGGTTCCGGAGCGTTTTTCGAGGCGACGACGCCGAAATAATTCGACGTCGCGCCCCATTAACTCTTCGAAATAGCGCAGTTATCATTCTACGAAATGATAGTCGTCATCGATTCGCAAACGAGGTTCATTATCGCGGAAAAAGTGGAAGAGTGAAGAAGATTCACCTGCTGGCTGAGCTACTCAATTTTTAATGTGGGTGGCACAAATATGTTTAAACATTTTCTTGAGAGGATCATTCTTTAATCGCTTCCACATATGATAATACGAGTGAAACTGTTTTCATTTAAGACAACACACGAGAGACTATAATTCGCACATAGGTTGCAGCATTTCCTGGCAAATAAATAAGCGAACAAACACTAATTAAAATAACCTACATCGCTGTAAATGGATCTATTAAAATGCAAAGTTTATCTCTCTCGCTGTCTTCAAAGAATTTATAATAATCTCTATTACAACATGTATTATATGCAAGAGACATAATTCTCTATCCACAGTTAAGAATTAATGTTTGTCGCAACGAGCTTGTGTATTTCATAAGATGAATTTCATTAAAATTGATTGGATCTGAAAAGTTTCAAATGAACAATCATTAATTTTATGGAATTTCTTGGGACGCTGATTCATTGAACATGTCAACACATTTTGTTGGTGGCATACGAGTGACACAAATTGTGTTTTTCCTCACTTGAAAATCATTGGTTGATGTGCAGCTACTCGAATAAACAATTTCTCGAGGGAACATTTCTATAGTTTCAATAATTACGAAAGAATTGATATTTTGTGGCAGCGAACGCATTAAACAGATTTATATAACTTATAAAATTTACAAAAATGTAGTTTCAACAAAAGCAAGCGAGTGAGTTTTATGAATATTATTTCCACCTTATATTCAATCATCAAATAGTTTTGAAAATTGTATAATACATGAAATTTGTTTACAGACGCGATTCAAATAAAGCTTGAAAAAGATCCAAAGTAGGATCGAAACGTCGATGATGATTATTAAAGGATCGAACCGTTGCGCCGAAAACATTTAACTTCAGTTATTAGCATTAAACAGGATTAGGATGTTGAAACAAAATGGAATGCGTTAATAAATGTTCGCATAACACTTCCTCTGCGAGAGCAAGCTCGAAGTTAGAGTTCAGTAGACGCGTTATCTCGTCCGCAGCTTTTGAGAGAGCAAAGAAAAGAGAACAGGTCTGGTAGCTAAAGAAGATTCATCGCGAGGGCGTGTCCCAGGTGGCATCGATCAAAATTGCGAACGATCGACAAGAGGGGGAGGGAGGATCGGAAGGATCGAGGAAATCCGTTGGATCCCTTGGATGCAGCCCGGTGCACGCTGCATCGTCCGAGGATTATGTAGGCTTTACCTGGCGAAGGTGCTTGTCGGAGAAGGCAGCTAGCGAGCGCGCGCTCTCCACGGAGAGAAACACACACACGGGCGCGCGCACACCTGGGAGAGAGATATCCAGGATGTACAGTTACTCGACCTTGTCTGGATAACGTTAAAAAATAAAAACGTCACGCCGACGCGCGGTATTTATTGGCTTGCGCCATGGGGCCGGCGCGTGTTGACCACCGTCGAAGCGGAAGAAACGGGGTAGAGCAGAACGAGGATCGCCGGGAGGAGGAGAAAGAAGCCTGAAGAGAGGTGTATACGGCGAAAGAATGCAGTTCTCGGTGCATTCCAAGTCACGTGCCTCCGCGCGGCCTGTAATTTTATTGTCGCGGCGAATATATATCGCCCAGGCCGCCTCAAAGAACGCTGTCTGCCCAATCAAAGATCCACGGGATCTAGAACTACCTGCCGACCGCGATTCGAAATTGTGCCGATCGTTATGGTTTGAAAAAACAACCCCCGTCCACTAAACACGAACAATTTTACTACCTATCGAAGTCAACAAGTTCACAGGAATTCAGCATCCTGTGGAACGTTTACCCTGAACAACCAAATCACTCGAATAAAATCGTTTTCATTGAACTACAACATTTTATCGCAAGAATATCGCAAGATTCGATGGTGTAATTCGGCATTGTAATTCACAGATTTACGAAAAATTAGTTTAAATTGTTGAGAGTCTTAAATCTCTTAAATTTTTGAGCTTGGCGTTCGTCTCAAAATGCAATTTTAGTAAATTTTCCAATTTATCAATTTTATTTTCCATATGTTTTGAATAAACACTGTTGTTTTCGTATAGTGAACGTATTAAAGCAGCTAACACGTTTTACGTTCAGGTGCCCCATGTCGAACTACCATTTTCGGAGAACTGCGGCAGAGTTGAGACGGTCAATTCGCAAAGTTTCAGGAATCGTCGAAAAGGAGAGTCATGGTGGCGCCAGGCGATTAGAAGCTCTCGCGGCTGTGTCTCCGAGAAGGCGATAAGATGGACCCGAGGTTGGACCCTGAGATGAGAACGTAGTCGTTCTAGAGTCTAAGCGGGTCGATCATCCATCGGTGATTTCGGGATCGGTCGAGCTTGGTGATCCCCGTCCCGACGATGAACGGAGGAGAGGAAAAGACCAACGAGGAAAGGAGAAAACCAACAGAAGTCGTTCGAGACGCAAGGGCAAAAAGGTCGTCGAGATAAGTTAAGCAATTGACGATAAGCTATCGTTATCGCTGGCAGGTCGGCGCGGTATTTGGCACACGTTCAGATAAAGAGACAAATGAAATCGAGAAACCCTTGCTTCGGGGAAGAGCAGCTCGATAGATCCCGGAGACACGCGGCTCACGCTACTGCTGATCCGGAGCGTCAAGCGATCCCTGAACGGTTGACCGATAACGAGCACCGGCCAGCCTAGAACCAATAAGCCGGCAGATAAAGAATGTGTGTCGCTAACGAGGACTCGGTCTCCTCCAAAAATACCCGCCTTTCCTTCTAATCGATACGTTTCCCTTCACGCCTTTCCCACTTCTTTTGAAATCCAAAGTTTCACCCCAGAAACTACAACACCTTAATCAGATGCAACAGAATAATCAGCATTAACAAGTTACTTAGATTTTGAAACATCATTTCTTAGAAAAAGAATAAAAATTCCTTAAAAATACACATTTTCCTTCAAACCGATAAATATCCCTCGACATTTTTTATCAGCTTCGGAAATCCGAAGAATTACGCTGGACACTGTGGCAAGTAAATTATCACATGTCATCATGAATAATTAACATAAATCACATTCACTTGAATTCATCGAAATCGTAGCTTAAAATTAAATATTGCACAAGGCGATGACTTTCAGCCACTAATAAACTATGAATAACTTAAATATATTCGAGAATAAATTGGCTAGCACCTGTTAACAGCGAGCAACATAAATGTAGACAATTATTTGTTTAAATTACATGTTCGGATTGCATATGAAATTTAAATGTCTTATTGAAATTATACACGGCATTTAAAAAATTATATAAATTACACAAGTCTTTCTTTTATATTCCCAAGCGGACCTTTCGCTCGTTTCGTCACGTTGCTCGCAGAAGATACCGGATCCCGAATCAGTGAATCACTCTGCGCAAATAAATTTTACACGCACCGAGCACACAAATAACAAATTCGCCCGTCCCCGACTGTCTGGTGAATGTGTGTTACCCTCCGCGTGCAGTTAGTGTGCAGGCCAGGTCGTGAACGATAGTAAAGGTCCCGAGCCGCGGCCAAATGTCAAGACAGCGTCGAGTAAACGTCACTGTCGCAACAGAACAAGTTACCAGGGGCTATGCGCGCTCCAACGATGGGCAAACAGGACTAAACTGAATCGAATCGTGGCATAGGAAACGAAACCTAACAGTATAACTAGAAATTAAGACATCTATCCCCCTTTAACCTCGAGAACCAATGGGTTACTATCACGTGACAAGGAGGAGTCTGTTGCACCGCCCAAATCGGTCACGTGACGAACGATTCACTCAATTTGGACCAAATTTGGCACGAATAATCTTAAAGGTTCGGCGAAAAATGTAGGCTATCGTAAAATTTAAACTTTCCTTTATATTTTCCATTAACCTAAGTTCTACGTTTTATCGTACTATACGATTTGAACTTTTTTAGAAGCTAGAGCAATTAGTTTTCTGCAGGATGTGAAAAAAAATTGTGTCAAAAATTTCAATTGATTGGAATTGTAGAAAAAATATTGAAAGTTACATTATACAACTTCTTTATGTGGGCCTATATTGAAAATTTAAAAGATACGTTTTATAGACCTGTGTCTATTAAACATATTCTGAAAATTTCAGTTTAAATATGTTAAAAATTGCAGATTTTCACGATCCTCGACCTGTAACTGCAGATTCTTACATCTTTCAGTGCCTGTCGTTTTTTCGCATCAACCGATTTCGATGAAACGACATTTAAAAAGTTATCGCCTTTTTAAGAGTCAGCGAATACTTGTTTGAATCATTGTAGATCGTAATAGTACAAATATAGATTGCACTCATTCTTCCAAAAATTGAACGTCTGTCATGATCCAACTGGAATTTTCTTAAAATACAGATACACAAATTCCCTAAACACTGCAAACCGGTTAAATTTAGTGCCCTACCTATCCTACATTTTCCGGATAAAATGAACTCGAGCAACGCGAGATACTTGAACGCAGAGCACGGACTTGAGAGTCGCCTGACAGATCGTGTGTGGACAGCAAAGAGAGATGGAAACCGAGTTTCACTGACAGCCTCGCTATCGAACTTCCATCTCGCAGAAATTCATCCCACGTGAAAAACGGTCTTGCCAGGTCTCTGGCATCCTCTCGAGAGTCCTCTCAGTCAGACTCGCAACAGAAGGCACGCTAAGGCGATATAGTACACGGCGTCTGAAGAGCACGCACGCGATCCCGGCATTATTTGTAATTAAGCGAAAAAAATGATTCGGCCAGGAATTACGCAAGACGAGGATACGGTACGTCGTAAGACACGGCCGAGAGACGTCTGTGTAATTCTAATAATCAACGGAGCACGATCCTCGGACTTCGGGGAGCCTAATCTCGCGAGGAGGTGCTAGCACGTTGAGACTCTAAAATGGGCTCTTAGCTACGAGGTTCGCAATGCGTCCCTGGCGAGGTAATATTCATAAAAATCCTCCTGGGAGGACTCGCGACGAAATGGAAACTGCGTAAACCTTGGTTCACCTCAGTCTTCAATTCTGAGTCCTCAGAAAAGGATTTCGAAATAATATTTCTCTATTACCATGAATATAATATTAACCCGGGAGGAGGCACATGTTGGTCTTTTTGATAGACGATTTCGTATATATTGAAATATTCATATTTCGAAGGAGAGGTCCTGTTGGGAGAGATTCCTTTCGAAACTGTTAGTGCTAGGGTCGTTTAGGTTTCGGGGCCAGGTATGTCCGACGAATCTGGCCTCCACCCAAATTCTCCGGGTTTCTCCGGCGCGGCGGGTTCGTGTCTGGTCGCCAGGGTCAAAGAAGCGTAGACCCCAAAGGCGAGCCTGACCTCGTACGTCAGAATGTTCTCGCGAGGAGGGGATGTTCAGCGTGTGGGGAGGGGGGCAGACAACGAAACGTGGCCGAGGAGGAACGAGGAGAACCACGTCGAGGTCTGACAGTGTTTGGCTGTTTGTAGAATCTGGGTGAGTGACCTGGGTCCCCGGCCACGGCGGTTAGTCGCCTGGTCTGCCGGGAACCTGTTCTCCCGACCATTCCTTCTCTCTCTCTTTCATCTTCTCTGTGATCCTCCTCTCTCCAATTCAGCTTCTTTCTCTCTTGATCATCGTCTCCCTCTCTCTCTCTCTCTCTTTCGACTCGAAACCCTGCCCGGGCAAAACCCCGCCAAGCTTTTCGCGGCCAGGATGAAATAGAGGTCTGAAACGATGGGGCCCCATACGCCCGACGCTTCACGGGATTCGTGCGCCAAGCCAGGAGGAGAAAAGGTGGCCCGTTAGAGGGACACGATCATCTGGGTCGTGATGATCCGGGTGAAAGTGCTGAGCTAACGGGAACGGCCTCTCTCACCCTGCTAGATGCCGATAGAACGCGAGGAGCCGCGAAACTGCAACGCTTCTTTCTCTAGAAGATTCCTCCGCGCTCCACATTCGGCCTCGACCGTGCATACGACTCCAACATAGAAAGGGATCCTACGCGAGGGAATCGGTGATGAAGGAGTCTTCTGTGGGTGTGGAATAGCAAACCTAAGAGACCTGAGAACTTCTGCGAGTTCTCAGGGTGAAGCTGTTTTTGGAAAGGATACAGCCGAGAAGAGCTAAAGGATAATAGTATACACTTTTCTTTTTATTGTAGAAAATCTCATATGAAATTTATTCCAACTTAATTGTAATACAGGATACAATACATACAGGACAGAATATAAAAAATGACAAAACAGAATAGGATACCGAAGATACATAAATATTACAATAAAGACATATGAATGGTAAAACGGTATAAACGATCGATCCAAAATTCATCAAAACTAACGTCACAAACTATAACTACCTTCCAAACTCACTTGAAAGTTGACTATTCCTCTCGATCAATGAGACTAGATCCCTTCTAAGGCTCGTTTAGGTCGACCAACCGACGACGTCATTAACCATAATTTACCCAAATGGCCCCCAGAACTTTGGACAGAGGGTAACCCCTTTTTCATCGCATCTCCAAGTCAGCCAAAGAAAAAGGAAGAGAGTATGAACTACGGGGAAACTCGCAGTTTGTTTGTCGATGGGCAAACTTTTGGAGTTCCGGCGCGATGTGGGTGTCCTGCACAGGTGTAAGCCTCGTCGTCGTGCCGTGGGGTCGACACACGAGCCACGAACGCACAGCCTGCATCCTGCGTGTGCATGTGTACACGCCGCCGCGCGTTCGGATTATGCAAGCAAGTCCGCTTTCTACGTGGGCTTAGAATCTGGGTCGGACACGAAGTCATTGTTTACAACGAGTCGGCGTTGAATAGGTGGGTTGATGCTATGTGACGGAGCAACGAGTCTACATCGCAAGCCGCACGATCGACGACGACGACAGAATCCCTTCGGAACCCTTTTCCCTCTCTCTTTACTCTTTGTCTCTCGTGTCCCGATTAAGAAGGACACGAAGAGACGCGACACACTTGCCGACGACCCGTTTGAAGGCGAAGAAGAGTCAAGACGTAGTCATCGGTGTCTCCCGATGCCTTTTTTCGAATCATTCTTACAAGCTGCTTAATATTCGCATCCATTAACGATGCAAACGCATTTATTCCTCCGCGATTGTCCACGCACGTGACCGAACAGTCAAGTGTTTGTAGTCTCTTTTACACTGGCTGTAGTCCTCTTATTATAGTAGATGGATTATTACCTCAATTTCCATTTAACATCACTTCCCATGGCTGTGATCCCTTTACTTGATAAATTAAAATTGTGTCAACATCGACCACGTTTTTATCGCTCGAAAAAGTCTCAACTCTAGAGAATTTCCTCTTCATACGACCACCATTTTGTCAAAAAAAATTTGTCTTCTCCATCATTCTAGAGTTTAGAGTTCCTCCGATGTCCAAGAGCAAAAATCCAAGATACAACAATGTTCTCTTGCGTCGTAGGTGTTTACGATCGAAGAATCGTTTAATTGACGGCTCAACGAGTGCTTTATGACTAGCCAGCTAACTTTAGAACGCGTAGAAACACGAAAAAAAAGAACTACGCCTGCCATTTTCAATGTCCCCGCGCAAACACCGACAAACGTGCTCACGAAGACTTTCCTTCGAGACTGTACCGTCAAAGCCGTGAACGGATTAAAGTTCCACACGTCTACAAGTATCTATTCTTATCGAGCTATTTTCGCAGCGCTATCAGGCTCGCGATAACGAACAACACGTGTACAGCAACACAAAAACATGATCACGAGGCGAACTCAGCCCTTTGCGATTGACAATTGGTGAATCCCTTTTGTCGGACAATTGTCAGCCGTATTTGCGATACACGCTCCGAATGAAGTTCTCTTTTAATTCCAATATTGAATCGCAGTAGATTGAAAATAACATTTTGAAGTTCCCGCCTCTTTTGAAAATTGCTGTTTTAAATTTCACCTTCGTAATTTTGTCAGAACTGCATAGTACTTAGTTTAGTGTTGAATAGAACCGGAAAGGGTTTACATACAGAGTGACTAGAAGAATTCAAGTTCTCGGGATGGAACGGGTACAGTTCTCGGGAAGACAGGTTCGAGTTTCGATACCGTGGTTCTCGAAAAAGTTGATTAAAACGCGTCGAGCAGCGTGACGGATCGCGCGGAACTGTCCGACCCTAGCTTTGTGTCCCCGAAGGGATGGAGTGGCCCTCGAAACTATGCGGACCGAACAGGATTGTTTCGCGGGCGAAAACGAGGGAAACGCGGCCGCGGAACGGCATTGTCCGCGCGCGTTACAGTTCACCCGGCTGAAAGAGCCCACGCTATTTTTCATCGCGGAATTTCGGCCGCGCCTCGCGGACAGGAAATCCGCTGGGACCGTGTCTGCGGTCGAAACTCGACTTCGACGTTTTTCCACGGACTTTTTCTCCCCCGTACATTTTCCGCCAAACTGTCCGAGTTTTCCTAGCCACCGAAAGAGTTTCCGCCTGAACATCCCTCGCTTACACCGATGGGAACACCGTTTGGAAAAACCGTGGTGGTCTTTTTAATTACCGTGGACTGCTAGCGGATTGATAGAGGGACTCGCAGAGTGTCGGTGAGAGAATTAAAGCAGATGGGATGGTCTCTGCGTAAGCTATTAAATTTCAATAAGAAAAGTTTTTGTATTTCACCATTTTCAACAGGTGATCCACTGTATAGACTTCCAATAACGAACTGTAAATGCAGTCTAGTAATGTTCAGAAGTAAATTAAGATTGGAAATGATGAATTTAATTTTTAAAATGATGAACGAATGGAAAAACGAATTAAAAAGATATTTGCAGTTTTTGTTAGAACTTGATGATTATTATGGACAGGATCTACGAGTCCCGGGCAGTGACCTAACAACTTCTAGTGTATCATGGTGTAGCAAACGTTTTCCGGAACGCGGTTCGGCGCGAGTCTGCGGTTTTCGCGCGGTAGAAAGTCGCGCGCGAGCGTGTTCGCATAGCCGCGTGGGTGCGCACGCTTGCATAACACAATGCGAACAAGCGCGCAGCGCGGTGCACCGAAATGTTTCTATCGCAGAGCCTTTAAGCCACTCTAGACAGCAAGAGGCGAGAGAGCGTTTGGTCCGAGAAAACATACGAAGGCGACCGACTTGGGTGAACCAAAGAGATATATCCTCGTAGGCCGGTAGGGCGTGCATCGAAGCGAGCCGTGTCATCTTCTAGCCGTGCCACGGGCCGTTGCACCCGGATTTTAATATTAGAATGCTCCCGATAATGATAGGGCCCTCGAAATAACGTTCGCCATCGGTTTCGACGTCGATTATTACCAGCTCGATATTTGCACAACGAAATTGATACTCTGCTCCACGCGAAACGTGACGCGGGATTTCGCGCGGTTCCGACATTCGATCGAGGCCGTTGAACCCACACAACAGCAAGGCGGCGGTCCGCGCGCGTTTCGGCTTTCGAGCAGCTTCGGAATCTGTCCCGGACTCGTTACATAGCCGCACAGGAATGCCTCGGTTCGCGTTTTTCGTATGTCGAACGCGTACCTCCGTCGCGCGAATTTTCCAAATCATCAATCGTCAAAATTAACCCTCATTCACCCTAAACGAAAATTCACCCACTCAATATTTTATGTTGGAGTGTACAACGAAATACACGGAGGAGGAAAGGTCCTTTTTGATCTGAAGTTTAGTACTCTTCTAGCGTCGCTATTCGCTTACCCAGAGAAATCAGGTAGTTCTTGCCAGTTTACCGAGCCAGTCACAGCTCACACTTCCTTTCATCACTCTACCTTTTGATGTATAACAGTTCAAATCCTATGTATTAATAATAAAGTGTCTTGTTGTGTTACATGTGAATTAGTTAATTCATTACTGACGAACGCTGATTCCATGAGTGCGGTGGAGATTAAATAAACATTTAGTAAATATACGGTATACAGTTGATCTCCCAACCTCGTCATTCCAACATTTTACATGCAGCATAATTATTCGCCTCTTTTCAACCAACTTTAACTGTGATTCTATTGTAAATTCTGCGGTGAGAACGGACAAGTGGATCTCTACCTTGATAAAGCATCTAATTCAACGAATACTGCAGAAGTTCATCCGGAAATAACGTTGAAGAATTTCTCTGAAGTTAAACTTCTTCTGAAGTCCATGAATGTACTTGCTGAACTCGAATAGAAAAAAATATTCATTGAATTAAACGTGACTAAATTTTCTCTCCTTGCTAGTTCTATTTCATGCCGCACTCCAGAATTTTTTAAAATTTTTAGCCTGAATTTTGTGTAGAGGTCTGACCAGTACAGCCACGATCTACTGAAATATTCAGTGGAGAGATTAATCGCGTTGGGGAATTCTTTCAAACAGGACGTAATTACGTCACATTAAAGATTGCCATTCACGGGTCCAAAAATCGTTCATACTTTCTATATAAAATTCATTCATGCCAGGTTACTGAAAAGATAATCTCGAAGATTCGAATAATAATTGAAGAAGTTTGGAAGTGGTTTAATCAATCTTCCGAAGAAACTGTAAACATCGAAGCACGAATACCTTAAAAAGAATCTGACAACACGAAATTCAGGTAAGAAACAGAAACCATTGTAAGATCGAGGTCCACCCTAATGCACCTCTTGACCCAATTAACTCAAGAAGAATCTTCCAACCTACTTAATTGACCCCACTTTTGCTACGTATATAGCAACGCGGCTGCATAAAGACGAACTGTAGAATTCGGACTGATCATTAAGCTGAGATACCGCGTACCTACAAAGACAAAACCGTGTTCTTCTTATTTCAACTCCGTTGTT
This sequence comes from Lasioglossum villosulum, assembly GCA_963971365.1. Taxonomy (NCBI): domain Eukaryota; kingdom Metazoa; phylum Arthropoda; class Insecta; order Hymenoptera; family Halictidae; genus Lasioglossum; species Lasioglossum villosulum. Next base: position 47,625,967 of record OZ020495.1, read on the forward strand.
ACATTCTTTACAAGATTCATTAAATTCTAGTGCTCCAATGGAAGAATAAATAATTCGTGTCTGAATACATTCGCTGCTAAAATGGTTGATAAAATAGTGAGAGAATTATTCAAGAAACAACAAATAGAATAAACTTGAAAAAAATGTTATATCATAGTCAGAAGGTGTCTTATTCGATTCCAAAAATTTTCATCTTGATACCATCAATATCCTTCCCAAAAGAAATTCACAAAATTCGCCGAAGCTCTCCAGTCTCGATCTACAGTTTTCGAAGAAATTCAGTCACTATTATGATTAATAGCAAGGTCTACAGGTCTGTTACAGTGAATGGACCATTTTTATCGTGAACTCAAAGGATTGCTCTTTCGATTTCAAAAGGTTTTACCTCGATAACATCAACAGTCGCCTGTAAAAAAATTCGCAAAGTCATCATTCAACGTAGACTCGATTTCAAAAGCTTTTGAATTGATCGAGTCCCGATGAACAGGGTTTGCGACGCGACAGTTACTGCATAAAGACGGAAGGAGGTGTCAGAGCCGTGCAATTTTCACGAGAACACGCGCATAGAAAATTTTCACCACCGACAGAGCTTTCACTTATCCGTTAGGCGTCAGTCCGAGTTATCTGCGGGTCGAGCGTGCCGAAAAGGCTCCGGAGCTGGCGAGTTCAATTTTCCAAGAACGTTTCGTGATTTTCGTCAGCGATCTCTGGACCTTTGGACGCTCGTGACATAATTCGCGGGCCCGGCCCGGCCGCCAGGAATCGGATAACGTGTCAAATTGGCCCGACACGCCGGGGATGCTTAATCTGTCCGGATATCCCAGCCACGGAGATCGCTGATAATGAAACGAGGGAGAAAGTTCCGAGAGCGCTATATCTGCGGTCGTAAGGCAACACGACGCCGCGCTCGCACATTTTCACTTTCGAGACAGTGCGGATTAAAGTTTCAAGTATCAATTCCCCACTCGCCGCATTGTCGTCCTCTGGATCCCCGTTTCCAGAAAAATACAGTTTCTCCAAAAAGTGTCGGGCACCAAAGGCTACATGTATAGAAGATTTCCAATTTTAAGAAATCGTGGACACTCAAACAGTTATAATTTGCAGATAAAAAATCGTAGGACGATGAATCTGCTCTTAAAGCCTGAAGCTTTTATTTTTACTACAGATTGTTCATATTAATCTGAGATGTTCTACTACGATACCGCAGATAGGAAACCGAAGACATGTTCTTTGTCAGAAATGGTACAAATGCAGACTGCTGTAAAAACTTTGAAAAATTTGTCTCAAGGCTGAATCTATCATAGTTTTGAAGATTGAAATTTTCCCTTTAAAAAGAGCACTCAGGAATTGATGTTCGATTTTTATTAACCATTCTACCGAGCTTCGAGTGACAAGTGTATCGACAGCTTTACTACACCGTAAGATACACTTCGTTTCCTTTTTGTAAAACAGTTTTAAAAAATTGTATTGTAACGAGGTAGGTTCGATCTTCAGCAGTCGAGATGTCTGCTGTGCCTGTAACCCAGTTTCTAGAATTTCCAATTTGCCAATACTTTCTGGAGCCACTGTGCATACCTGTGTGTTCCATCAACGTGCTCAACATAGTGTATCTATCACATTATAACTCGTCGACCTGTTTTAACTTTCGATCTCGAATGTTTTCAAGCTTTATCGCGCCTCCTTAGATACGATACACCCGCGCACGTGAGATAAAGTGTGAAAAAGCTGAGCCTTTGGTTCAGTGCCATTCAATAATTTATACGATCTTTCCCTTTCTTTTCGCTCCCTCGTGCATATTTCTCAGACACGGCTATGCATGCGAGGTAAAACGCGAAAAATTTTGCATTCGGCTCAATGTCATCTCTTTGGTCTTCCAAATAATTTCTACGATTCTTCTCTACCCGTGTCTCTCTTTCTCCGATCCTCGAACGAGCCTTCCAAGTTCGCGTAGTGCAAAATTAATTCCTAGTTAAACTACCAAATGTATACCACTATGTATAGAAAATGTATGATGTTTTCGGCGCACAGATTCGATCAATTGTTAAGAACAAGCAATTTTGCGATTCAAAAAATTCTCGACGTTTCGATCCAGATCCAGACCATTTTCAAGAGAAAAGTTGCGTCTGTAAATTAGTATAGAATATAATATATCTTTAAAACACCAAAAAACAGTGAGGTAACAGCAACAAAACACTATTCTATATGTATATATATACGACGGTGGTGCGGCAGCGAACGAGTAGACGTGGCCGCGTGCATTTTCACCTGAGAACGAAAATTCCAGTTTCCCAGAGCTGTAGCAGTAAGATTGAAACGTTGGGAGGCGTGCTTCGTTTTTCTGGGAAATACAGAAATATAGGACAACGCGAAGGTATTCAATCATCTGACCCAGTGATTCTGACACGGTGGAGTAGCCTCAGGGACTGAATACGAAAGATTCCCAGGCGCGCGAGAGACGACCGAACCGACGAACGAACGAACGAACGAACGAACGTTTTACAGCGTGAAAAAAAAATTCCTCGATGAGATGCACCGTGCTGTGCTCGCACCGTAATCTTTTTTCCTCGGTGTGTGTCTGTGTGTGTGTGAATTTTTTTTCTCTCGAACGTGGAATCTCATCGGATAAGCTCGTAATCCCCGGCGGACGACGAGAGCGGATAATAAGATGTGCGGCGATCAATTAACGACGTGCGTCATCGAAGAAGGAAAGACAACGCGAGAGGAGCTGCAAAGAGTTTCACTCTCCCGGGGCGTAATGGCCGCGTACAGGAATATATACACGTTATACCTACTAGGTACCTCTCTCCCTTCTGCTCTCTCTCTCTCTTTCTCTTTCTCTCTCTCCGTCTCACAGCCGCTGCTGGAACCAATAGCAATCCTATTTAACCGGGCATTATAGTTGCGTTGCTTAACTATTTTGGCCAATTAACCGTTTTAGGCAGGAAGCCGTTTTAGTCGGTTAACCGCTTCATTCGGTTAAGTGGCGAAATCCGTTACCCTTCTTGCCGAGTCGAATCTAGTAGTAATTTCGGTGTACCCGCCCCGTCATGTTAGCCTGCCGCGCTCGACGGAATAATAATCCACTTGCACTCCGGAATCTCGAACGCACGTTACACGCGTTAAACACGGTACGCACAGAGCTGACAACCGCTCGATATCGGTTCCGAACCCGGTCTTTGGACACCGGTCGTTCTAAGATCGACTAGAGTCACGGTGTCGGAACTCGCATTTTAGACACTGGCCTTTCATGGAGAGATCGAGAAAAAAATTCTGTGCAGAACCCTGTACGTGAATTCCGAAATATAAAGAAGTTGTACCTAATGTAATTCGATTCAATTGGTAATTCTCAGGGTCTGAATTGCAGTTTAAAATTTTGCGGTGTAGGGTTTAGGGTTAAGAAGTGTCGGCAACTCAGCTGGGACATGCAAATTTATGGTATGGGCGGCTGAAGTATCGGAATTATTGGTCTCTGTAGATAAGGATTTTTTATTGTGACAGTTGACGATTTTCGCGCAGCACGTCATCAAAGTATAATCCTTCGCAAACATTTTAAAATAAATTCCAATTGAATCGATGAAAAACTGAGTTGTCGGCAGATTTTTGTCCAAAAAGATGGGATTCTGGCCCACCGTGCGACATCGCGCACCCTCCAAAAATGCGGGAAGTTGAAGCTACGCGTCGCGCAACTATAATTATTCAGCCCAGTGGGCCCCACAGAGGAGAAAGGACAATTAAGGGCACCGAAGCTCGTCGTTCAATGACGACGCTAGCGCGGAGCTGAATGATCGAAGAGCATGTCAAGAGAAATGTGCGCAGAGGAGTCCCGTTCCTTTCTACTTTTCCAAATAAAGCTCGTTAACTAGGCTCAGTCGAATGGAGAGACGATCATGTTAACGAGCCAAGGGAACGAACCGCGTGCTCGTCCACGAGTCTCTCTTTCTTGGCCAGAATTTCGGAATCGTTCGGGTGAGTCAATCCTCTGAGCAGCAGAGTGTGAGAGACGCGAGAGAGATGCAAGAGAGGATCGAGAAAGAGAAGGATAGAGACTCGTGACGCAAAGAGGCAGGGTCCGTTTAAAGCCCTGAACCATCGCCTTCGGGGCTCGGACCTAATGACAGAGATTTTTTCCACGGTCCGCAAACGACAGGGAAAGAAGGCAGAATATGCACTTCCTGGTCGAAGAATACGACAAAGAGAGACCGAGTTCTGTGTGCTGGCTGAATCTCCGTTGATGCCTAAGGGATCGCTTAAATTATTCTTTCGATCTCAAGCTCTGTCCTTGAACAAAATACGACCAAGACAGTGTTCCATTGATGTCGTCCTTTAAACCGATTACATGTCTACGTTTGTGTACTTATCCGTGTACTGTTGGGCTGGCGTAGCTGTACAAAATATTTATGCTACTAATGGCACTGGTTACCTAACAATCATAAATTAGACTCGACAGAGACCGAAATTCGGCGACTACCTCCCTAGCCTTCACGAGATCAAAGCTGTCCCAAATTGGTTCCACAATCAGCAACCCGATAATTAACTTCAAGATCGTACTCCTCTTTCTTCTGGTTTTTCTTTGTGAATTCCCTTTCCATCGCATTCTTTGCGAAACTTTCCATGCTGCACAAAGACCTTATTAAGGTGGAACTTTAGAGACCTACTATAGAAAGTGTTAGCAGGTTTTCTAAAGTGCTATAGCCGCTCGATCAAACAGGGGATCATCGTTATTACCGCAACAAAGATCACGTGGTGATCGTTACCTTCGAGCTTGGTCCAGAGCGGACAGAAGCGGACAGGAGAGACAATTTAGCACGAATGACACGCGCGGCTGTTCGACAGCCTCGGTGTCGCGCGATTACGTCCTCCTCGGAAAAACGACGGAGCCAGGAGGCCGAGGTCTTTCGTAATTTATGCTCCATTTGCTGAGAGGAATCCGAAGGAAAGCCTGGAGAATCCTGGCTTGCGGGGAGACCGAGATTTCCTTCGTCCTCCTTCGACGACGCTCTCCTCTCTATCTCTGCTTCTGCCTCTCCTCTCCTCTCTCGTGGACGCCCCCACTCGCTTCAAGATTCCATTCACCTTAATGTGCAATAAAACGGGGAGCAGAACGCGCGATGTCTCCACGCATTGCGAGAAATCGAATGTCGCTGTATATCTGCACAAAAGTCGAGACGTTTTTTAACGATTCGACAGTGCGTTTAAATCATTCTGCAATGTCTGAAAGGAATATCGTGACCGCAGTGAACGTGTAATTATTAGACTGCTGATTCTATGCATTTACGAGAAGCATGAGTAGAAGAAATTAAAAATAGTAGAAGGATCGAAATTAGATGATTGTCGAAGTATACTGTCGAAGACGGGAAATAATTTCTAAGTTAAATTAATTATACATGACATTACTCGATACAGCTTTGAAATGTCAAACAACCTGGAAGATTTTTAGTCGTTTGCACCTGTGAACAAATTCAGGTCTCGAGTTGAGTTTACAAAAAACAAGTATCGCACTTTTTTAATCGAAGCAAGATGTCTCATCGGGATGTCATAACAAATGAAGATAAAAAGACAGCGCGATAGAGCTAGGCGCAGCATAACGCAAGCAAACGTTTTTCCGAGAGTCTGCCGAGTCAGCTGTTCGGGCAAAGACCCCAGAGCGTCGTCGGTTTACGCCGGGAATTCCATTGACAGAGGCGCGACAAAGTTAGCGGGGCCGAAACCCCGAGCGCCGGTGTCATTGTCAAGATCATCGTCGATCAGGGACGAATATTCCGGCTCGTGCGACGCGCGGAGAATTTCAAGGACCTCCGTAGAAGCTCGCTCGGCATCAAGGACCGTTCCCGGGGCGAGTGTCAACGTTCCGTCAATCGTAAATGGGTCGGCAACGACAACCTCTCTCTCTCTCTCTCCCTCTGTCTTTCCTGTCTTTCTCTCTCGCTCTCTCCCCACCTGTGAACACCGGTAGACCGCCTTTTTCGTGCACCTGCTATCCCCGCGTGGAAGCACCGTTAGCCCGGGCTTGCATCGAGTGCATCGACGCGCACCGAACCGCCCGAGAAAACATGCTCCAAACGCAGGAAGAACCAGCCCAGGGAAAAACAACGTACCCTCTGGAATTATTGGCAACTACGGGCCCCGAAATTTGCGGTTGGCAACCTACTCGGACCACGAACCTAACACTTTCGCGCAATTCCCGGACCGTTTCGAGGTTTTGCACGAACCCGCCTCGAAATTCGAGAAATGCGTGAGAAGAGTTCCACGGGTGCGGAGCATGATATTTTTAGGCATTTGCACTTGTTCGGATAAATTTTTATGTACGATAAAAATTGCGTCGATTCTAAAAGATCGAGGCCAGACACGCGATTCTTCCTTGAATGATTCGAACACGTCAAAAATATCTTTACTCTTCGTTAGCTGAAATACGTCCACATTCGGGTCGACTCCATCCTTGGACTCAAACAAGTCAAATTACAGTTACGAAATTCTTTTTTTTGCGCTGTTATCTGCGATGTACGTGGAACTTTAGATGCAGAATGTCAATTGCGAGATACATGTATGTCACGAATCGAATGAATATGAATATCGAGTGCTGCGACTTGTAACTCACTGGCTGTCACCTGTCGAATTTTACTTTACGATTCCGCTGACTAATTTGCACTCGTAAAAAGAGGTCGTCTCGGGACAAAGCTTTCCCAGTGATCCTCCTGTGCCCCGTGTTAGAATCGTATCGAAAACTTGTTTTTCAATTTGTTACTCGGCAAGAATATGCATACTTTCACCAATCGAAAATACATCGCAAGAAGTCGACAGTAAAACGAAGATGCAGAAGTTATTAAATTAGATCTATACGAGAGCACGCAATCCTCGAAGCACAAACACTAACGAGCAAATAAAATTCCGAATTCCCCCGAGTCTTTCCCGCACCTGATCATAGTCGGCGCTATAAATGGAGAAACTATCGATCGAGAGGTTCAATCTCCGACACACCTTTCTCCGCTAGAAAAGAGCAATTAAGATCCGCGGTTTAATTAAATTCAAATAACGTTCCCGGAAACGGTCGAAGTCTTTCTGAAGAATCGAAATATTTTTTCTCTGTTAATCGAGTGCAAGAGAAGCACGAAAAACGTCCATTTTTAAAATTGGATTGGAGGATTGACACGATCGACAAAGAATTGATGAATCGAGGCGAAAAAGCCGGATGAAGGTAGGATTCTTTATTCGACAGGTGCTGAGCAAGGAACCGTATCATTTTCGAGGTGGGAGAAAGCGAAAACATGATCCATCCGCCGCGAGTTCGATTCAATGACCTCGGAACAGTGGCTCAATGGCCGCGGCAGCGAATGACCTCCGTGTGGTAAATAGTAAGCAGATGTCAACTGAATTCATTCCGCAGACGCGCGGGACGTTGGCGCCACCGTGAACACGTTCACGGGGGCTTACGTGAATATTCTCGGAGGCAGCTAGGCGCCATTACGAATCCTCGAGATTGCCCGACTACAGGCGCATCAAACTGACAAAACGAAGTAAAAAATATTTGATAATTATTTAGAAAAGGTCTGCCTACTTTGAATTTTAATGAAATTTTAATATGTTATACATTTCGACGTTTTGAACAACATTTTCCTTTTCCAATATAGGGGGGTCGCTTTTATTTTTGGAGATATTTGCAAAAAACTACTACTAATACTGTATCGAATTTTCGGTATTCTTGCACGGCGCGTCGTCTGTTTACTTTTGTTTTGTAAACACGTTGGAACACGCAATACGGAAAATTCAATACAGTATTCGCAACAGTTTTTTGCGAATATCTCGAAATCTAAAAGCGACCCCCCTATATTGGAAAAGGAAAAAGTTGTTCAGAATGTGTTGCTGCATAACATATTCAAATTTTATCAAAATCGGAGTAGGCAGACCTTTTCTATATAATTACCAAATGTTTAGACATCTTATTCTCATTTTTCAGATTATTTTTATTGTTGGAGTGTACAACGAAATGCACGGTCCAGATTTTATCTCCCAACCTCGACATCCCAACATTTATACATAATGCTCGATTGAAAGAAATGCAATTGAACTGTTGTTTAAAATGCCCTAACTAGATATTGGGAGCAAGCGCTATTAAAAGAAAAATGGAGCTGTAGTTCGCCTTCTGAAGGCAGTGGAACAGCACATTGCAGTCTCCTTAAAGGGAGAACGTTTATTATTGCTGTTTAAAAAAAGCCATTTTCTTCTGCCGCTTTCGAGTTTAGTCGTCCGGGCAGTGAACATGCAAAACCCTCCGCGGAAAAAGAAATAAAGGAAAGTTTTTGCGTTTCGTCGGACAAAAAATACAAATATGAAGCAGCTTATGCTAATGCGAATGCGACGACAGCAGAGACGCAAGAGTTTTTCAACTGGACACAAAAGTACTGTATCGAATAGAACCGAAACGTATCAATCTCCTCTTATCGAATCCTAAGACGCCGTTAGACATTGATTTATCATTATTAAACTGTGGAATTTTTTAACTATTTATATTTTACATTTCTCAGACACTTTGTGGTTAAGTATTTCCCGTGCATTATACTAATAGAGATCGATGAGCACTTCGTTGCTCAAGAATTCACAAAATCACTGCGCACACATCGTTCGAGTGTTTAAAATGTTAGCGTCTACCGCAAAACGCGCATCGCCCGTGTAAACGTTCGACGCTGGCGAACACGGAGCAAGAAAAAGAATTATCGGCGAAATCTCATGGAATAATATCAGGGAATTTCAACTATAAATTTAACTATAAATCCGGCGGACGCGCTATCGTATGGAAATCGGGGCGTGTCTATAAAATTCGTAACGAAGCCGGTCTGTATGTTAATGGGGGAGGCATTTAACCGCGTAAAGCATCTCGGCATAAATTTCGCGACCCGGTATAGAAAACACCGGGCCGATCGGGGAATTATACTTGACCGTTGAATTACATTTAAATGATTCGAACGGCGGCGCCCGAAACGAATGTCCCTCGGACAAAACAATTTTGTCGACCGTATAATTACCGGTGTTACGTGCGCGGCTAGGTTCACGGAATATTAATGCTCCCGTTGTGAAATCGTAAACTGCGATATCAATGCCAACATTTTTATTGTTATTAAATAGAAGAATAGATTAGAGTGACGCTATTCTCTTACAACCACTTCGGGGTCGCGCCACCAGTTACCGATCAGTATACTCTAACAATTAGAAATTCTATTTATCGAATGCTGTTGCAGTGTCGATCAATTTTTATTCGGAGAATTTAAAGAAATAAAATTTCGTTCGAATCGTCAGCAAATCCAAAAATCGTGAATTTCAGCGTGGGCGTGCTTTCGAAAACAAGGAGGCCACTCGAACGCAGAACTTTGTACCTTTAACCGTGAGCAGATAGCATCTGCCGATGAATAATTCATCGAGTACTAAATTCCACGATGAAGACGAATGGAAAAGAAAAGAAGGACAAAGAATGCGTCGGTGACGTTTCGTAAATAATCGTGGTAAAATTTCAACTGTAATTAGCATCGCGTGGAGGACCGGCGTCGACGTCGACGTCGTCATCCTCGTCTTTGTTGACGTGGTGCCGTTATCGTGCGACAAGAACAATTGGACGCGTTCGAGGATCGGACAAATGCGATTGCAAAAGCTCGAACGACTCGGTTGCATAACGGAAAAATTAATATTCCCCGGGAGACGCGATCTCCTTCGACCGTGTCCGGGGACCAGTTCTTGCGAACAGAAAACGCCGGGAATTGCAAGTGGTTTCGGTCGCGATTCCTGTATATTGTTCGCCAGGGACACCTTTCCACTTTGAATTTACAAAACTGCACTGTTTTCGAAACTTTTGGATATAAAAAGATGCTGAATACCCGGGAAAATTCTAGCTCGAGAAAGTCGTACACGATAGGTCCACTGGTTCTTCGTATAACGGTATTCATACAATTGTTTGGACAAATTTTATACATGTATTCTACGTGGCAGTAATGTACAGTAAATGTGCAAAAAAATTCTTTTGTTCAAGTATGTATATTGACCGACGTTGTCGATACATATATACGGTCTTTTTAAACAATTTTTTCCTACTGTGGATACTCCCAAGGCTAAATAACTTTCCTGCGTACAAGATGCTTTATCTCCATTGTTTTTGTAAGACACGATATTTTTATTGAAAGTAAAATGCAAGTTTCGCAATACCATTCTCGAAGACACGAACGACGATTAATCGTTTTCTTGATAGATCCTAGACATTTCTACCCAAGAACGAGTGACTGTCAAGGACAAACAACTATTACGTGTACCGAGTTCGTTATCTTCATTTTTTAATGAGAAATAGTATTTTCCTTCGAGTCGAAACAATTCCTCAATGTCATTCCTTTGAGACACGACGAGCAATAATTTTTACGATATAGCTCGAGCACTTCAAGTTTTGAATGACCAATTTGTCAAGGCTAAACAACTTTGCTGCGCAGATCATTATCTTGATTTTTTTAAAACGAAGGTCAAAATATTTTCTTCGGTAAAAATAATTCTTCGATATCGTTCTTGGAGACGCGAATGACGATAAATAACGTAGTCGATGTATTCCAAGCATTTGAATGCAAGGACAAAAAACTTCGCCGTATACGAAGTTGTTTGTCTACATTATTTTCAAAAGAAACAATGTTCTTGCCGGCATATAAATAGAGAAATAAATTTTTAATATTCCCACGACAGGGGGATGCAAAAAGTACCCCTGAAGCTTTCGGGGTGTACGCAGTCGAGAATTTCCACGGACAAGCCGCGGTTTGCGAAACGCAGAAGCGAAGATGTTCGTAGGATTTCTTGGCAGCCGAAACGAGGAGGAAAATGAGTGATATGCTAATTTTCCAGCAGCCGCATCTGGACTGGCACAATCACGGCGCCCCCGCCCGCTCTCCTGACAAATACCAGTGGCGTAACGCCTCCATCTCGCGTCCTCGAAAACTGAAATAGTTATGACCTGACGTCGCGATAAAGGTAAGAGAGAAGAAAAAAAAACTATGGAAAAAACGAAGCTCCCAGGTAAGTCGCTCGATCGGGGGGTTATGTAATTCTGACAGAAACGGCCGCGGTTGGACGGTTCGCCTATGCTTCTCGGTAAGTTGGTAGCAGCTTGTTGCTCCACTTCGCGTTTTGGCAGCGACTCCGCGGCCGTTTAACCTTGCTTATCGCCGATCAAGTTCGACTAGGCGCTCTCCACCTCCTCAATGGACCCTCGATAATATCTGTCCACCGGCGAGGACACGCACCATGATGCAACAATTCCGTATTCGTGGTAAACACGATGCACGCGGGTTCGTGGACAGCTGTTGGATCTTATCGTCTTCGTACTCGAGACTCGAAGATTATTCGAAGACTATAGAGCCTGCGATCGACGGGCGCTTAAAGAATTTAGATTCCCTGAATACTGGAGCAGCAGAGTCTATCCAGACTAGGTCTCTGCGCGACTTTGCGACTATAGACACCTACTTCGATCATGTTTTGTCGAAGGCAATCGACGGTGAACTGTGTTTTTCTCTGGAACTCGAACGAGTACATCCGAAATACCGTTTAACTATTTCCGAATCCATTATTTAATCAAAACAAGACGTAGTCATCGAGCGTCGAAACTAGTCAAAGGGACTATAGAAGTTCGACGATGGTTTAAAGAATTTAAGTTACCCGGAGCTGCTCAGGCTATCTGGACTAGGTGACTACGCGGTTATAGGAGCCTATTTCGATCATGTCTTGCCGACGAGGATCGACGGTGGCTTGTATTTTTCACTGGAACGTGAACGAGTGCATCTCGAACACTGTTTAACTTGCTTCAAATCCGTAATCGAATGAAAACAGGGTCACGGGGCCGTTTTCTATAGTTCGCCGGGGATCTTCGAGGAATGTGCTAGTCTAAGGAAACGAATTGAACATTTCCCGCGCAAATTGTTTCCGGTTCAGCCGGCTAAACGATCATTCGTTAATGTATAATTTCGTTTGATACGCCTCGACGCGGGAGAAACGCGTTTTCGAGCACGCATTTAGACGATAAAGAACGGGGACCGGCATGCATCGATGCGTGGAACGCGGAGTAATATTTTTTCGACGAGTCAAAATAGTTCGTCGACATGCTTGTGTCTCTTTCAAAATTCCTGTAGTCTTGAAGTTTCTCAATTATAATCCCCCTCGCTCAGGTGTATCGTAATCTTCGTCTCTGAATGATTTTTCGACGAACACGAAAGTCCACGGTTCGTCTCGCAGTTCCTCGCGAAAAAGAAACCGAAGACACGCCGCGCGCGCGTGGAAACGATTAGCCATGAAATTTCACCAGAAATTTGAATAACAAATGGCACGTCACTGCGTGAGCGAGTATTAATATTAATACCGGCGGAGACGGTCCTCTGCGCAACGAAGGTAAACATTCAGAACGAACGCGAGCATACGCGAAAATACGCGATGTTTATGCAACCATGCTTTCTGTTTCGAAGTCTCGACACGACGAGCCCAGGGCAACCTTTCGGAAACAGCGCGAGAGATGAACAACCCCTATTCCCGGATGCATAAAGATAATATTCATTTTCGAACAAACATGTCGAGCCTAAGTTCGTACGAGAGAACAAATTTGCTGGTTTTACCCTGGCAATTGCGTTATCTACGACTGTGCTGTAATACGCCGCATATGATTGACACATGGAAATGTAAGTCAAAGACAAATGGTAAAATCGAAGTACGACACGTTTCTAAGAAGCGTAGAGGGCTTATCGGGTGTATTTTTGTGGCAATATCGCGAAACAATTGGAATATTGAGGTAGGCTTCGGTTGACCATGGGACCTGACCTCGTCCAACGTAGGCTACGAAAGATGCGAGAGTTCGACGCTGGATCTGCTAAAGATCGAGGTGATAGATGACAGTATGCAAGATTCGAATATTGGAAAGGTCGGTCGGTAATGTAAACAGAAACGGCGTGTCGCGCGCGATGCCAGATAGACAGCATGCATCGAAACGTCTGTTCTACTGTTCTGTGTATAGTACGGAAGGTGTTGTGCGGAAGACGCGCTTCACCCGCAACGTAGAAACGGGCAACCTAATTAAATAATGAAACGGCAACACCTACCTGCAGATCATGACAGCCGTTATCCCTGTGACTGGCAGCACGAATCACCCCTGCACGCCACCCCCACTCACTGATCTTATTCACCTTTAGCTTGGTGAAACCACTCACCGAGAGAAACCTCTTTCCCACGATCTCTTCGCGAAACTTGTACGCCATATTATGGATCGGCAACCGCGGCGTGTCGAATCCGCGAATTCGGATCGCCAGCCGGGTCTTCCAATCACCCTTTCTCCGCCTCTATCTATCTATCTGCTTCTCGTTCACTCTCCGGTTCCCTCGCACGCTCTCTTTCTCTCCCTCTCTCTCCACCCTTCTATCTCTGTCGTTCTCTTTTCCTCTATTCCGATCCTCCGGCGAGCGTGCCTCTCCCCCAAAAAAGAAAACCCCACGTAGCACAGAACCGCGGTGAAGAACAACCGAGAGCACCGATCACCACTTCGTTATTTTTTCCACCAAGAACACCAGAAACAACACGGTCGCACTCGGAGAACCCTTCTCCTCGTGATCACGACGGACCAACAAACAACAGGGCCATGAGGCGCGCACGATCCCCCTTTCTATCTCTTTCTCTCTCTCTCCCTCTCTCTCTCTCCCTATCACTCCCTCTCTCTCTCCCTCTTCCTCCTTTCTTCTTTCGACAGTCGGCCAAGCACCAACACCAGCGGGGCACAGCCACTCCTTGCTCCTACATGCACGTCTGGACAAGACGGCCGAAAATTCTCTGGCCGTTTCGGACGATGCGCTCCGTTCCTCACCGGGCGAGCGATATATCGTCTTTTCCTTCCTTCTTTTCTTCCGTTTCCTCGGTCGCGCTCCTTTTACAGTCCGTTCCACCTGCGCGGCCCCCGTCTCCCCGTTGTCGACGGCGACGACGACGACGAGGACGACAGAGGTGTCGATGCCGATGACGATGATGATCCCCGGAACGACACAGAATTCTACCCGGTCCCTCACCACGTCCAGGACCGAACCGAACGCCGGGGGGACACTTTTCAAACTTCCGGCCGCACACCGTGGTATTACTTGGCCGCACACTATTCGGTTGACGGTGACGGCGGCAGCGCGGTAACCAAGCACTCCGAACGGTACCAGTGTGAACGTGAGAGTGACGCACACATGACCGGCCAGTGATATCGCGTAGCGCGCACTGCGGGCGGACGGCAGGGAGGCACGGCTCCTTCCCGCGGCTCGTGCCCCCTCCCCCGCCTTCTAGTCCCTCCCCCCTCCCACGGCACCTCGCCGCCTTCTTCGCCGCCCCCTTGGCTCCTCACCCCGCCTTACCCTCGAGGCAAGCCGTACCGCGCCACGCCGCACCGCGCCGCCACCGATACTCCCCCCTACCCACTACTCCTCTCCCTTCTAGCCGCACATCTCACCACCGACACCCTCCCTCTCCCGACCCTCTCGCTCTCCTCCACCCCCTGCGCACCGCCCCTCGCCCTCCATGCACCCTACAGCCCCGCACCCCACCCCTCTCAACATCTTTCTTCTCTCGTCTGTTCTCTTTTCTTCGTTTCTCTCTTCTCTTCTCTCTGCCATCGTGCTCTCCCTTCGGTTCTCTTCACTGTTCCTTCTCCTTTTCCTCCGCTACTTCTTCTTCTTCTTCTTCCTCCTCCTCCTCCTCCTCTTTCTTCCTCCTCGTCTTCTCGTTTCTCTGTTTCTCGCAATGACGGCATGGCATCCCGACCGCCGACGTTCTCTCTCGCATTGCTGCCACCCATCGCCACACGCCGACCGTGTGGGGTGAGACAGTCTAGGGCCGTAGCACCGACCGATCGCGAACGAGGCGCACAGGGCCGCAATTCCGCGAGAAACAGAGAGGGTTGAATGTCGACTCGAGGGTCGCATTACGAGGGCGGACTCGGGGGGATCCGGCGCCTACGCTGTCGCCGCTAGCCATGGCTATTCGGCCTCTCCACGGCGCCAGGCCCCGCGGTTCTCGCGCCTATGGGTTCGAACACGCCGCGTTCCTCCCTTATCTACCTCTGCGTTGCCTTCGTTCCATAATCTTTGCTCCACAAATGTTTTTTTATACGAGTACAATGACCTTAATCTATCAGGCGTCAGGGTACCTCCAACGCAAGAAATGTTGCCAGTGAGTTCAGTGACCGTAAAACTACCCCAGACTCACGGAACTAAAGAAGTAGTGTTGCACCAGTCGTAGCGATTCCATTCAGAAATGTTTTTATTTATAAGACCAGTGGCTTTACACCTAGGAAACTAATTGCCCTAATCTAATTACGCGTTAGCATTGCTTTTCTCGTTTTAACCCGTTGCCGTAACATTTGCTTCACAGTTACAGTGATTAAAACGTCTTCATCCCCGAAAATGTCGTCGAAGAGAATAGAAAATTTATATTTTTCGTACAGCTGCATTTATTTGAATGTTTAAATATTCATTATAAACGAATCAAATTTCACTTCATCTAAAAAGAAACGCATAACATTCGTGCTTGTTAGACTTCGTTGAAACCTTCGTCACGAGTTTGTCTCGTTAAAATACGGCAAGGGGTTAAGAAGAGAGGGTGTCGTAGCCATTGCTGGCAAAACACATCACGCATGAAGAAATTCTTCTCAGCTTTCGCCGGTCAATTTATTTGTTTGCGCAGGGGTAGTAACCTGGAAGAGGATTCATTGGACCCATCCACCCCCGACGGGTCTTCGCGTTAAGTGTACAAACATTGTTTATCCGCTCCTTTATCAGTCACGAGGTACGTGTAAACATACCGGATGATGCATGTCATTTTTGTGTTTTCCTAGACCGGGCCGTTATGCTACTGCAAACTTCAGACCATCTGTATTACAGTGAATCTTCCACCTTAACGGTCACTATAAATAGTACGCAATAATGATTGCATAAAATATAACTACACGCATAAAAAAATCATCAATGTTAATGATGTTCAAAACAATGCTCCCAAAGTTCCTGTTGCGCGAAATGCAAGTATTCGGAAAAGATGCGAGCCGTGTATGGGAGAACAGATTGACAAAACACAAATGTTGCTCGTGTGAAACGTATTTGTGTCTACACATGCAAAATTTGTATGCGGTGATCAATGTTTGACAACATCAAATAAAAAACGCAAAATTTAATGTATTTTTCAATAAAAAATAATGCGTAATTGGCTTATTTATTTAAACTTATAGTGTAAAAATATGATTCGACATATAAATTTTCTTTGTTTTCTGATTAAACATATGACTGAGAGATACAGTGCGACTATATTTGCCGGGTAGAAACCGCGAGTAACGGAAGGTTAAGCATTAATTGAGCTTTATAGTATAGGATTTCCGTATTCACCAGACAAGGTCATGTAAGTAAATTCGAACGCCACAAAAAACTCGAAAGTGAAAGTATGTAATTAGTGAATGTACAGTGGGTGTACAAAGTGTTTGTACACCTTTTAAAATGGAATAACTTTTTTAAAATCGTATTAAACAACCTCATTTTTTATCATCAACTAGAAGCTTGGTTTTACTAAATTGGTTTACTAAATGATCTGTAAAAAAGATTTTCCAAAAATTACAATTTACAAGGTTGCATGCAAAAATAAAGAAAGCATTTCTTTTAATTATTTTATTAGGGTCCTTAATAAAAATTGAAAATACATTTTGTAGATCTATGTTTGTTACACAGATGCTGAAAATTTCATCGAAATTGATTAACATACACACGAATTGCAACGGTTAAAAATGGAGAAAATCGTAGTTTTGCATGCAACCTTGTAACCAATAATTTTTTGGAAAATCTGTTTGGCATATCATTTCATAAACCAAAGCTTCTAATTAATTATAAAAAATCAGGTCGTGTGGTACAATTATAACAAAAATATTCCATTGTAAAAAGTGTACGAGCACTTTGTACTCCCACTGTATATTTTCACTGATGGAATGGTAACGGCAGCACCGAGTGCCCCCAATGTGCGGCGCCCGCGGTTGCTACGTTCCTGCAGTCACGTGACGAAAACACGACGTGACGTCACACGCGCAGCAGCAGCCAGCTGCCAGTCCAACATGGTTGACCTGTGAGCAGCGGTGCTACGAACGGCTGTCCGCATTAATCGCTAGTTTCTTCCGATCGCGCGCGCCCCGTTAACCATCGTGAACCGTTAATATGATATCCTCGATCGTCTCGCGACTCGTCATGTGAGTATTCAAGTTCAATCGGACCGAGGGCCGGTGGAATACAGTGCGGGGAGAAGTACATATCTAGTCAGCTGCGCCTGGATTCTCGCCATCGTTGACCCAGGGTTGCTCGAGTCTGTTTTGTCGGTTTACGGTCAGTTCACCTAATAACTTCTCTCTCTCGCGGCCAATACCGCCCACGCTTTCCGCTCGCTCTAACTCGCGAAAAAAATAGGATTTCTGTGGCCACCGAGTCGCCGCGGCCGTTGTCCATTTTTGCATTCACCCCTCTGGCGAAGTAGGGGTGAGCAAAGATGACGCTGCCGCATGCCATACGATACGCGAATCGGGGTGCAGTGTTTTTCCCAGTGATCTGTTGAAAAAAGCGATCGTCCCCATCCGAGGGGAGCCGATGCTTCGTTGTTCACGGAATTATGTCACCGCGTCGCCGCACCGCGTCCAATCCTGCTGGAAAGATTTCCATGTTTGGTTACAAGCTTCACGACGAGCTCTAGCCGTTGCACTGCGGTTACATTTGAAAATAGTAACGGTCGAACGGTTATCGATTCGAGGGCTCCTCGAGTACGTTCACAGTTCTGTCTCACAGGGGTCGTGTGTTCGCGTAGCCGAGGTTAACGAAGGTAAGCGAAACATCTTTCGTATACATATCCTTATTAGGAGAACGGCCGGTAAACAAGCAAGGTCCGGCGCTTTTAACGAGGCCGCGCGAAATTGTAACCGTGGAACGGACTTTTTCCCCCCTATAGAAAACCGACGCTGTGTACGTTCGATCGAACGAAGTTCTAGACAGCTAGGAAATTCTACGTCGCCGGTGAAAGTGCACGATCATCGCCTCGATATCTGCGTCGCTTACAATTAGACTTGGAGGCTCGTACGCTGCGAACCCAACCAAACCTCCGAGTTTCGGGTCCCAACGCCAGGCGCCTACCCCTCCATTGCGGACGTACCCTTGGGTTGCGACACCTTGCGCATGTAATCCGTAACTCTCGCTAGTCTTTGCACCATCGTGAGGATCCTGAACAAAATTTCTTATTTTGTTATGGATTTTATTTAATACGTGTAATGGAATCCTACAATACCGCGTGTACAACTTAGAGATGTGGATAATTTAATGTATATAACTTTATGTCTAAAAACATAGCAAGAACGGTTTCTTGACAACATGTGACGACACGACGTGCTAGGCTCGCTTTTTCCTTACTACAAGGGTCGTTTATACCTTTTTTTGTCAAGGTAAGGTGGTTGAAACTCGGCCCGATGGGAAACACTCCACTTCTTGGGCCCAATATTTGACCTCCGGGGACCTACTATTCGTATAACTCCTGGAGAGCCGAATCGGGAACCTCCATGCATTTTTTGTCTTTCAAGGGTCGCTTATACCCAAGGACTGTAAATCGCCCCTTAAACCTACAGTTTCGGGAAGTGGCAATCGTTGCATACCAACATTTTTATTTTCTATTTTCCGTAGTATCGAAGTCTCAATCCACCGAGTTATAAATTTACCTCTGCAGCATGATTGAGACGTTAGGGGTAGTAAATTTGGGACTTTGGACCCACCATGTACCGCCACTTTATCAGAATATCTTCTTAATCTAATCGTTATATGAATGTTGGTTTGCCCTTTAGGAGCACTCTCTCCACGAAGACTTGCTTCGCTCCTCTCGTACCCGGTCGAGCACGTCGGGTGCCCGCTAGTCAATACCATAATAGAACTAGTTCGGGCGCATTTGGACATGTTCCATGCTCTGGATTGATATAGGCATGTGCTCTCGCTCTTTATTCCTCGTACCCATTTTCCGCGCGGCGTGCCGAGTGCGTTTAAAAATAGCCGGACGCGCTCGAAGGAGGACAAAACGCGGCGGCTGAGGGGGTAGAGCTCTTTTCGATCCTCTAACGTCGCCTCTTTTGTGGCCTCGGCGTCAGCTGATCGAGTCCCGTTGCCTCGCAAAGCGATAGAGTCTATCGACGCAGTTATCTTATCAGTCCGAAGATTTACGAGCCGCTAAATGCTTCCCGGTTGCTTCGAAGGGGGGTGTGGCTACGGTTTTTACGCTTGACGACACAAAAACAGTGGATCGGTGTCGGGATACCATTGGACCCCTGCGTCGATAATTTTTGTCAGGCCCTACGGTGCGCGCATATGGTAACGAGGCATCGACGCGTAACGGATCCACGCTCTCGGCTGGGGACGAACGTCTCGGACGTCAGCTGATTCGGTCGACGTCACGACGACGGGGACACGTTCCTCCCTGGCGTCGCGCGGACTCCCGTCGAGGGAGCACGTTTTGTTGACGGCGTTCCTTGACACGCTGGCAACCTCGGGCCGCCGCCAGTCGTATCTACACGTGTGCATATTAGCGATCTCGCAGAGCCGTGACTCATGCACGCTGCACTTGACAATAAACTGGAACGAGGCGATGACACGTTGATCTTGGTCCGAGCGGTGGTCCGACGTTTCTTCTTTGTGAAACTTGTTTGCGCGACGATTACGTCGCTTTGGGTCAATTTCCAAAAACCAAAGTCCGTCTGCTTGTTTCTACGATGCAAATAAAACGCGTGGGTAGTTATCTAGCAGTCCAGAGGACATTGCCGTTGCTTGCGCCACCGTACGATATCCCTGTATCTGTTCTTTTTTAGTCCCGCTGCTCGGGACATGCACAATTTGCTTACAAGCTACAGTTTTTCAACGGAACGATCTATCGTCGCCGATTTCGCGCCGTAATTACTCGAACCACGTTGCAGAGAGAAAGGCTGGCTCGATTAAACTGCGGGATAGATTCGGTAAAAAGCCTGCTGACACCGAGTGATTGCGAAATACGACCTTGTTGGACCGCGAGCGATCGCGCGCTTACTTCTCGGACACTCTTCCTTTCGTTTCCTGTACACTTGTACGTGGTCCGGGATAAAATCGCGGTACAAGCAACCGAGAGCCTTCTGCTCCGAATTTTTCTTCTTATGGTACACGGGGGACTCGGTGCGAGTTCTGTGGTACGGAGACGGTTCCGTAACGAACCGAAAAGGAAAGGCAGGTTCCTGGCTTCGTGGTGCGCTTCATGGTGGTGGTTGATTCATTGAGGCATCACGACGTCATTCTTTGACGAGTGTTTTGCTTTTCAATAATATCACGCAGGTCTGTTATCTCTCCTCGCGACCCATTGTGCTCTCGAAGTCGCGTGATTCACGTTTGCTCGGCCGCCTTTGTACGCTGGGGACACATTGTCTCAAGAAACACACGCGAGACCGTTTTCCTTTCACTTGGACGAAACGCGTCGTGTCTTGTGCACGTGTGTGCGCCTTTCAAAATCTGTAGGAGCTCTCTCAACCGCGACGGACGAGTACACGGCGAAGTATATCGACTGCAATCAAACTCTCGATTAATTTCCTTCCCTCGGCCTCTGTCCAATATCGACGGAATCGTGACGGATCCAGCGAGAGAATCTAACGGCTGAAGGAAATAGGCAACTCGGGGGATGCTTTCTTCATAGACCAGAGGAGAACGTGGTTGGTCGTTGGATCGATGCCCGGTTGGCAACAGGAGGGTGGTTCTGCTGGTGTACACGAGGCAGGATGGCCGTGCAGCACCCCTCGCGCTCTCTTTCGCCGCCCTTTCTCTCTCCCTCTTTTTCTCTTGCTCCCTCTATCTTTCTTCTCTTCTTTTCTCTTCTCTTCTGGTATTCCCGTTACAGCTGTAAGGGTGGCACGATTCTCCGACGGCCTGCCGGGAATCGATATTTCGTTTCTGAAGAGATCCCGCGTTAACCTCTCGCGTGTGCAGGCGTCTCTGAACCTCTCCTAGGCAGCTAGTTTGCCAGCGATGGCTGTTGCTTGATTCTTCCTCCTTTATATTACGCATCACGATACTAGAAGATAGTGCTAGAGAAAAATCACTTCAGAATTTCCTGAAGCTTTTTCTGGGTTTTGCAGCCGTTAGAGCTATCTATAATCTAGCGAAAGGCTTGCCAACTATGGAGGATGATTGTTGATTCTATATTTTCTCGTTGGCACCGGTAACAACCTAACACAAAATCCGCAGTCTGGTCGATACTCGTAATCATCGATTCACGGTTCCAGCAGCACATTTTTATACCTCAAATGTAAATCGAGTAATTACTCAAGAGAGCAGGTATCGGGTTATCGATGCAAGGGCTATGTCTAGCTTTCTAGGCCAGTTTCATCATAGATGATCCGGCTGGTGTTTTAATTACTAGGCCCAGCATCCATTGAAAGTTTCGGCGCGAGGTTTTTGAAAATACCGAGGGGGTGTTTGCCCCCAGCAACCGACTGCAGTGGCGCGCGACCGGCTGAATGACGCGGGGCGATGATTAATTTTACAAATGCTATGCCAACCGGGTCGAGATAAAACCTATCGACTCTGTTCTCGCTGTCTCTCCCACACCTCGATCTCGCGCAAGCACACACGCTCAATCTATTTACCTAGCCACTGTGTTTCATTCCGTGACCCATATCCCCGATGCTGCTGAAAGGTATCTCATTTTCTATGGATGCAGCGGTTTCTTTCCGTGTTGCGGCCGCTGCAAACCGGATTTTCAATTGAACACTCGTGTCAGTTTCGTTCAGCGATTGTGCGCGGTTACAGCGGCTCATTGGAATACAATCCTCCGCACTTGTACAACATTTATTTTTGCACCGGGACGTGCGTCTAACATTGTCTCTGTTCACACGTTTATCACCGTCACTGTCGCACACTTCCTGCGACGCTCCGATCGCATAACTTGCGACGCCGTTCTTGGAAATTGAAAGCGCGCGGTTTCTTTTACCATTTGCAGCGATCATCAGCAATAATCATCCCAAGCTCCTAATCCTATCGAGCATCTACTTTCCCTGCCATGAACAAGGTTGCAACCGGAGTTGCCAGAAGAAGTCTTTGCACTTCCTTCCAGCGATTCTCTGCGCGAGAATATGCGACCGCGATTGGCTGGCAGGTGTTAACAGCGTTACATAGTGGGGGAAGCATTTAGCATTTTCCAACTAGCGAGGTTCTACTGTATTTGCCACGGTTCGACGCGATCGCAGCTCCAGCCGGCCGACGTGTTATTACGTCGCGTTCGACCGAGCGTACGACACGCCGGTTCTCTCGTTGTGGAGAAATCCGCGGTAAAGAGGCCTCGAGGATTTCAAAAGGCTGCCAGCGACTGGAAGGAAAAAAGAGGAAAGTCGACGTTCGCGCGCGCGTCGCCCCAGCCAAGGCGAGCAACCAAGAGAGAGAGAGAGAGGAAAAAGAAAGAAAGAGAGAGAGAGGTCGCGTCTGTGTTACGGTAATATGCCTGAGTACTTAAGATCCTCGACCTCGTGACGTCATTGCCCTCATTAGAATAATTAAGAATGCCGCTCGCTAATTACGATGCGGTTGGCTCGCGCGGTACTTTTTCATGCGGCTGCTCGCGCGCGCCGTCGTTGGCACGACGTGTTCCCGAAGTGACCGAAGAGAAAAGACGAATATCGTCCGACCATAGTCGTCGACGGACTCGCCTAAGCTCCCGCGGGATTGGTCTGTTTTCACCGGTAGGACAGGCTTGTTAGTCGCGTGAGCTTGTTCCAGGCTGGGCGCCATTATCCCCGACGGCTAAAGAATTGTTCTCTGGTAAAATAATTACTAAAAGCAAAAAGAGGATGCCTCGCGACCAATTGTCAAGGTATTACTCGTATAATAGGGGATCTTTTGTTCTTCCGCGGAGAAGAACGGAAGAACTGTCCCACCGGCAAGGAAACCGGGTCACCGGCGTCTTCTTCCGTCGCGTCGACGACTGGAAATAGATTCTGAAACCGAGGCGAAAGTCGTCGATAAAAATTGCTCGGCACGATTTCCGTTACTCGCGGAGGCTCGATTCGCTGAGGCGATACCGTTGAAGCGAGATCCGCAGCGCAACCAGCCGAGCTCCCCGAGGAATCGAAGGCGGTATCGGGGCCTAGAGCTCGCAGATAACAAGTTCGTGTTCCTCTCGCGCTCGGGTCTCCGACTCCCCGAGCTGCCGAGGCGAAGAACCAAGGCACATAGCCGAGCACCGCACCGTTTTGATTTACACCCTCCTTTTTCCCGCCCTCGTATATAATTACGCCATTTTCTCGCAGGCCAGCCCATATTTCTTCGTCCCTGGAGACGCGCCAGGGAGCAAAAGTGCACGTCACGAGGGTGTGGTAAAGAGCACCTCGCTCGTAGACCGAGGAGGGTGGCGCGGCGAGAATCCAAGAGCATCGTGGGGTTCGCCAGGGTGATGACCCTTTGGGAGTACCCTGAGACCTTACGCTCCTGGTATCGTTGCGATATGTATATTCCTCTTTCACTCTCCCTCTACCTCCATCTCTTTCTCTCTCTCTCTCTTTCTCCGCAATCCTCTTTATCTTACCTCACCTTCGCTCTCCCTGGATCATTGTGTTCCTCTTTTTCGGTCGACACTCCCCCGCTACGGTTCTTTTTACTCGTTTTGCGGGTGGGTGGTGCGGAGGATCGACGCGGCTAGATCACCGAAGGGAAAAGAGGATTCGATCGACGCGTCGGAATGCGGTGCCGAACTTCGGAACGCTTTTTCGCGTTGCTCTGTTTTCGGCGCTGACGGCCGAGGGACACGCGAGAGAATTAGCAAGCTGGACTCGTTGCTCCTTTTCCAGGAGACTTTTTTCCTGCGGTCTGGCTACCGTGGCGAGGGGCCCGAGTTTCACTCCTCCGGGATCCCTGAACCTGGATCTGCCGCTGGGAAAGACACCTTCAATGCCGTTCTATGTATACCCTCTACGGTACTTTGTAAATGGATTCTTTGTCTTTCCTGTCGTTCTCGATGTAGTCGATTTTGTTCGGCACCGAATTAGTTCGAGCATGACACTGAGGTTCCCCAAATTGGGAGACCCTGGAAATACACTTGGAAAGAACGCTTTAAACATCAGCCACTGTGAACAGTACACAAGACTCGAATATATTAGGTTGTTACAATTGAAATGACCGTTTTTCACATTTGAAACTTCCCGCCTTTGTAGTTTAGTTTTGCCACGACAGATGGCATCGAAGTTGTACAATTTGCAAAGTACATATCTCGTACATGAATTTGCGAGTATAAGATTATTGATATTGTACAGTGTACCTGATTCAAAATCGATTGTCGGTCGCCATGGAAAAAAGGAAATTCGTATCAGTTACTCGTACGAGTTCAAACTTCGACATACTGCGTCCAAATCAGCAAAAAACATAAATGCTGCTTTTGTTGAAGGTGCAGCAAAGAAGAACGTGCTGCAAAAACTGCATTTGATAACTTTATTGCCTCGCGTTTATTAGATGTGTACCAAAAAGACATTCAGGCACTTGTATCACGATGGAGGAAGTGTATTAATGTCGATAGAAATGATTTCGACTAATGGAATATGAATAAAGCTTGTAAAATTAAAGTTTATGTTAAAGATTCAAAACGACCGTTTCATTGGAATCCAGATATACGTTCAAACTTTTTTCGTTGTAGGCAAGAGCTGTGGTTTATGACCACTTTCGCTCTCGCGACGGACCCGTAGACTTTTCCAACAGGTTACCGATCCTCTTTTTCAGCGAGACCCGTTGTAATTAATTTGGAACGCGTGTCGTGACCAATGGCTCGTGCACCGGTCTATCTCGATCCCGCAGAAACGCGGGTCGCGTGTTCGATACCGAAGCTGGCCGCGTCCCGAATAAATCTCGGGACCGCGAGGCCGCATTAATTTCAGCCCGTTCTTAAATCTCTCCACGCGATGCACATTCGTAAACGAGCGTGCCCGCGTGCGACTCCGCGGCTTGGTTCGGGTTTGAGAAAGTTCAGACGCGCACGTCTACGTGGGAGGTCCGCGATTCACCGTGTTGGCGTTGCCGGATCTTTTATAGCGCGGTTTTCCCGGCATTCCTCATCAGGGAACAGGACGCGCGTGTTCTGCACGCGTGCACATGATGCGTTCCTCTTTCATGGGCGTTCTAGGATCATTGACTCGTCTTTAATACAAAAGCTCGACTCTTAGAGCTATTCTGAGCTTACCAATTTAAAGACCCTTGGACAATGGGATCTCTAGAGTGTCGTAGGTTCCAAGAATTCTTCACGAGAGTCCCCTAAGCCTTAGGACGTCTTGGACAATTGAATCTAGTATATCTAATGATCCTTGAACATTCGAAGATCCTAAGAATTTTACCTTTCATTGACTCCAAGACCCACGTGCTAAAGATGTCGCACCAGGCCGCAACGATCCAGATTCTCGAATGCCATTAATTACCGTCATTGTTCCCTCAGCCTGCGCCATTCGGGATTGGGCACAAGGTTCGCAAGGTATATTTATTCCCCTGAAATGACAGAAATAAATCAGCCACGCGGAGCCATATTTCTCGGTCGGTTGTTTTCGCTTGATACGCCTCGAAATCTTTCTTTTCTTCGGTATTTTTCATCCCGCCTCCGCCCTTCGTCGTCATCCTCTACCCCGTGTATCTCTTGTTTCCACACTCCCTCCCTCTTCTATCCCCGAAGAAAGACGCGTCGACGTAGCGGTCGTAGACGTCGACCACTCTGTTTAAATATAAACCCAGGCGCAGAAGTGGCCAGCTTCCAGTTCGGGCGTCGCGACGCTCGTGGAACATACAGTCGTCGGCCGAAAGCTCGGTTGCACGATCTCCTTGCGATCATTGTGCCCTCCTCGGTCGTAGAATCTCGTGGATCTGCCTGAAACTGCAGTCGTCGATCTTCTTTGATCATTCTCGGACTGTCAACCACGTGGACGAGACAGCGGATCGATCGGATGTGGGATCATCGGCTGACGCCTAAACGCACGCCAAGAAGTTCGTCGACCAAGCCGCTGAGAACGATGAATAACGTTTATTAATAAAAATCCCGTGTGTACGACGAGCTGGGGTCTCGGGAGTGTTAGTCGATCCTCGATTAGGTTCGTTTCGGTTCATCTTCGCGTTGCTATTTGCTGCCTCTAAGAAAGGAATATTCGCGGCACGACGATGGAACAGCCCCGGGTGAAACAATCGATGCGAGATCTCCGAGTGGAGAGAGTTTAATTGGCAGCTCCGAGTTCCTGGCGTTCGGAAACGGACTATCAAGGGAGCGTGCGGACCGTTCAACGAAATTTTCAATCGGCTTTCACCTCGCTCCCCGAGCGAGACGAACTTTTTGAAAAGTTTTCCAAGTTCCAACGAACGCGCGGCGTTGTGAGCCAAGCTGGAGTGAGAGGGAGCAGGAAACTCTCCGACTGAAATCGCTCGGCGGATTTTCGCGATTGTCGCGTCACGGGAAAGGGAAGTCGGGGCCGCTTGCCGTCGGTGGCCTAAGTGCCGCGTCTAAAAGGGACTGTGCGCGCGAGACAATCGAGCCAGCCCGATGAAAGGGCTGCATTCAACGGCGCCGGCTCCTTCGCTAATGTTTCGAGAGGACTGGTCCGGAGAATGTCTTCGAATGTGAAGCAACGGTATCGCATAACGATCTTCTTCCACGACGGGGTCGTGGTGGTCTACATCTGAGGAGAGTCCCCTATCCGAGGATACGAACAACAATCCAGGGAAAGTTGCTCGTCACCGAGAAGTATTATCGCTGTTTGGACCGGTGGCAGTTCGGCTGTGACATTCCCGAAATTCGTCGGCACGGTCTGATTAATTCGTTCGCGGGCCGAGTCCCCTCGACTGCCATTTGTCTTTGTCAGGGACAAGGTCCCGGAGGATCGGCAGGGCCGGAGAAAAATAGCCGGCCAGGGAAAAGGATCGGAGGGAAAGAGGTGCGGCTCCCGGCAAGAAAGGAACCGCTCCTTCGACTCGCCACTTAGAAAACGTTAGTTGAATCACTTAGCCGGTCGTTGCACCGGAACGACGTCGGTCGGCGTGACAATAAAGAGAGACCGGGGCCGGCCGAACGTGCGCAATACGGCGGAACAACGCGGGCCTAGGATGAAAAAAAGCCCGCGACCCGGTCGGGAGAAAGCGAAACCTGTCCTTAAGCGGTCTTGATTCTGGTTCTCGAGGGAATTCGGGAGCTGGAAAGCTTCGCGCGCTTGTTCAAGTACCGGAATCGAAAGCCTGGGGGTCTGAGGATTAAAGCTCCTGGTCCCCGCGTAGAAGGAAGCCGAAAATACGACTCCAAAGTGATCTCGAGCGAGGACCTCCACGTTTCGTGGGAGATTTCGTTGCGCAACTCGCGCGGGAACATGGCTGCAAGCTCCTGAACCAGACTCCATCAATTCTATCGAAGGATTCCAGCCGAGAGATCCTTCGCAAGACCATTTACAGGGAACATCCTGCGCGCACTTTCTAATCGGCCGTAGTTACCGAGTGATTACCGATCAGCTGGTGAACGGTCCGAGCGATTCAGGCCAATGTTGCACTCGTTAGACTGCCCCTACCGACAGACCGACAGGCTTGCTTCACGGACGCTGCGTCTCCGTCATTTTCTCGAGTCTGACACGCTTTGCATCTAGCCGTATAGGCTCCTCGAGCGTCTGTTTGGGGCCTAACTTCTTTAGGATTTAACTTAGTAGGGTGTAATTTCTTGGGGCTCCAACCTCTTACCGTCTGCCCGCCAAGGATTTATCTCCTTAGGATCCAACTGCACAACGTCCAAACCTATTACATCTATCTGTTTAGTGTCCAGTTTCTGAGATTCCAACTCCAGTTGCCCCAAACTTCAATTCAAAGCGGTTCGCGGTGCGGCTAATCGGATTTCGCATAGTTTCTCAGCAGACTTGTATCAACCATGACCTGTCCCCTGCCTCCAAAGTCCAGCCCGCCGGCGCTGGTGCCCGCGATGGCCAGCTACTACTCGCGTAACATTCACATGCCGATCTTCAAGCGAGTGACGATCGTGAACACGGTCTCGGTAGTGATCCTGCCTGCTCCGTTAAAGATATCGCATAAACCGTCGGGCAATTAACTTTCTGGACTGGTCAGCGTGCGAAAATAGCGACAGAGCCGTATACGTGTCGTCGAGCAGTGTTAACGAGCACCGTTTCCGGCTCGTGAGCCTCAGACGTTATTGTTCGCGCGTGTGCGTTCGCTCCGATGAAAGCCAGAGTGGAACGCGTGTATTCGCGGCGCTCGTAATTTTAGAAAATCTCGTTGCGCAACAACCGCTAGGTCAATGTGTCAGCGTCGCAGGTGAATCGTGAATCCGCGAATCATGTTGGAAATAGCGGATCGTCCACTCTGGAGAGATCCGCGTGGAAGACCTGAAACTTTGCCAGTTGGTAAAAGTCGTTATTCCCGCAGAAATCACTGCACGCTTTTATGTAAGCCTCTGTTTCCGAGGATTAGCATCGATCGTAAAACATGTATCGGATTACACAATCAGCGCAAAGTACACAGAATGCACGCGACATTGATCTAAAATCAGTGGACAGCATTGTATAACATTGTTCTCACTGCCAGACCGGGTCCGAGACTCCGTGTCAGCTGTTCGAAAGATAATATTGTTCTATATGTGTATCAACAACTTGTTCCACGATTATGTTCAATTATATTTTTCTACCGAAGATTGTAAATGTCGATGAAGTCGAACGTCGAACAATGTGGAGACGTCGGCGACAGCAATAAATCGATCGTGAGGATAAACGAAAGATCAACACTACCATTCTTGGTTTCCCCTTTCTCCTGCTGTGGATCCACGCGAGCCCGTTTCATCGACGTCGATCCCATCGCGTCGTCATTATGGATTACCCGCATGTCTCCTCGTCGCACCCATTAATCTTCGTATTTAAGCGACTGCTTACATGCGACACGGCAATAGCTCACCAACGCGAATCGTCATCCCGAAGGTGAAAGTTATTAAATGTTTCGGATAGAGAGGGGGGTGGGTAGGGGAACACGAAATTAATGAAACGCTGGGAACACGATCTCCGAACCAATCTTTTCCGAACACGGCTGTCGCGCTGAGATACTCCCGTGTCATCGATTGTTATCTCGCGGTACACGCGCAGAATCTAATCTCGGGACACGATCGAGCATTGTCGGGAAGCCCTGTCGGTTCCCATAAGCTGTCTGATTCTACTGGCAGCCACAGGATCGAATTCCACTTGTACATATTACAACTTCGAAAAATTCAACGAGCTTCGATGAAATCTCCGCAGAAATATTCCAGTCAGATATTTACCCTATACAAATTTTGCACGAAACTGTCTACTCATAAATGAAATACAGTGAGTCAAAAAATTATTCGCTCACTCTTAAAAAGGCGATATCTTTTTAAATATTGTACTATACGATTTGAACTTTTTTTAGAAGCTAGAGCAATTAGTTTGCTGCAGAATGTGACCAATGTATTAGCATTTAAACATGCTAATATATCATTTTTAACATGTTAAACACATTCCTGATCCGTAGACTACTAATTACAATAATGTAATATTGTATCTCTGACTAGTCGAAGTTTGTAAACGGCGATTCTCGTAAAAACGAGTGCCAAACAGAAGCGAGCAATATGGCTAGAGTATAAAATCGTGTTTCGCTAACAGCAATGCAAATACTGCAGAATATATCGCTCCCAGATCTTAACAGAAGCTCAGGGAATTGCACACACGTTCCAGATAGTACAAGACTTTCGAACGATAGGTGTTCAACGTTAAAAATCTTTCGATTGTCTAAGACTTCTTCGTTAAACCTGGACCTTCTCCAAAATTCGGTGTCTCATTCGACCATGGAACTTCGCGACTGCATCAGAGCAGTGCGGCCGAGACGTTGCAGCAGGGTCTGCCAGCTCATCGTCCTTGAAACCGATGACAAAGCCCGTTGGAAAAGCGAGAAAAAGAAACGCGGTTTCAATTCTTTGTTCCTCTTGGCCGAGAGAGCAGTGTCGAGCTTCGGACACGATTGAAATTAGGATCGCGATGCAATTATCCTTATCGCTCATTTTGATCGGCTTCGTTTAGTTACAGATTGTTCTTTCTGCAGATTTCCTAAATACGAATGAGCTTCTTGTTTCAAGACATCGTTGAGTCCTTAGTTACGAGGTCGTTTCCGCGCGATTTTTAGGAATTTTTTTCAGAAGATCTACCAAACTTTTGGCATTACGAATTTGCACACGTATTCATTGGTATCTGGAGTTCACGTGTGATTTTTTTCAAGTAAAAATAAGAAGAATTAAATCAGCTATATGTAAATTTTTGTAGAGCATGTTTTGTGTTGAAATGAGCGAGAAAGTTCAAAACCCGTCGAAGTTTGAAACGCGCTAGTAATCGGCGGTATCAATTCGCCTGCACGTTGCGAGATGGATCAGGTTGATGCTCCTTGTCCCCGTCTCGAAATAACCGGGCACGCCCTCGTTACGACGATTTCGTCGGTTCCCCGCTCATTAGCGCTCGAAATGAATCGCTGCGGCCCGCCCCAGGAAAGTTAACAGTCCGCTTAATAACGACACCGCACTCGCTCGCGGAATCGCGCGCGCAAGAGCCGAGCGATCGAGGGATTTTTCGTATCCGTCGGGCTTTTAATTAATGGCGAAAAGATAATAAAGAGGGACTCGAGGGAAACTGCGAAAGTCCGAGAAGGACCGCGATTAAAATAGAAAACTGGGTCGACCCTGAAGCCCGACCAGGAGTCACCTCGCGGCCGAGTATCGAGCACGTGTGCCTATTGTCCGCCGCCGAAAGCTATTCTCGACGATTTTTCATTTAACTTTGCCATTCCCAACTTGCTTGGCCTGGCCAGCAATTATTCATCGAGTCATAACCGATCCGTCCAAGTGAAGTTTGCTCAGTGTATTTCTTGTTGTTGTCCTCGTTTAGCAGAGCCATAAAGATAATAATTAGACATTCATTGCAAGACGTAAGAAACGAATAGGCATTTACTTCTCTCTTTGGTGGTTTTAATTAGTTGGAAGAAATGCGTGGAATGCAAACATGCATGAAGTCCACAGGCTAGCAATTTCCTTTTTCTGATTAACCAGCTCTTATCTAACTTTATAAAGAATGTAAAAAATTTTGTTTTCTTCCACCCTGTCTAGACCACTTCATAAACTACACAAAAAATTCTCGGCTTTCTTGTTCACTTCGTTTTCCAAAAGAGCGCCAAACAAATCTCAACAGATGTCGATCGCAAGGCTAGCAAAAGTGTATTCTTTTACACTCCAACAAGAGAATTTTAATTACTGTTCCAAAGTTACAATGCGACGTCCTCACGGACGAGTGTTGCCAACAGGAAAATCGAAGGTCCAGGAAATTCGTGTCCCAGGCAGAAAGGGCAGCGTTTACTCCCTTTTGGATTTGCGGACCGGACAATACAGCGATGTCCGGCGTCGGAACCTGTTACCGGAATACAATGGCGAAGTAAATTTTCCCGGCGACAATATAAAACAATTACTATTCTCCTCGCTTTCTCCGCAACCTCTTTCGAGTCCATTGACGACTCCTCGATTTTTCAATGTTTCTTAATCGAACGCTCGAAAATTCTTGCGTCGGAAGTTCGCTTTTAAGCGTTCAAGTTTCCTGTTTGCGTAGATGGTTGGGTAGTAAGTGCTGACTGCTAAGGAGGATTCGCGGCGGAACGTGACAGAATCCGCTCGAACGAATGAACGACAATGATCTTGACCTCGTACGAATAAACGCGTCGACCGAGGCCGCCTCTCCGCGTTTCCGCGTAAGCGCGCGAGCGCGTTCAGTTACGCGGCTGCATTAATAAACATGAAAGCCGCAGACCAGGCGAACAATCACTCTTGGATCGCGTACGTGGCTTTGTCGAAGCGCGTGTCGCGCTGACACCGCTGTCGCCAACAAGAACCAAAATTCTTGCTTCCGAAAATTTCGTTCGCCCTCCTCGAAAGCCCGTGCACCCTCCTCTAATTTCTCGTTGGCCTTGAACCTCTCTGAAAGCTTCTAGATGCATAATAATGCACTTCGTACTAACGAGGTTTTCCGAAGAATGCTTGTAAATCAACCCTCCATAATTCTATAATATTCTAGATGCGCTATAGTGCACTTGATACCAACGAGATTGTGTAGAAAAATTAAAAATTCTTATGAATTCACCTCTAGCGCATTTTCACTGACGCCGTTTCCGTTACTGCATTTGCCGACACGGTTTGCATTACTGCATTTGCAGAGTAGTATAAGTTTTTGGAGTTTGCTCCTCTGGGAAAATGACAGGACAGCGTCTAAATGGTAGACAATATGTTTCCTGCATATTCAACATGCAGGCGTTCTGATAGAAACAATATACAACTTGCTCACGGCCAACTGAATTATGTGTTGGATAATCGATAGATCAGTCAATTGTGTGTTAGATAATCGACGTTCCACATATGGATTCCCTGCAGACGTACGAAATATTGAAGCCACGTGTACACCTAGATAACTCTTCTTATAAACATTTTACTAAGTCTAATATAGTGTATCAATATTCGAACATTTTTCAAATGTCGTCATCGATTCATTTTTATCATCAACGCGTAAAATCAGTCCAATCGTATTTTTATAATCAGAACAAAAAAAAGAGAATACTTTTTGGCCAGCTCACTATTATGGACGATCTAGATATGACAATCGGAGTGAGTCAACGGTGGTCTAATATTTACAAACACGGTCCCCGTTCGTCCTAAAACTGTCGACTTGTAGTCAGTACATATTCGGCAGCCTAATCAATCGGTGTATGTCATCGCTGATAAAAGACAGTTCAAAACAGTGCATATTTTCTGGAAGGAAACGAGTCTAACAATAACTTCGATCCGTGGAAAATTAATAATCGCCCGA
This sequence comes from Lasioglossum villosulum, assembly GCA_963971365.1. Taxonomy (NCBI): domain Eukaryota; kingdom Metazoa; phylum Arthropoda; class Insecta; order Hymenoptera; family Halictidae; genus Lasioglossum; species Lasioglossum villosulum. The sequence continues at coordinate 47,658,893 of OZ020495.1, forward strand.
TCAATGGTAACAGTTAATGGTAACAATATATCCGATCGCGATATATATCGAACGACGCCAATAGAAACAGGATTCCTCTAGGAACGTAAAAAATCGTGACCGCGATGCTCGTTAGCGCGCGAATAACATCCACGTTCGTCGAACAAAGGACGCCCTGTTACGCAATCCGTCACCGACATTGGTGATAATCATCGAATTACCTGCGAAGCGCAATCGACCATAGTTTCGCGCGATCTCAGTTCGCGGGACGAGCTTCTCGTTGATTAGTCGGATCTCCGTGGTGGAATTAAGAAGAACGTAACTGTGGGACCTCCCGGTGACTTAAATAGCCTAAACTTGTTCCGTCCAGTGGGGTAGTCTCACAATAAGGTTGTCTCGTTCTGAAATCTGTCAAAATTCCCATTGAGAGCCTTCGTGCAAGTCCGGGTGAGTCCAGATTTAGAAAACTTGTAAATTTTTGTATTGAACGGTATAATTTCGCGGCAGAAGTTAAGTATAGTGACAACGCCTGCGGTGGTGGGTGTTAGGCGCGTATGGCGAGGGGGATGAGGGTAATACGAAACCGGAAGAATTAGTCTGCGGAAATGAACGGTTGCCGAGATATTCGCAAAAAACTGCTACTGCATCGGGATCTAACGCATGCGTGCACGTCCCTGGCAGCGCATGTGTCGGAAAATAAAAATAAAAATAGGTCTAGTTCAGGTCTGGGTTAGGTGTGGGTTGTTTCTATTTTTCATTTTTTAGAAGCACTATATAAAGTTCAACGTTTGCGATCTCACCGTTGCTCTTTAACGCGCGGGAGACGATATAATTATAACGAGCGGAGCAAAAATCTTTTGATTGCTCAAATGGCTTAGATTAGGGTTAGGAAAAATGAAAAAAGTTGTCCAAAACGTGTAGATACAACATATTTAAATTTCATAAAAATCGGAGTACCTTTTTTTAAATAATTATAGTTTTTGCGAATATCTCGGTAACAGTTCATTTCCGTAAAATAATTTTTGCGGTTTCGTATTACCCTCCTCCTCCCTCACCATATGCGTCTAACACCCACCACAATAGGCGTTGTCACTATTCTGAACCGCTGTCAATTTCTCTAACGATTCGGTTTTCTCCGATCTTTGCAAGGTCTCCAATCTATCCCGTCGACTAAAATCGCGATTCCAGTCGCGTCGGGAGGATCCGATCGAAGTGCGTACGAGGCTTTAAGCTGCGACCAAGCCCATCTGGTTCATCGACCAGCGTAAACGATGTTTCCAGTGCGTGGTTGCGTGTATCCCTGTGTCAGGCGGCACGGTGGCGGCTTAAGGCGCTAAAATAGAGACGGTGGACCGTCGGTTGCAGCGTGCAGCGGTGCACGGTGCAGGCGGTACGCTGCGCATTTAGTCTTTAACTGGAGGGATCCGCGAGCGGAACGGGCCGGGTCCGCTTCGCTTCGCGTTGGTCGTCGCTCGACGATCCCAGTGGCAGATCTTCTCGACTAGATCGACAGTCTCGGGCAAGGATGTGAACACTCAAGGATGCAACAAGTGCGTCGCGACGTCCTGGAGCCAGTCCGTGAGACGCAGACACTCTTCTTTTTTCTGCTCCGAACCCCGAATCCGATTTGACAGACCGATAACTCGCGAATTATCTCGGAGAGCAAGACGATCCAAGTCTCGAAATAAAATGAAAGTGTTCGAGAGTGGACTCCTCGATCGTACGATCGATTAAAGATCGCTCGATGCAGTCCTCGAGGAGAGATCGATTTTGACGATTCGTTTTGCCGACGATCGAAACAATCGCTCTGTAAGGCCAACTCGATTATATCAATCTCGGGAACGACTTAATCATAAACTGTCTCGCTAACACGAAATTTTCAAGAAAAAGTCAATTCGTAAATCTGTTTATTGGTTTCAAGAAAATATATAAAAGTGCACAGTGCAGTTAAGAATTTAGATAAAGCGCACATGTGCGGTCGCAGGATGTTTCAAGGTCAAATAAATGGGATTCCGATACGTCTACCTTGACATCGTACAATTTTTGGAACGTTTCTTCCTATCATTTATAACTTTGAAAACTTTTCGAGGTTCTGAACCATTCTTTTCTTCTGCGTACTACTTTAAATAGCACTTACTCATTTTTATTATAAATATATCTTCGAGTCTCAAAGTCGCTTTACCTCTTTATGTGCCCTGCGAGACTAAACGATGCGTAATCCGTCTAAAATGTTTTAAAATCCGCGTTCTCTCGTGTCAGGCGGGTTCGCTCGAGTCCTTCGTTCTCTGTATTCTTGGTTGTTCGAATTTTTCTTGATTTTTTTTTATTGTCTCTCAAGCACGTTGCGCTTCGATGTTGCAGTTGGATGCGTCGTGTCGAACCGACGCGCGTCAGAAAGAGCAACGTTAGAGCGCGAGCGGTTGCGACCAGGCGGCCAGCGGATTAATAAGACGGAGAGAGAGAAGGGATTTTTCCGGAAATCGCGAAAAAGGAATGGAAGCCGAAGAGCTCGCACGTCCGTCGGGTGTTCTCGTGGAAGACCCGCTCGTCCGGATGATCAGTAAAACCGCTCCCCGATTGTTCACCCAATGTTTTTTCGCTTGCGTACAGTTCTGCACGGACAAAATGCCGAAGAGAGTGTCCCTCGGTGGACTGGGAGTCCTGGCCGCGCTGATGGTCTTCGTTCTACCGAGAACGATCACTTACGTTCTACTCTATCCGATTTTCAGATTAGTTTTCGGCAATCTGTACCCGGCCTACGCGTCCTACAAGGCGGTCAGAACGAAGAATGTCAAAGAATACGTGAGTATGACACACCTGCACCTGGTGAACCTGGTCTCAGCTGTTTCTAATTAGGAATTCCTTTCTTTCAGTCTCATTTGCAGACTGCGGATCTTGATGCATCAAATAGCACTCGTAATTTTCTTTCTTCTTTTAATCGTTTCAGTAGGTCCAAAGTAATATTTGATTTTATCATAAACAGATCCACAGTCTAATAATGAAGCACTCGTCGTTCCAATCAAATTCTTGATTGTAATCGGTCTGGCTTCTCAGCACGTCCTCGATATAAACCAACTCTAGCTACCTTGTCGATGTAATCTCGGCAAGACAGTTCTTTCAGAAAGAATGAAATATAACGAACCGTTTAAAAATGTCTTGAGGAGTTCAGTGAATTTGGCGAATTCTCCCGAGTCCGTCTTCAATTTTAACGAGTATCAAAATTAATTGTATAGCATTTCACAGAAGGTCGAAGTTAAAATCGAAGTCGGACAGGTCCCGAGTTGCATCACTTCGAGAATTTATGAGTGCTCGATGCTCCAATTATTAAATTTGCGTCCGATGTTCATCGACTCCAGTGGTCGCGTCTTTCTCTGACACTTCGCGAATTACATTTGTGTTTCTCGCGTATCCGAGAATTCGCCATTGCCGGGAATAGACATTGTAATTGTGGCTTCGCGCCGAGAGGTCTATTCGCCCGTATCCAACCGTCCTGATCTCCTTTTCGACCATGAATATGTCCTTATTGATAGCGGCGGTGTGCAGTCGCTATGTTAAGCCGCGCGTTCTTTCGTTTCCAGGTCAAATGGATGATGTACTGGATCGTGTTCGCGCTGTTCACGTGCGCGGAAACCTTCACCGACGTCTTCTTTAGCTTCTGGTGAGACATTTATAGTCCGCACGCTTTATTACTCGTGTCCGAAACGAAACTGAAACGTGCCCCTTCGAATCATCGAATTATGGATCGTCAGCGGAGACGCAGTCGAGTGATTCCACTGAAAAGGAAATTACCAGCGATTTCACAGTGGGATACGAATTGGCCGCGATTGATTTTTCGTGTTGAGTCGCGGTCGCTAAAAAATTAACACGGTCGCGACCGCTGAGTGCCGTTAAAACTGACTAGTTTAGCTATAACCTTCGTAGTTAGGATATTCTGTTAACACTTTATCGGACGGAAGGTCTGTTAACGCCTTGCACTATAATATCGAGCCAGACTCGTGATTCTGAACAGAGTTCAATAAATATTTTTTGATTAACGAACTTTTTTCTTTCTCGAAGAAATTGTGACCAGCAAAGAAATTTCAATCACTCGGACTGTAAAATAAATTATAATGCAATAGGTTAACCGGCTTTGAAATGGCAGCATTTTCTTGTAAATTCCAAAAATTTCAACGTTCGAAGGAATTCTTATCACATTTGAATAATTTATCGAGACGTTCTTGCAGAGTGGGAGTGCGAAGCAGGAGGTCTTGTGGGGTCTGTGTAACACTCTAACACGCGTGAGGTCGGTCACGGCCCCATTTTTCGGCGGAAGCGAAGGAAATTTTCGGTTTCGGGCGAGCCTCGGGGCCAATAAACCGACGTGAACCGGCGCGCACGCGGCTCGCCACCGGGAATTCCGAAAGTCTAATTTCGGCCGAGATGGATATTGGCTTACATGCACTTCTGAGGGTTCCACCGAGCCTATCTTGCTCGCCTTCCGTCTCTGTTTCTGCCATACCGTTCGCCTCCCCGCCGCGCTGTGCCAGATCTCTCCCTTCATACTCGAATTACAACCGAAACGGAGAGGATCCCGTGTATTTCTGTCCGGGAATATCCTCTCGCTTTCCACACCCCCGCCCCGTCAATTTTTCCCTTGCTCGATCATCCTCCTTTTTCTTCGTTCGATGACTCGCGGATGCGTCACGCTTGATCATCGAGTGCTCCCGAATCAGGATTCAGCAATCCAAAATCGACAGAAGTAACTCTACAGAAGTTTTAGTATGGACTACCATTTCCCCAATTGTTCCCTCAATGGTTGTAGTAATAGTTCCCCTTTACTATGAAGATAGGGCTGGCTAACTTAAAGGATAAGAATTCGCGAAACAATGATCCATAAGTATTGTACGTTGCACAGAAGCTTGTCGCTTTTGGAACAGCTTGCTATTTCCCGAATCGTGTTCCCCAATCGTTTCGTGATGGATATATTAATAGAGCCTCCAGGTGGATGGAAGGGAGATCCAATACAGATTGCATTTTCGCTGTGTCCGATCTAGGTTCCCCTTTTACTATGAAATTAAGACTATCCTGGTGATCTGGCTGCTGAGCCCAGCCACCAAGGGCTCGAGCATCCTCTATCGTCGCTTCGTTCATCCAGCTTTGATCCGCCGCGAAGCTGAGATCGACGAGACCCTGCAGCGCGTTACGGAGCAGGGTTACAGCGCTGTCCTGAACCTGGGATCGAAGGGCGTCAACTATGCCACCACTGTGCTCATGCAGACCGCCATCAAGGTAAGTCACCCACCCAGGTCTGGAACGATTCAAGCCACGCTGTAACGTTGGGGACGGTCGTCTTGTCGCGTGGCCGACGCGACCATTTTGTAAGTAGATTCGGTGGAAACAAAACTGTTCAACTCCTTCTCAAGATTCCGGTAGAACCTCGTCTATCCAAACCTGTTGCCGAACTATAGACCGTTCGGATAACACAGGCTCAGACTCCATACAACAAAAGTTTGTAGATACGCGAGGTTCTACCGCGACTCGATTCGAAAGAGCCATTATACTTCGCTCAAGACGACCGTCGTCCGTTTTACGCTCGTTTCGTTGCCCTAACCCGCTTCAACAGCAACGCTTCGGAGAGCCTGGCGGCTAATCTTCGACGTTTTTTCTCGGTTTTATGTTTTCGTTGTCCCGCACGCCTATCCTGCACGCCGCACCGCCTCTAATCAAATACCACCATCAACGCTGATCACCAATGTCATCATCACACGACATCGTCCAACAAAAAAAACAAACTGACCAAAAAATCATCAACCGACTTTCCCTTAACAAAATTAAAAAATCAACCACGTGTCGCCGCTTACGAACAAACAAACTCCGTGTCCGTTTGTGCGTTTACATAAATGTGTGCCCATGTTCCGCGCGTACTGTCCGATCTACCAAAAATCTCGTGCGCCATCAAACGAACCAAAAATCTTGTTACGACCATCCGATCAACCAACCAACCAACCAACCACCAACAACAACATCAATACAAAAAAAAAAATACCATACCGGGTCAGCTGATCGCAAAAGCGGACCCGAGCGTGCTATATATACTCCCTGGCAGCCAATCAGACTCGGCGATTTCTAGCTTAGCCAAGTATCCTCCAACATCGACACCCAAGACGAAGACGGAAACGGAGGAGAACGTCGCGACGGAGTCGTCTCCGGGACGGCGTCGCCTAAGCCTTAGCTACGAAGACTTCGATTCCGCGGAGGAGGCGACCAGCTTGGTCGAGAAGGCGCAGGAGAGATCCGTCAGCGAGGACGAGGACTGCTTCAAGGTGCCGGCGAAGAGGCAACGAGGACGAGGGAAGCAGTCCAGAGGAACCGCGAGAAGGCTGAGGTCCTCTAGCCGAAAGAGGGCCAGTAGTTATGCGAAATACAGCGACGACGAGCCCGAGCATCACATGATCTACACGGACTAGGGTCCCTTCCAGGTCTTTCACAGTCTTGGGACATCTGGTCTCCAAGGGTACCTTGTGTTGGAGCTGCGGTAGAAGCTTCTAGAGCTGATTTTTCTTGATTCTTTGTGTCCACAATGGAGCAGTGAAGATTGTACTTTCGTGACTCGGTGGGATCATCGGACTGCGGATCTTTGTACAATATAAAAATTGTCTGTATCTAACAATTCTTTACATCTCTCTAGTGGCTTAAATCCGCAGTCTAGCGATCTTAAAGCAGAAGTGAAGATTACAGCTTCGTTAGAGCTGCTGTAACATGCCTTCCTTTGGCTCTGTGCGTTCATAATGGAGAAGATTGTGCAGCTTCTCTACGGCTCTCGTCGGTCATCAATCAATGATAAAGGTGGAAATGACAACTACGAGCATGTAACATTTGGTCCGCGACGTTTCTATCGTTGATCATCCAGTAAGCAGGGCTATGTTCGCTGCTCCAATGTGCACACCTTCGATACGATAGAATGTACTGCTACACAGCTCTGTCTTCTACACTATTACACAACTCCAACAGAAACGTACCCTTTAACCATTCGAGTGCCACGCGCAGCAATCGAGCTTCGGAGACCTATCGAAAGCCAGAGTTCAACTGGAAAGTTAAACCTTTATCCTTTCGTATTTTAAAAATCTTAGTAAAATTTAGTTAGCGTTACAGGTACCGTTCTCAGAGTCGAACTGATTTTTAAATTTCGTCTACGCGCGACTAATTATTTTTGTTTGTATCAAGTTTCAGTTTTGTGGCACTCGGATAAAAATCGTAACCGTTCCCTCGGTGCTAACTTGGCCGATCCTCGTTTGAACTTGCTTGTTAGGATCGACTTACCATTGTGTTACCATTGTATCGACGTTTAAGTAGATCTATTATCCGGCCCAGTTCGCCGCCGAGGTATCTTTCCAAAGGATTATTATGGGTATTCGTATTAATATAGAGACAGTGGTCACTCGGTCCGTTGCGACCTGGGCCGGTGTCTCTTTTAGGCGAACGATTTTCGAATCGTGTACGCGTGTGTGTGCGTGTGTCTTTCCATAATGTCTGCGATATTTGTGACGTGCCTTGCTGTATCGGTAGGATTTAGAGTCTCTCTCGCGACACTTAAGATTTTTCTCGCGTGACTCGCCGCGAGCCGTGATAAACTCGGTGAGATTTCGGTGCCTTAGCGACCTCGGGTTGCCACGTGATTTTTTGAACCGACTCCGCTTCGATGGATAAGTCATTGAGTGATAAGGGATCCCTTGCGACCGTACAGGATCATCCCGATTTTTCTAGGCAATCGTTGAGTATGTTGACGAGGAGTTTAGATCGACGCACTTGCGAGTTACCATCAGAGCTTGGAAACGCGCACAGAGAATGTTTACTCCGAGTAGCTATTAGGAAGATCCGAAATTTGCAATCGTTATCTCTTTTAGACGCGTTTTTTACTTTATTCGGATTTATTAGGCCAGTGTTACGGCTCGTGCCTCGTATCAAAATACGAAGAATCGGGCACGAACTATTGCATCGATTTAATACATTCTGTAATAATTCTATAGTGAATTTTTGTACTGGCTTGTCGTATTTTACGCGCGTTTTTTACTAAATCGTTGTCGAAGAAGAAACATTTGTACATGTCGTCCATTCACAATGGAACGTTGAAATAAAACTACATATTTTTCACTCAAGCACATTTTCTTACTAGATCGTTGTAGAAAAAACGTGGTAAAAAGAAGGAACGCTTGCGTCATTGATTTCGAATGGAACGTTGAAATAAACAAAGTTACATACATTTTTCATGCATTCTATATCATCTATATGCAGGATTGGAAGTTAATAAATGGAAGTTTCGATATCCCGTTTTCAATTTGTATTTCATTTTGTATTGTACTCGATATGAAACGTGAAATATAAAAATCTAATGAAATCAATTATACAGATATTGCCCTGCGCTTTTCGTACATCATTTATGATGTCTGTTTATCAATGCAGAAAATAAATAAGCGCCGATTTGAATATTGCAAATTCCGGTTCTCTGTAACACTTATTTTGACAGCGAAGTCTTTCAAGCCCTGGTTACCAAGTGATGAAGAGTATAATACATGTTAAGTTTGTTTCTACAGATTTACGACAGTGCTGTGCGAGAAACGCTGTGCAACTGTGCAGTCGCTGCACCGAATAGACACCTAGGATAAGATTATGTTTAATAAACTTCACCTAGCGCCAAGGTGCTTCAAGGGAGAAGATTATAACCGAATTCGTAGCGAGAGTATAATCGACAGTTTGTTATACGATAGAACCGAGCGAAAGTGTGCAAGACTGTTGTATCCGACGTTGAATCGTCCGTCGATGTAAAAGTAACGCAGAATAACAACACTCATTTTCGTTTCACCATTCCCCACATTTTACGAACGAACTCCCTCAATTTCTTTTTCGACCGCGTTCTCGTTACTTGTACGCCGACGACGATCGTCGGGGAGATCTAATTGATGCGCACAATTAGAGAGTAAGACTTTTTTTATACCCGATCCCAAAGATTTACGCAACGATATGTGGTATGTTTGATCGTTTCTCTTTTTTCACGAATAAACGCATTCTACTGATGAAAAAAAAACAAACCAAAACACAACGGTTGCTACACCCTCTACACCTGGGGAGAAAAAGAGTTAAAAAAATGATTTTAATAAATGCAACGTTCCTCCTTCGTGCGGTACATATGTATGTGGATAAAATAAAGAGTACCTTCGAGTAAACAGCAGAATTGTGGAGCACCGGTCACGAGAAAACGAAGGCAAATATTAACAAATGGAGTTCAGCATATAACACAATACAATAAATTCTCTCTGTCTCGAGTAACATCGATTCGCAACATCACGAAAATCGATTTTCGATCGTTTCGTCCGACTGCGGGCCGGTCGAATATCCCGTCGAACGGGTCGGGCCAGTTAATCAACGAGAGAACCCGCTTCTTCTTCTTCTGTCGCTGGATCACGCGAGAGCACGCTTGCCCGTTAACCCGTGCCAGAATGCGAGAGCCAGAAAAGAAACGCATCCGGATAGAGCTCTAGGACTGACAAACCCGGCCTAGATCGATCGCTAGAGAACTATACAACAGCGAGACGATGGTCCCGTAGATCTCTGGTCGGCTGGCGAGATAACACAATTAACACCTCATTATTTTTTCCGGGTATTTTGGTAAGACCGTTGTATTTTTTTGTCGCATTCTTCTTTTTCTCTATTTTGCTCTTTTTTTTGGTACACCCTGTCTTTCGTTGCTCTCGGTCGAGTTTTCTGATTTCCTTTTTCTTTCTCTCTCTTTTTGCACTGACGCTTTAACAGTATTAAAAAAGCAACGTGGGCGTTCTGCCGGCCTCGCTGAAACAACCGAAAAATTGGTCTTTCAGGGCGGCGGCGGACTGGTGCAGCATTTAAAGAAGAGCTACAGCCTGAGCGACCTGACCGGCGAGAAGGAAGACGAGAATAGAAACACGTCGCACTTGCACGACGAGACGGACATTGCAGGTTGCCCGACGATTCTAGACCGCTTGTTCTCGCGTGACTTTTAGATAGAGAATCATTTGCAAGATGATTTTTCGTATGCTACGATACGAGAGAACACGCAATTTAGTCCTTACACCACTTGGTTTAACCCGTCTAGTTCGATTCGTTAGCATTCCTCGGACAACGGAGGACTTACTGGATGGATTCAGGCCCATTCATGCTCCTTTTCCCCTATACTCGCTGATCTACTTGTTCCTTTGACACTGGTGGACTTGCATCGATCATTTCGACTATCTGGCCTGCTATGTCGGGCGACCACTTTCTGGAAATTACTTTGGCTTGGTCAGAAAGTCTTCTCGTATTTCAAGAATTCTGTTATGACAAAACATCGAATATTATTAGATCATTGATGAATCACGATTCAAATTGCTATTGCTACTGAAGGACTGTGTAGCTTGCAAACTTGCACAAATATAAGAGGACTGTTTGACCAACGCTGCATCAGTTCCATGATCGAACTGACATTAAAATTACATATCACGACCTGCATAGATTATTGAAAATTTATTATCAATTCCAGTGGAACCTCGTCGAAGAGAGCACGTTGGAAGGAGAGGCTATAGCCCTCGTCGGACACAGTCGAGTAACAATCGGGTAGAGATGTATTTCTCTGAAGTGGACCTGTACAAGTGCATAAACGTGAAAGAGCCCACGTCCAGGGAGCCCACAGCCAGCTTAACGTGCGTATCTTTTATAATCAATCCTTGTTCTCACAGCTTCCGTTTGAGTATAAATTGAGGGTTGTACCTATGAGATGCTAACTTTAATCTATCAATTTTAGCAACATAAGATCCTCGGATGACATATCCAGCGGATACAGCAGCGGAGAAGCCCTGCAATCGACTCGTTCGTCCCAGGGTGATTCTCTGGTTCGAACAGCGAGCGTCGGAGCAAGGACACGCTCAAAACCTCGCTCCACCACGAAGAAGACGCAAGAGGTACTAAATGGCAGCCCTACGCGACGATATAGATCAAGGCTCTACTCATTTGCATCGTAAGGAAGACTGAAAAGTACTGTCCTTATCACCAATTCTTTCTGTGTCGTGTTCGAGCACAAGACTTTCAAAAAGTGATTTGCACATTGTTGTTCTGCATATTGTTACGTCCAAATGTGTTTAATTATAAATGAACGTGGACGATGCAAATGGGCGGACTTGATTTTCAGCCTCGATCGCCATCGATCGTCTCTTCGCGCCGCTCCCACGACTTCCGTTCGGTTGTAATCAGATAATTTTTGGTATTTGAAGGACACCGGCGAGGATTCCGACAGCAACGACCTCCTTCCCTCCATAAACATCTCACTTCCGACACCTTTGAGTCACGTCACCCCCGAGCAAGCTCTCGAGATCTTGCTCCTGCTGTCGCAAAACAGTAATGTAGCCGATTATATCAGGCTCGATCGTGGATCCTCTGTCGCAGGTAACGACGACCCGATCGAAAACACCAGTCAATCAGGCCTAGAACCTCTAGCGACAAGCACAGAGTCCAAGGAGTCGATTCAAGACTCCTCGGACCCTGTTTTGACCGCTGAGGTTCAGATCATTCAGAGTATAGAGGTGAAGACTGTCCCTGAGACAGTGGTAACGATAGAAGAAGTGAAAGACAAAGAAATCGTGGACAATCCGGTGGATGATCAGGTCAAAGTTGAAGAGAAGACACCTGAGATTATTCCTGAAGCCTCTGTAATTGATCAGGAGCCTCCTACTGTTCCTGAAGAACCCACCAGCGAGTCGGAGCGCAGCGTAACTGACGAACTCTGCCAAACGAAGTTCGACGAGCTGAAGCAGCTGTTGAGCGAGGCTCACAAGGCTGTCAACAACATTGTGTACACGCAGGAGAAACAGACAGGTAGTAATAGTAGTATCCCCGATTCATTATCCCAAACAGAGGCGAACGTAGACACTAACGAAGGCCCAAGCGACGCCAAAGAAACGTCAAAAGAGACCGACGAATCGAAAGAAGTCGATGATACAATATCGGAGAATGGTAACGCGATGCAAAACAGCTCGGACAGTCTGAGCCGAGCTGGCAAATACAACAAGAAACCGGCGCCAAAAGCGCCTCTGACGAAGAGCGAGGAAGATCTGAACGAGGAGGCTGACCTGACCGAGGCTGATTCTCAAAATGCGCTGAAAGCCACGCTGGTGATCAAGACTGGCACGGTGAAGACTTTTTCAAACACCAGCCAGACGAAGGACGTGTTCATCGCCCACGTCGCTGATAAATCCAAGAGCAAGAAGTCTAAGAGACAGAGGACCAAAGAGGGATTCACTAAATTGTTAACTATCCCGAAGAACATCTTCCACAGCGTTATCCATAGAGAGCACAGAGGTTCCCTGAAGTCCGAGGACTCTGTTTCAGAAATCAGCGCAGCAGAGTCCAGGTCTGTGAGCAGTGAACCGCAAGAAACTATCATAGAACTCGCTCCCAAGCTGTCTATCTCCAGCCAGGATACTAATACTGACGACAAGAGTGATAATGACACCTCAAACAGCTCGGACACCTACATCCTAGCTCCTAGCGTGGACACTAACGAAGCTGAGACAAAAGAGAAGGTTGAAACGACAGCGAAGAGTTCCCAGTCGGATATCAGAGAGATGTCTCAATCGCCGAGAGCCGGCAAGAAACTGGAGTCAGACATCTTCTAAGACTCTGGCTTGAGATGATGGAAAACGTAATGATAAGAATTAGGCGGGTCTCATTGACTGGTTTTTTGTTGACGGCATACTAAACCGAACCCTCTGTGGCCTGTCCCACCCCCACATCCTTCTCATTGTTTAATCGCTGGCGAGTCTGGGAGAAGAAACGGATTAACACGTTCAGATCGTATGGATATGGTTTCTAGAGTGATTTTCTGATTCCGTAATCTTAGTCACTAATCATCTAGCGAGTGCCCCGTTTGCATGCTTGTGCGGCAGGTCCTCGTTTCGTAGAACACGATTTCATTTTTTAGTATGTTGTGCCCTAGATTGTCCTAGGTCCGGATAAACGAGGTCCAGCCGTACTTTTGTTAACAATCCGCGAATCGCTATATAACGATTAACCGTTGCATCCGCGAGAAAGTTTATTCACCGCGGAAGATCCAGGTTCAACTACATATCGCTGGCGTGTGGTGTGCAATCGACGAATCAAATAAGTGTTTCTTTGCTTATTTTGAAGGACTAGAGAAGTTCTTAGAGTCCGCGGGAGCAGCGACCGATTTTTTATTTTGAGGATTGTTGCCCCCAGCAAAGATAGCTAATCCGAAATCATCTCGTTGATACGCATTCGTTTGTTCGCAGATAACAAGCTCCGCCACCCTACCCCGCAGCAAGAAAATAAGTAAGAAGAAGGTTGCATGAAACTTGGGGACAGCTGCTGATCGCATCAAGGAATAAGACCAACCACGTTTCTGTCGACTACACCTGATTGAAGGCATCAGCAGCAGGCGCCGTTGAGCTACACACATACACACAAACAGAAACACACATACACACATACACAGGACGCGTAACACGCATTGATAAACATTGTGTCTTAGCACTAGGCGCCATAAACTGGGTTCGTTTGTACATAGTTCTATCTCGCGGGGCAAACAAAACGTTCATATCGGTTCTGTTCCAAGCATCCGGGCTAAGCTAGTCGCAAACTGAGGGAGAGGGTAAATCGGGTCCTAGCCGATATTTTGATTAGTATTCGCTGACGAATCGACGAGTTAGGAGGGCTTTTGCTCTTCGTTTGACGTAGACAAAGAACTTCGGTCGCGAGGAACACCGTTGCTCACAGTCATCCAGAACGCGATTTAGTTCTGAACTCGTCGGTCCTATACTACTCGTTAGACGCCTTCTGATCGCGCGTCCCGACACGCCGGACATTTTTTTATACGTGACTGAGACAACACACCTGTACTTGCTGCGCCCTAGATCAGTGTCGCTTACGATCATGCAGTTGTCCATCCAGGAGTTCGCACGGAGTTCCGTTTCCTAAGCTTTTTCTAAAAACCGTAGCTCTCTGGTACTTTGTATTAAGGATCGGCGCGCCGCCGTGAAACCGCGGGAGCAACTTAGAGTTGCAGAACGGGGGAAACGAATTCTAGTCACACCTGACACGACTCAGGCTACTATTGGTAAATCAGTGCCACTTGACTTTCTAGATTTTGTGTACGCGACCCTAGCTACTAGACATCCGCTCGGCGCACAGTGGGCAGTTTCGATGAAATGGGCGGAATTCGTCCAAAAATGTTCACGAAACGAATTCAAATTAGGATTATTCGTGTAGATGTACACATCGATTGAGATGCACTGGGCACGGACCTTGCTCGCGGTATACATATCTGACCGCGTTTGTTAAATAAACAGCCGATAGTCTCTCGATTCGTTATCCTCAAAGACTTATGTATAGACTGCGGATTTGATGAAAGATAACAAGCATTTAAGAGTATCAATATATTTGCGTAATGGCCCGCAGTTTACTTATGTGTCTTGATTTCTTATTCAACTCAAAATTAGAAAGACAAGTATTCGATATTTTTTATATCAGACCGAGAATATTGTAACTTTTTTCCAGTTTTGGATTTCGTCCAGATTGCGATTTTGACCTAATGTGCGCCGGTTAATCCGTAATCAGGCACTGGCAACTTTAAGACAGCCCGTGACCGTTGTAATCGATTGTATGATATCGATGCATCCCCCTTTTTCATGAAGATTAGCGTCGACGTGGCGCGCGTGTTTGTCGAAACCGTAGTAGATCATCTTAGCAGCTCGTGAACAACAACGCTTAAACAAATCGCGCATCGAATGTTCTCCTCTGTGTGCTTTCGAGGGGGTTTGAATGCAACAGAGTTTCGTTACGTCTCGAGAAGGATAATTGCACGACTTAATTTCCGTATAAGAACGAGCTGAAGAAGCTGCGTTCGTTGTCGAAGACTTAGCTCGTTTCGTTTTCGATAGGGAGAGAACGTTGCCTCTGTGAATCACTTCTTGCTCACGTGTTTCTTAACCATTGTACCCGTTGATTATTGTTTTCGATGATAATTGCGTCTCGTTTAGGTTCCCTTTTGTATCGGGCACGGCCAGCCGTGCAGATGATTCACGCACAAGTGCGGCAATTACGTCGAAGAACTTCGGAAAGGTGTTTAATCACAGATGTTAACCAGTTCGTGCATATAGTTTATCGTGCTATACTCTAATTGTCGTCGAGAGCCCTCGGCCAGTCCTGTTCGAATTTGATGTGCATAAGAACGAACACTTTGACTGTCTGGCCACTCTTTTCAATACATTAAGGGCAGATTGATCAGGAGTAATTAGAATGTTAACACTTTGTTTACCGGAATAATATTAACCCATTAAGTATTAAATTTATTTTAGAATTTTTGCTCTAAATGTATTTAGACTGATTATTACGATAAATTGAAATTGTAACAGTTGTGGGAAATTACTATGTACGAAGGCATTCAAAGTGTTGATATGATCATAAAAAGGTGTGGTCAAGCATCCTAGTGGAAATGACTGATAAGTGACTTTAACGAGAGTGCATTGCATCCAGCTGGATGCAGCTGTCGTTGCCATATAGGGCTGTTCCAATCTACTTTATACTTGGACCTGTTTCCGATTCACGTTGGTCTTTCTCCTTGGAACAACCTGTACTTAACTCGAGTAATCAATCGGGCGGTGCCATCTCTGAACCGAACTGGTCCTGGACGAACCAATCGCCGCGTCGAGGAATTTCGAACGCACCGTTAAGTTAGGATCTGTTATATCGTATAATTGTTGAGTTTTACCATGCACGTTCTACGCGATGTTCACGGCTAGATCACCGAAAGAAAATGCAGCGAAAACTGTACAAAATTAAAAAACTTATTGTGACCAAACAGGGTCTAAAATGTTCAAGTGAAGATACTTTGAACGTTTCTTGGTTCATAGCATTCGCTGCATTTTGTGGATAACGGCTCGAAAGCTCGTCAGAGAAAGCTAAACAATTGCAATTTATATATATATATATATATAATATATGTATCGTTAATCTTTAGCCACCTTGATATTTCGGTGTGAATGAGAATTCTATGTGCCTGTATATGCGTGTACCACAGAGAGCAAAAGAGAGAGAGAGAGAGAGAGAATGCAAATGCGTGTGTGAGAGAGAAAGAGAATGAGAAAATGCTCAAGTAAGAATCTCTTTGCCTATACTCGAAGGAGAATGAGAAAGAGAAATGACGAAAAAATCTCCTAGACTCATTACAGTATCTCGGCATTACTCGAGCTTTCTTCTTTGTAATTATTAAGCGTTTTCGGCGCGACGACGATGCGCCGCGAATTATATGGTGCTGCGAACTTTCTAATTTGTTTTATAGTTACCAATCCTGGCAGCATAACGGAGAAAACGTGTTCTGAGTGTGAAGAATATTCGGAGACTTTTACGGAGGATGTGGATAGGTCGGATCACAGTATTTCGGTTTAAGTATGTCTGTAGTCAATAAAGTGACATTAAAGTGATTCTGCGAGTTATCATTATGACAGTCTGCAAATCTGCTGCCTTCCCATGTCTTCCCATTGGAAATCTAAATCTTCCAAATTCTTATCATTCCATCTGTTTCAAAGCTATTAAGTTGTTGCATATGAAATATCCGATTTTTAACAGTGACATTAAACTAACCCAATTCTGTATACCTAATGTACTCTATCTACAAATTTTAAATAATGTGGAACTACAGTGATCTGAAATACCACATTGCTGTAAGTTCTACTACCGAAGAGATACACTTCGGTGGTTCCAAGCCATTTTCTATCATGATTAACTTCGAAATAATGTCAAAAAATTGCAGCATTATTAAAATAGATGAAATGACTAACTCACCATGTGATGATTGTAACGTATTGTCATGATGCTACCAAGATGCTTTGAAGGATTTCCGCGGAATCTCTAACAAAATGAACATATTCATTAATTACAATTGACAAAAAGTCAGAAACTAAATAAGAATTAATAATAAATATACAATACAATTTGAATCGAAAATGAAACGAACGACTACGAATTCAAATACAAATGAAACTTACGCGACTGGAGTAGATTATTATGAGAAGACAACACGATTCAAGAATAAGATTAAATCAGTAAAAACTAAATATCTAGTTCGTTTGAATACATAATTAGTTTTGAAAAAATGATGGTAAATAATTTTGATTTTTATAGAATGATGAAACTTGGAAACGGTACAGACCATGTAACGGTCCTTGCTTTGCGTGGTATATTTTCTGCGGCTCGGTCACGATCTAAATAGGTGGTTGCATAGACCACAACCTAATAATAGTACTGATTTCTATTCAGTTTGTAAGAATTATAATTTGAAACAAAATAATTACAATCACGGAATGGCCACTAATTAATCGTTATTGATTATTGTACAATGGTTTGTGTTATGTACGTCTATCTTTTGAAATTGGTGCGCCATTCCCGCTAGAACTTGATCCGTTCCGATTGTTCCCTGTTCATTGTTTACGTGACGTGGTGATGCGACTGGTCGTTGCCGGTTGCGTTCAAGGGAAACGTAAACGTATTTTTGAGGCTGTTTTGTTTAGTTGGTTCACGTAATTTGTAGGAAAAAATGATTGTGACTTGGTTGCAGTCTATGTTCGACGATGTCCGGAGGATGAATAAACGTCAGGTAAAGCAATTTTGCGTGTTCAAGCGTCGCAAGTTTTTCGGCGAGCAGGCACATATGGTCGGTGGAATGGAGTATAACAACGATTCTCGTATTATTATTTACAGTGTCTGTATCAAGTGCTGAGTTTTGCTATGATCGTCTCCTCAGCGTTGATGATGTGGAAAGGATTGATGGTTGTAACAGGTACCGAAAGCCCGATCGTGGTCGTTCTCAGGTATTCCCAACACTTAACCTAACATTTTGCTAAAGCATCTTACGCGCGAATAATTTTAACTTACGAAACTGACGATCTTTAATTTTACTTGCGTCAAATTTTAGTCGCGTTATTTCCGAATAACTTCGAAACGTCGCTGCATCGATATTGGTTTTACATTTTATGTTCTCTTTTATTGCAATTTAGTTGTCTTTTTAAATGGGTTTTAATTATTTTTAAGTTTCATTAGGATACTCTGTATATAATTTAACAATGCTAATGCACCGTTTTTACGCATTTTCCACCTGACTATGTTATAGTGGTAGTATGGAGCCAGCATTTCATAGGGGGGATTTATTATTTTTAACCAATTACCACGATGAACCAGTCAGGGTAGGAGAAATTGTTGTCTTTAAAGTTGAGGGTAGGGATATTCCAATTGTCCACAGAATACTTAAACTACACGAAAAGTAAGTATCAGCTAGTCGCTAAGAAATGGTAAGGTTAGAACATAAGCTAGAATAATCAATGAACGAGAATTCATGAATTTTAGGGGTGACCAAAACAATACTATTACATTTTTGACAAAAGGTGATAACAACTCTGTCGATGACAGAGGTTTGTATGCAGCTGGTCAGCTGTGGCTAACCAATAAAGATGTTGTTGGTAAAGCAAAGGGTTTCCTACCATATGTGGGGATGATTACAATATACATGAACGAGTATCCCAAATTTAAGTGTGCGGTGTTAGCATTCTTGGGGATGTATATTTTGGCACACAGGGAATAAGTGCACCTTGGCTAGGGAATTCTGTGAAATAGACTGCCATTGAACATCTATCGAAGAGAAGTGCATTGTAAAATGAAATGCTATTTACTTGGTTATTCAAATACACACGTGGAGCTATGTACAATGTGATGTTATGTCTTATTGATTTCATACCATACTCGAGGAACCTTCTGTGCGCGACGAGTTAGTACTTGAAAAAACAGTTCTGCACAAGTGTCTTTGCATCCATGATAACGAGAACATATTTAACGTGTGTCTGTAATGCTCCAGTATTTATATCTACATTGCGTTGAAAGAAAGCTTTGTGCCCGTCGTCTGACAAACGTTCAATGTACAAATACACCTTATTTATAGATAATACGATTGTTGTTTTGCCAAACTTCATTAACTTATTTAAATAGTACAATGCGAAGATATGTTAGATTATATGGATACTTTTATCGGATCCAGCAGCAAGGCTTACAGCCATTTCTGTGGTATACTTACAACGCATTCCTTCCAGCGAATCGTTAATGCACACAAAGTTTTATTAACGAACAAATTACAGTATTCCAATTATATTCCTGTATCGATATTAAATTATTGAAAGCAATTTGTATATCAATTTCATAACAAGTTGTAATAAAGAACGGTGAAGGTTTTCGTACGTTTGTCGTGTATCAATTGATTTATATCGTTATCGCTGGTTAATGACTCTCGTCGGCGCAACATTGATACACACCAATGGAATCTCTTGATTGGCATCGTTCAATTACTTCTAACGTATTAGATACTCAACATGCAAAGCCGTTGTAACAGGTATGATTACCAAGTTACGATTGAATGGCAACAAATACTTGAGAACTACGAACACTCTGTATTTAACAGGAGGAAAAATGACATGGGAAATTTGGGAAGCTTAGCAATAAAGTGTATATGCAACTGTGTCGGAATTTGTGTCGTTGTGTTCGCGTTACAAGAACTTGCAATCTTGTATTTTCACGCTGACTATTATACTCGATATTTGAAATTAATTTTGATTTTATAGAATATGATTGAATATCGAGTATAAATGTTAGTTAAGGATAGGAAATTGTGTTTTCTGCGAGCGCGATTGACTCAAATACCGTCGCTTTTGCACGCGAGTTTTTACTTTTTACTGCACATAAGAGTAAGAGCATCTTCCCTCTCTTCTCCGTCATAGTAATATCTGTACATAATACGTTTATTTCACAGTCACTGAATATTTTAATAAGAATACGTCTCCTAGAATGCAAGTACGCATCGACAAACGGCTACTTGCTCGTAGGCAACAATTTCGAGAACCATTCTATGTTAAGTACGTTTAGTCCGATGCGATGTATTTGTTTGTCTCAGACTATCATGAATTATAAAAATAAATCTATAGCATGTTTAAACGTACAGCGTGCTGTTTTCATTCCATCCTGACATAACGAAGATGACCAATGTCATGTTGCCCTGATAATTTTACTATCTATTTTTTCCAAGATAGATTATCTTCTTTTGAGGTTTTCGGGACTGATTTGTACGACATTAAAAACAAGATAAAGCAAGGGTGATAGTTCATAAATCGTTTCGATAATATTTACCAGTGATATAATGTAAATTTTATAATTTTTGGAACTATTATCTATTACTTAACCAATGTTGTTACAGGAAAGTTGTTTACTTCCACTTCTATTCTCAGTACCGTGGTTCTACCCGGATCCAGGTTTCCTTGGGGGTGACGATCAATCCGGGAACTTTATCGTTGATCCCCGTAGGTTCACTTTCGACGAACCCAAAATTGAAGGACTGCATCAGCGCAGCGAATACTCCGAACATGTTATACCTGGCGAAAGTTTCCCCAGCACACACGCGATGTCCTAATACCAGAATTGTTATTTTCCCAACGAAACATTACTGGCAATTGCCAAATTCTCTATACGTACCGAACCCGAAGGGGAAAGATAGATCCTTGGCTAATTGGCCATCTTCTTTGAGGAACCGTTCGGGCCGAAAGTTCTCAGGATCTCCCCACAGTTCAGGATCGGAGTTCAAGCCTGATAGATTCGCGATCACAAACGAATCCTTCGGGACATGGTAGCCGCAGAGAGTGGCGTCCTTCAGGGCCTTGTGAGGCACTCCGAGAGGTGTCAGCGTCTCGCACCTCATGCTCTCTCTTATAGTAGCTTCGGTGTACGGCAGGCTGAAGCAACGTATATCGAATCAATGCGTTTGCTATTTTTCCATTCCGGGAAGTGCATACTTCTTTCTGTCCTCCCAAGTCACGATCCTTCCGGTTCCGACCACCTGATCTATCTCGTCCTGTACTTTCTTCCCAGTTTCCGGGTTGTGCATGACGAACTTGATGAGGTGCGTTAAAGCGCTCGGCAACGCTGATAGCGTTGGGAACAAGAAGTCTACCACAATCATGATTAGTTGCTTCTCCGAGAAATCGGACGAACCGGTCTGGTTCCGCATTTCGGTTAGATACCTGTCTATCATCCCCACATCGCTGCCTTCCGAGTTCGATGTCTTCTGCTTGTCTATGTATTCCTACGGCAATGGCGACGCGAAATTGATAGGAACTTTGATAGATCTTTTAAAATTTTAGTGTCTACTCCCATAGGGTTGTATCACTCATTTACGTCAAAAAGAATCCCAATTTTTCCGACCTGCTTACATCAGGCTGCCTTAACAGGGTATACTTATTTTCTAAAACTAGGATTTTTTAAATTTTCTCTTCTGCACACCCAATGTAGCAGAGGACATACCTGCACAAACTCCACCATGCCAGCGTTTCCCTTGATGAAATTAGTAAACCCGAACAAGTTCCCAAAGTACTTCAGGAATGGTCGCTGGGAAATGGCAGCGCCGGTGGTGTCGCCGGACCTTTGGAACATCATGGCACTTCCACAAAGGTTTCTCAGCCGCTGGTGTTCCGAGCGACCGTACCTCTCGCCGGACATGATCTCCCAAATGCTGTTCGCAGCGTATGGGAACAGAATGTCGGGAAAATAAGCCTCACCATTTCTCAGGAACGTCTAAAAGACACCGTGTTAATCTCTGATCGAAAAGCTAATACCTTCTAGCTCCGCGCAGAAAACCTTTTCTTGGTTGTTGATGGGTCCATTTCTCAGCATGTCGATCAGTAAGGTGACTTCTGCCATCATATCTGCCTCGTACTTCTCCTGTCGCCTACCGAACCCGAAGTCTCTCAAGTTCCTAAGAGCGAAACGTCTTTGATGTTGCCAAAACGGACCTTCGGTGAAGAACATGCCATAACTGCTTCCGAAAGCTCTCACTTTCAGAACGTCCACGTCGACCCCTCTGCCATCGAATGCTTCGTTCATGTACAGTTCTTTGATACTGTCGTAGTTGTTCGCGATCACGGCCAAGTATGGTCCCAAGTAGCAAGTCACGACTTTCGATTTCAATTTGTCAACGTAATAGCGTAGGGTGTTGGTAGGGTGTTGATAGTCGCCCCAAAGAAGGTGCCAATAGGACCCACCGAACGGAACACGCGGTAGAGCTGTTAGTACACGAAGAGATTATTAAAAATCGTGGTCTAAAAGAGGCTCAAGCTGCCTCCGTATCAACTTTCCCCAGTCTCCCCAAAATTAGTAGGTTTTCTGATTTTTAGTTGCACTTACTTGGCGGGACATTTGGTGGCACGCACGTAAGAAACTCGTAGAACTTGTATCCTATGATTAATAGAATTATAACAATTAGGATAGGCGACATGGCGAAGCCACTGTTGAATCAACACTAGACCCCTAACTTCTGACAATGCCGACGGTCTACTAACAAGTGGATCTTGAAAATTTTTATGCTGGCAGAATACGTATTAAGTTGTTCATGTGATAAGTTCCTCCCCGTATCTTCCCGTGCAAAGTCGAATGTTTTGGCATTATCGTTAATAATGGTTGGTCGTTAATTGTGACACAAAAAATATAACATGGATAATCAGTCGAAAATAGAACAAATTGTTCTCGCATATGAGATCATTTATTTTTAGTTTGGTATATTTTTTCGTTTTCGTTTAGATAAGAGATTTTTATGAAGCTTAGCAAATGATTGCTTCAATACTTAGAAAAAGATAACCGTTCGGTTTTAATATTATTTACCGTGAAAGGTATGATCGCCGATTTATTTGAGAATTGGATAGCTTTAATCGAGAAGAGACGTTCTAACAAAAATCTTTATTTTACAATACAAAGTGCTATACATTTATTCATTAAATCACAAATAAGATGTCTAAGTACTATTCGTTACGTTTTATTTTGTATCATACCCTAAGAAACTACAAAAAATAATGTTTTCTTTCCGGTTTTAAATAATGCGGCCCATACACACAGTTTGTCGGAGTTCATTCTAGAACAGACTTGTTTATGGTTGATTTCACTCGAAATATTTGGTATCGCCTAGGCATGCTACTTGTAGACTATTCTTTATCACCGAGCGTGTACGATCGTCCTTCATGACTGCGCAACCCACGTTCGGGGAAAGTTTGTATAACAAACAGATGCAGTCCTGCAGATTTTGAATAATCTCATTGTCGAATACAGGGGTCTCTGTTAGGTCGAAGTGTAATTTCAAGAACGCGGTGTACAGAGGTAAACAGTGGGCCGCGACTCGCAGATGGAACATCAACAGAAACGTTTTGGCCGTCTGAAAAACATAATCGAATGATTTATATACTATCGATAAGCGAACAAATATAAAATGCGTCCGAAAATATATACCTCCAATGTCGCTTTCAATGTACGAAGGTCCGTGTGATGTTCGCAATATTCAGTCAGTATTCTGGTTAGTCTCTCACACCACTTTGCGCAACCAATGTTGGTCAGAAGTTGGGGTAAGCTCAGCATATAAACTCGTCTGAGCTCCACGTTTTGCTCGAACTCCATGTTATCCAATAAAACAGACAGAACATCGTCCCGCTGTGTCCACTGCGATAATACGTGCATAATATGATAATACGTTAATTAAAATAAATACGATTATCAAATAAAATGAAGCTTACTTCGAGGACCTTCAACGTATAGTCCCAATGCTCGATGGTAACTAACAAACTAGCTATACACGAATATACCAATATCATATATTTGTCCTCTCTCTGGTGAGTCAAGCGCTCTAAAGCATGGAACATTACTTTGGCATACCCGGTGTCTATTAG
Organism: Lasioglossum villosulum; assembly: GCA_963971365.1. Taxonomy (NCBI): domain Eukaryota; kingdom Metazoa; phylum Arthropoda; class Insecta; order Hymenoptera; family Halictidae; genus Lasioglossum; species Lasioglossum villosulum. The sequence continues at coordinate 47,682,664 of OZ020495.1, forward strand.
TCCTTTTTTCTAGACACAAGAAATCAAGCAATTAGTAAAAAGACAAGTAATATATAGATTACAAACAAATTCAATCTCACCAAATGCGAGTGCTGAATAATTTGCTGTAAGCATTCAAGACCTATCACCACATTGTATGGCACATAGTCGTCGATAATGATTAAAGCTGTTGGAAGAACGTCGCCCAAATGGTCGTGTAAAGCTGGTTTCTGTGGAACAAACAATCAGCTTTACAATCCAATCACACTATTTGATACGATCAAATAATTCTACAGACCTCCACTTGATGTAAAAGCCACTTATAACAGGCTACAGCAGCAGGATAAGATTTCCAAGTGTGTTTCATCAGTTTTGGTCTTAACGTAACCAGTGCTGTGACAAAATTATCCTGCTCCATTAGAAACTGAGCTATGCTCTGACATTTGTACAACTCCAGGAGACTGTTTAACAGCTCTTTGGAGATGGACACAGACTCTGCGGTGTTCCAAATATTTTTCTCGTGGTGTTCGCCGATCAACAACAACAAGTTAATGGTAAAAGTCCTAACGGAGGATGCATTCTCCTGACAACAGTTGTGGGAGACATGGGGGAGCATGGACCTGATATTCCTCAGGTTCCTGTCGACGATTTGTCTGTACTCTCTGTAGTCCTTCTCTTCGCAAGGACGACTGGCACCGATCGTTTTCTCAGGAACGTAGGTCTTCTGTACGAGATCGACACACGCCGTCCAAAAGCCATTCTCGAGCGGAACGCCCGAGATTCGCATGGCCTCGAGCTCCCCCAGAAGATCATTCATTTTGCGAACGGTCCGCGATTCAGTTCCAGCCAGAGGTAACGATCGCCGCCTTGGGAATCAAATTTCCTGGGATGATCTGCTCGAATCGGCGGTGCACGTCGAAACTGTCATTTTCCGGATCGAAAAAACAACACCTCGATCGAAACGATCGAGACCTGATCGATGGAAAACAGACAACTGACAATGTGACAATCCTTTTTGCGGAACGTTACCACTCAACAACGGCAGAGTGTACAGACTGTTGTAGGAGGCTCGGGCATGTGACGGATTCGACGCAAAACCCGCAATTAGGGAAGCATCGAAGTATTTTCACGGCAACGATCGCGACCAAAATTATTTTCGCCGCCCTCTCTTCGACCGCCGTGCAAATTCACGGATGCGATTCTCTCTCTGATTTTTAGACGTGTTCTGGAAGACTCGGAATCTGATCGATACAATCTGTGGGTGCTACAAGGTACCTAAGTGTTTGTCATATTCCTCTATTAGGAACAAGCTGCGTTTCTGCAAGCTAGGTTCCTCGTCTTTGATTCGCGCCGTTTCTGTTTTTCGTTTCCAAGGCCACAGCCGACTCTACTGCTAGCCGTGCTGAAGGTAAAATGGCAACAGCGCGGGAGTCCGGTTGTCATGTATATTTATATATCTATATCTATATGCTACATATAGATATATAAATATACATGACAATCAGACACTGTATTTGATGCATAATACGCATATTTTCATGTATACATTCAGGACGAATTTTCTGTACTATATGGAATCTAGGCATCAAAAATCAAAATACGTTCATGGCTCAAAAATTTGTGCACTGGGTACATGAGGACCTGAGGCTATGTTCACGACAGACAAACTTCCAGACGCATGCGTATTGGAAATCGATTTTTTGGGAACGTGAAGCCTCGCCTCTGGTGTATTCTGTGGCGCAGGATAACGCGCCTTTCTCCATCCGCGCTGTTTTCGTTCTAGTGCTCCGAAACGTGGAATTTCCGGATCACTGGCACGACACCAGTGGAAAATTCGCATAAACGCCGTCCAGTAGCGTGCCCATATGGGTGTCACTCGCCTTGCGCGAAGCGTCGTGTCGCGTTCACGTAAACGTTGTTCGTTACGTACCGTCTAATACCCAGAGGCTTGGTAATTATGAATTAATGAAGGTGTAGTACCTGGTAGTTACGATATGGCTGAGTACAGTTAGTTCATTTTCTATTCTCTCATATCATTTACGACTGTCATTCGTCTCATTCTGAACAAACCAATAAACCGTAAAGTCGGCCGCGCTAGTCGCGCCACCATCTTGCCCCCTGCTGCTACGACACCGCCCTTTTCGCGATTATTATAGTTTATCGTGACCAGGAAATGTCATTCGCTTCGTTTGGTTCGTCAGTCTTTCGTTGAAGTTCTTTTTTGTTTGTTTGCGTTACTTTGCGGGACATTTTGTGAGTTACATAACCTTACTGACGGTGTGTGTTGAATTTTTAGCGATTTCGAATAATTTTTGGATGGTATTTGTCATTTGTTACGATTCGTTTCTCTTGGACAGTGTACTGGGCGGACTATGGTGTCGGAAAATCGAACTATTTTCTAGCCTAGCGTAAAGTCACGAGCAGCGGTTCTCAATCGCGATAGAGATCGGGAGCGAGATCGAATGGCAGGATGACGGGAAATTGCGGGTGACTGGGATGAGCACTGTTCGCAAATCATGCTCATGAGATGTGTCACTTTTGGTGTCTGAGAAAATTTTTCCTCTGGTGTTGAAAGGAGCTGGTTCCTACGGGGTATCATCGGGTGTCGGCAGTGATTCGGAAGTGATGGCCGAGTTAGCAGCTTTTCTGGGGCAAGAAATCCCCGAGGGGAGGAGTAACCTGGCCGACAATCATATTAATTTGGAGCGGGTGGCCGACTATTGCGAGGCGAACTACTTCCAAGCAGAAAACAAACGAATCGCTTTGGAGGAGACAAAAAATTTCACGACACAATCATTGGCCAGTGTCGCATACCAAATAAACACTCTTGCCTATAATTTTTTACAATTACTGGACCTGCAATCATCTCAATTGGATGAAATGGAGAGCCAGATGAATCATATTGCTCAAACGGTCATGATACATAAGGAGAAGGTGGCTAGAAGGGAAATAGGCGTGCTGACAGCGAACAAGATCACAGTACGCCAGTATAAAATCATTGCACCAGCGATCCCTGAGAAACCGATTAAATATGTGAGAAAGAGTATTGATTACAATGTTTTGGATGAAATCGGGCATGGAGTACGTAACAGTGGTACTCCAAGGAGCAAGCAACGGGGTGGAAGTCAGGGGAGTGTTCAGAGTTTAGGTGCTGCATCCACTGGTTCAGGACTGGGTGCTGCAATGGTGGGACCGGCACCTACCACGAAACCACCTACTCCACCTCAGACAGTCAGAACTGGTACGTATAAAATTGTGCATGACAAAATGGTTTATATAATAAAGGTTTATTAAATCTAATTTATTTTGTACTCAGGAACTTTAAGCAAAGGATCACGAGAGTATAGAACACCACCTGCAGTGGCTCCACCTCAAGTCCCTAGTCACTATGCTCCAAACTACCCACTGGGCCACCCTCGAAGGGACCGTGGCCCTGGTTACAGTACCCTACCCTTACATGCTCACACTACGTCTCATGCTACTCACAACGCTAATCACAACACTATCAACGCAAACACCTTAAACCAACACACCTCCCCACCACAGGTAGGAACGGTTCACCCTCTGCAGAGCCACCCACAGACGCCACCCCCTGCACCATCCAGCGTGACTGCTGGCTACGTCCAAGAGCCACACAGCAGCATGCCCCGTAAGTATCTGGTTTATTGAAATAATCGCGTGATACTATTATATGTATTTCAATCGGATCGATTTTTCATCTTTAATGTTCGTTTGCAGCTCCACCGTCCCCGTTGGTCGGCATCACAGGTGATATGACGGAATACAGTGGTCACCATACCCTGCCGCACAGACTGTCCCATCAAATCAGCCGAGGCAGTGGTGCGAGCAGTCCGCCATTACCACCTCCCCCGCCTCCTGAGCAGGAAGAACACCCACAATTTGGCAGACCCATGCAATCTAGCGGCGCCATCATGCCTATAGTGCCCGACGAAGAGGACCTGCCGGGATGGGTGCCGAAGAATTACATCGAGAAAGGTATGTTGGTTGTTTACGGTTCGAGGCGGAACTGTTTTAGGAACGGAATGAAATATTGTGCTTTCAGTGGTCGCGATTTATGATTATTACGCTGACAAGGAGGACGAGTTGAGCTTCCAGGAGAGCTCTGTAATTTATGTATTGAAGAAGAACGACGATGGGTGGTGGGAGGGTGTTATGGACGGCATAACGGGCCTATTCCCTGGGAATTACGTGGAACCATGCGTCTAAGCGGTCCCATAACGTCTCGAGTATATCAAAAATGGTGGACGGTGATCATTCACGGAAAGACTGGCTATTAAAAGGGATCCTCTGGTGTCTCTGGTTTTAGCGTCGTATTTAGCACGGTGTAACAGGTGTAGCATTTAAGCTCGACGTCGATTCTAGGCGACAGTGCGTAACACGGTGCAACCAGTACGGTACCCGAGCTACGACGATCGTATTCCTAAGAACCTCGGATATCACGCGAGTTTTCTAAAACAAAAAACGAAAAAAAGAAGAATCAAACTAATCTTTGTATCAACAGGAGAAAGTGTATTTTTCGGTAAATAGTATTCCCCTCGGTGAACATTTATTTTATCTCGATCCCCCTCTTGTGGATCGTATTTATATACCTACGGATAAGGACATGTAATTGTCGTTCCATTATACGATAACACCAGCACTTAGCTGTATTTATACGTACGTTTTAGGTGTAATCGAGGCGGCGACAGCGATAGGCTGTCGCGTAATCAAAAGATACCAAACGTCCTGCTAACGAGAATCCTGGCGCCTTAACAACTTAGCGTAAGTTCGTTTCACGATAGTCGATTCTGTATCCAGTATTCTGTTTCTTCGAAAATAAAGTGCGAAAATGTGCAATCCTGCTCGTTACGTCGACTAGAGTGATGTAGGGCGAGGGAAGAAGTATAAGTCAGAAGTATTATGGAAAAGCATGGTTTAAAGTGCGATGGATCTGGTGTTAGTAACATGTTTCCTTCCATTAAACTTACAAAATACACAAGACATTCGATCTTGAAATTTGTTGTGTACTCTTTACTCCGCCCATCAGGAGATACGTATCGTTTAGGGTGTAATGATTCAGTTTAATCAGCCGCCGAGGTGGCAAGAGAATTCGCATAATATTCGCACATTGTGCGGTGCTAATTAAGTCATTAGCACACCGTTGAAACAGTCATAAGCACCGTGTAATTGGCTAGGTAACGTGTCGGTCGTGTCCTTCCTCCTTTCCCCCGTTGATGTACTTTAAATTTCCCTTTATACGCTTCGAGATGCTTGCATAGACAATAAGGGGCTCGTTTTCCGCGAGGATTATGCAGTTTGCAATTACTGCCGGCGCAGGATTCATACGAATGAAAGAAACTGAGAGACTGTGTGTCCGTGGGGGAGACGGGCGAACAGAACTTTTTTTTCCAGGTCGTCACCGGAAGTTTCTCCCTTCCATTCATCGTTGTTATTCAGTGGCAACGGGGCGAACTGGTGTACCAGTACCTATTGTATTTATAATCAAATAAAAAGACACTTGTAATATAGAACGGAATTATTCTCCCGCAACCATCGTGCACGTGAGGGGCGCATGATCCGTACGCTCTAGAAATAACCGAATGGGTGCCCGCAATTACGCCGGAAATGGCGAATCTAACCGGTAAAACGAAGGTTGAACGATCGCGGTCACGGAACGGCTTGTACTCGCGTGTAAGAGCTTCCGCGAATTGAATCCGTTTGCTGGGAGAACAAATTTATCGTTCACGAGAGAACGCGCTTCTTCGGGGTTCCGATTCTTTAACCCCTCACTTCACAGTTTCACCATCTGTCTTACAATTTAACTCCTAACATTTGTTATAATTAGAACATGATCGATATAGAAACGTCTTTCTTCTTGTAATAGGCTGGAGATAATATATTCATTTTTAATTGTTTTTATTTTGTTAGAAATCAAGACGACAGGTTCACGGCGAATTCCTCTCGCGTTCAGCTAGAGATTATTTCCCGGACACGACAACGAGATTTTCCGGTCGTAAACGAATAAGAAGCACAGCGCGGGGACCAGTTTCTCGTTGGGAACGTTCTCCCTTTTAAGCCGGTAATGACACCCCCGGGATCCAGTTTTGTACAGTTACCGTACGCAAATTCTCGGTCGTGAAAGATTCGTTCTCTGCCGGCACTTGCGTGAGGAAGATAGACCAAGAGAGGAGGGGAATGGGAGGAGAAAGATAGAGGAGAGGTTCACGAGAGAGCCGGTTCTCGTATATCTGGGATCCTCGTGAATTTTTTCATTTCCGTGGCGTACGTACAAACGGGAAAGATGAAAACAGGGCGCCGTTTTGAGAGCGTCCCGGCGAGCCATCCCCGTATATCACGGGCGAAAAGAGGTCGCGCGAAAATAAGACAGCGTTAAAGGGAGTGGAGGAACGTTATTTTTTATTATTATTCACTCCCGTGATACGAGTTGCGTCGACTCTTTTCACCTCGTGTTCTCCTCGAAATTTCTATTCGGGAAACTGCTCGGTCGCGAGTTAACGAGCGAGGACCGGCGGGATCGCGTTTACCGAGCTTTCTATTTCGTCTGTTAGTGTCGACATATTTTAAGTGAAATCGGGGGCTGTAGGCGAGGCGATTCTTGCGTGGTTGAGTTATTAAATTCATTTAACGTCAAACTTATATATCGAGCTGAACATTTGGCATTTATTTATATTTGTTCACACGTCACTAAATTGTTGTACGAGGTTCTGACCTACGAAGTACAAGGATTCTCGTTATCCGACGAAACAGGTAGAACGCGTCTCGGTGTGCTCGAGTTTCCGGCGGGGAACGCGAATTTATCGATATCGGACGCAGATAGCAATAATTCTGGTCGTCGGTGTAATATTCATGGATAGCCGGGATGTAAATCGGCGGCGGAGAAACGCTGATGACGCGAGCATTTCAGCGCGGGCCGAGCGGCGTCGACGGCGGGCGAGAGAATTTCGCTTAGTAAATCCCTGGGAAAACCGCGAACGATTGTGCCTGTCCGATAAGCGAAAAGCGTGGAATTTATTCGATATCGAGGAAGCGCGCGACGCTTTATCAGGCTTCCGCTGCCGACTGGATAAATCTAAGGAGACGGACCCGGCGCACGTACAGTCCCAGCTATCTGATCTAATTCTCCAGATTGATTATCCCCGGGGTACAGGAACTGGCTCCACGGAGCCATCCTCGCCCCGGCTTGTAACAGAAACCGCTTCATTTGATTAATACCGTCTTTCCGGGCGGCCGCGACCAACTTCTCGGCCTCGATATCCCTTTCAACCCGAGGCCCGTCCGTCATCTCGCTCGTCCTCCCATCGAATCATGAAATATTCCTTCCATCGAACCCTATCTTTGCTTGATGCTCCAATTCATAGAGGCACAGTAGCTAGGCAGTCCTTTGTACCGGTGAATAATAGTCTTTCTTGCCGACATTCCTTGTCTTCGCTGTGAACTCCTAATCGATCGACGCTTGTTAATTTCCTTCAAAGTCTCACGGATCGGGCTGACTGGCTTTCGGAGAAGCTCGATCTTCCAGCGGAAATCGAAATCCGATTTCTGAATGACCATTGTTGCAATCTTCTTCACTGTGAAAAATTACAATCCTCCAGTAGATTTGATTCTTTGCAATTTATTCGTTTTGGTCGAGTTTCCTGAAATTGACGAAAGTCGAGGGCAATGTACCGTTTGATCGGCCAATATGTAAATGTCTAGCGCAAAATGTTCGTTCTTTAACACGTTCGTACCACTGTGTAAATTATTTATATTTGGTTTCAATGTTTCGTAAAGGAAGTGCATTGCGTTTAATGAAACAATTCAACACTAAAGATGGGTTGCGAACGTGTTAAGCCCCATTCACATTAGACAACTTTTGGTCGAGCGACTCGATCGCCTAAAAAGTTGCCTAATGCAAACGTGGCTGTCCTGTTCATTGTTGATCACTTTGGCGAGCAAGCTGCAAGTGTTCTTATCTTTTTCAGACTAGTCGCTCACCTGGGAAGGATCCCTTGCCGACAAACTCCATCTCAACAGTCGCCTTGCGAAAAAGCCGAGAACCTCCTGGATCCCACAGATGTCTTCGAAAGCGTATTCCCAGGACTTCGGTATTGACCCTGCAACACGTGAGACAGTTCAAAAGGCGGGTCGTCAAATTCGCGTCTGCTTTATTCGCGAGAGATTCGGGTTTTATGCCCTCCGCCTGGAGCGTCGCTCTTTTTTATTGGCAGCCTGCTGTCGTAACGTGACTGCAATAATACTGGCTGCCGTATGGCTGTGAGTGGACCGTGGTGTGAGGACGGGATCGAGGATTTATACGGGGTACATCATGCGAGGTTCTCGGTGTCGGCTACGGGAGCTGGATTAATATTCGTCGTGGCTTCTGGTCTGGCTCTCTAACTCGTCGATCTGTTTCGAAAGGAGCATTCGCCAGTTCTCGTAGGTCTGTCGAAAGGCTGGACGGAATTCGCATAGTTCGCGAGGGAAAGCAAGCCGAAGAACTTTCTGTCTCGTGGCGTCATCGGTCTTGGTTCGAGTTGCCAGGTTTCAGAGGCCAGATGTTGTCGGAGCCGGGTTCCTGTGGGATCCTAAACGACACAGCACTGAATGAGAGACGCGATGCCAGTTGTCATCGCGTTTCCCGGAGTTCCGAGCCCGAATGGCTGACTTGGGAACCCTGTGGCCTCTATACGAGAGCTTTCCAAGTCGCTTGGATTTCGTCCCATAGTTCGTTTCGAGCTCCCGGAGGATTTGTTCGGATCCTCTAAAGTTCGATGATCGTTAGGACTCATTCGTCAATCTCGTAATTAGTTTGTTTACGATCCGACCGGATATTTATCATCCGGCATCTCAGCCAGCGCGGCAGGGGCTCAGCCATCTCCTAATTCCACTTTCATATCTCGAAACTTTGACCATAATTGAAGACTAACGAGATTTACGGTACGAGCGAGGGGAAGACGGTTCGGAATTAGCGAGCGCATACACCGCCCCGTTCTAATCTCTTTAAGGCTGATAATCGACGGCGAATCGATGCTCCCGTTTCTGCGGCGAATTGTTATCGTAACTGCGTTATTCAATCTGCTTAGCTCTTCTTCGGTTTCGGGTAATCGTATTGCTTTTATATCAGGTTCTTCGCGGAACGTAACTAGTTCGCTAACGTGGTTAACGAACCTAGCCACGCTCTCTCTCGCTCTCTCTTGTCGGATTATGCCGGGCGCCCTTTGTGCGTCGTAATTTTATCGTGAATCCAGTATGCTAATCGCGCGATAAAGACCTTTCGGTTTGGCTTTCGTAAACTAACGATCGTCGTTGGCGCGTTGCGGTGCTTCGGAAAATTATAAGACGAGGTGTAGGGAGTATCGTCAAACTGTTAAGTCTCTTTGACTTTCCGTAACAGCTTTAATTTTGTTTCTCCGCAGGAGTATGCGAGAGAAACGAAGGAACCATTGGCTAGATTAGGGTTCCAGATAAATTAGCAGAAGAGCCGTGTTTGTATCGTTTAGCAGATGTATTCAGCGTCCGGGACGGCTCGCGAACCCGCGGTTAATTAATACAGTCAAGCCCCGTAAACAGCCCTGTCCATTACCGAGCTCTTTTTGCTCCGGAATTTATTTGTAACACAATGCGTTCGCTGGCCGCCTCCGTTGCCGGCGGACTCGTAAACATTCCGAGGTGTTCACGAGCCATTAATATTCATGTATTTTAAACAATCTTTTCGCCGCTGCTTTTATTCGCGACCACGGCAGTATCCATCTTCGCCTCCAACCCTCTCGCGAGAAAGTCGGCAACGTTTCACCCAACAGAAATTTACCGTTTACCCCGGGGATCAACGGAGGTGAAAGAAAAAACGGAATAAATATATTTCTTATCTGTATTCAAAGGGATCTTTTTGATATGCATTCTAGGGTCTGCAGGAGAGGTAGAGAGAAAGAGAGAGAGAGAGAGAGAGGGGAATGGAGGATAGTTATCCCACCGAACAAACTTCGAACGGGTCCGTCCCGCCATGAAACGCAATTTCATCGGGGTATCGTGAAAGGACAAGATGGTCCAAGTGGGAGCCGCTCGCTGCTTTCCATAATATATGCGTTATGGTCGGCCCTAATTTGACGGGGAACACTCCGCCGACATGAATTTGTATTACGCACACCGTGTACCGTGTTACGAGTCGGAGGGTACCCGGAATTACGACGGGTTCACGGATAAACCATCGGGTATCGCAGCCCCCTCGCACGGCTAAAGGGGACTAAACCAGATTTCATTGCGATATTACCTCTGGGAGCGCTTGCTCCTAGGTCAGCCATAATCAACCAGCGGCCCACCAAGCTTTTATGAGCAGCCCGGAACACTTACATTCATTATTAGGTAATATTTTAAACGGTCAACCTAAACTTTAGGTTATGGTGTTTATTCATATGTATGCGACCCGAGAAAAAAGGTGTGGCTGTCCTAGGCGGACCTGCTGGGTTGATTCCAAGTCAGAACTTTTCGTTGCCACCTGCCGTGCGGAATTCCCGAAACGTTTCCGACGGGATAAAGATACGGCAGTAACTGCGCGCAGTCTTCGTAAGAAATCCGGTCCAAGGCGAAACAATTAAAAAAGACGATCCATTCGCGAGGTAACGTTTTGTCCGTGTGTCGTGCGGCGACACTCGAGCCCTTTTTCTCTTAATGGGAAATCGATTCGATAGACGGACCTCGGCCGCACACGTCCCATTGAACGGACGCGCGGCAGCTTACCCGCAAAAAGACCCGTTTTCCGCGAGAGTGCTTGTAAAAAGCGACCGGGCGTTGATCGATCCTCAGGTACAAATAAGTAAACCGTATCGTTTGTAGCGGCGTTAAGCTGTCCCGAACACTTGAGCCAGCTCCGTTTCTTCGTAATCCTTCGGCTGATCGAAGCACAAAGGCCCTGTGATTCGCCCGCTGCCAACACCACCGCTCTCTTTCCATTTCTATGTATACATCTCTCTCTCTCTTCGTCTACGTTTGTCCGTCTTACTACGTCTCCGCTGTCCCTTCGTCTTCTTGCTCTGCTATCTCTGTCCTCTCTCGTGTTCCTCCCCGCCCCTTGCTCCATCCCAACACTCCCTATCTGTTGGCCCTTCGATCTCTAAACCACTATCGTCCGCTATCCGGGACTGCCTCCGGTAGTATGTCTAGTACAGCCCCGGCGACATTAATCTAGGATCCGCCGACTATCCTGGAATCCACATAAAGGGGACGTCTTCGAGCAGATTGATTGAAAGGACTATAAGTCTCCGGGAAACCCAAAGACAGAGCCGAATGGACCGGATTTCTATCCGCTCTTCTCTGCCTTCTGGCTGAATGCTGATCAGACAATCGGAAGACCGCAGGCGAGTCGAAGATTCTCTCGGACCTTTCTCGCGGTTAATCGTCGCCTGACAGGCCCCTCTATTCACTGACACATAACTATCTCGACACTCGCGTACCTGTCGATTTTGCAAAGATAAAATCAATCGGAAATATCTCCCTTGAACCCTCGATTGAAGAGTCAGTATCCAACATTTATTACAATTCAGATTTAAAGTGCAACCAACCTTTCTTAAAAGTCGAAGACCCGAGTCCTTTCAAGAATTTCAAAGGAGAATTGAGAAACTTGTAACATACCTGAAGAACGTTGTAAACAAGCCAAATGCTTTCTCCAAGTTCCTCGATCTTCAGATTTCGCCCGGTGCGCGCAATGCCCCTCGCAGGAAACGATCACAAGGGTCAAGGGACCCTTTAGAAACTAAGGACTCCGAATCCCAGGGTTGATACCTTCTCCAGAAAGAACGAGAAGCGAAAGAAATGCGTCTCGGCGACAGGTGTCGCTAAAGAATCTCTCGCGTCTTTCTAATTTCTCCGGCACAGTCTGCAGCTGTTCTTATTCATTTTAATTAAAGTCCTCCCTCAATTCTCTATTGTATACCAACGATATGCCACACCTGAAGCATAGCCTCTCGGTTGTGGTGATTAGGAACTATAATAAAGTAGAATTTGTTTCATTTCAACCCCTGTCCGATAGTCAGTGATCCTGGAAACACATTGCTTAAAAATAAAGATCGAATGACAAATTATTCTTCAGCCTATTCTTCATTTCCAACGTGTTTAAATGGCTAATTACTGGTACTGTTACCCTACGTGTCAACATACTGCACCATCCGGACAGACGAAAAACACGGTTTGAAGGTTTGCGGTCGCGGTTCTCGTTCGTAGGCGCTGGTTATTACCGTCCCGAGCAAACACGTCCGCTAAAAAACGGACACTGCAAACGGGTCCTGCGGAAAAGCATCAGAGAGGCAGGACAGGACGCGAATCCGCTCGTCAAAATTGGAATTCTCGAAATAACAACGTGGCCGGTGTTTCCGCGATCACGATCATCGATCCAGCCGCAGAGTGTCCCGGTTCACGGGATTCCGTTTGACCTCAAAGTGTTCCCGTGTTCCCCGTCTCTCTCGTCAGGCTTTCGACGTCGACGCTGTCGTCGTCGTCGACGGAACACGAGGGAGAAGAGCGGGAGAAACGCGGAATTCGAGGTCCACCACGCTCAAACGCTTCCGGAAATTGAAGACGCGTTTTCCGCGAGGAATCGATCAGGTCTGCGAGAATCCGACTCCATCGAAAAGAACGATCCCACTCGGATCCCACGTGATACTGCGATCTTACGCCGGGGTTTTACACGTTACATGCTCCGGGATTGCCTTGGCGCATGGAGACGTCTCCGGAATTGATACAGATTGGCTACTGAAGCACCTGCACAGACCTGCTGTTCCCCGAGATATGGTAGTGTCCTTTGTATTAGAATTAATTGCCGGTAACTGAATCTTTCAAGCTCTGGAACGCTCGGTGCTTCACCCAGCGCTGAATTGTCTTCTTTACAGGATGATTGGAATTTCTTCTTCATCGTCTTCTTCGGAGCTAGAATGATTGGAATTTCTCTGTTCTTTACTCTCTGGTGTATGATCTTCTTCGTGGCAACAATGAAGATTTCATGGATTTATAAGAACACTAAGTGGGTGTCATTTAAAACAGTACAAACATTCGAAGAATTTATACGTACTGGTGCGACGAAATAACGGGGGAAGATGGAGAACGATGGGTCGAGAAATCAGAATAAAGTCGGAGAGGGTGAATTGAAATTTGCGGGGGAGGGTGGGGGTGGGAAGTCGATAAGATCTGCCGGTTTCCCACGATTTTTGGCAGGACATGGCACCGTATCAGCGGAATTGAAAAAGTTCCGGACGACGCGCGGCCTCCCGTGAGACCTTTAAGAGCCGGGCGTATCAACTTCTTATCGCGCGCGATTAATCTCGAAGAACGTTCCGGCGGCTGCTAGAATCCTCGGCCGAGCATCCCGTGTACCCACGTAACGCGTTATCACTTAGTCCTGGCCACCAGTTACCGGTATGTACATACACTGTTAGCCGGCAGATCGGCTTTCCTTCCCGTACTATCATCGCGACGATTCACGTAACGAGCTGGGGAACGCCGAGTAACATGCATTACTGCACTCGGAACGACCGTTGCTACCTGCGTTCTCTGCAATCGAGATTTTTCCGTACGGTCCTCTCTGCAGACAAAGCTGCGGACGCATTTGGAACATTTTGTTCGGGACGATTCGGTTGATTCTCTATTTTCAGTAATTCTACGTACACGAAAGTAGGGAAGCTTTTTACAGAGAAGGAATAAAATGACAATGAATACTTGACTTCTTCAACTTCTAATATCGTATTCTAAACAAACACGATAGAAAATAATCAAATCCCAAGATAATTCTGGAGACACAACACCGGAGATAACAACGCTAGAGACGCAACAGCATTCGCAGCACGCGGGAGCAGAAAACGTGCGAATTTTCGCTGGAGGAGCACGCTACGGTTAATGTCGAGTTACACACGGCGGAAAGATCGTCGAAGAGATACTCTGGCTGGTTCTCGCCCTCTGTTCGAGTGGAAAAGTCGTCAGTCGGAGCATTTTAATCGAAGAAGACGCCGGAAATTCAAGATCTCGCGGATAATCCTCGAGTTTTCGGAAGGCGTACGCGAAGGGATTCAGGACGACTGGTTTTCCCGTGTAACCGAGCCAACAAGATCGAAATAGAGGTCGACCGTTGGGGTGGGGGATGTTGGAACGAGAGAAAACGCGGAAACAAAGGGAAATGAAAAAGAAGGGGGAGGACCGAGCAGCGAGCCGTGGTAATTGGCCGAACAGTCGGTAAGTAATTTCGGGTACGTGACCGGACGATGGAAAGGCGGTCGCCAGAATGGAAATTGATGCCGGAGAGAATACCAGGTAGTTTACTATGGAGCCTAATTTCCTGGAGACGATCCACAATCGTCCCTCCGGGCGGCCCCGGCGTTTTCCCGCTCGGTACACCAACCGAATTCGCGAAATTCGATGAATTGCTGCGCAGCCAGTTTACAACGCGTCGTAATGCGCCTAGTGCAAAATTCGTAACTCGTCGAAATTTGCAACGCGCTGATTTTTTAAAGTCGTCGAATTTCCGACGCATTTAAAATTCAAATGCTACGGAGAATCCAAATTCTGCGTGCTGCAAATGCAACGCGTTCAAATTTCGACGCATTTCAAATTCGGCGCGCCGCAATTTCAACTCTTCGAATTCGCAACGCGCAGAATTTGAAGCGTGTAGAAATTACAATGCGCGGGTTACAAACGCACGGGGATTACCATGCGGCGAGTTTGGAACGTGTAGAAATTACAACGCAAGGGGATTAGGACACGCCGCTGTTGAAACGTGTAGAAATTATAACGCATGGATTATTACAAACGCATAGGAATTAATCCGCGTCGAGATTGCTCCGCCTGATAATCGAACGTTTCACCGCGCAAGTTGGTCATAGAATCCATCGATGAATGTCGTATGAATTTTTGTAGGATTACACGTAAGTGTAGGTCGTGGCAGCCGTCGGCTTGGAGAATCTTCCGCGGCGGCTGGAAAATCGATGCGACGTGAAAATTCGAGTTCAATTTTCGCGTGCATTCGAGCACGCTAAGAGAGGAATTCTAGAGATCCCGGTAGGTGTTCGAGGATGTCTACGTGTGCATTCCTTCCGGTTCCTCCTCGTTTTTCTTCCACCCTTTCCGATTTTTTTTTATTCCACTCTCTCGTCTGTTCGATCCTCTTCTCTCTATCCGCCGAAGCACGATAAGAGAATCTTTGGGAAATTTTTACGCTCCAACTTTTGAAAGCTTTTCGTTCCTCCTTTAATTATCTGCTGGTCCCGCGGAGCTCTCTCGGCTTGTAATATTTTTCCGGCTGCTCGAGCCACCTCTACTACGCTCTCTCTATGAATAAACTTTCAGACGTGAAACGTCTTATAAAACTCGTAAACTCGGCACGGGCATCGTCGGCGTAAATACTCAGCGCGGAAAACTTTACGGGTCTACTACAAGGTAATCAAATTTGATGCTTCATCAGATGGAACCCACCGCAACGCGATCGGCCAGGTTCACTGGAGATCTAGACGTGAGGCGGGTTCACAATCGGACAGAGAGCAAACTCCGCCGATTAAGGTGGTCCAAGAAAAGACGAGACCGAGAAAGAATTAGAATAAAGAGGGAATCAAGCGAGCCCGACTTGGACTCTTATCTGGAACGTCGGAAATCGTTGTCTATCCTTGCGTACCATCCAGAATATTTCTGATCACCGTCAATATTAACACGATAACTCCCAGGTCTGTCGGAATTGCCATTTCGGAATTAATGAAAATTTTCGCAGTTGGCTGAAATTGTTCTTTTTCGGGCGACCCGATGCACGTTCAGTTGTAACACGACAAATCTTTGCGAGGCAATGTCCGCCGACACAGAAATAAAACCTGATCGGACCGCAGCCACGTCGCATAGGAAATGCAGTGAAATTATTGAGCTTCCGCGGTGGAAAATATGGTCGGTGTTGACGATAAACCTATGCAAATGCACGGTCTCGTTAAATTTATTTGTCAATCCGGCCGTTCTAGCGGTCTGATTTATTTTTGTAATCCGTTGGAAAAATAACACTAACGGCTACGAAAAAATGGAACGGGCTGGGCGCAAGAGAGACGTAGAGAGAGAAATACAGCGATGCCGAGGGAGAGAGACGAACGCATGAAACATTTTATTTGCGACGCGCGTCCACCAATTCGAACGTTTTGTTTGCAAACACCTCGGCTTGGTCGCGGGAAACGCTGCCCGGGAAA
Source organism: Lasioglossum villosulum (assembly GCA_963971365.1). Taxonomy (NCBI): domain Eukaryota; kingdom Metazoa; phylum Arthropoda; class Insecta; order Hymenoptera; family Halictidae; genus Lasioglossum; species Lasioglossum villosulum. The sequence continues at coordinate 47,698,836 of OZ020495.1, forward strand.
TAACGTCAAAATATTATTACACGCTGGGAATATTGCGGCCAAAATGTTTCGTATTTTTTTGGTCTTATCTCTATCATTGCGAACTGCGGAACAAATCATTTTTTCGCCGGGACGAAACACGCGGAATTCCGCGGAAGAGAGAGAGAGAGAGAGAACTGAGAAACTGTTACGTCCGACGTTCGAGCACCGTCTAAAAATTTGTCGGAAACGCTCGCGGATAATTGATCCTGGCCCTTTTAATTATCATCTCAGCCGGTCCGGTTATGCAAATACGGAAGCTCTAGCGAGGAGGCGACTATTCGATTTCCCTCTTTCAATTTCTTTAATTCGCTCGAAGCGCGGCCGGGGGTTCCGTTAATTAAACTTCTTGAACATAGTTTCCCCTCGCTTTTATTAATTCTGCGCCCCGAGGACCATAACCGTAGAACTCTACGGGCAGCGTTACAGTCTTAAACAAGAATTAACCCCTCGCTTTACAATCCACGACACAGTTACAGCCCAAATCCCTTTCTGGAAACTTTTTGAAAATCGCTACCGATCTCATGGACGAACAGAGCCGGGACTTTAACAGAGTTACAGGATGGCGATAATAATCGCAAATCCTTTTGTTAGCGGCGCGATGATCGTTGGCACGGGTGCTCGACGAAAAATAATATCGTCCGGTCCGCGCGGGGGCTGACATAACGGTTGAGATACGATGCTCGTGAAGACGACAGTGATAGTAAACGATCAACCAGACCGCCCCCATGGGTGCAACACGGCGAACGAGCCGGCGAGTATGGTTCTCGAATGTATTTCACGGTGCTTGCGTCCTGGTTGAAATTCTCGGATCATTATCGCACATCCGATTGCGACGATTAAACGATAAAGCCGCACCATTCGGTCGAGATCGCCGTCAAATGGATCGTCGATCATCTGCAGAGTTAACGAAGTCGTTCCGCAGCGAACGGCTTTTGAGCTCGCGCGATCCCGAAATTGTCAAACATTACTTGCTAGCAATTGTATGAGCATCTGTTAACAAATTCTTACTGCAGTTGATCACGAACGACCTTCGTAATGTGGATTATTGTTACATCCACGGTTCTCCAGGTCCCGAGGACTGGAACGGTTCTATTTTTGCAGCGAGGCCCCGGTCGGATTCTTTCATTATCACAGCCCGTTTGCATTCGTTCAACGAAATTCTCCGGCTGTTAAATAAACAATTTAATTAAAGTTAACGAGCGCCACGAGAGGCGACCGACGAGCCCCGCGAAAATTAGAGACGAAAAGCTCCGGGTTGGTGGACCCTAACTCTCGAACCAACGTGGACTGGTTCCCCCGTTGTTCGCCGGTGTTCATGGTCCCGCGGTTATTGAATCGTCGCTATTATTCCACGAGCTTTCTCTCTCTCGCGATATCCTTGCCAGCTATTGAAATACATTCACAGGATCCCTGTCGTGGATCACGGGCCACCCCTGACCCGTATACAGTACTGTCACGCAATCGATACAGTGCATCCTGTCGGCGATACCGGGTGCCGTGTATCGCGTTACACGCTCCCAGCGACAGCCAGATCCGATTTGCTGCCTGTCGGTCAAGATCCCCCGCTCTTGCACTGATTTCTGGATCCGCCACCGGGTTCGACTAATTACACGGGAACCAAGGGATGATAGCCGTTTAATAACGCGAAAATGACTTTTAAACGCCGGGGCCCGATCCTTGATGGCCTTCGACTGTAATTACGCTGATTACGCGTCTACTTGAAAGTCTCCGCGGGCAGTTTCTTTCCCAAGTAGAACTCTCTCGCCGAGAGAGAGAAAGAGAGAAAGGACCGTTGTGAGACTCAGGAGAGTGTACTATTCTACGTTTATGACCACACGTACCTCTGTCTTCCACTCTTTGGAACTTCAGAATTTGATTAGAAGGGATTAGAAGAATTGAATCGAATTGTACAAATATGTACACAATATATGTACACGACCGTACAAATATTGTTGTACGATTTTCCACTTTTTAAGATAATCGAAAGAGAAAATATGAGAACTGTTGTCTCGATTATGCAAAATACAGACAGCCAGGCAAAGAGGCAGCATGCCCCTTGGAGGACGAACTTTTCCCCCGTCTCGACGTGGGGAACTTTCGCATCGGTAACTCTCATTTTAACGGGGGCGGAAATTTTTCGCAGCGAGCCGAGGCCGTGAGACTCGAGCCAGGAATTTCGTACGCGTGCACGTTCACAGGTAACTTCCTTCGAATCGTCGGAGTGGCCTCAGAAAAGGATGAAAATGGAGGCCCGAGTGCGTCTTTATTCCGCGCGAGATCGCGCTGTGCGGGAATTTCGTGTCTCGCGCTTCCCGTGGACACTTCTGTTCGATGGAATGCACGAGGTCCTTCAAAGGAAACGATTCTCCCCAGCTACTAACAATTCTATCCACGTATTTTAGTTGGGAGGTGGGAGGTTGCGATAGTTCCTCCTCTAAGCACTCAGGACTCCCGTCTTTTATCAGCTACGTGCATTCTTGCGTGGGATCTTCTTTTGACTTCCCTCATTACGGTCCAACCATTATTGTGATGGGGCAAAAATGTAAATACCAGGTTTATTTGTATTGTTAAGAATTTTTCAGTTGAAAGAACGAATCTCTTCTTTATTTCCTGGCTCCCAGAAAATATTATACAGAGATGTCTGTGCGGCAGAACTCTTCCGCATTCGTTTAATGCACCGTTGCACCATCGTCCACAAAAACCTGCTTAACAGCTACATTTTATGCTTGTTATTTCGTTAAGGGTTTCAGTATATTCTTCATTCGGTGTCCTTAAGGGGGTAAAGGGATTCGCGACGACCGACCAGTACCCGCCAATCAATTTCTACATACAATTCGCACAATACAGCTGCTCGTGCAGTTCAGAATATGCTTGGGAGTAACGACGCAGCGAGGTAGTAAACCCAACGGGAGCATAAACGGAAGTCAACAAAAGATATTACGCCAGCTGGGGGAAGCGAGACTTCACTCGGCGTTACCAGCACAACAGCTTTTTTAAAATTAGCTACCCTTTCTGGGCGGCTCTAAAAATTTTTAAGATGCTGAGGACGCTTTGGGACCCGAGATTTCTGCTCGGCTTACCTACCAGCGGAAATAAACATTTTGTTTACGAGAGTGTAGCAACTTAACTGCCTTTACTTTCAGCGAGAGTCGTGAGAGAATTCGTCCGGGCATAATTGAATTACTCCAAAGACTAGTTAAAACATTTTATTACTCGAGGTGTCCAATTAATCAGGTGATATGGAACCTGATGTTTCACGGATATTTTTGATAAAGAGGTTCGACGTCGATCAAGTTGCCCTTTTTGCGAAGGCGCAGCGGGTACCGGGCGCGGGTCTTAGCCGTAAATTTTGTATCAGGGCGGCCACTATTTTCCAAAGGTCCGGAATAGCGGTAGTCAGCCTTTGAAAGATACGATCCACCGTCAAAGATTTATGAAGGACGGCCGGAGTTATAGCGGAGGTCAGAAAGTGGCTTTCTTTCGCGGCCAAGGGAAGAGAGAACCGGTCTCGGTACATAAACTACCCTCCCTTTCCGCTCGGTTGTTCCTGCGTGCGAGTTATTATGATTAAAAAATATATCATACGGATCTGAGGGGTGGGGGTGGTCTGGGTTAGGTGCGCGTCCCCCTTTCCAGCCAGGTGAGTTCATAGGTCCGAGGATCGTCGCGATAAACTTTTGTAATTGAAGCGTTAACCCGGCGACAACGATAAAGATTCCATTTCTTTCTGTTATTACAGACCGTCCATGGATTCCCGACTTTACGACCGCAATTTGCGCTTAACCACGCCCGTTACGTTTCCGCGTTTACGATACTTTTCCCTTTATTGGTGGCGGTTGGAACTCCATGTCGATACTCGAACTCGAACTCGAACAGACACGAAGGAATTCGGCCTCTTTCTAAGATTTATAGCGATCAATATGCGTAATCGAAAGTTTACAGATTTGTAATCATCCAACCATCTGCGATGGACCTGATGGATATTAATCACAAGATTTTTATGGTTCGCTTTATGAAGATTCGACTAGAACTCTCTGTTGAGTTCAAGAAATTTAGTGAGTACGTTCACCTGGGAACGCTCTTAATCGTTTCTGGATATGAATAGGAACAGTTCTATTTTCTGAATCGCGAGGCTCGTCCGTACTCTTTCAAAGCGCTCCGTTTAACGATAGATTAAAACACGACAGTTCACCGCGGATTCCATATTTCAAAGTGGCGATCACGACCGTGACTGGCAGCGTTTCCCGATATTTCGAATTGGATCCCGCTCGATCACCACAGTAAATCAAAAACCATGTCACGGTCCGCGCGCTCGCCATTACAACCCCTGAACCGCTCGAACAAATTTTCATTTGTCAGCCAAATTTTCGGGACCGCTTACTCATTATCACGATATCTCGACCCTTGACAGCGAGGTCTGTGTAGAAAAATTGAAACTGAACCTAGTCAGTCTACAATAACGTCGAAATACTGCTAATTAATCGACGAGTCTAATGGCGAACGAAAACGTTCTACCTAGCGATTCGTAGACCTGTTAAACATCGGCCTGTTTGTCGAGTTTCTCGATTATTTCGTGGGGCACTAACTATTCAGAGTCGCTGGAGGGTCGGAGCAGGTTCATGCCACCGTGAACTTCTGCCAAAATTGTGGCAAACACATGAAAGTAGAGTTTCATACGTTTCACGTATCGAAAAAGGTTTGGAGATAATGCAGAACAAAACTATTACAAATATACAGGTCAAGGAACATGGATCTATTTCATTCTTTCTGTGTTAACTTCAATAAGCTAGGAATAGTTCGTCGATATCGTTAAACCGTTTCAGTTTTACCGCTCCTTTAAATCGCATCTCTGTCATAAATACATAAAATCCACAGTAGCAGCACCAAAACACAGTGGACTCGTACTCATCCGTAAAGAACTCGTTTACCCAGCGAAATGCATGCTAACAGAGGCTACAGTGTCCGATTTTATCTGCGACTTGTATTCCCGGAAAAGCGTTCACCCGTATCAAGCATGTTCGTTGAAAGCTAATCATGTTACTCGGTGTACTGTTGCACTTCTTGTATTTTCTCTGCAATCAGCCCCATTCCGGTTAATCTTGCTTCTGGAAAAAAACGTGGGTGTGTCTCGATTAATTAAACGCCGTCATCAGACGCTTTGCACTTTTTCGCACGTCGCTGCTCGCGAAATACTCTCTCCCTCTCTCTTTCTCCATCTCTCGTCGGGTTTTTTTTCCTCGTGGCGGCTGCTAATCCCGCGCGCAACTATCAGGGAAAAAAGCACGGGGGTGCAGTGCACGGCAGTGCACAGTGCAGTTTGCAGTTACACGCGCCGCGTCCGAAAGGGGATTCGTGCCAACACATTTTATTAGTTTGATGTTTGCGATGCTGGCACGCCACGCCGGTCCGCTACCACCACCCGCTCGCATGAACATCACGTTCCCGAAAATCTCCGCCACCGATGGTACTCGCGACGTAACAAAATTCATTTCAAAGGCATCAAAGTATTTTTCGCAGCTGCTCGCGGACAAACCGCCCACGCGCCCGCACCATTTCCAGCTCTAATGAGCTGCCCGGGAACGTTGATCACCGTCGCTGATGATCAAATCGCTTCCGCTTGTTCAACGGAACGCTGTTTTTCCTCGATATCGCTCCGCGCTCAGCATCCGGAGAGATGCTCGACATTTCATCAGCGGGAACGTTTCGCACCATTTTTTACGAACTGACTGTGTTTCGAATAATCTTCAAAAATCATAAAAATCCAATTCTTTTAATTATAACATTTGAGTATTCTTGGGGAAGACGATTTACCCACTTTTTAAGTACCTACTGTGAAACTTCCAGTTTGTTGACTTAACTAGAGTTGTTTCACAATTTAAATTACTTCTGGCGTTGAACGAAATGAATTAAAACACTTTAACCGTGGTCAGACGGACCACCGAAAATTATGGAATAGTCGCTTGTAGATAATATCGTAAGGGTTGAAACCTCGCTCTGAATTATCCCGAGAAATCCAAGGGAGATATTTTCCCGTGCAGTTTCGCAATTTTTCGAGGAAGATTTTTCTTCGGGGAGTTTCACCCCTTTACTTTCCCGCGCGATCAAACCAGACTCGGTTGCATCGTTCGAGGGTGAGTTTCCCGGTGCTATATTCATATTAAGAGTCTCGTTAGGATTCGCAGGGCCGGTCCCGCGTGGTTTCAGCTCTCGCGTCCGACGGAATTTAAAGAACCACCCGACGGCCACAATACCGCGTCGAGCACGAGGAATTTACATTCCGCCGGGCAACACCAGGATTTCAGCCGGACCCAATTTGCGTTGGTTCTTTTCAGCAAGGAACCGGATTCCGCGGGGTTCTCTACGCCATTCACGCACGCGTCGGAAAGCCCACGGAACGAACGAACGTATCTACGGGCGGGTTACGTGTTTCATTTCTTTCAAAGTCAATTTCCGGCGTGATCCTGCGGATCTTCCAGTAGAACGGAAGAGAAGAAAAACGGGAGAAGCATCCGAAAGTTCCGTTCGTTAGATACGGGAAGAAGCCAACAGAAATTCATTTCGCGAGGTTTCACCTTGCGACCAAGACGAAAAGCAAAGCATTTTGGAAGACACTTATGTGTTACCAGTCTGACTCTTTAACCCCTCGCTGCGAGGATTCTCTGTTGGACCCATGGCGAAAACTGTTGTTTATTCACCCAACTATGAAATAATTATGTACCACCTGTGGTATGATGGTAGAGATTATTTTGGAAACTAAATCAATTTTCAAATAATCACCAAATTCTAAAGGGAGAGTCGCGAATTAATAATAAGTACGATTAAAAGTCAAAACTGCTCCCAGCTGTTTGTGCCGATTTTTAATCCGGGCATGCCACGGCGAGACACGCTTAATCGTTCCAATCTCTGCGGAATTTCGCGCGTGTTTCCCTTCGGAGAATCGCGCGGTATTCACGCAGCTAGGATAAACGAACTTTTTCCGCTCGGTGTGACTTCATCGCGGAAAATATTACCTCGGGAATTACAGGGGCGGAGAGAAGAGAGGGGCACGTCGCGGGGACGGCGTCGTCGCCGTCGGTTTTACGGTCCCGGTTTCCCGGGGACGATGAAAAAAATAACGGCGCCGCAGATGAAACGCGAAAGGCGCCGCTCCGCGGAAATTTCAGCCGCGAATCGCGCCCCAAGTTGCGGCGACGGCCTCGTAAAAAAAACCGTCGAACGGTCACCGTTTCTTATTCGTCCGCGGGTATCCGCCTCGGATATAGAAATACCGGATTAACGGCCGGCCATCCCAGATTTACCGCTGCTCACTCCATTTTTTCCCTTTTCCCGTTCTTCGTGTCACCTTCGCCCTTTTTTCTTCCTCTTTTTTTCCCACCAGATGCCACGCACGGAATTATTCCGCGTTTTATTCCCGCCGATCACGGACACGTATCGGTGGAACGATCCCGGCAGCCATATTCCTCGTCCACATTATTGTTATTATTATTATTATTATTGCAACGGGGATATAAAACCCGTCGTTGGCTCTTTTATTTATTCTCCTCGCAGTTTATTCGTTTTCATTTCATGGTGACGGGCGCATGTTTATTTATTCGCTCGGTTGTTTTTAGTGTCGCGCGATGGGGCGTGACGAAATGGATTTCGCAAACATTACGGGACCGTGCAGTACATCTATGGCTGCCATTTTGTCCTTTCAGTGTCTGGACGCGTGGATGCTGCTGGAATGTAAGTGTTCGGTGGAATATTTGATGTAGCTTGTATTACTTTCTTAACATTTGCGATTGTTGGAACTTTCTCTAATAATTTCCTAGTGGAACAAGAATATTTGGTGTAAAAGTAAAATTGTTCTTTGATTCAGAAGAATCATCAGCTGAGTGTTCTTTATCGTTACAAGGCAAGGGGTTGATGAACCATCTTGCCGCGACGTTGCAGTAACTGATCGAATAACATTCACTGCTAATAGCGGTGTGCACGAAGAGCTGTACAGAGGTGTACAGAAGATGAGTCTGAATTTAAGCATTGATTTTACCGCTCAGTCCTTAGTTCAGCACTTTTCGCCGTGGTAGAACGCGCACACGGTTTCGGCGTCCCGTAGTAGGATATTATTTGTGCTATTGACTCGAGCATCAGGCGCGCGCGGTAGCTTGTCCCATTCTAGGGCTTGTAAAATGGATCCGAAATTACCCGGAGGAATTCGAGGGAATATTTGTCGACGTTTATTGAACGCGCGCGCCAGAGAATATGTTTCCTGAGTAAACGTCGCCGGAATGCAAACAGCCACAACTTAATATAAACTTATCAAACGCGTCCGGGAAACCTTCGCGTTACCGTCTGGACACTAGCGGACGTCCGTGACGGAGGGACATCGCTGTGTCCTGCGAAACCCACGTCACCATTGTTCCACGGGAGCCTTAAATTTAAATTCGCCCGCCGAACAGCCGGCTAACTAAACGCGCCGCTGGTTAAGTCGAATTAACCGACCCTCGGCTACTTTGTCCTGGCGCGACATGCCCCTGGGGACGTCAATGGCCGGGGATGTTCCATTAAAAAAACATCCGTCCCCTGATCCGGATGTCGGCCGTGTTGGAAGCTGACAGTGCCATTTTTTGGTACTACCTTTGGTGGTACCACTGCTTTAATACTGTTATTTAACCCTCCGTCTGCGCACCGGGTCGTTTATGTTCCCGACTAATCTTTTTACTGTTCAGGGCTTCCGAAAAATCTAGAAAAATTCTGGAATACGTATTGAAGACCTAAATGCAAAATTCAATACCCCTTCGACTATCTAAGGGTAGTTAGCAACCATTTTTCTTTTGGACACTTTTTGCCGTGGTGTCGAGAATAACGGGGTTCAGTGTAAATGACATCACCGAAGGAGATCCTCGATCTTTCGCAGTATTTCGCTGTTTCCCGCGTTGTCCGACCGCCGGGAACCAACGGGGCTGGGAGGGACACCAGCCCGTCAGCCACCGATAAATGACAAATGGATTCGATTTGCTGATAAACCGACGATAAATCATCAGTCCATTGTTTATCAACAAACGGGCCCGTATTCGGCCGGGCAGTGATTCTTTTGTCGGGATATTTTTTTTCTGCGCCCCGTTACGATCGAACGCAGTCGACACCCCCGAGGTATTACGGAGAGAGAGCCAACCGTCCACCCCCTAGGCTGTGATTCAACCCCCTTGTGTTCAACCCTGTCAAACCCCTTCCCTCTCCACCAGTGACGTAGAACATCCATCCCTGCCGTCGACAACCAAATTGGGATTTATGAGAAAACTCTTTGTTTTGTTTTGTGTGCGTGTGCGTGTGTGCTTTTTTCGCTTTTACTCGGTTTTTCGTTGGCTGACGGTTGCGTTGCGTCGCCACGATCCACGGGGTACTCGTTATACGCGCCTCGGCGAACCCAAACCCACCGACGTTCCCGGATAGCTTTGTCCTTCGAATAGATTGCTGCTCGCACTTTTCACTATTGTTAACGACGAATCGCCGGCAGAATCATTCCGAAAACGAGAAAATTATATTTATCCGTCGCGCCTTTTTCGAAAGATTATTACGTCCAGAAATTGAATTCCAGATTCGTTGAATAATTTCCCTTTGACGCATCATTCCGTCTCAAACAGTTTTTATTAAAATAATTTAAGGAGTGTATTCGGGTAACTTTGGTAGAAAAAGTGTTAATTCTGATTGGCTAGGGTACAGCGTGAATTATGAAACGTAGATAACAGGTTGGAACGTGAAACGTTGCGAGAGATTTCAGTAGAAAAGCGAACGATTGATCAGACAGGTGTTCTCTCCAAGTAGAAGATGATCGACCGGTACAAAGGCATTGCAGGAATAGAAATAGACAGAGACAGAGCCGAAGAATAGACGGCTATGACAATGAGAAGTGCTCGAAAGATAAAAACGGAGGAGGAAAACTGCGCGGAGGTAAACAATCGGGACGGGAACCGTCGACTGACATGGGTAAACGTGCACGGGTATGAAAGACGCATAGGCGAACGAAAGTATGGCCACGTAGTACGGACGAGAAGACTTGTAAAAGCTTCGGGCGGTCGATCGTTCCGGTACAATTAAAGATTCGTACGGTGTACGTTCGCGTGTTGTTACACCATGCGCTTCACCGAGGAAGAGTTGATCTGCATAAGGCTGCCCTTATTTCGCTTCAGTTCCGTTCTCGCAGGCGATCATGTCGAAAACTACAGCCGTAAAGAGGATAAAGTGTCGAACGGGTCGAGACGCGCGGGAAACCCGTATCTTTTTAACGTCCGCCACTCGCTCGCCAACTTTTTATTGTTCGGTCGAGCACGAGAGTGTATAACGTGATCGCGCTCGCGAATGCGCGCACGCCTTCCGGTTCGAACGGTTTTCTGCGTCGGGTCATGCGATCGGACTTAAAAATTTCACGCGGATGCATTCGCGCGAGCCGTCCCGCGTGAACGCACCGTTTTATGTCTGCATTAAACCTGATTTATGGTGTATTAGCCTTTTATTGCTGGCCACGCGACCCGCGCAGAGCCGCGATTACCATGGATCGCGATTTATGAATATGGTCTTGTTTTTTCGTGAATTCCGAGCGAGCGAGATCAGCGCGATTTGATCGCGGCCACATTTTTGCGGCGAATTGGCAACGAAAATCGGGAAAATCATGGCACGGCGGCTGGTCGGATCGTTCCAAAAGTGTTTCTACCAGAGTGAAAACTGCTAGGCGGTCGGGCGAGGCTCTCGGTTGAAGGATCATGGCGTCTACAGAACCCGTATATAAGATCTTTCAAGATTGATTGTCACGATGGTACAAGTTCCATCCATTCTCCCCTTTAAAACGTCTTCATGTAAGTCTAAGAGAGCACGCTCGTCGATGAGCCAGGTCATTTTTGTAATAAATCAAAGTCACGGACGATCCCGGCCGTAGTGGAAGCTCCCGGCGGGCGAGCTGACAGGCAGACAGCAGCGCCGGCGAAGGAGAAGAATGACCGGACCCGCGTTGTTATTAAGTTCGGATTTTTTTAATCCCCGACAAGGGGCTGTAATTACGCGCCCGCTTTTTTCCCACCCTGTCGTGAAAACAACCGGGTGCTGAATCTGTAACAATGGAAAAGTACGCTCGGGACGCGTTGCGTCTGTTGAAACTCCTCCGGGGGTTCGATCTTACCGTATTCAGGGCAATCCTCTATTGCATCAGGTTTAACGCGAGCGATAACACTCGTCATTCCCTGGAAGACAATTCGGACGGTTAACGCGGATTCGGTTTCCCGGGCGACGCGGCGCTAAAGCCGACGCTGCAGGCATTCTCGCTCGTTGGAAGATCCATGCTCCTCTCGGACCGAATTGTCTTTGGTTCGCAAAGTTTCGGGGGGCGAGCAAACCGGCGAGAGCTAGGTGTTATCAAGCTTCGGCCCGTATCTCGAGCAGCTTAAACTTTAATTTCCATTTGCCATACTCGTTCCCCCGCGGATACGGTGCGCGCGCGCGTGGCGCGCCAGCCCCGCGATACGATCTCCCTGCATCGGGACGAGCGGGAACAGGAACCATTCGATTTTATAACTCGCCTGGAGGGCTCGCCGCTGCCTCCTGGAGAAACGATAAGCACGGGGTCAATGGTTCTTCGAGGGCCATGGGAACTTTACGATTCCGCTGCCGGCCCGTTTGAATCATTCCGTAAACTTCCGCCAGCCAGCCAACCAGCCGATCCTTTGACGGCCGGCTCCGATAGGGGATTAACTTTTCACCCTCCCACACCCACCGCCGTCGAGACTCTCTTTCTACCGCTAGAGCCCCGTCACGCTCGCTCTCGCCACCCTCTTCGGAAACTTCCCGGCCCAAGGCTCTTTTTCTTCGGGATGGCCACTCTCGTGTTCTTGCCAACTGGCCGAACACCTTGCCACTATCGACGTCTGCGGTGAGTTATCGCGAGCCTACCGGCCTGTTTGCATTCGAATCGGGGCGGGTTACCGATCGACTATTTCCGTCACACCCCTCCGATTTGATCCGTCTCAATAATCTTCGATGGACTGTCCCTGAACTCCTCGTACGACCGCTTTTGGATAATCTCCACGCGATCAGTATTTCTGGATTCTTCTTTTCTTGGATGATAACGCTCGCCGTGATTCCGAGGATCTGTTCTTTTCTGTACCCTCACTCTCCTATCATAATTTCCTGTCGTCTTTTTCTTGGATAATCTAGCTGCTCATTTTTTTCTTTCTTAATTTGTACTATTGATTTTTTATGGACGCTTCTCCTTCATTCATGCATTTGAAGAAAGTCTTCCATTTTTTGGTAGTGGTAGTTTCACGCCACATTTTTTCTCCACTATATTTTTTTCGTTTTTTTGAATATACAACACGTAGGTGTTAGTTTTAAAAATTATGAATATGTAATGTATCCAATATGTCAACGACCATTGCCGCGCTGAAAACACCGGTTCTCGTCCTATCTCCGAAGTTAAACTGCGCTAGGCGCAGGACAGTACTTGATGGATGACCGCCTGGTATACCCCGGGAGTGATCCCCTGGGTTCGGGCTGCGTGTTGTTGGCAAAAGGTGGTTCGGAACCCACCGTATTAAATAGTAGGTCCTGTTAAAAATTTGGCTTAAATAGGCTAAAATTTGGTGATAGCGAAAGTGGAAAGAAGGGGAGAGTGGTAAATGGATTTGCAACTCTGGGGGGACCAAATATCATATACTTTTACTTAATTCAATGTATCCATTATGAATTTTCTGGAAAAATGGAATAGTGTGTGTGCCGGGTTTTGAATCGAGGCAGTTTCGATAGGAATCGAGCGCTCTCTTCGTGTCACCACACAGCCCGCTGTAATGTGACTAAGTATTGTATATTACTTCGATTAGTCAATATAAAATCCAGATATTTCATGATTTTAGAAGGGTAAAGAAAAGATCTCGCAATGCGAGAATTCCGGTCTGCGAAGAGGCTAATATTATGAGCAAAATCTGTACGTTTGAAAGATCCTATTTACCCGGACGGTGAGTCCCCGCAGAGATAAGAATATAGTGGTTTTATCGCCAAGTGCCGCGTTAGCGCTCGGGCACAGCGTCTAGCCCCCGGAAAGCATTAACTTAACAAAATGGGGTTCATGTAATTTTTCCTCGGAGACGTGGCGCGGCCGCCGCGTTTAAGTGGAGAGAGTTCATTCGGAGTCCTATTCGGTAGGTTCAAAGATTAAAGCGCTTCTCCAGCATCAAAGGCGCCGGCATCAGAATGAAATCCGAAAAGAGAATGTGTGTGGACTCCGGCTCGCTCTCTTATTAAATTCGCCGGCCAGACTCCTTGCTGTAAAAGTGTACGGCGAATTTAATTTTTCGACTGCTCGCTGGAATCCAATTTTCCACGCAACCACCATCATTTTCGCCGGCCGCTCTTTAATCCCGTTTTGCACGGGGTCTTGTGCACCCCCTATGAAATGTCTTCCGCCTTCGCAGGAAAAAAACGCAAAATTCCCCCGGACGTTCGCATGACCAATTATCTGTCTCCAGCTTTAACCTTCCTCGATCCACCATCATGATTCGCGAGTTGGTGGATGGAAAGTTTAATCTTTTCACGGAGGAGTGGGGGTGGGGCGACGATTGCTCAACTCCGAGCGATGCTCGAGCACAGCTAGCTTAATCGAAACGGCGATTACGCGCACCTTGCGCTAAACGCATTAACAAAGTGCTGCCATTAGGGGAAACTCGGCTGGAAAACAGAATTCCCTCGAAGGGCGGCGAAGCAGCCGACAAACAGGTGCCGGGAGAACTCGGGACAATTTTTTATCCCCGCGGTTCTCCGCTTCGAACTTCGCCGATTTCTTTGAATGTCTTAGAGGGTCCTTCGGAGGGCGCGATTACCACTGAATAGCCTCGGCCAAACTTTCCTTGACCGCGATATTTCAGGGGCGGCTCGGTCTGCACCCCGGATAAACGCATGGCTGAATCGTCAAGCTTTAATTTCGCGTTTCCAACCCTTTGTGCCGGGGCTCGCGGCTTTGTGCTCGTCCCCGAAGAAAAAGGGCGGAAATTTTTCTTAAGCGTGATACTCCGCGGGCAATAATGGGTTGGAATTTATAAAAGCTGGGAAAGAAAAAGGGGAACCCGGCCCGACGTGTGGTTTAAGCGTCGAGGCTTAACGTCAGGGCTTAGCCCTTTGTAGTTGGCCACGCTCTCGCATTAGTTACACGTCCGTGACCCATTCGTCTGACCAGCGGGAACAAAGGGACTCGGGAACTTACTTCATTATTGTCTATAATTCCGTTCAACGTGCTCTCTCGCGGCTCTGTCAGTCGACCGCGACATCGATGCACCACAGATACCGAACCTCCAACTGTTTTACTGTACCGACAACAAAACCCGTCGGGAATTATAGGGGTTCTAATCCTGCGAGCTTCGTCGCATTGCTGGCACGCTCGCAGAACGTCCACGCTAAACTCATTACGTTTCTACCTCGCTCTCCTTCTATTCAAATGAATTCGACGGCGAACGTGACATTTTTTTCTTGATGCACAAGGGTTGAATTATTACCACAATGATTCTGACAAGGAATTTGTTCAAATACTTTTTATTTTCTATTGCCCTCCTTTAAGGGTTAACACTATACCTACCACATAATATTCTTACTCGTCCAAGTTCATTTCATGTATTTGTATCCAGTTTAATGCAGACACCCACTGGGGAGACTGTGTATCCAGCGCGAGCAGTGTCATAGCTCGCGACGCTAAAAAATATTTTCCTAGTCCGTTCAAATATTTCTGACAAACCCGAGCGAGGTCCCCGGAGGCGCGAACGGTTTCGTTTTTAATCCCCCACGTCCGTGTTGTTGTTTCTCGGCAAGCTGGCGGCTTAATGCGTCTTCGTTCCACTCGGAACCACTCTGGCCGTCCCGGGCTCGTCTGGCCCGTCTTGCCCGTTCGTTTTCGCGTCGACCCTGCGGCACTGTAAGATGCCGAGGTCTCGTAGGAGGCTGCAACCCGCTCGCCACACCTCCATCTGTCTTTTTTTTTCAACGGCAAAAGCATTGGGTTCTGTCTGGGTTAGATAAGTGTTTTTACAAATATCTCGGAAACCAAAGTTTCGCAGCTGAAATATTATATTCAAGGTTCAGCCTCTCCCAATATCACCTGAATTATTCTTGTGGATTATACTATATTTTCGTGTCCCGTGTGAACCGTGACGAGATCGTGTTTCGGACGATGGCGAGTCGATAAAGGGTTTGAGGGTCCATTTTTCAGCGGGGAGCCCCCATGAATAAATATGACGTTGTCGCAGGGATACCCGTGATTAAGTTAAGTGCACCCGGGGCTGCGAGTGAATTTTTACGGGGTTAACGTCGAGTGACCGGCAACGGAGAAGACGGCCATTACCGCGGACGTAACGGCGCCGGTTAGTTTGCGTTGGTAATTTCGGGGCGTGTCACCGCTGCTCTGTCGACATTGAAAAAAAATCCTGGGATCGGTAGAAAAACAACGGTCAGAGAAAAACATATTCACGCGGGGCGTATTATATATATATGTATTTTTTTCATGAATTCGAGCCACTCTCTAGCCTGGAAATGTTCTACTTTTTATTTCTGATAAAAGCCCGTTCGCGCCGCATCCGTCCCGGCGTCCAGCTGTATTACACTGTTTACGGGACGTCAATATTTTATTGGTAAATATTCCGCGCGCTCCGAAAATGCATTTCTGTTTTCCGGATCCATATCTCCTTTCAACGGAGGGAGATACCTCTCTGTTCGGTGCTCCAGGTGACACCGACGGCTTCGTGCTCGGCAGACCAGGTGTCTAATACGTCACGAATAATCCCCCTACTCCCACGCGTCGTTAATACCGTTAGGCAGACGAGAGAAAATACCGGGAGCCCCCTAAAGCACCCTGGCCCAATAAAACGCCGGGTCCTAATGACTTTTCCAATATCTCGGGGGCGCAGGAAGCTTACACGACTTCATAGTTTAGACCCTTCATAGTTTAGTATCTTCCTCGCAGCCCGGCAATTCTTTTTCCTGTTGCCAGGACGTTCTTTCTCTCTCTGCCATTATCTCCCGTCTCTCTCGTGCCCTCTCTTGTCTTCCGTTTTGTAACTTCGCGAGGCAATCGGTAACGAACGAAGTTTCGGCGGTAACCAGCTCGACAGCGGCGGTCCTCGTTAGTCCGTTTTCAACCGGCGCTCCCCAGTTGCGCACGGCAAGTACTTGCGATAAGCCGCTTCGGGCTGTTTCCAACCAGCGACTTCACGGTTTACGAGCGAAAACACCGTCGCCGCCCATCCGGCCCGGGTTCCCGCGATCTTACATTCCACGGCGAAGCCGGGAAACCCGCTTTGCTAGCTTCTTTCCGTGTTCCCATTCAACGAGACGTTCTTTTCTGCCCGCCGAGCTCGCTCGGTGTTTGCCGCCAGTGTATACAGCCGATTATCTTGAAAACTATTGGGCGCCACAACAAAGTACTTTCATGAGGACTATGTGCAGCGAATATTCCTTGCACCGTTTATACCCCGGGCACGGGAGCTCCAACATTTCTACACTTATTTACACTGGGTCTGCCAGATGGTATATTAACTCTTCGCAGACGATGATCGTCAGTTTGCTAAAATAATCTCTAAATGATTTAGACTTTTCGTCGAGACTTTTCCACGATCCACCAAGATCCACTGATAATTATACCGAAGCGGTACCTGGGGGATTGAGTTAAGGGCTAGTCCACAGACCCGCTGGACGAGACTTCGAGTTTAAGGGATGAAGAATTCCGCGGTCGAGTTTACAAGCAGATTTAGCAGCTATGAGGAGACAAGTTGTCTATCGGTTTTAGGGGGCTTGGTCGAGCAGGAACACGGACAATTTGTCATTGAATTCGATGTCCAGAACTAGCAGGGTGGGGGAAGAATCAGCGATCGAAGGCCGGCCAGTATTCAGGCTGTAAATCGAACGGGACCCCGGTCCGTAGGTGTCTATTCCGGCTAACCGATTGATCAGCGGCCACACCGGCCTGCTGCGACCGTATCATCCTCGCTTCTAGATGTCTGCACTGCGTCACGTATACGATTACGCGGTGCAGCCCGCGAACGCGTGCGTTTGCCTATGCAAATGCGCGTGTTTCCGGGCATGTGTGAATTTATGCATGCGGTCGCGGCTGCCGGCAGAAGTTACGTCCAGAAACGGGGACGCCAGCCACCTGGCTCGGCTAGATTGCAATCGTAGACGCATTTGCACTTACGTGCACCACGGCTTATACAAGGGATGACACGCGACCGGTGTTTGCCGTGCTCGCCAATTAATTAAGGCTGCCGTGTACGTCTAAACGTTACGTGCTACCGTCTGACCATCGTGCACCTCTTACTACGTCGGTATCTGCCCAGGCCTTTTACCTGCCTGATGAACAGCCGCGCGCTAACCGCTGCCCGACGACCACCATCCTCATCCTAGCGACTCGCATCATTTTTCAAGCCATCTTTGTTCTACAACTTCGAAACAACCCTATTATTGTCTTCGACCAGTTTCGAGATTTTGCTACTGTTCCATTCTTCTCTTTCACTCTATCATTCTCTCTCTAGCGCCACGATGTCACGTCCACAGTCACTCTAAACATTCACGTCCCCTACACTACTGCGAGTCTACAAAACAAGTTTACAACGTCCACAAATTTTTCAATGCACCTGGGATTAAGTATATCTAATCCACCATTTTCATCTTTAGCATTCGGACCTCTATCGCGCGCACCTCTATCCACGCCTTAGATAGCATCCACGAATTTGTAGAAGGAATCACGTTTGGGATCGTCACAAGCGATTAAATACTGCCCGCGATTCCAGTTGACAGAACTGTAATAACAACTGTAACTTTGTCAATTGCATACAGCGGTGCCGGGACATTCGCATCGATCAATCGTGATGAACGACGGCTGGTTCGATCACTAGCCATTCGCTGATGAGGCCGTTTAACTGATGGTCTCTGGGATACGTCAAGTTCAAAATTAGAAAACCGGAATAGATATTAGACCGACCCGGGATTACGTTTAAGGATCCAGGTTTATCGAGAAGGCTGTTCGTTACACGGCTGACAAATGGTTTGTTAAAAGCCGCATCGTCCTCGCGCATCAACAGATGCCTTCAATGCTCCACGCACTTTTTCACGATGACTCTGGAGAAGAGTCCTCCGCGGATCCGTTCCGGTTAAATTTCACGATAGGGGGATATTACGATTTCCGTGGTCCTTTGTTTAGAGGTCAAATTTGTGTTCTTGGGGTCATTTTAAGAAAAAAATGTATATATCATAGGTACATGTCTATGTATTAAAGCTCAATTAGCAGTGAATATTATTGACGTATTAGGATAGGTTAGGTGAAATGACCCCACGATCACAAATTCAAAGTGGAGGCGAGAGGAGAGAGGGAGAGAGTGGCCAAGTCGCAGGTGGATGGTACGTAGCCCGGGGATGAGATAGAGTTTTTATTTGTTCCGAAAGCTGAGAGTTTCTGACTGGCTGTCGCAGCCGCGCGCCCTCCCCGGTAAATAATGCTCTCAGTCCGTGAACTGCGAACATAAATCGTCATCTTATATCTCTTCGGGGAGTCCACCTTCGCTTTCCGGACGGCGCGGCAGTGAGCCAGCTCGTGGCGCCACCCCTTTTCTTGTCGATCGCTTTTGACAACGCGAGACCGTGTTGCTATCTATTTATGGCGTGCCCGACTGCAGTTATCGCCGGCTCGAGACAAACTCGAGCCAAATAAATCGGCCCGTGGATATCGGTCCGGAACGATGTTACGTGTCGATGTGTATTTCAAGGGGGAGCGCGTTTAAACCGCCAGTGATACCGCCAGAGATACCGCCAGCTTTTACGATAGCAGAAAAGTGTAGTAGCTCGGTTGTTAACTGGTTTCCCGAAGCGACACACGTTCCGGAAGATTCCGCCGATCGAAGGGGCCTATCGACGACCCGTTTCGCTTTATTATCGTCGCATCCGGGATTCGGGAAGTGTAATACCCATCGATGCGACGCGGCGGAAGATCAAGCAGGTCGTGTGTAAACGCGGGGGAGCGTGCCATAACCGGAACCAGGAATTAAGCCAACTGAATCCGTTCGACCAAGAACCTATGGATAACTCAGTTTGAAATTGAAGTTCCTCGAATTATTGCGTATAATCCTATTAGCTGTATTAGGCCCGCAATGTGGCCGGAATGAACGTATAGAACACTTACGGAGCCGTTTGCTGGTGGGAAGCTTATGCTGTCCCTTTAACACGATTTTCGGTTAATTCCGAAGAGTAAATCCCCTCTGTTCCGAGTCTCTTCTATGCAGTTTCGAGAGAACGGATCCTCGACCCGACGGTGCTGTGAGAAATTTGTTAGGGCACACCACTCCTTTTCTCTCTACTTTTATTCCTTTGGGTTCGGGGGGCGATCGAACTCCGGCAAACGAACGAAACAGAAGTCGTAGAGTCCGGCGGAAGTAGCCCATTCGTCCCTGATTGCGCATTAGCGGCGCTCTTGTAATTCCCCGACCGTGGGGAATAATTAAAAGCACGAGCCCACGAGAGATAATTATGTCGCCGGTAAATTGCGCGCGGCACAAGCCTCCAACGCTTGCAGTTACAACGCGCGGCTACACGGACGCACAAACACACGTTCGTGTTGATACAGCGCCCGTCCACCGGTTTACGCTGATACTACAACGCTGGCCACTGTGAAAGTGGCGTGCACTTCCAGCCACAAGCATAATGCCGGCTGATAACCTCAAACGCAGCCGACCACTGTGGGCCAACTTTGCTCTCGGTGTTACCTGTCTCCTCTGTTTGCCAGTCGACGTGTGTTTCTGTCACGTTTAGGTTCGATTCGCCTGTTTAGATACTCGCTGATCAGAGAGAGGTAGGCAGTGTATGCGGTCTGACCATTATATTACCATTCCGCAGTCTAGCATTATCAAGTATGCCTGCACAAACGTTTGAAAGTGTCCGAACTGTTCAAGAAATCGAGTTGTTCTTATCAATGTTGGTATTTCAGACACGAATATGGCGATTGGTCTACTGCTATACCTCATCCGTACCTCTAGCCACGTCAACCACGCGGCTTTCTCTAATGTATCTAAACTTTCCAGGTATATTATTCGTCGCAGTATCTCACAGCTGCGCGGGAGGATCTTCTCGACACTTTCTCCGAGCTTTCTCCACAATAAAAAATTTTTTAATTAAACCGCGCCTCTCTAATAATTAACCGGCTTCGAAAGGCCGGTAAAAATTTCATTTAATATCCCCGTGGCGGTGGAATGAAGTGAACCAATAAATCCAAGCAACTCGTTCTCCAGGTTTCCCGAGCGGGGAAACTGTGTAACATTATTCTGCGTCGAAATGAAAGGGAATAGTTTACGAACAAAGCTTCGACATTAGTTCGTCGAGTCCGATAGCGAGAGGATATTCAGTTGGTTGGCGTTCAAAAAAAGAAAGAAAACAACGCGAAAAAAATACACAGACTCCGCCGCGCACAATGCACTCTTTCGTTAGAGCAAATCCAATAGAATCTTTGAATCGCGTCGGATTTCACGATTGCCAGTTCGTTTGCGACTGGTGAAGGGGGGAAAGTGGGGAGAAAATACGCGTGCGGACCGTTGGAGGATGAACTGGGCTCTGCGATTCCGCGAGATGAACGGGTTCGATAAAACAGTGGGTTAGCAAAACATGATTAGTCCGCGTCAGATGATTTCGCCGAGCGATCTGATCGTGATGTTCCATAACAGTTTATTTGCGGTATCTTCGTTCGGAAAAATAGCCCGAGGGCCTTGACGAGGGAGGAGGGGCCGACGGGGGACTGAACCAGGGGCCAACTGGGGGTGTGCGCGGAGAGTAGTGAAAAATGGCGAGAGCTCGCCGTTGAACGCGTTTCTCTGTTTCCCAGGGAAAACGAAATATGTACAGAAGTATTACGAATTTCTTGACTGTCTAAGAAGCTCCCCCTGGAAGCCGGTAGAGGGGGGTGCGCGGGGACTTGAACGGGGATGGATGATCACGGATAAGCCCCGGTACAGAGCCATCGCGAGTAAGAAGGTAGATAAAATGTGGCTTAGAGATACGAGAAAGTTAAATAAACGGGGAAGAGAGACGGAGAAAGAGGGAGAAGAGATTGTTGCAACAAAGACCAGAGAGACCAGCTGGCCGGGTGTTTGTCTTGATGAAAGCCGAAGTATCCTGCTGGAATACGGTATTTTATATTCCTTCACATTGCACCGTCCTGGGAATGGGAGATCGTTACGCGTGCCCGTACGCGAACAGATTAAAGATGCTCCTCGCGCAAACAACCATTAACTGCATCCTCCTACCGCCGTTGGTGATCATTGCGTTACATCGTTTATCTCGATGACGTGAACCAATGGCACCGGACGAAAGCTCCACGGGAAGGAGACACTATGATCCGACGCTATCAACAACCTTCTAGAACCTTGAAATTATCTGTCGTCTCCCGGCTCATTCTTCCGGAGAGCGACGAAATGTACTCGACCGTGGGAGGACACCGGTGCAGCACTACTTCCCTCGCATTCGTCATGTTGCGGACGTTGTCCTGGCTCGATACAGCAATAAAGGAATCGGCTGGTGTAATAAATAGACTGCGGATCTTCAAGGAAAAAAGGCAGACCAATACTCTGCGCATAAGACCGCACGACCGAAGTGAAAACTTCTATAACGATCGCAAATCTGTCTGTTTCACCTCGAATTGCACTCAAGAACCAGTGTATCTCGCCGAGTGCATCCAAAGCAGATGTCGAGTGTGCCGAATATTTTAGGACTAGTCGCCGCGAGAACTGTCTCAGAAAGGTGCCTACGCCAAAGACAGGTTCCCCGGCGAAACATTGCGCAACATGTTCAGTGTCTTTCGGTCTGGGAACATGTTCCCGACAACGGGGACTCGAAGCAACACGCTGCGCCCTGATTTACATGCGGCCGTACACGCGCGAGCCGAGGCAGAGAGCGAGGCGCGGACGCGAGCGCGAACAGAAGTTCGCGGAGGCGAGACCGAAGGTAACGGTGCATTATAATGTTGATTTATGCGCTTACGATGCATAACGAGGCGTGCAACGCAATTCTGGCGGGCATGGCGCGGCACGACGTGGCACAGCGAAGCACAGAGCACCCGCCCCGTCGCGTTTAACAAACTCAAGGAACATTAGTATCCGAGTCGAATCACGGGAAACGCGTCTTCGCGACGTCCGGAGAACCGTGTCCTCTTATTCGTCTCGAATACGCGTCGTTGTGTCGCAAGGAGGCGTCGGATTTCGTGGGAAACGCCGCATCTCGAACGGATTCTCGTGGTGTCTTCGTTTAATTAGAGGAGTCGGCCGATCTTCACTTTGATGTTGTTCCACTGTTTCCACGAGGGAGATATTGGCTTGACGGGTTAGTTCCGATTTTGCGTCACTTAAAATTGTGCAACAGTGTCATCGAACACATGAAAAAAGTTCCTGCATACAAGGGCGTCTACCATGCCAGCGACAGAGAAAGAGACAGAAATATACCGGGATACAGAGAGAGAGAGAAAAAGAGAGACCTCGTTACTTCGTCTAAGCGAATCACAAGTCATTCCGAAAATGATATTGAACTGACTCTGCGGGCCCCCGTCAGATTGTGAGAGGCATTCGACGTAAACCGAGTGGTTCTACGCCGGTTGCACGTCAAAAGGATGCTCGTCGTTTGCCGTTGGAAACGAGCGTCGAAGCATATGCTGGCACTTCGGCGCTGCTCGAAACCTCGGGTAATTTCAACCTCAAAGCGCGGCGCAGCGTTGGGTGACATTCGAGGATCGATTCGCGTCCATTTGATATCCGTCGGGAGACACCAGAGACCGTGCCCGTTCGCTGTCGTCGTCGTCTTTGAGCCTTCGGTCCGTTACCACTGATAAACACCCCGTCTCCAAGCCACGATCACGCCATGAGATGATCCTCTAACGATGAACTTCGCAGAAAAATTGTGGATCTGCAATTGCCACACTATAAACGTAAGTAATTTCAATATTAATCAATTGTTACTCAATACCATTTTTGAGTCCATAATTGTCTCATTGATACGTGTCTACGTCAACTTCGTTACCCTCCTGGTAACACAGTCTTGTATAAACAAATGTATATTAAAAGAAGGAACCAGAACTTTTGCATACACTCCATATTTTCCTTCACGGTTTCCACCATTACTAAGACAGTTGTGATAACATGCCATCGGTTTATGTTTTCCCATTCGCTACACGGATAAATATGACATTGGTATACTGTATAAACATCCGATTCGTTGGAACAAAATCGTTGTTCGCGTAGACACTCTGCCCGTTGGACCAACTATAATAAAATTGTTGTCCGGAAGACTCAAAGGATGAGAAAACAGAGGACGTTCTTAGGCCTCAAAGTAGCACCGTCGTGTTCTACGGGCAACAAAGCCTAACGTTCGTGGTATCCATTTCGTTCGATCGATTTCTCCGGCGCAGACGATTTTTCGGGATCAAAGCGAAGACGGAGGCTCATCTCCTCAAGGTATTCGAGTTATCGATCACAGGCCTAGTAATTAACGGTACACGTGGTCGCGAGCAATCGGAAGCGGTCGGGTGTAAGCCGCAAACGTTTACGATCCTATCGTCGATCTGGAATATCGGGCGAAGCGGCATGAATTGCGACGGTCCGATCGTCGATTCGATCAACGACGCCCGCGCCCGGATTAGTCATCGATCACCGACGACCAGTCACCGTTCCTGTGATGAATTCGGTGATGAAGATAGTGCAAAATCTCGTAATTGAAACATAGTGCGTGCCCACAACCGGCACGGCACCGCTCGACGCGTGTTAAGTTGATACGGTAGCATTCACCTGTCCACTTGCACCTCTTACCGTTTCGTTTAAACTCATAAGCTCGAGGTTGTTCTTAAATTGTCCCTTTTGTTAATAATTCGAACCTGGGTCACTTTGACCTGGAATATTAATTACTCACTGAATAACACAGACATTGATTTACACTCTTATTAATTTTAAGTTACATATAATATATTAGAATTCTTGAAATCGTTTATATCCCTATAACAGTCTACTGTTTAGCGATTAAGTTGAATGAAATTTGAGGACTGATTCTTCGACGGTTATTACGTTAATAGTTCATTTTATCGAAAGCCTATTAATCCTCTCACGTCTATGGCATAATTTGAAACGCGATTTAGCGAGGCTGGTCATTTTGTGCTTTTAGTAAAGTGTTAATATATTCCAATAACTCGTCATTTATCCTATATCGTAAAAATATACTGCCCGGATTATAGTCTGGAATATGCAGACCGGGTTTTATGCATTCATAATGAAAATGAGGTGGCGAGAAATTAAAAGGCACCAGAAAAGTTCTCGGATACAGTTAGATTATTTCCGAGTTACTGAAATTATTCAGGGGAAGCACACGTTTTAATCTGACCCTCGTTTTTCACACTAGATCGTTTATGTTCAGGGTTGGTTTTTGCTCGACTCTTACAAAAGTCTGAAAAAATTTTAGGATATTTATCCAAGACTCTACTGTAATACAATTTTGTCGAACAATTTTTATTGTGCATAAAGATTCTCGATCTCGTAAATTAATATACGAGTTACAGTGTTGTTCCCAGACTGGTGCAGGCACGCGAATTGGTCTGAGAAGAGGCTGAGCAAAAAATCCCGAGCATTAGCGAGCGCATCAATAGCGCGGTGCGGCGGTTGGGAAATACTGCGAGCGGGAGCGAAATCTCGGGATTTTCTGTCAGGGTTTTAGGCCGAGCGGAGTATGGTAGGCCCCTAGGCCGACCGGAAATAAAAGTAAAACGTCGGACGCAGAGGTATGAAGGCTTCGGCCGAGTAATAACGGGGCCGCGTGTGCTACAGTCGTAAATATTTCTTATTGAGCCCGGTGGATTGTATCGGCGAGCCGCGAGGGCAGCGGCGGGCATTTCGCCGGGCGAATCTCCTTAAAGGGGCCGTGCACGAGATATTCGAAAACTTTCCAGACCGTACTTCACCGTCCGTCCTATAACTTTCAACGGTGGAGGCAGTCGGAGAACTCCTCTCCCTCTCACTCGCACACACGCACACTCTTTCTCTCATTTTTTCTCCGGCTCCTCGCAGTTTCGTTCTTGCGGCCTGGGTATCGTATTTGCGATTACGTCGCTTACCGGTATTAATGTTTCATAAGGGAGCCCTTCGGTTTTACTCGCGAGGCCGTGGGATCGTTTTCTCTCCCCTTTGCCCCGTAATCCACGGCAGAGAAATAAATTGATGGCGCTGAATCGACGGCCGACGATTCTTTTTTATCGGCGCTGTAAGTAGAATGGCCTAAAATTGCGCTGGCGGTATCTCCGCTTTTATGACGACCCACTTCGACCGGTTACGATGTATTTTATTCCACGCCCCGGGATCGTTACCTCGCGCCGAATGTTCTGCGCCCTCGATCCACAGAGAAACCCGTGTATTTCGTTAATTAATTTTTTATCCAGCACCGAACAAAAATTTGTTTCGCTGTCGGTAGTTTCTCCGGACCTGTACATCGAGCTAGACTGCTTCCAACGGTGCAATTGCTGCACGAATAAATAATTAAATAAAGTTGAGAAGCATGGTGCTAGAGAAACTTGAGGATTTCGATCGATACAATGTTCCACATAATTCTCTCTAAATAAATAAAACAACACGTTAATTTTGTTCGTCGAAGGGATCAGCGTTGTTAAGCAGGATTGTTAGTTGCTGGATAACAAAGCTCTCGGTTTACACTGTAGTCCACATAATTTCGGCAGTAATAAATAGACAGTCAGACAAGTTTAAGTTTGCACGAATGTTTGCAGTCTAGTTAAGGTTTTTTTAACTTTACTGAACGTAAAAAACCCGCAGTCCAAGAGAAGACTATCTCCAGGAGAGAATCGAATGGCCTATCCGGACTGGGAATCGGAATGATAGGAAGTCCGAGGAGACCGGAAGAGTCGGTGGGCGAACCTGGTCGACAGAAATCGTCGGCAATCGCGGACTTCACGCCCCAGTGAAGTGCGAACCGCGCCGATTCCCGCTCGAGCGTTAAAATCGCAGATAATGTTATCGTGACCGCGACCAGGCCAGAAAGAAACGATCGAATTCGCGCGGACACATGTTCCCGGCGGCATAATGCCTCCGTAAATCTCGAGGACAGGGCCGTGCAGCTACCTCGTCGAAGTTTCCTCGTTCCGAATGGATCGCACGGCTGTACCTTCGAAGATGAATACTCGCGCGTGAAATACTTTCCAGAAAGTACTTCCAGCTCCACGACTCTCCTCCTACTCCTCCTCCTTCTCCTCTTCCTTCTCCTACGACGCTCTCTTTCACCGTCCTCTTCCGGTGGAAATCTTATGACGACACATTTTGGCCCAGCGAAACTTTCCGACAAATCGCCAACCGGTTAGCAGACGTTCGCGGGACAGTTATTGCAAATTGTCGTGCCACGTCAATGTTCCCGAAGGATTTTCACGGAATCTGAGATATTCCACTCTACCTTCTTAGCAGCGTTCGATTGTTCGAATTATTTTAGATTTCTTCTGTTATTTGAAATAGACAGAAATATTATCTTGAATTTAGTTTCTAACGCGAGTGGCTCTGGCATGATGTACGATTCTTCAGTTTTAATTTAAGCCCTCGAACGTCTAAAAATTCCTACGGGAACAATTTCTAAAATTGACTTCATAAGACCCTTAATACTGGAGCCAATTTTGTCCGAGCTGACGATCGAATTATGTCTATTTTTTGACATGAATTCCTACCTTCGTTTAAACCTTCGTATCCTCGTCATGAATTGCGTTTGTCTAGCAGTAATTTAAGCCCTCAAATCTCTTTTAGATAGAGCAAATTTGGTACGAGATGACTATTGGGTTCCATCGATTTATCGGAGGAACTTAAAAAGACCTGAAGATTCGATAATTCCATTTTCTGAGGCTCGAAAAATTGTAATTTGCAGAAACATCAGTCTGGTACATCTTGGCAGGCTCATCCCCTAACGAGCATCCTCTTAGGATCCTTGGGAGCGTTGTTTCAGTGTCAGGAACCACTCCCGATCGTCTAGGGATCAGCTGATGAGATTCACCAGCAAGTGTCACTCTCGGCTCTGTTCCTTAGGGTCTAGTCGTAGCGGTCGAGGGGTGGTTGGTTTTGAAAAGCGCAGGGCGCGATCCATTTGCCGATCGATTAGTCGACACGCGGGGCAGATCGGGCCGACACCGGTCCGCGGAAGCGTTTGACAAATTATAAGATTAATCGCGCGGGATTTCGGTCCGGCGGGCCATCATCAATTATTTTTTTGCGAGTCCCTCCTCGGTCCAATTACGCTTGAACGTGTCGGCCGACTAGCGGCCGAGGGTTACGCTGCTTAATGATACCTTCTCGCTCCTTTTCAGCTCTCGAGAGTCGAGGCTCGCGTCTTGATCACCGTGACTTCATTACTCAAAAAACATAGAAAAAAAGGGGACGAAGAGTATCGCACGCGTGAGAGGAAGAGAAAGAGGGAGAGAGAGAGAGAAAAGCAGAGAGGCAAGCGTTTGTCGGAGGGTTAAAAGCGCCGTTCTTCTTCGGCGGGTAGTTTACTTTCTCACTCGTGTCTCAAATTAAAATAAACGCGATTAAAACGTGACTCGATTCCACGACCGGATCACTGCCGCCACCCCGGGATCGTGTCTCGCGCCAATTGAAGAGGGTTCGACTGCCGGGGGTGCGCACCCTTCGCCCGGAAATCGAACGCGTGCTCTCCGCAGTGTGTTTTTCCTTTCACCTGTGGAGACCGAGCTGGGGGACGAGCAAACGAGATTAAATTGTTTGTAACTTCGCCCGTTGAATTTCACGCTGTCGTTCGCCCGCTCGAGGATTCTTTCCTTCTTCCCTCCTTTCGCAGTCTGTCCGACTGACTTTCTTATCAATATTCCCACCCCGGCTGTTCAACTTTCTTCAGGGAGATTTTTTAGAACATAGATATCCACGTGTATGCGTTGCACTATATTTCTAGGCGCATTCTACCACATTTCTGTACCCAATGAACTCTTTTATTGATAATTTCTTCATCTCGATTAGTCCGGAACAAGCCTGAGAGAAATGACGTCACGCCTATTTAGAACACGCCCTCTTAGAACAAGCCATGGCAGAACCAGTTACACAAGCTCAAATTCTTATAACAATGTCGCCCAGAGCTCAATGTCTATTCCAGCA
The DNA here is from genome assembly GCA_963971365.1 of Lasioglossum villosulum. Lineage (NCBI taxonomy): Eukaryota > Metazoa > Arthropoda > Insecta > Hymenoptera > Halictidae > Lasioglossum > Lasioglossum villosulum. Next base: position 47,727,017 of record OZ020495.1, read on the forward strand.
GACTCTGAACAATAGATGTCACGTTTCCGTATCTTGCTAGAACGATCTCTACAGTGGAGATGCGCGATCGGCTCTAGCTTCCCGAGCACTGAAGCGAAGTTTGAAAGTTCACGGGTCGGGAATCGTCGCGGAACTTTTCCGCGCGTAAATTTCGGGCCTTATCGGCTCTCTGGAATCTCGCCGCGGAAACGGCTGGCTTCCGGCCGCGCCATCGGTATTTCATAAAGCAGTTAGCCCGGCAGCCGTCGGTTTCCGGTCCGCGCGGTAGCCGCTTCCGGTGCGCGAAGCGGTGCCCGCGCATATCGACGGTTAAAACCATGGACAAGCTTCCTGGTAATCCGGCGGAATCCATATTCGAGTGGTTCACGCGCGTGTTCATCGCGGCCCGCCTCAGGAAATTTGCTCGTGACCGGAAACACGAGGCCGTCCGAGCGTGCGACCAGCTCCCCGACTCCAGGATCAGCTTCGATCGAGAAATCAATTCCATCGGTCGCCTCTCGTTGAAATTGCTCGAGAAAATGCCCCGCCAAGCTGTTTATATTATTTACTCGCCGATGATTTAAGATCCCGAGCGTATCTCTCGCGAATAGAAAGTTTTTGACGCTATCATTATTTCTTCCCCCACCTGTACGTCCGACCGCCAGCCAACGTTCATTCTTCACGGTCGTTTCCCGTGCAATTCAAATACGACGGGAAGTTTGTTCTCTTGACACTTTCGTCGTTGCTCCATAAATTGTTTGGAAACTCTTTCCCCTTGGAAGTCTGAGGACCTGACGGCTGGGAACGCCGCGCAGCCTGTACCCGACGTAAGTTCTGATATTAATCAATATTTTCTAAGGGCCGCACCGGTTGCCGATAGTCCGACCCGAGAATTCCGGAGAAGTATACAGGGCGCACCACCTGACGCGATCACCTTCAATTATTCCGGCCTCGGTGACCCGATTAGCCAATTTTTCTCTAAGATGAGCTCAATTATTCCCTGGTATCGGTTAGAATTCACCTTAATTCCTAAGTGCCGGTGACTCTGAAAATCTTGTCGGAAGGTGGTTAATTTTTAGATGAATTTTTATTTTATCCAGTTTCATGCATTTCTCGTGCGCGCCCAAATGTTGCGTTTCGTGGGATCATCTGTTTGAATATAAAATCTAAAGTTTAACGCATTTTAGTTGCGCCGGGGTTCAACATTCGCGTTAGTTTCCGGAACAGGTTTAAAGCAGCCCCTGGCTGCGCTTCGTCCTTCCGCAAGACCGTATGTATTATACATTGTGTTTGTAATGCTTCTCCACAGCATTCTAAAGACAATGTAATAATAATATCCCCGCTATTTTCGGAGAAATGGAAAAACTTTATCTACGAAAGCTCCACGGTACCGAAAGTGCTTGTACCGTGTCAGTAATAGTCTTTCCCACAGTCACGGGTACGACTCTTAGAAATGCTAAATTATGTACGGCAATTTTTAAAAGTATATTAAACATTTACATTCGTTCCAAAAACGACACGCTCGCGGGCAAAGAATGTAATTTCGAGCATGCATTCCTGGGACAGCAGTCTTTGACCGTAGGTTACTAAACTATTTGCGAACATAGTTACGACTAACTCGCAGATTTTTCCGCAAACCAAGAATTCCCCGGATTAATCGCAAAATATGCCACGTAGGCGTTTATTTAAAACAATGTTGGTCCGCTCGAAGTAATACCACAATATTGTTAAATTTTTACCATTCCGCGTTCGTTCGAACAGCGATAAACGGACAGGCGAGCACAATTTAATCCTGTTTATTTGACAACAAAAATATTCCGCCTTATTAAGAAGACCGGTATAAATGAAATTAAATATCCATACATTCGGCGCCGAATTTATTCAGTAAAACATTTAGAACAAACATAATCCGCTGTGTAAGCGGATCATTCGCAAAGATTCAAACGTTCCGATCGTCATTTCCACGAGAGGTTAGTTATCCAGGATCAAAAACCGTCTATAGAAAGTCAGAAATGCAAACACGGTGTCACCGGTCCGTTAAAAAAACAAAAATAAATAAACGAAACTAAAGAGCCATCTAGGCGCATCGAGACTGTTTTAAAAATACCTCGACGAGCTGGTTCTGCATAATTGATTGATGGTCGCGGTTCGGTGTATCACTGGGCCGGTGTCTAAAATTGAACCGTTTCGCGGCGACTTCTTACCCGCTCTAACAGCTTCGCGTTTAAATAGGTACAACCACGGTCTTTTTACATAAATAAAAGCCCAGGATCGAAGAAGAGGAGTGGTATGCCCGGAGGCGACACGGTTACCCAATCGAATCAATCTTCGTTCACGCTCCATTAACGTTAAACTTGTATTCCGCGGGCGAAATTATTCGCGTCGAAGTTTCGGTGGCCGATTTCACCCCCCGAAAGTTCGCCGCATCGTTCCGCACCCGGTTCAATATTGATACAGCGACCCGGCCGCGGTGCGGATTCCTCTCCGCATCCCTTCGGGATCAACGTTCCATGCCACGAGGGCCGAATAAAGACGAAGATCGGCCTGGCATAATTTTACGCCAAGCGACACTCCTTCCTGCTGCACCCCCGTCTCTGGCTCCCTAGCCGAGAACAGAGGTAAAGTGGCCATTTTACGGGAACTGTTCGAGTGTTCGTCGGTCTCCACCTACTCGAGTGGTTTCTCCTTTCCCAACGATCCCTTCTTTCTCCCTCTACCTCCCCGCTCCCCAAGGCTGTATTTCCAAGGCGCTGTGCATACGAGCCGAACTACGGTCGCCTTTTTAATGGCCGAGAACGATTCCTCGTCCCAGAAACTTACATTTTTCCGACCTAGATGCAATCTGGTTGTGATGCAGAATTGATTCGAATCGAGGGGAAAAAGTTACCCCCTCTCTGCCAATACTGGATTAATCGGAAGCGTGTGGGAATAGTCTTCCGAGTACCGAAATTGTGGTAAAACTGAGGATAAAAGGAAGTGGTGAGTGATCAGAGAAAAAGACGTCTGTCGTTGATGATGGTTCATGCGTTAGGTAGGTATGCGGAAGGTAGAATTGAGAGACAAGTCGTAATCTGACAATTCAACCGGATACATAGTTTTGTCATAAGTTTATCAAGTAAATGGGAATTTGAAAAAATGTGGACTAAAAATGAAGCTTCTCGACACCGTGTGCGATGCGGAAGATTTTTCCATGGACGAATAGAGTGATCCACGGCGTTACAAGCCACAAGGTGGGCAACCGTGCGCAGTTCCCCGTTCGTGTTTTCCACGAGGACCAAGTATTCCAATTGTAGGCGTCGCACACGTGTACCGAAGTTCGTACTCCAAACAATATCCACCGTGTCATCGGTTCGCCTCTTCAGAGAATTTTGCAGCCAAGCCAAGCCAGACGCGAGGCGTCGGGTCGTCTCGGCATGTCTGGAGAAACGACATATAGATAGAGACGCGGATATTGTTATTCTCTGGATGGTAGGTATGAGTGGCGCCAGCTTGTCGTGACGTTCCGCCCTCGTTTAAGGAATATGACGTATCTTCCTATTCTCTTGGCCCTGCCCTGCTCCGCTCTATTCTACTCTACTCTGCCTGCCTGCCTGCTTGCTTGCCCGTCCTCGTTCTGCCAGCTACTTCCACTTATCCGGCTACTCTGCCTCCTCCCACACGATTTCTCCCGGTTCTCTCCTGCAGACGCCCACACAACAAAGCCTTGCTCCCGGCGCGGCGCAAGACTTCGAGGACCTTGCTACCTCGCTACCGCGTCCACCGCAAAATACGGCCGCGACGATGCTCCCTGATCTCAGAGCCAACGTACTTCCCCGACGTGTCCTGTTCCTTAATCGAACGATTTTCCGTCGACCTGACCCCTTAACACATTCCCTGCAGAATTATCATCCCCTTAAAATTTTCAATAGTTGAAGCAATTTGCTGTTAACTTTTAAACAGTTCTTTATATATCGTAATCATAACAGACCACGACTCGTGCATAGCAGCAATTTAAACTCCAGCAAGCTTTCTACAGAAATATTTAAACATCATAGACGTCGGTGTTCTTTTTTATACGAGAACTTGCATAGTTGCTAAAAGGAGCATGCTAATTTCGGGTAATACCTCCTGTAACTTCGAGCTAATAGATGCTCGAGGAGTTTTAGTGTTCTAGAAGCGTGGGTGTTGCCAAGTGGCTTCTTAACCCTGCTGCGTTCCTCGAGTCTTCTTTGACCTATTCGCATTTTCATTTCTTCATTCTGATCACGATCCTGTAATATTTTTTCGTCTAATCAAACCCATATTTTAGTTGATGTAATTTTACAGTTTACAAAATATTCGCTGTCCCACTTTTTTAAATACTGTTTTAAATGTGCAGCTCCACCCGAGGACTGTAGCAGGATTAAATGATGGTTCTGAATGAAGAGACGAATTATACTTCTTCATTGACATCGATGAACGTACGTTTTGGGGAATCAGCGTCTGGGAAATATTTTTAATTGTATCAGCGAGCTGCGGACTTTGACTTCGTTGCCCAGTTAGTTGGCTAGGTCGAAATTCTTCCGAATCGCGGCTCGATATTATATTTCCTCCCCCGGAAATTGTTTCGCAGCGTAATTACCGTTCGACGTCCCAATAACCGTCCGAAACTTCGCGCAAGTTGGTAATAGTTCGACGTCGATAGCTTCCCTAGCTCGACGAAAAACGGCGTAAATTTCCCGTCTCGGTGGACGTTTACTCTGGATCCGACCGGTCGGTTGTACTACCGTCTAATTTCAAAGCAACCGAGGCGCACGATCTTGAAATTTTACAAATTCCGCCTGATCAACGATTTAATCGGGCGAGTCTCGGATTTATGTAATCTCGAGATTCTCGTTTGAAAATCCGGTAATTGGAATATGTGCCCGAAACTCGGTAGATTGGGGAAAAAAGTTTCATTTCCCGTTGGAAAAACTGGATCCGTTTCTATGAAACCGGGAAACGCAGATTCGCTTGCTTCGATCATCGGCTCCGGTGGATTAATCAAACGTCCGACGATCTCGTTCCTTTTTCTTTGAACGCCGCTGCAATTTCAAACTCCGCGGAAAAAATATTTCGTTTGCTCACCTTCACCGTGCTATATTTATTCTTCGCGAATGTATCGCTACGGTCGAGAAACAGTCCTCGGAATTTGTTAAAATCACGTAGGCATAATTAGAGTTTCATTCGTCCATCTTCGAGCAGGTTGTATTACACCTTAATATTATATTTCACCTGATACATCTCTGCAAGGTACGAAAGCTTGTTTGCACCTTGGGTTACTATCCAACCCTAAACCACAATCGATGTCCCCATTAGACCTAACATAACTAACTAACAACTTGAGTTAGCCTCCAGAAGATGAGAAGTTAGACGGTGGACCCCGAGGGCAGCGGACGTCACTTTCTGATAATTAAATTGTCATTATCTGATTGCGGATCTTTTAAGTAAAAGGCTTCGTACGAGCCTATTCATTAAACCAAGCTGCTCAATGAATCAAAAATGATCATCATCAATATAAATTCGACATACTCAATTTAGTATCAAACTTTCTGTATCATTTCACTCACAGTTTCGACATCCATCAAATACCACCTTATCGTTAATAATTTCCTAAAAGAGAGTACGCGTCTTTAAGTGAACAGATTTATTCTTCTGCTTAAACATTCGCAACGGGCTGATTGATTCCTGAATAAACATTTCATATATCCTGTTTGAAATCTTCACAAGAATAGAGTGACAGAAAGGCAGAAAATCATATGCATAAATTATGTTCTTCATCACGAGTCCAATTCGACATGACACATCCAACTTAAATGATCGACGTATACGTAGATTCCGTTTGAAATCTCCATCCGAGTCAGACGCGGTGTCGAATGTCTAGTCATTAATTTCTGAACGAATTTGTGAATAGAATCCATTGAGCTCGTTCCGCGCTGTTTCTCAATCTTTGGCACTTGAATAATATCTTAGGGGATCGTGCAGTCTGGAAAGGCATACAATTGGCAGTCCAGTAATTGCGCAAGGTTCTAGTGCTAGACAAAGCGACTAGAATCAAGCGGAACCAGGTTTGCCAATTCATTCGCCCGTCGGAGGGATCGCGAAATGGAGCGTGTACTTTGGAACGGTCGTCACTCGTCCGTCGTACACGTATATGTCGGGACTCGAAGAAACCCCTTGAAGCACGGATTTCGGCAAGAATTGGCTTATTGAATCGCCACGAATCCCCGGGTTCAATTAAGAACGGCACTCGTACCGCCAACAGGAGCGGCGGCCCGTGGCTGCGAGTGCATTAGGACGTGCTGGGAGAAGGACGCCATTTCAGCCTCGCGACATACACTCAGATAGAACGAATTAGACACACAGAGAGAGAGAGAGAGAACACAGCGGTTAGAGGGTAGATGGGTAACTAGATAGCCTCTCTTATCGACGGGGCAGCCGTGGTATACATGTCGGCGCAACCGGAACTCCGGCTACCCCGTTCCGAATGCTAATAGGGTAATTAACAATCTCGGTATGAGCTGCCAAGAACGCGTACTAACAATATGTCATCGAACACCGAATTTCCGGTAAACTACCGCCGCGATCTTCCTCCAATTTCTGGCAATCCCACTGTCCATCATTCTTTTGTCAATGCCACGATCGAATCCATTGTCTTGCACCCACCCTTCTCTCGAATCTACCCCGCGTCGTAGCAAATTAAAAATACTGTGACTCCAGAGAGATCGAGTATCGAGAACTCATTTTGTAATGAAGGAGTTGCTTCAGTGTTGCCTCCTTTCATTGTCGATTTCGATCTGACTGTTCGATGCTGCAGAGACGCTGACCATTCGAACGCTAAACAAAACCTGCCGGTTTCGGACTCGGACCATCGAGGGCCTTGCCTCGCGTTTTCCCCACTTCGCAGAGTCACTCCTTCCACGTGGATGCATTGTAAAGGCGCCGATTTTGATTGTCGCAGCCGCTCAAACGTTTCGGCTGCGCGTAATAGAAACCGATCCTGGCTCTCGCGACCGATCAAACGTCTTGGCCGCGCTACAATGTGAGTACACGCGTGAGCACTCGGCAGCCGAAGCGGGCAACTTCCAATTAACGATCGCGCTTACATCTACGACATGTAATTAGTGATTGATGTCTAGTGCGATGATTAAAGGTCGCTGGTACCGCAGTAAATTTCCCGGCGGGCCAAGTATCAAAGCGCTTGCCAGAAATTACTCTCGACCGAGTCTTTTTTGGTCTGCGAGTCTGTTCGCCAATCAGTAAACGCTGATAAATTAAGAACGTTCGAGCGGCAGCTGCGGCGGTGCTCTACGTAGGGCAAAAATTAATTACAGTCGCGGCTTCCACCAATCAGGGAGGAAAATATACAAGTTCCCGGTATTTTTTCGGTTGGAGTCTATTCCCGATCGTTCCATTTACCTCGGACATTTTCGGTTTGGAAACCCCGATACCAAAACAGTGAAACGTTGATTGGACGTCTTTCTCGATTTGTTCAGCGACGCGTTTTACATCGGCCAGCATCAAACCTCACCGCGATGGGAACGTTCTTCATGGAATAAAACCGGGGGTACGAGGAAGAAACAGCGGACAGGGTGAAATGTTTGCAGATTACCGTAGCGCTTGATAAGCACGAAAAGTCGCGACAGCTTTTTGCGCTGAGAAAAATTGCTCGCGCCCTAAGCTGTCGTTTACCAGACCCCCTCTTTTCTTCTTCGGCTTCTTCTCGGTTCCATTCCGCGGCGATGTCGTGGGAAACAAGATATTTCAAGATGGCAGCGGAACTCGATTTACGCGAACGGCAACAGATGTGTTACATGAAGTTTGCGCGGCGCGAGCTTGTAATGATTTGACAGCGAGTCGTCGTCCTCGCCGCTGCTCAGGGGAGACGAACTTTCCACCCAGCCCAGCGATTCAATTTGGAAAAGTTAGGGCTGCTTTGGAAAATTGCGCGGCAGCCAGAGCTCGCCGCCTTGGTGTCCATCTTGTTCGGATCCTGCCCGGCCATTTACGGCGACGCCTCTATCTTGATTCCGCGCGCGAGTTTCTTTTTTTCGGGGGATGTTCTCCATTACTTCTCAGCCAATTTTCCTACGGATTATCATAAAGATTAGTTGATTACTTCATTTTTTTAAAACGCCATTCGGTATAATGAATGATTAGTATTTAACAGCGTGCATTAACGACGAGAGCATTTTAACTGTTCGAATTACAAAAGTTTTACAGGCAGTCAGCACGGGAGGCTTCAACAAATTTGAATTCGAGTCGCACTCGCCATCCGTCGGGATAGAATCCGGCTCTCTTTCAGGAGCAAAATGATACACCGTGGAGATGTGTGTTTTCTTTCCAAAATGGGTTTACGAGAATATCGAAATCCACGGGGCGAGAGAAATGCCGGGCGCGGCGTAGCGCGTAGAACTTTAAACCGGCCGGGTACCTCGAAATGGAAAACACGCGACTTAAGGAGTCTTGCCTTACATCCGCGGATCTATCCCGTCAAATCGGATCCCGTGAAAGGGGAACGAAGAGAAAATCTTCGTGCGTAAATGCAGTCAGGAGATTCTCCCCGCGCAAGCCGGATGTTACAACTGGCGCAGTGGCGGCTGGAGGTAGAGAGAGAGAACTTTTCCCCGAAGACGGTTAACGTCCCGGAGAATATAAAACTATTTTTTCTTCTTGTCGGTCGCCTTCTTCTTCTTCTTCTTGCCTCACCTGCACGACGAGGGCTGGTTTCCACCTCCTCATCCGTTTAATCTCTCTTTTTATTTCCGGGGAGCACCGGCCCGCTTAATGTCGCGATGTTAATCAGCCGGTGCCGCTAAACGCTCTGCGAAATCCTCCCTAAAGGGGAAAAAGTCTTCAGCCCGAACAATGACCCGCTAACTGCCACCCCCGTGTTGTCGCGGGAATCACTTTATCGCGCCGATTACCATAGCCGCCGTCTGCTTTCCTTTTTTTCCTGTGCGGACGCCCCTTTTACGGTTTAAACGACGCCACTTTGCATCCCGGTGACCTTCTGTTCACGCCGGTCTACGGGGCTATTGAACCGAGGGATCGGCAAGCCCATTTCCTTCACGCTGTCACCGATCCTAAAATTTGTCAAAAATTTGCTCGCTCCACCAGAGATTAAAGCATATCTGCTCGTCCTGCGTTCACCCATTCCTTTAATTTTTCCTTCTCTCCCCGTTTTACCCCTTCAAAATATTCAATTTTCATATTTTTTCTATGCCTGATGAGAGACGCCCGGAACGATAAACTGTACAAAATTTATTTATTTTACTTATAATTGCAAAGGCTGCGGAAATATCGGGTCGGTCGAAATGCTTTTTCTGCATATTTCGTGGAAATTAAATGAACCGTCGCTTTTTAAAATTAAACTATATTGAATTCTGTACTTTATTCTGCAAACCCGAGCTATCTTCGGTGCATCTACCTATTTATGTTTAATATTTATTCGTGTGAAGTAATACTGCTTCTACGGTGAAACGAAACATGGGAAGCCTTTTGACCGGACCAGTATTTTAATTAACTCTTTGTCTGAGCCTGCGCGCCTGTTGTATAGAGAGATCACAATGCTTGATATAAATTAACCGTTGCAGGAGTGAATTAAGCGAATCCTAATTTGGTAGACGTCTCCAATTTCATCGGTTAAAATGCATTGGCAGTGTAAAATTAACCGGACCAAGCTAAATTGTATTATTAATATGTACCAGTTTTCATTTATTCTGGTTTACATATTTCCTTTGTACCGAATAATTGAGAACATTGAGTTAAATCGTTTAATGTCTTCACAGTTTTGTATCTCGCCTATTCATTTTTGTCATAAATTCGCAGTCTACTTACGATATAAATATATATTCAAGTAAAATCACGTGTCAAAGATTTACGTTTACGTATCTTTGCAATATTGAAGGAGTCAATGTAGCCGGCCGTTTCCTCGACAATAAAAACAGTCGCTCGCCATAAGCGGGGTCGTAACGCAAAATTCGACGAGATAAAATCGCGGGTAAGAACGGCGAACATCAGAATTAGGAGAGGCCGTAAAAAACAGGTTGCATGGTCCGCTGCATTATCCTCGCGCCTCGGCACGTAAAATCGCGCGAGCGCAGCAGCCCGGAGGATCCAACAACGAGGTCCTTCAAACTTCTGCTATTCATCGAGGACACTTGATACGATGAACGTAATAACAACCGGCCTCCGTCGGAATATTTACGCTGGAAGTAGCACGCGGAGGCGTGTGCGGATCGTGCCTAACTCATCGAGGTTCAACGTTGAATTAACCCAGCGTTTCTCGCAATTTTTCCCGCTTTTTCTAATCATTGATCTCCATCACCGAATCCCTAAAAGGGGATTTCAAACATTTATTTAACATTCTTTTCATAATCATCTCCATCTGGATTCTAGGAAATGTTAACCATCATTGGTCAAATGTTTGATATATTTTATTTTGTCAAACTTAGAAATCTTCGTCAACTTCGTTTCCTTCTGTTTTCCCTGGTTTCTCTTCAACTTTCTCTCAGCGTGCTCGTGCGGTGTTATCGGATCGTTATATCCGCGATTATGACGTCTGTTCCGCAAGTTAGGTGTCGCGGAAATTTATGGACGCTTATTGTGTCGCCGCGGCGAGCGTCGCGACGCGAACCGGTGCGACGTCAGCGTGCTATCGTGAGCGACACTTTGATTCGTGTGAAGCGCAATCTCGCGTCCGGGCCTGGTCATTGTTGCTCCCACCCAGTTTGATCTTCTGTGACCGTGGACGCCGAGCCGCGTTTATATGTCGGTTTAAATATTAGTTGAACACCCCCGCGCCGCCACTTCGCGAATTGGAGCGCGAACTCTCGCCGACTCTACCATAACTCCCTCGAAATTACAGTGAATACGCTGCGCGCCGCTATAGTCGTTGGACAGTCAAGACTCTAATGATTTTATGCGACTGGTCGACCGAGCGCTACCGCCCCGGTGCTGTCGGAATTGGAATAATTGGAGCGGAGGTGCTTTGTTGTTTCGAGAATCGTTGCACGAATCGACGATATCCTAGTACAATTGTTCTTCTTGTAATTAGACAATTTTTTCTTTATCGACCTTGGACCCTGATTTGAGGTGCATGTCGGGAGGTCAAGGACGTCGATGTGTTATTCAACTTATTATGATAATGAAAATTCCAGTTTAGAATAATCCAGACACCTTAAGACTACGGTATAGTTTATACAGTTTGATTTTAACTGATGATTAAACACTGGATATTCATGGAAAATAGAATTTTCAAATTTAGAAATATTTTCATATTTTCATATTAATTTCTTCTATAAACGAATCCGAACTTTGGACGGTCCAATGATATTTAACTACCCCGCACAGATAATGGGATTAACCATAGAGATCCCCTAATTAGCACTTGTTTCACAGCACAATGGCTGATATACTGCTGCAAATTTCAATTGTCGGGTAGTACTTCAATTAAAATTACATTTATAATTAACCGGAGGTAAACTGCGAGTGAGATCATTCATGAAACAGGTTCAAAATTTTATAAAACAATTACCAGACCAGAGGATGAGTATACAGGAACACACCATACGAACGAAAAATGGTGGACAATTTTTTGACAGGGTCCAATTACATGGCAGCTATTTTTAAGCGATTTCAAACCATCATAATTCGGAACGAAGTTTGGATTGTTAAAGGATGGTTGAAAGCTGCATTTACTTTTACATTCACCTTTGATAATTACACGAAAATAAACGCGACGAAGTTGTTGGTTATAGAATGAAAAGAGACAACCCGAAACCACAGTTATTTTCACACTATCCTGACAATCTCCAGGCGGGTGTAGCAGTGAAAGAGTCAAAGAAACGGAATAATCGGCCGAAGAGAACAATCTAGGTCGCGTTATCGAAGAAGAAGCAGACACCGGTCGCAAAGTCTGCGTCTCTCCGAGAGATAGAGAATGTGAGACTAGTCTAGGGAGAATCGAGACAGATAGATAGAGAGAAAGAGAGAGAGAGAGAGACAGGGGCAGAAAACCGCTGGGAGAATACATAAACAGGGGAGTCAATAACGCAGTACAGAGGGGTTGTCGGGCAAAGGATGGCTCCAGCGCTGGGGGTATGGCAGATAGTTAAGGGGCTGCTTGTAACCGGAGCTTCTACAGAGATGGTTACCGGCTGCGTATAAACTTCGTATAACAGGCTCGAGTTCGCCGCGCGGCAAGTTCCGCAGGATGAAAATGAGAATAGCGTGTGCCGCCTCGTTTCTTATTCATACTCGCGTAAAGGCGGAGCAGAGGAGCCGGAGGAGCCAGGTGAACTAGAGGGCGCGGAGAGGGTTGCAAACGGGTACGGAGAGGGTTGAAAGGGGCGGGCAAGCAGGGACCGCTTCATTTCGGTCCCCGACGGCGTTCTTATTGCCCGTTAGGTACGTCGCCTCTATTTGCTCCGGAGCCGCGTCATTATTTCGGCATCGTTTCTGCAAACAACTGTCTCTCGTCTGTCGGCTTAAGCCGCGCGCACGCCGATCCCCGCGCCTCTGTTTTTACAGTTCTCAGATTGCCTACCCTACGACCATCCTCCCTCGGAACGCAAACAACCCCTTTTTCCCGCTCCTGAAAGCAGAACGCGGCTTTTTCGAGTATTTAGAGAGACTCTTTCCGAATTCTCAACGGAACTCTTGCCTGACCAGACGCTTTATGCGGTATCAACGGGCTGGTAAATATTGCAATTTTTCAACCCTATTTCGCTCCCTGTATTTTATCGATCAACCTCCAATCGCCGATGATAGACATGTTCTGACCCAACAATTCAAAGCCGTACATAATGTAATTTGGTCCAGAGAAATTACCTTCAAAAATACATTCAAACGAGATAGTCAAAGACCTAGTCGTTATCGAAAGCCGTTGAATAATTTATTAGAAAATGTTCCCCACTGTTTAAGGACCATTAAATCATTGCCTTTGGCAAAGCGTTCATTTGATCTCATATAATATTAGAGTCGAAATTGAGAGGATCTAATTTAATTTATTCATGACAAAAGCCCGCTGATGCGCATACGAAAGAAGCGGGAAAAATCCGAGAAATCCCGTAACAAAGTATCACAAATTTTCAGATTAAATGTAGCAGCGATGCTTTATTCGTTTCCGGGGCAGCGTGGAAATTCTTAAGGGCTGAAATGCGCATTTTGAGGTCACGTTACAGGGCGGTTTTCAAATTGCGGACACCGCGGGGTTTTTGTCTCCGGTGGAACGGGCGCGCGGAATTTGTCGAATAAAAAATTGTAGAACGCCGTTTCTGCGGCGCGAGGATCGGAGGTGCGAGAGCGGTTGTATATTCCGGGAACGGTGTCGACACGGAATTGTCGGGATAAAAGCTGAACTCACCCGGTGTTTTCCGAGTCGCGAAAAAATGTTTCGCGCTTCGGTAAACTCCGGTAAATAATCCGCAAACACTTTTGTCGGGCCACTTGTCCTCTCCGGTTCGATGAAATTTCCATGGGTGGAGAGTGGCGGAGGGGTGGCAGCAGATTAAATTAATCCGTTTTCCGCGGGATTCGAGGGAGCAAGTGTCGCTATCAAATATTTGCGCGGCCTTGGAGGATCGTATCCGCCGCAATGAAATCCCTTTAATGGCGAATGCGCCGTGGCGGGACGGGCGGAAAAAGGGAAGCAAGACGCCGCGTCGGTTTGTACATGGTGCTCATAAAATTTTACTACGAGCGCGCCGTGGCTTCGAATCAAAGTACACATCTAAAAGACCGTGGCCTCGTACGCCGTTTCAGACGTTACCGTCGATTTTCTTGCTGCTTGCGCAAAGGACCCTCGATTCTCGAGACCACGCTTTTATAATAATAGGGTTTCGCCGAGATTTATTCGAACGTTTAAACCACGATTACCACGGGTGCTCATCGCGGAAGGAAACCCGGTGGCGGGGTCTCTGTTTTCCCCTTTTTCCGACATGCCGAAAACGTCATTTTCCGGCCGCTTTGTAAACGTGTCCGGCCAGCATTGTTACACGAAATGCACGGCCGCCTTTGTGCACGAGAAATTATACGCGACGTCTCGTGGACTTTTTGGTTACAATAAGCATTCATCGGGACAATGCGCGTGACCGTCGCGTTTTCTCTTAAACCGGTCTTGTCGTGGCCGCTGTGGGCCGTTTGTAACGCCGCTTAATTAGTAAGCGCGAATGGAATCGTCCCTTCCTCTCGTCGTGTAATTCAAGTTTTTTGCATTCCCTCTCTTTTTTATCGAGTTAGGATCCACATCTGAGTCGTGGATTTCTGAACAATAGTTGTCTCGATCTTCGCCTCAAAATTGTATTCGGGCCACTGTGTCAAAGCCTGGACCCGACTAGTAACTTGATTCTTAGAATAGCCCGGTTGCATCGAGCGCTGTTTAAAGGTATCCGACAAAGAAGTTTATGAATATTCAGTCGAGGTATTGGGAACGTTTCGCATGGCTCCGATAAAAATACAATGCCCTCCCCGTATGAAATTTTTCGTAGCCGCCGTTGCGTCGTTCTAAAGGCGGTTGCTCGCGGCACGGCGCGGCGGCCGCAATAATCTCATCGATGCCCATAAATTCCGCAGCGAGCGTTCGGTAGCCTCGGTTGACTATTATCTCCTCACGGGCCTGAAAAATGCGATACGTGAGCAAAAATTAATACGGCCCAATGCCGGCCGGCAGATAACGCGCCGCCGCGGCGATTTGTCTCCCCCTGCTCTCGATGATATTGCCCTATCGAGAAATAGGAACACGTATGACGGCATAATTTCTTTTTATCCCGGCGGAATTACATGTTCGCCGGCCGGCCGGTCGTCGTAAATTCTTTCGACGAGCCTAATATTTCCCCGGGAATCGTCCAATCGTGATTTCGAATTGGATCCTCGCCTAGCCACGTACGTCCGGAAACATTAAAAGGATACGGACCGTGGAGATTTCTTCGAACTTACAAGCTTCGCAATTTCCTTCGACGCTCCGGACAGAATATTCTATGATCCAAGAGAGAAGTGGGCTCGACGATTAATATAAAGCAATGCAAAGGACTCGTGGTAAGCGCCTGACGGACCGGCGGATAAGACGCTTACTCGCCACTAAAATGACCCGAGTTTGAGTCCTGGCGCTCGTCGGGTAATCCGTTTCTCATGGATTTTAATTTACGGGGTTGGCCTCTCCGGAATTCCGCGGGTTAACGAGAAATGTTACCACTGCAAACTTTCTGAAAAAATACGAAATTAAAATAACCCGTGACGATTCCGACCAGAGTTTCCCCTGCTCTTCGAATTTAAAAAAAGACAAGCTCGTAACGAGTTGCAGTGTGTAAAATCAACCTGGATACAAAACGATTCCTTCTTGTTCTAATTGGTTCATCTGCAGTGTAGAAACTCCGCCGCGTTTAACAATGTTAACGCTCCATGTGTGTCAATGTTGAAATTAACAAATTCACTTTGTGCACGAGACTGTAACATACACGACTCCTGTAATTGAACGATCTTGGAATGTTAATACATAACGTGTAGCATTCTACAATTCCTTGTTGAAGAAGTCGAACAATATACAATATATAGATGGCTTTGCAAGTACACAATCAACATTGATACTACTCGTGGGGAAGTATCATTCCTTGAATGTTGCATCAACCAGATTACTTTCAGGTTGGCAAAAAATGCAAACAACATGCAACTGTAATTGAATTGCAGTGTACAGAAATATCAAGACAAACATTTATTATCCATCGGTAGACACAGTACCTTCACTGTTACATCGACCAAGTTAAATTTAGCCTGGCACAAAGCCCAAACAACACGACTCCCTAGCAATTGAATGGATCTACAGTGTGCAAACAACGTGAACAGTCACGGAACTACTGTTCTACGGTCATATTTACCAGACTAACTTCTCCCTGACCGCGGAGGAGCGGCAGAAAAAGAATCCGCTCTCGCTGGTAATCTTTCGGATTAACGGGAATCCACGAAAGTTCAAACGACCGTTTAATTTGTACCAACATTTAACCGGCGTTGAAGGACTTGAAACGTATCGGGGCTCGTGTCGCCGCGATAAGTGGAATTAAACGACGGCCTGGCACAAAGAACCACGAGGCCAACGTGGGGTGGAGAGGTGGGAAGGGGAAGGCCGAGGCTTTTCTCCCGTGGTGGTCGGATAGGAAAACGTTTCGTGAACGAAGAAAGTTAAGCTCCGGCCTCCTCTGCTCTCTCTCTATCTCTCTTTCCATCTCGCTTATAAACCGTAATTTCCAGGGATCAACGTACAAGCAAATCTTTGATCACCGCGGCAGATTAGCATGGGCAGATGGAGAGGGGACGAGAGGGAAAAGGGGGACCTATTATGTCTTCTACTTCCTTTGCCCTGGTCGTGCAAGCGTATTTCGAAGGGTGGTTTAATCTACCGATCAGCCGTAGCGGCTCCAGGAAGCCCGCGTTTAAACTTTAAGCAAACTCGGAGCGAGGCTGCGCGACTGCCTCTTAATAGAGCCTTTTCGAGTTGACTGCCTTTGGAATTCCCCGGCATCCTTCTTCGTCACGCTACGCGTTCCTCTCCGTCTTTCCTCGCGTAGACACGAGCCTTCAAACTTACCCTCGTTGTGAAAATCCTGCGTTTCCGGCGCGAGCACTCTCGCGATTCACGATTTCCCTTGCTGAGAGATCCTCGAGCTACCCTGCGTCTCGAAAGTAAACGCAACTGGCCAGCCCGGCGAGCGAGCACTACACTGATTAACAAGTCCGTTAGCGCGTTGCTTCGCAGAGAAGCTCCTGCACAATTCTTCACAGACATTGTGCTATAACCCTTCTATCTTGACCCGGATCATTAAAGCTGTCACTTGATTGCTTAGATTTCTGCGATTCAATTGAACGAACCACTGACATATTCGGAGCAATAGCTAATGTACGATTTGAATTTTTATGTATAAAAATGGATATAAGTGTTTCCCTTATCTCGATCGACAATTTTTTAACAACGTACGTTAATGTTTTCAGCGCACTGATTCGATTTACACTTAGCAAGTATGTTTGTTCTTAGAACTTTTGGTTTTTTGTTACAGAATTTAACTTGAAGTACATAATTTATATCGATTCAGTTTTACAGACGCAATAATATAAAGCAAATTTTTTTCTTGAAAATGGTCTAAAACCAGACCGAAACGTTGAAAATTTTATAGTAATTTGCAAAATTGCTTAGTTAGTAACATCGGATCGAATCAGTGCGCTGAAAACATTAATATACGTTGTTAATGGATATAAGGTTTTCTCTCATATTCTGCAACTTCAAACTTATGATCTGAATAGGCAGGGAAACGATAACTTGGTACGAGCCTAGCGTCGAATGTCACTTTTAGTATCTGAAATTGTAAACTGTGTCAAATGAGAGTGGACCTGTATAGAGGTTAGCATTGATGAACTGTGTTGAAAGACTAGCATTGATGAACACTACTAGTAATTATTTTTCCGTAATTATCACGATGGGCCATCAATTATCAGGCAACGCGGGCACTCGGCGGAAAAGCAACAACGCGGACGAGTTAAATTATTTTCCGCTCGACGAAGCACGTAGACTGTCGGAAGAACGGAAACAAAACACGCCGCCGCCGATTTTTCGCTACGTTTCGCGCTCATTCTCGTCGAACAGGTTCATATTCCGATTGAATCCCGGGACACCCGTCGATTTATCGACCTGTCTGGACCGGGACTCGCGTTTTCACGGTCTCGCGCTTCTTACCGAACCGTCTCCTCGCCGTTTTTAACGTCCTGGCTTTTCCTTTCCCCCAGAGCCTCTGAATTCTCTCTTCGTCGATAAATTCACGTTTTCACGATGTTTCGATCAAAGCGTCACTCGTCCCTGCTGATATATCACCGGCAGACGCTTAACTGCTGGGAGGTCGTGGCTGTTGGGGAAATTATTTCTGAACGGGGCTGTTTAATGATCTTCGACACATCTATTATTCACACTGCAAATCATTATGCAAATTAAATATTGTCCAGCATCAGCCACAATTGTAATTGAGATCTAAACCAAGGAAATAAAATTGAAAGAAAAATTCTAAAAATCGAGTATCAATAGTTCCAGAATAGATTTACCTTCTTCCTTTATCCTAGCCATATCTTTCCGCATTTCTAGTCCGTGTTCACGGCGGCCGGCCGAGTGATTTTCATTCGACGGAGTCAGCTTTATTCCCGAACAGGCTCTTTCAACGGCCACTCCAGGCCTCCTCGGAAAGCGACAAACTCTCGACTCGCATGATCCACACTGTCCCCAGCATAGACTCTCTCCGTCGTGCTACCGGGTCCGACAGGCTCAGTTTGGCGGCAATAAGAAACCTGGTTTTTGCGAAGCAGTCATCCGACTTCGCGGCTCCTCACGCTGCGAAATGAAATTTCAAGAGAACCGTCGAGCAGAGAGCGTTGTCTGATCGTGACTGTCCTTGTTCGAGCCTCATAGATGGGTTCTGCTGGTAGAGCGCTGTCTGACGTTCTCCCGTTTGTCTTGCGAACTTTGGCGTGTTACTTTCGAGCTGTTTCGAGCAGTGCTGCGGGAAGAATCTCGGATTCCTGCTCTGACGCTGACTCACCATTTCCCCTTAGACGTAAATAGTTAACTCGAGACAAAGCGGAGGGATTGTAATTGTACCTGGCAGCACGCGCGAACTCTAATTATCCCTGGCGACATCGAGCATCGCGGTTACAACCCCAAGTTCTCTAAGATTTTTACCGATCCTTATACAAAATGAAGATTTTCTGCATTAATTACAAAATTTACGGAGGGGTTCCGTATTCGTATTTGACTTTCGAAGATTATCGACTAGGTGGGATTTGATCGAACGTATTATTGTATTCGATTAGCCGTTATATTGGCAACAAGCAGCGACCGCAATTCCCTGTTACCAGGACCGTGTACCGCGTCGCTTCAGAATAGTTGGGCGTCGTCTGATTAGTTTGGAACTGCGGTTTTAATGTTTGTCCGGCCACGTTTCGTCCGTCGCAGGCCAATTTGCAGGTGAACGAATTATTTCGCCCGAACCCCGTCGTCGATGGATGGAAGAATTCTTCCGCCAGTCCACGTACCGGTGAAATGCCAACACGAACTTTCCGGGATGAAAGTACCGCGACCATACTGGCACGACAGCAGCTCTTGCTACCCTGTTTCCGGGGTGGCGACTTTCCATCCCCAAAAATCGGCGCGTTCACGCGATAAGCAAATCAACGACTGCTTCCTTCACGCCTCTCCTTACCCTTTTCCGAGGGTTGATACACGAGCTTCTGTCACGCCACCTGTTTCGCTCTTTTTATTTGGCAATTGTGCATCGATTTAAATTATTTTAGAGGACTCTGTTTTTCATGCATTTTTTACCCTTATGTGCTCCTCGATTTTGTACGATTTTTCATTTTTCCGCGACGGAGTAATTTCATGTCTTTGTTTGAAATGTACGAGAGTTAAAATGAAACGCGATTGGTCAAATAATTTAAGTATAAAATGGATGAAATTCACGGGAGGATATTATTCAGAACTATTTCTGAGGAGCGTTTGAGGGTTGAAATGATGAGCAAATGTTTGAAGCACCCTTTGCCACTCGGATTTTGATTATTATATTACTCTTTCGAATGATATATTTTAGTTTGAATTACAGTCGAGTATGGATTCATTATTTTTCGTAAAATGTTTCGAGCGCTCTCTGTTATTTCGAATTTAATTATTATATCACATTGTTTTCCCGGAGAATAAAGTTTGCAGCATTTCAAGTCCGAAAAAAACTGTCGGCGTCGATTCTGAAAAACTGAATCGAAATGGACATTTATTACTTTTTTTTAACAATACCAACGATTTGAGAATAATATCGGAACATAAACAGATTAAATGCAAAACTGTAAAGACATTATTACTGAAGGGACAAACGCATTTTTATTTAATTTCTGTTTTTTAGGACTGACAGAAATTTTTTAAATTCTACACAATTATTTTCACATTTTAATTTAAAATTGTCCGTCATAGGCTCATTTCATCCCCATTACCCTCAAGAATCACCCTCTAAAATTACGCCAGTACAATCACAGTCCAAAGAAGCACCAATCCGAAACCTTCCAGAATTTCCTATTTTCAATGAATATCAAAAATCAGTTTTTCGGATTTCAACTGGGAAAACACGACTCCGTGACAAACGTAAAAATGGAACCCGAAAAATCTGGAGGATAACCGCGTTGTCTCTAGCAGTAACGGCAGTGAGCCCGGCCATTACAGCAACATTACACACATTTTCCATCGCGAAATTCCATTTTCATGCGCGGAAAATATGAAAAGCACCGACGAATTCCATTTCTCGACGCGCGTTCCCTTCCGCTGTCGCTCGGTTGCGCGGCCGCCTTTTGATCTCGTTCCTTTTATCCCGTTCTCCGCCTCCGCTTCTCTGCTCGGCTCGTCTCTGCTCGCTCGAGCCATTCGACGACCGAGTCCCGGCACGTAGAAAACCCGTTCGTCGGCAGTCGTCGATGCGAGCCGACGACGAATGGCGTCTCGACGCTCGACGACGCTCAGCGATGCCGACTGTGCTCGCACGCACCGATTTTGTAGTCTAGACTAGGCTTTCCCTCGGCAAAGAAATACTTTCTTCCTTACCCTATCCAGGACGAAATGCATCGTGGGTAGAGGACCTACACCGGCCTCTCGGCTGCAACACAAGCCGCCCAGCCCCCGGCATTATCCGTGGCAGATTCGAATTTCCAAACGTCCGAACTACGTCTTCGGGGAGTCGTTCCCTGGCGCCGTATCGCTGATGCCCTACGGCCACGGCTATCTGTGAAACTTTCTCTCGGTTCACCGACTCTCCTCTCTTCTCTTTCGAGTCTTGTCGAGGAGTAGACGCGAGGCGTGCTCTCCGAAAAGAGCCGATCTGATAAAGGGAGGATCAAGGATCTAAGCAAGGATGCAAGGGACGGAATTCAGTTTCCCGACAAATTTTCTCGACCAAGCTGCTTCATTGTTCTCGAGCTCGACCATGTACTTAGGCTGCTGTCTAGACTGGATCCTGAGCGTGAGATTTCATTATGATCGATCTGTTTGGTAGATTTTAATAACAATTACATCGAGAATTGTTTGCGTTTAACTGTGAGAGATATTGAAGAGAAAACTGTTTGACTAACGAAAGGGACTACCGTAATAGGTGTCTGAAAATAGGTGGTAAAACAAAATAACATTTTAGTCTTTTTTCTGCAATTTTTATAAAATTTCTTTGTGTTCTAACTTCTCAAAAGAAGATCCAAGTCGGCGAGATATTAAAAAAGTTATAGTCTTCAAGAACTTTGCTTTCTGCCTGACCAATGACTGACCTACTCCACTGATTCCTTCAGCAGCTCACTCCGACTAAACCCAGGCTGGTTCTACCTGTCTCTAAAGTTCACCTGCTGGAATCAGACTAGTTCACACAGTGACGGGAGGTTGTCTGACAATCACCGAGCCGGCTTCTACTTATTTCGGTAACGAATCTATCCCCCGAGGAAGGGTGAAGCTGTTCCGGTTGGAACTTCTGTCTAGTCAGTAAAACAGCGTCGCCCGATAAGACGGCGGGAGGGAGGGTGGTTTTCTCCAGGGCCAGTGTTCCGGAAGTTATCCCCGCTCATGCAAATCGAAGAATAAATCCGGGTTGTCAGGCGGGTACAACGAGCTGTGTGTATCTTGCGGGGAGCCGGTGTGTGGGCGAGGGTCGCGCGAGATAAGCCGCATTACAACGGGCACTCGATGGCAATAATTCCCGGGTTCTGCTGGACGCGTTGATCCCCGGAACGTCTTGTCGTTGTTGTAAACGGGTGCGGGAGGCGTGCCGTATCCGCGATTCCACCAAGAAAACACCGGGCCCGGAAGCTATTACCGGTATCTGCGGTCTCGAGTTCGCTCGAGGTTCGCTTTGCCGCCACACCGTGGAACCAATTAATTTCCCCGGTGGCTAGCCGGAGTGCGGGGGGATGATCCGGGGGTGGGCGGCAGCGCGTTCGGAAACTTTCGCCGGGCTATAAGTTTTAATTGCGACCGGTCAAAGGTGCGCAGGCGTGTCAGAAAATTTAATTAACTGCCGGCGAACGTGTCGTCGCGCTGCGTCCCGTCTTTATTCGCTTCGGGCCGGGTCGGGCCGGCGTCGACAAGGCGCAAGGGTTGGGAGAGCGAGACGACTTCGTTTCGCCGGTTTCGTTTTACCGCGATGCAACCGTGCCGTGCGAGTTGGCACCGCGTGTATCAGCCCACCCGGTTTTATGGAAACAATCGCCACGGCCCGGCATTGTTCCTCTCGAATTCCGCTCGAGAGATTCGTTAGAATTTTAATGGCCGAGCAGATTCGCCGCGTCGCCGCGAAATTAACGAGCTCATTAACCCTCGCGCGAGAGCCCGCTTTCCAACCTCGCGCGATTGTATCGCTTCCGCCGCTGGACGCTGAAATTCCGCCGCTTTACGAATATCTGCGGTTCTTTATTCGACTTTCCAGATTTACCGAGCGCCGAGAAATCGATTATGAAATTGCAGCGTCACCCACGACTAGGGTGGCCATTAAATTTAGTTTATTCGAAGGGACATCCCACTCAACTCTGCAATTGTGTTCGGGGATGTAAGATCTTATCGATGACTCAAGTATTTATTTGTTGGCACATCGTTGGGAAAAATTCCAAAAATCGGTGGGAAATATTTCTATCCACAGGGAAAGCTCCCGCTGAATCTGCAATCTTCATTCCCACATTCATAACTGTTCCGAAGAGTTTACCGAAACTGCTGCGGCGCGCAATGCGACCGGCCATTAAGAATACAGCATTTTCAAACATCGTTGCAAGTTTACTGTCCACCGTACGATCGTACAGCTAAAGTGATTCCGTGCAGGGGAACGAGGCCGGCAATCCGCGAACTCCAACTTCGGAGATTCGTATGGAGATCCGGGGGATCGTCGGGCAAAGTTCAATTCAAAAATTGCGGCTAGTTTCCCGGGTTGTGGCGAAGAAACGGAACTGGAAACCCGTTTAAACGGTTGGTCTCGGTGCTCGTCAGGTTTATTACTTAGAAAGTAGCCGGGTACACACGTGTATGAAACTCAGGGGTAGTGGGGGTAAAAAGGCGGTCACTGGTATAGCAACGGCGAATTTCCATTCGCGGCATGGCGGATAATATTACGGCCGGCAACACTCTGGAATCCGATGATACGGCGGATCGAGGATCCAGGAGGATTGTTTGGAAAGCTATCCCGGGCCGGTAGCCTTTCAGCGGGATCATATTCGAAGTGGTCTTACCCAGTCGAGGTAACGAAAAATATTTGCAAGGTCTGGCGGCAGATGGATGTCCTCGATCCACTTGCCCGTCGTCCGTTCCGATGGATACCTGGGACGAAGTGGCCTCTTCTGTTTTCAATATTCTCGGGAAAACAAACGGGCCGGCGGGCCGAGACACGTTCGTGCCAGGAACCGCCGCTAGTCGTTACGCGGAATGGGATCCGATTCCTGCCGCCCGAATAAGTCACGTACTACGTGTTACGCTTTTTATCATCAGTCATCGTAACGGACCTGGTACCCTCTGGATCGTTTCTATAAAACAGACGAGATTAATCAAAAAATTTTACGTCGCGATATAGGTTTGAACCTATACAAGTTTATCATTAGCCATCGCGTGGTGAGAGTCACCATTGAATATTGCTGTATCGTTATTCACAATAATGGCAAAAGTCTGCAACGGGCTAATACTGGATTGAGATGTATTGGAACGAAGGACTTTACCTGATGTCGTTCGTTTAATAAATTTATTTATGATCAGTCAGTGTCTATCATGATTCTATTACCAATATGCATTTATCTTCGCTAAAGACGCCTTTATATTTTTACCTCTTACCCAGTAGAAGCAGTAAGCAATAACTGCACAGTGTAGCCCACTATCGCCCAAACTCAAGGAAATTCTGAAACCAGCGTGCAACAGAGTCCTGAATTTTCCGAAGCCGTTTCTCTGAAAGCATCGTCGAAAACAACACAGAAATTATTTGACCCCGGAAAGCGGGTTGAAGTTTCCATCAACCGTGGCCTCTGGATTCGAAATTTGCTCGAGTCTGTTGACGTGGTACGTGGCAAATCAAGCGGATACGTATCCGGCATGTCGTGAAAGGGGCGTGACACGGGGAGCGGGTCTGCCAGTGGATACAGCCAGTAATAGTCAGACGCAAGGAGCGTGGGACACAAGTTATTCGGTGCGGACAACTCATAACTTCCACGCTGGCAATATGAAGCCCGGCGTTGTCGGGGGCAGAAAGAGAGAGAGAGAGAGTTCAGGGGGCAGAGGAGGGTTCAGAGGGGTACGAGGGATACGGAGGGAACGACGAAATGGAGCAGCGAGGGTTACTGGATCGGGAAGAACCGGACTTGAAGGGTGCTTTCTGTATTACATACGGACGAACGGAGTCGGTTCTCCGTCGCCTCTCGTTCTGTTTTATTTTCCGTCCCGTCGAGCGATTCCCGGGGTGTATTACAACGAGGAAGAAGCCGACGAACAAAATGGGAGCGGAGACAACGGCGACGGGACGGATAAGCGGGAGAGAAACTTCGCGTGGGATATGACTGCATGCCTGGATATATGCTCGAGCTTGGCTGGCGTATACGGGAAAACAACCGAGTCGATCGTGGCCGTTCCGATGATAAACGGGGACGGTACACGTGTCGTGCAAACTCGCCTTCCCGTCCCTCTCGCGCCCGTGCTAATATCGTAAAAGTGCACCTGACCGAGGCGGACGTTAGATTATTCACTGCATCGCTTCGAGGATCGTCTCCGTGTCGAGCTGCAGGCGAGAATAGCCCGGCATTTCGCAGAACCCCGTGTGTGCACACCAGTCAGAGATACGTGTGTGTCGGCGAGAAAATGCGTCAACAGGCGCGACACTGTTTTATGGCGACCGGAAGGATTTGTTCAAACGAGTGACGGCGAGTGACGAAGCCAGACAATTGGAGAAATGTGAAATAGCTTAAATTTTCATTCAAATCCGCTGAAGAAGGTTTAAATATTACAAATTAACTCGCAAGTAAAATGAGACTCCGTCATGCCGGGACAATTAGATTCAACGATATCGATTTTACGACCGTCGCAACGGTATCGGGTCGTAGGATGAATAAGTGAAATAGGTCAATGGTCGGACTCTATTTCCAAAACACAACGATCGCAAACAGCTGGGCAAAATTCATGTCTCTGATAATTATTCATTATTAATTACAAGCAGAACGGTATTAGGAGTGACAGCTGCAAGTAGATAAATATTGAACCGAACTGTTTTAGATACGAATGTTTCTCTATCGTTTACCGCACGGTGCATTACAGGAAAGATGGATGAGATTTTCCGGGTCAAAATGACCCGACTTGCGTGTAGCGAGGGTTAAAAGGTGATGTAAAGGTCGCGCAGCTGTGTAACAGGGGCCGCAAAGCCGCAACGCGAAAGGGGAAGCCTCCTTTTCAAGGCTGGCCATGCAAATGAGATTGAATTGCACACCGCCGTGGAAGAGAACCGGTATACGTTCCCATAGACCCGGGTTCCCCGCCGTTGCATTCCGTTCACCGGGGTCTAACTGGATTTACCGGGAAAATGGAATTAAAGTTTACGAGCGACGCCGCTCCGCGCCTCGCTTCGCTTCGCGTTTCCGCGCGCCGATGCTGAGGGCAAGAGAGAGGGATAGGGAGCGAGCGAGAGAGAGAGAGAGACCGCTTCGCGTTTCCGCGACGAAACGCACCGTTTATTTGTTACGGATGTCCTCGTTTATTCGACCGTTTCGACGCTTCGCTTGCATCCTCGGCTCTCTTTCGGTCCGCAATGCCGTTTGCATGCGTGATCAAAAGACAATGCGAGCTGTAAACACGAGACGAGTCTGACCAGCCACCGTCCGAATCCCCTTTGTTTGTTAACATCGATATTGTACCGCTGCAAAAACATTCCTGCGTGCACGGCGGGGTCGCATAGCTGGCGCAATGAAGCCTCCACGGATTTCTTCTGCAAAAATAAAACGAAACACGTGAAATAATCGTTTTCTACTCGGAGTTACGGCGCCCTTTTCCGATGATACTTTAAGAGCGGCTTCCGGATTTTTTGCTGGACTATTGGGACAGGATTTTCGAATGTTGCTGTTCCAGTATCGCAAATTTGCTGCTGTAAAAAATATGGAAATTGTCCATAACATGTCGATATTATCGAGTTTCTCAATGGCTCGAGATTATTTATTTTCCGCAAACGATAACAAAACGGGAGCCGTTTAAACAAAGGTCTTCAATCTTCCGTGATGGCACTCCATTGCCCCGCAAAAACAACAGAATTGGATGAACGAACTTAATTAAACTTCCGACTATACAAGGAAGTCAAGTATTGCTGTAAAGTTTGAAAAAATCGTCGATGTAACTTCCCGTGAAAGAAATTTACAAACAAAACAGAAAATTTCCCTCGAGTTTGAAAATTCCTCGCCTATCTGTTCGCGTCCGACCGCGATTCCCGAGGGTTGGTAAAGTTCGAAGGGTGAGTACAGGCTAAAAAGAAGAAGAAGAAGAAGAAGAAGAAGAAAACCGAGGAACAGGTTCGAATGAAAAATGGAATTGCAAACGAAGGAACAGGCTTCGAGATCGTTTCGTCCTTCCGGTGGCAGACGCGCTTGTATCGCCGGTCGTGTACTTTTGTTCCCGCGGCTCTCGCCCATTCTCTCCGCTCGCTATGCTAAAATCTCCGCCATAATTGTTATGCAAACTGCCCGTTGAATAATGCAGCGCGCGAAATTCATACGTGCCGCGCTCGCGCACTTCTGCCCCGCTCCGGCCGTATCAAATAATTTTATAGCCTGTTTTAATAATTAATAAAGCCGGCCCGAAAGTCTGCTGCCACCGACTGTCTTTCCACCCTGTTCTCCTCTCTCTTTCTCTCTTCTCTGAAGCTGAGTACGCGGAGACGACCCGCAAACCGGAAATCTACGATCCAGCCAGGGCACTTTTTTTTTACCCCGAAGGTAAAAAGGGGGATGAGACCTGGGGATGGTTTCCTGGTGGCGCCGCGTGCTGCACCGGCGTTCCTAAGCGCTGCGTTGCGGCGAGATAATGCAACAGGAGGACTTTTACTGCGACGAAGTTTATTTCATCAGCAGCTGCCGGCTAAATTGTCATTTGCCGCGGTTTATTTAAACGTGTGACATTTAACCGCCCTTCCCTTCCTCTGGCCGACGTCCAAAAAAGCTAGCATATTTTCTATCCGATTTAAATACTTTCTCTATTGTTCTCGTTTGGTTTTTATTGCACCTGTAGCCAAATTCAATTCATTAATTTCTTGGAACTACCAGCAGCTGTGCTGTTTCACAGAAATTTTGCTCAAGCATCGTGCTTTCAACTTTAAGAACATTTCTGAAGTGTGTGACTATTACAGAAAGTTTTGAAGAGTGCATGTGCTGTCCCTTTGAAGGTCGGTGGTATTCTGTTTGCCAGGGTTTGCGTTTCTCTTGGTGAACATCGTTTCCTGTGTCCTGTTGTTTCCCTTTGGTTTCATTTTTAAACAAGCCCCGACTCCTTTGCTACAAGCTCGATTGCGTTTGCTCAATTTTATAAATTTTATAAATAATGGATCTGGAGATCCGTAGCATTTTACGCTCTCGCGGTGAAAAACGGACAGATGAATCACACGGCGCAACGCCGACGCAACTCTCCCTGTCTCTCTCTTTCCCTCCCTCTCTCTCTCTCTGCCTGTCTCTCTTCCGTCACATGCGCCTGTTTACGTCACCGGAATTGATTTCGGAACGAGATTCGCGGGATTCGTTAATGGACTACTTTCGTTCTATCCGAAACACACATATTCGCGTGCTTCAACGGTGGGAAAAAATAACCTCGGCCGTAATTAGCAAACCGCGAATGTTTATGCATTCGCCACGGACCGCGCCATGCAAATTACAACAAAATCAGCGGCGCAATTACAGCTCTTACCATTTTTACCGATGTATTGAAATTTAATCGTGTAATTTCATTTCCACTCTTCCGAACTTCTGTTTTTACGTAATTGGAAAACTTCATTTACAACATTTGATAATGGCATTTTGTTTATTGGCTGAAAATTAACGTGCTCGTTGCATTCATCAGACATTTATAAAAGCTTTAGTAATTAATATAAAATAAATTGTATCCCTTGCTTCCTGTTCCGCAAAGTTTCGTCTCGAGCAGTGCAGTGAGCCAAGCGTTGGCAACGAATGTGCTTGGTTTAAGATCCAGAACAACATCGAGTGTTCGAAAAATCTGTGAAAGTTGAAGCCGGGTCTCGGTCTGATTTATCCGAGGCTGTGCCACTCGGGACTTTCGGATTCGAGTGGCCGCCAATTAAGCCAGCGATTTCGAGTCTGAGCGGGAGCGGGTAGCAACGTCGCTCGACACTCGACCGCGAAATATGCGAGTTTCAAGGAGCGACGCGCGAGGATAATCTGCCGCGGTTTAGCAAGCAGCTTCCTTCATTCTGACGCGTCAGCGCAACGCCGACAGCAAAGCGGAGTCGGGTCCCCACGCCGCGAACCGACGCGCTGATATTATGCTCGATTAATTACCCGTGAAAATCCGGCCACGGCTGACTGTCGTTTCGCGCGTTTAATTAGGCCCCTCTGTCTCTCTGCGAGGAGAGAGAGAGGGAGAGAGAAAGTCAAAGACGCGAACATCTGCAAAAAGTATAGGAGACTTATCTGATCGCCGTGGTTGAATGGCCTCCGGTAGCTCTCGCCTCTCGCGACGTCGATAACCGCCGCTAATGTCCTCGTCCCTCTCCATATTTCGGGAGGTACGAGGGATTCTTTGTTCCCTAACGACCGCCGGTGAATGATCGTTATGGCCTCCCATGGGAACGCTTTCTTTTTCAGAGGTGCTGACTGCCACTGTAAATTCGATTCGATGCCACCGCGGATGACTTGATAGAGGCGGCGTCGACTCGATATAGATACTGTGTTTCGGATGTTGTTGAGTAGCCATAGAGATGCAGGTAAAGTTCTATTATTCTATTTGCAATCGGAACCAGGGGTATGTATATCATACCTGATGTTGTTCAAGGAATTGTAGAGAGAAAACTACTAGGTGGAATGATTCGATTTTTGTCTCGTTTGCAATCTTAAATTTTGTATATAATCAGGAAAAAGTTTCAACTTCGTGCACTTAAATGTCCCCAACGTATTAATTCTCAATCTCATCGAAACACTGGAACGGGGGTGAATATTTTCATGAGCGTCGTAAAAACCCTATAGAGCGAATCACTTTGGCTTTTATCTTATCCGAAATCTCAAGACTTGCACATTGCCACCGCACAAAATTAAAAACCCTTAGTCATCAAACGTAGTAGCCACATCATTGTTGCCGCAACGATATTTTCATCTCTTTCAGAGTGGTTTCCCGGCCATCTGAAAAGTACACGAGGAGATAGTAGAGCATCTCAAGCATCGAGCAGACAATCCGCAAACGTCTTGAGCGTAACCGGAACAAGCGTGGAACACGGCAGCAAATGGTATCGCCTCGTCATTTATCAGGCGTAATAGAGTCTGGTAGTTGGGAGGTTGTTTGGGACAGGACAATGTAGATTTTATTTATGTTACAGCTTGTTGTAACTACTTCGGGAAAGTTGCCGAAGGCGTGCATTTTTTAAAGCCGAGCGGCCGGAGACGTTTCGCTTACGGCGTCCCGGGGTATTTCGTGGGACGGGAACGAGTTTCCGCGAGCATTTTTATCAGTTCATGTTTAATGAACTGCTCGGCGGAAGTTCAGGGACGGGCCGCGAGCAAGAGTGTCCCACCTCGAAACTTTAAACACTCGTCGACGTTCACAGGGCCGAGTCGACGTCTTCGTCGAGGCTTCTCAATTACAGCGAGTGCGCTTGCAAGCTTTTGGCCGTGCTTGCGCTACGGATAACTGTGAGCTATTGCCGTCGGTGGCCACGTATCAATTTCTTCGATCAATAGAACCGAACTTCGGAACTTTGGTTACCTGCGATCAATTAACATAGCGGGCCGCAATCAACGGCTGTGTGCACAGCGTGACTAGTTTCGTCGCGATCGCTCGATAAGATTTAAGATCAACAATTGCCGCCCGAAACCGATCCTCGATCCCCGAAAAATTGGGAACAATAATCTGCTCCCCATTCGCGAGACTTGGTTAAATTGACACACGATGAAGTATTTTCGCGTGAAATGTGAATTGAATGTGATAGATCAATTTGTACTGTCGCTGAAGATCTCTATTGCAAAGTAGAAATTGTCTAAGATAATCGTGAAGAACAGAAGTGGAATAAAAGCAAAGTTGATATTAATATAAATAATTCACGTTGTTCTATTTCACTTATTCATTTCTGTGGTTAATCCTTTAAAGTAACGGCTCACTCGTTACGTTTTCCACGCAGCGAAGCTAAATTAATATCCGGTTACGGATTCGTTAAAATTGGATAGACCCTCCGAGTAAAAAGTATTCGAACAAACATGCCTGTCGGTATAATTATCAATATATTTGACGCGGAGAATATTTCCAGTATTGATACAGATTTTACCGAACCACAAAACTTCTCATGTATGAAAAAATTTGTTCTTCTGTATCATATCCTTATTATATATTCATCGCATTTTTAAGGTTCATTTGTAAATTCTTGATAATATGTTAATGCACCCAGCGAAGTATATTTTATCGGTCGGATGAGATTCGATACGGAATTAACGACTCGAGCGTGCAACACCGAAATCAGGACCGATTGCAAACTCTCGAAAAAAGTTAGTTATTGAAGGGAAATTGAAACCGGAAACTTCCGGGCTATCTCGCTGTAATAATATCGGCCGAATTCCGAGTCCATACACCGTTTCCCGCTTTAAACGATCCTGAAGATTTATCCCGTTTCCGATAGGATTAAAGATAATTGCTTAAACGCCGAACGATCGCGCGCGCGATAACGAGTGCGCACATTTCTATGATCGCGTTTCGATAATAGGCACGAACAGTTACCTTTATTGCCGCGATACTAGCTACGATTATTGCCGCGACAATGTTCCGTACAATTCTTGCTCGACTTCCGATCGCTTTTATTGCCGGCCGCATTTATCCTATGGTTATACTACTGGAACGTCATATCCCTCATTTGCCGGGACAATAACTACTCGAAATTTCCTGCTTTTCGGTGCGGAAAAATCGGGGGGCGCTCGTGACACTCGCACAGTATCATGATGACACGTTTTTATTGCAGATTTTAATTTGATCCTTTTATTGCATCAATTACATCATTTTAATGTGACAGTTTAAAGCATACATTTTTTCTGAAATAGTAATTCTCGAGTCAAGATACCATTCCAGTACAGCTTGCACATTTTTCCTCTGCCACATGGCTATGTTTGCGATCGCGATTCTCGCAGGAAACATAGAGCGATCGTTTCTGAAAATTGTTCAGAGGCGAGGCTAGGTAAAAAGATTTCCCGACTGGTTTTTCTCCGGCGTGGAGCCGCGAGCAGAGGCACAGTCTCGGGTCGGAATTTTCGCGGATTCCTATTTCCATGCAAACTGCATTTTGGTTTAATCTGCTTATCGCACCCCCTTAAAAATTTGTTTACTACAATGGGCGGGCGTTTTGCATACCGTCGCCCCGGCCTTACGGTGTTTGCACCTGAAAGCCCGGTCGGTTCTTTCGGTCGAATTGCCGTCCGCGTTTTAATTAAACGTCCGTTTCCTATGCGGCGACGGTACCGTCGTTCCAGGGCCATTTTGTTAAACCAATATTGAAATTTCGAGCGTGTCGATACACGCCGTACGCCCCGATATTATTGTATTGTGTATTTCGAATTAATGAAACGTGATTAAAAGCGCCTCGGTTGTACCCCGTTGCGCGGGCGCGCGTCACGTCACGGGCGACGCGAACACGCACGCGTTGTAATTAATGTCTGCAGTTTGACGATGGTGGCCTCTGAATGAAAATGCAATCAAACGTTACATCGAAATGTCTGAAAGTTCCACGAGCCGCGGCCGGACGAGTATTAAGCGGTAATGCGTTCCATCGAATTCCAACTTCGCCGCTCGCCTCTCGGTGTTCGCTCGGCTGATCGATGCGCAGAATGCTGCGCGCGATGTTAGCTGTTCCCGACGGCAGTGCAAACGTGTTCTGCGCTGCGGAATGTCAACAAAAAATCTGAGCCAACGGGCTGATTAATATTCACGACAATCCGGGCTCGATCTAGCCCACAGTTTTCCGTTCCCGAATTTTTTGCCGTTTAAACCCTTGTCATAACATTTTCTTTACAGCCACATTGATTAAACCGTCTTTATCTCGAAAAATTTCGTACAGGAGTAAAGAATATTTATATTTTTTGTACGGTTACATTTATCTTAATGCTTTTATTGCATGTATTTATTTCGAAATTTTATTTCATTTAAAAAGGAAGACTAAAAAATTTAAAAAAGAAGTTCATATTTGTTACATTTTTTGTTTGAAATCTTCTTTTTATCGTAAACGCACAAAATTAGTTGTTTAGTTATATGCGATGTTTCGTTGGTTTGATACGACACTGAGAGGACGGTTCTCAGGTGTGCAAGTAGTGTAGAATGATCTTGGCCGGACTGGTAAAGCGCGACAGCATCTGATAACGCAGGTGAAGCACAGCGCAGTTCTTGGCTAGACAATTAAGAGGGAGTAGTATCCGATCAGACATTCAGAACAGTGCAGTACGTGCGATGCAAGTAGAACGGGCCAGTGCTTGGTCGTACGATAAAGTACATGGGTTCCCGGTTACAACTACGGACTAAAATGGTCCCTAATGGTTAGAACGAGTACATATCGCTAAATGTAAATAGATTGTGGGTGTCTCTGATCGGACAATTACAAATGGAATTACTCGGACCAGTAGATCAAGATTGCTCGTGGTCGGACGTCGACGATACCGCGATCGTAGTTTGAAATTTCTTAAATTAGTAGATTGATACTGTCACTGGTCAGACTATCTGTGGGTATATTTGATCAGAGCATTGTAATTCAATTGTGCTGAGACAGTAGATCAAGTCTATTCCTAGTCAGACACAAAGTGGATGTATGTACATGCTAAACAGTTACTGCTGAAATTATTCAAGACAGTAGATCAAGTCTCCCTTAAGTCAGACAGCCAGTGGATGCATGGAATTAGACAACTGTAACGAAAATTAGTAAATCGTTGGACAGGAACAGAATTATGACAAAAATTATTACAAATATAATTACCGCTGAACAGAATGGTTTTCTAGAACGATACAAACACGGCTGTTACTTCAGTGGAACGATTAAATCACTAGTCAGACAAATAATTCGGTTGCCGCACAGAAGATGAAAGATAGGATCAAGACAATCATAGTTATGATGCAAGAAGCGAGTAGGCAGCACTATCTATGGTCGGACGAAAAAGAATTCGTATGTCTAACCAGACAATAACAGCAAATCTGATAAATCAGTGGATTAGCATTGTCCCGGTCAGATAGAATCTCTGCTTGTATAATCAGACAATTACAGCTAAAATTACCTACTCACTAGATCAACCGAGTCACTGGTCAGACAGGAAACAATGCATCGCGCACAACACACGGTGCATCGAATGCTGTTTGTGTATGTGTTCGGGGAGCAGGAGATAGTACTCAGTCGAAGTTACGTAATTATGTAAGTAGAACTGCAGTAACATCGATCAGGCAAGTGGCGGTGGAACTTCGTGTAGTATATAACGAAGTCAATAGTCTTGATGTAGACAAAGCGTGGATG
Source organism: Lasioglossum villosulum (assembly GCA_963971365.1). Lineage (NCBI taxonomy): Eukaryota > Metazoa > Arthropoda > Insecta > Hymenoptera > Halictidae > Lasioglossum > Lasioglossum villosulum. Next base: position 47,760,721 of record OZ020495.1, read on the forward strand.
GTATTCCGATTGAACGAGTGAAGTATCGATGCTCTATCTGTTACGGAAATGGAACGACACGGTGTTCGGTAGGACAGTTCAATCTCGATTCATCAAACCTCCGCTCGAAAACCCTTTCACACTGTTCGCAAGCATTTTTATCACTGCTGTTTCTACAAAAAAATACATTTCCGATTTCCTTCGTGGAAACAAATCAATTCTGTCTTTCCCCTCTCCATTATGAACAGAAGCAAGTACAATTATTTTAGCGGTGATACCAGTTCAGGGGACGAACAAATTTCTTTTAATTTCTGCACTCGTAAAATCGGAAAATATCAGGAATTTGCATGAAGTACCGCGGTCGAATCGCGAGTAACATGTTACACGATCCGAAGAGCATCTCCATGGAAACGGTTGGGAACAACGGTGTTCCAGGGAAAATTAGAAAGGAACGAGAGGGCGGCCTTTGCGCGCGGGACATCGACGCAGGGCGTACAATCAGATTTTACAGGGGCGGCGCGTTGTCCGGTGTTGTACCGACGATTCAACGTAATCCCTGTTTATTGAAATTCTCTGTCAATTAGTTGCGCGTCGAATACGATTCCGGGGTAGTCGTTTTATGGACCAGCCGAGGCAGAAAAACAGGATTATTACGGGGTTGAAACCAGCCGCGCCGGTCCGGGCTACAAAGTGCGAGGACGCTTGCGCGAATGCGGAAATATGCCGAATCTGTCCGATTAAATATCGTTCACGGACCGATGATCGTTCGACCAAAAATTTACTAGCGGCCGTATGGAGGCCGCGTGTGTGCACGCGCGCGCGACTCGTTATTGCATCCGGTCGACCGATGCATCCGGCTATGTAACTCCTGAACGATTTATTTTCTATTTTTGTAAATCGCCACGCGGCCGCGGCTCATTGTCCCGTGAATTACTCATCTGTCGTTCGACTGTCCATTAAACTGCTTAGCCAGACCAGATGGACGCATCCTTCAGAAATATTGAAATAAATAGCTCAACGCCTTCTCAGTCGGTCAACCAAATAATTTAACACATACCTCAAACTCCATTTATTTGTCTGTAGTAATGATTTATTAAACGACCGATGGAATATTGAATAAATTGTAAAAATATCTCCATGCTATGAACATGATTGAGTCAGCATAAATCATTTTTAGAAACATCAATGTAATGAATTTATATCTGAGGTAAAATTGTATAAGTAGAACGGGTCAATATTTTCTCGGACGATCAATGAAATACCGAATAGATTGTGCAGATTCCTCAATGCTATAAACATGTTTGTAGCCATGTATATTGTCTTATAGATTTCAGATAGTATCCTATAAGTAAAATAGATCAATATTTTCTCAGATAATGGACAATCACCGGAATAATTCGAGTAACTGAGGAAATACCAGGACAACTACGTGTTTTCAATGTTGTACGAATGAAATTAAATAATTTGAATAAATGTCACCGGGATTGGTCAACGTGGGTAATTAGATTTATTCTTGATTTTTGTAAATCGGCGCGGGCGTCGCTTATTCTCGCGTGAATACTCACCTGTCGTCCGATTGTCCATTAAACTGCTCGCGGTGTTAACGACGAGCCATAAAAATCCATTGCGACGACCACGGCCATTTTGTCGCGCGATTAACGTCCGCCGGACTTCTGTGTCCATCCTATAAAATGTTTGTTATTTTTATGAATATTCCCAGAAAACAGTGAATTGATGGCCTGGCTCTCGTGCAGACGGGCTCTGATATTTATTCGATCATTCACTATTTCAAGCTGGTCCCCTTGGATTTTATGATACATCAAGATCTCCATTTTTATATTCGAGCGTTATCGCTTCGGGCTGCTGAACGGGTAATCGCTTCACTCGAATATTGGACGTCTTGCCGACCCTCGTCATCGATGATTATAGTGGACTTTTGGTTTAGTGTTCTGTGACTTTATTTTATGGTAGAAATGGGGCACATGTAAATATTTTTTTTGTTAAATCCGATATCTGTGGCGGATTACAATTACAAACTGCAGAAAATTATATTTGCATAAACTTGATCGATTCGAATCTTTGTAATTACATTTTTGTATGTGCATACTGAAGTGAAAATCTGAAAGGGGCTCATAGGAATTTCTAATATTGTAATCATTAAATCTTGACTTGATTCCAATTTCTCGGAACGAACTTGCATTTGCATAATAAAATGCAGAATATTCCGTGCAGTTTTCGGTGTCCAGTGTTTCGAACAAGTGTAGACATCGATCCACTGGTAGCTACATAAGTGCTAGAGGTGTGCCAGAATCCGAAATTGTCGGGCCGAGGAGATTTTTTTCGAAAATTTTGAAATTCTCGATTATGTCAAGATTCTCGAAATTTTCGAGAACCCCACTTGCCTCGTCTCGATGTCTTCTCGACCCGTCCCGACCATGGAGACCCCTACATTTTCGGGATCCTGCACAGTTCTCTTAAGCAGACATTATATTTTACGCAAGTTTCGAAAATTTGACTGCCGTAATCTGAATACATTTCGCGTTTGACGATTGCCGGGGAGTGTTTTATCGGCGACTTCGCGGATCAACGTTTCTATGGGACAGATTTCAGCTATAAAAGACTGCGGCGTGTCGATGCTTGAATGCATTGTGCTGTCCGGATGTGCACAGCCGGGGCGGTTCTCGACCGCAGACCAATACAGGCTTCTCTGGTCGGTCGAGGATTTCAAAGGACGTCGGAATTCTCTGCGTGAGTTGAATAGTTGTTGCAACAGGAACGCGGAAAGTCGGATGCGCCTTTTGTTGGAAGAGAGAGCGAGATCGACAGAGAAAGAGAAAGAAAGAGAGAGATACATATGTATAGAGAGAGAGTGAGAGTGCGAGAGGAAGAAGAGAAAGAGTCAGGATTACCATAGTGCGCGTTGCCGTTCTAAGCTCTCTCGTAGAAGCTTTATATCAACTTCATCACGCTTTTAATTAAATACACGCCGTATTCCGCGCGACGGATTTCAAGCTCTGTCTACCCTCCGAACGAAACGAACATCGTCCTGGACCGAGCAGAATCACCAGCAATTACGACTTTTCTCCGGTGGAGTCAAATATTTGTCTGGACGAAAAGTGTATCGTTCAAATAGCCTCGGATTAGGTACACGAACCGTGAATTCGGCTCGAACGGATTCGTCTCGGATCGTTCAAATGGATCGAGACAAGTCCAATGAAAATATTCCCCGTTCCTGAAACTATTGGACCAGCCAGGAACTTTTGATGGCTTCTTAACAGGTGGGCTGGTCGACCCTGCTTTGCAACAGCCCCGGACCATTTCTGTCAACCTTTGAAATTTTACGTGAAATTATTCCGTCTGTGCTCGTGTAAATATTCACCGTTCCGTCCAAATTTGTAGAGGCATCGTTTGTTTTACCGCTGTACATGTCGAACGACCGTTGGACTGTGAATTTCCGTAAATAATTAATTTGAAAGACTTTTTTATGGTATTCAATGATGATGCAGTTTGTGGTTCCGACGGAATTTTTTGTGACTCAAATGTAAATTAATCGGTCGACAAAAACACTGAATGAGGATTTACAATGAAATTGAAAGTTGGTCAAGCCAATTTTTTGTTTGGCCTCTGAGAACTTTTACGCGTAAAAGCCGCAATGTAATTATCCCCGTACTGGAAAGACCAACGGCAGCGCATCATGGCCAGCCCAACGCGAATACCGAAGAATAGATTTTTCATCGAAAAATAGGGATGGTTTCAGCGAGATTCATTTCTGCAAAAATGTGTGCCGGATTTATTACCACTCGTTCCCCTTCGTCATTTTAACCGAGTCATCCGGGTCGAGAAGCGCGAGCAGCGAATGAATCCGTGCAAGTACACCGTTCCCCTTTTTCGTAATTTTTGTGTCGCATGACGATATTCGAACGCGAATGATTCGGCCCGGTTTATTCGGGCAAAAGGACATCCGGAAATTTTTGTTCCCTCGGCGACGATAAGCTCGTGCATTATGCAGCCGCGAATTCCGGTTTTCTCTTTCTGCCTCTCTCCCTTTCTCTCTCGACGGAGTACGAGCGTGGCCGAGCACTTTGTTGCACGTCGTTGCACCCGATGCAGCCCGGATTCAGCCTCTACAAATCTCCTAGGACGGTGATTCGGAAATTTTCTCCTCGGTGAAGCTTCGGGATCGCGGTCGTGGCTAAATATTTAGCGAGAATCTTCTTTTCCGAAGGTACGAATTGCTCCGCCTCCTTTTATCAAGTCATCGGTCCATTATCTTATCCGGGAAGTTATCAAGTTTTTATCGAGCACGAGCCCGACCGTTTCAGATTATTCGAGGGCGTCGAATACTCGCCGCCGTCGAACGCAAATTCCCTCGCCTGCATAAATAATCGAGCGAGTGGAACGGGTCTATGTTTTCTCCGGCTATCGAGAAGAATCGCTGGATTGATTAAACGACGCCGCTCGGATGCGAAAGCCCCGCTGATAAATAAGAGTATCATCGGACGCGAGTTTCCTGTTCGTGGATAATTAAATGACTAGAATGGGTGCGAATGCTTTGTCGGGCGATCGACTATAAGCAGGAATTAAATCAATTCGAGAACTACGATCTCGATTTAAATATAGGCGAATCTACGGAATATTTAGAAGTGCCGAGGGAAATGTATATTTCAAGTATTTCTATAAGTAGTACATGTCAGTGCTATGTCGTGCAATCAATACTAAAATTAAATTAATTGGACGATAATCCGCATGCTTCAAATGTAGCCACATCTACACGGAACTTATTTACAAATGTCAGAGGATTTCACCTCTGTTTGAGATCATTTTATAAGTAGAATGGGTCAATGCGTCCTGAGACAATCAATGCACTGACTAAAATAATTGGAGGCATACTCACATGCATTAAATATATGTAGCTACATCTGCACGAATTTTATTTAGAAATACCAGAAGATCTTGTCTCTGTTTCATATATTTTTATAAGTAGACCGGGTCGATACTTGCTCTGTCAAGCGATAAAATAATTAAGTAAATTCGACACGTATCTATATAAATTTACGTAAACCTGATTTATAAATGTCAGTGAACTTTTTGGCCCGCACTTAAGAGAATTAAGCAAGTTGATTTAGTGAAATATTGACGAGTGAAACAAATAAAAGAAGCTCTACATTTCAAAGTTGAACCTAATTATAAATAATCCATATAAATCCGAGTGAATCGGTCCGTGCGCGGTCGGACGGTTCAGGAATAGCGGTGGACAGATCGTGGTCGATTAAAAAGTCGATTATCGGTCGAATGGGCAAAACAGATGCCGCTTGGTGAGCGTGTTCGGTCGATTTAGTGGCGGCTAGTGGAGCAGGTCAATGAATTATCGGACATCGAAGAAATACTTTCTCGGACAGGTGTCGAATCGACGTGATTAATTAGGCCTCATTTGCTCCTTGTGCCGGGCGTAAGGCTGGGGTTCAACGATCTCGATCGTCTCCCGATAGATCGCCCCTAAACCGAAGGACCATCGGTTAACCGACGGTGCGGTGACACTCGAATGACCACCCTTATTGGTTCAGGGATCAGTCACGGTTGACCGGTTGGCTGACACTTCATGGGTGCTTGCACACACACACGGACGAAGACTAACGTGTACACATACTCGCGCACGCCTCTATCCGAGCAGATACCGACCGAGCTTGCTCAAATAGAAAACCCCAGTGAATTATGCATTTCCTCTGACTCGTTGTTAACTGCTTTCGTAGACGATGGCATTTATCGGGTGCTCGCGGGGATACGGATCAGATGAATGCGACACCCGCATTAGCGATGACATTTCGAGGGATTAATCGAAGCCTGCCGCGAGATCAGCGGATCAGAACTGCTCGTTAAACCTACCGAGCGGATCTACTAACAACACCCACATGTCAAAATCATCGAATCTCCGATGTTATTTCAAACAAGCTCGATTTTGATAGGACGAAGAATATTTAGGGGTTCGGGTCGACCATTTCTCTGCCGATCGAAATTAATTTTTTCCTTGGCGATGGAAACAGTTATCGTATTGGCAGTTTATGCATATTTTGAGTTATAAATTTTTAAAAATAGATAAAATTTGCAAAGCAGATTGACTTCAACCATGGACATTGGTCGAGAAATTGTTAATTACTTATCGAGGTTCTGTCACAAGGTTGCCAGATAAATTTCGTAAATTTCCGTGGGCTTCGCCAGACGATCCCAGGAGTCGCTGTGCCGAGTAACACACCATGGAGAACTATGCAGCGAGGTGAAAGCTAGACCGAAGGTCAAGTTAGCACGGTGTGAGTTCCCAGAATATAATACCGAGCAGTTCAGCGAGTAATCTACTGTCTGGGCCACCGAGCAACGACCATCTTATATCACCAAAAACCACGATTCTCCGTTCTCGATTGTCGCTCTTCTCTTGAAACGATCAAACAAATTTTTGATCGAGCTCGGTCGAGCATTAGTTTTAATTAAATCGTTCGGCAAGAACAGCCAAACGGGTTTCTCGGCCATAAACATTTGCTCTGCATTCCGCGGACCGAACGATGGCAAACAGACTGGGATTACAGGGGACAGGCGAGTTATTACTTACGTTTGCCGATGGCGGGGGCCCGGTCAATCAGTGATTGGAGATCAAAGATTCCAGGCTGCGCGCGCGCGCGTGCGAACGCGATACGGATAAGTGGAGGTATTCCGTGCGGAAATACGTGGAATTCTGTTGACTCTGCGAAGGGTAATTTAGTTGTGCCGAATGGTCAATTAGCATCTTCTGGCTCCCCGGGCCGGGGCTAAATTAATTGGCGCGATTAAGCGCCGGAAATCTCTATCGGCCCCGGTACAGGGCCACCCCGGAAAAACAGAGCCCTCAAATACGCGTCGAAATTAATTCCGACTCGGAGTCGGGCCGATATCAATATTTGGACGCGATGGCAAGTTTCATCAACGTTCGACCGACCAATCGAGGATGAACGATTTATTGAAAATATCAAAGCTATTACCGAGCGCCAAAGCGGAACCGATTAAAAATACGATCTGTAATAACTCGTTTTGTGCACTCCCTGCACATACGTTCCATTAAAAGTTCGCTCGTTTTATTAATATCATTAGATTAGGTGTACCGTCTAACCACATTCTGACCAAACCATTGTCAATTCTCGAACTATCCTTACTACAAAATTCTCCTTTAAATAATTTTAATAAGTTACAAGTAGTACAACTCAATTTCTGAAATCGTGTCACGTTTTCATTTATGTACATGTAGTTATAAATCAGAATGAGAGATGGACGCTTCTCCCTTTGAAAATGTTTTCCCACATTGATTTCGAAATGAAAGATTAAAGTGCACGTCCCACTTTATTTAGAAACAGCCACATTTCTTTGTAATGATAGTACGGCGAGCTCGAGCAGTCGACCAAGGTAAACCTGTTTTATTTCTCACAATGTGGCACTTAAGCGTCGCGCGACTTTCAAGCGCTGAGGAGTATTGTCTTTATGGTCGGCAGGGTAAATCGTGGGGGATCGTCTACGATAGAACAGCGACGTGACGAGCCAGCCGCGAGGGAATAGGGGCAATCAACGGGCGAGACAAGTAGAATAGATCCGTTCGCTGTCAGACGGTGGAGCGGATCAGGACTGTTCGTGATCAGACAGGCTGGTTACGGTTTTAACAGTACCGCGAGCGTCTCGAACGGGTGAAAGGGAATACGGTGATGGGATCAAGGAATATTCAAGCGACCACAAGACCAGCGAACGCATACTCTCCCACGTCTCCATACACGTGAGGACATACACACACATATATAGGGATAGAGAGACATAAAGGCACACACAGGGAGTCAGACACGCGTTTGGCCCGGGGAGAATCAATACTTATCCGTTCACCGGGCCCTGGCGCCGTGAATGTCTGTCTCCGCAAACTTTGCCAGATGTTGCATTAACGGCGCCGAGGTGTGACTGCAATGTATTATTTCGCAGCCAGGCAAAATGCACCGACTAACGCTCGAACTAGACGATGCCTGGCCAGAGCGAGAAAGACAAAGACATAGACAGAGAGAAAGAGAGAGAGAGAGAGAGAGAATGAGGGAAGGGTTGTGGGAAAACTTTGAGGGGGCGGAAACGTTTGAACGACGCCGTCTGCAGCTGCGATTAAGGCGGCTCCGCGGAGGCGAACGACACGGGCCTCGAGGTCGTCCGTTAACACCGAATGTGAAATTATGGCAACAGTTCCGGCCCAGCGACTCGTTCGCTCTTGTCTCCCATCATTTATACTCTCCCCTACCTCCCTTGCCCCTGCCGCCGCGACTTCGTGGCGCAGATTTTTGAGGAATCCAACGGGAAAAATGTTCGAGGCGCAGGAAAATTATAGCTCCCCAGCGGCCGAGCCGCACCTGGTTACGAGGATATAACGAAATTTAGAGGATCGTTCGGCCGGACCCGTGGGATCCTCAACGTCCGGAAAAATACCCGAAGAAATGGTGAACCTGGCGCTGGAGACCACTCTATCGGAATTAATATGGGCTAATTGATATTCACCGTTAGGCCATTACACGTGGAAACGCGGCCTTTAATCCTTCGTTTAATGCGTGGTCGTGTTTGATTCTCATACCTTTTTGAGAACTGCGTTTTTTCTTCTACTTTAGAGGAATTCGTAATTTTTGTGCGTGACTGAAACCAGTATTCGATGAAGAGTTCATTGTTCTAGCGGTGACTCCTCGGAGCTAATAGCCAGGCGAGACGTTTATGTTGAAATTAAAGTGCAAAATTTATGCCAGTCGAAGAATTATAGTGCTGCGGTGGGACACTTACGAGCTTTCTGAAACTCTATGGGGGTTCCCGCGGTTCTATTAAAACTGTATCTTAACGTTTCTTTCATGTGCACGTGCACTAACAAATTATTTTCGGTATCGTAGACGATCATTGGACAACTAGTGACACGAATTCGTCCGACTAAGGGCGGACTCGCGCTATTAGTTCCGCGCATCGAATGACTTCGCAGAATTTTCCCCTCGGTGACCGCCGGATCGGGCGTACGCATGACACCATTCACGCACGTATAAAAATGGATTTTACGATCCATCGATCTGGTCCGGCCAGCTCGCGTGACCTAATAGGCTCATGCGAAGACATTCTTGCGTAACGGATCGTGATTTGTACGACAGTAAACGTCGAGGCTTTACGGGCGGCCAGCCGGCCGTATAAATTCCGTACTTTTGTCGTTGGGTGGGGAGATCCACCCCCATCCGTCCCCCATGACGCCATTGACCGACCATAAAGAAAGATGAGCTGCGGGTAAATACGATGTATGATGGATTCATCTAGCTGGCGCCCTCCCTTTCTTTTCTTCCGCCCGTGTACGTGGCGTCTGTCATAATATATTTATGTTGGACGCAATGTATAATAGCGGTGACAGCTTGTCGATAGAATATCCCCAATAGTTTGATTCATCGCCCCGACATTATTGGCCATTATATATTATTCTGGCACGTAACTAAGATCGATGGCGGCCGGGCCCGACTTTGGTAACGTCTATCGGAACGGTGAATCGTTTTGTCACCTTTTTATTAACTTCTGAACGTGGTTTGCGCGTGGTGATCGTCCACGTTTGCACTGCCAAATTGATGGGACTGACTTTACCTGCACAAGCCAATAATGGCATTCAAGTTGCAGCAAGAAGAGTCATCAAAGTTCTACTCTGATATCTTCGGATTAAATTGTGAATAATATAAAATTTTATTGAACCGTGTATTGAATATTACGAGATCCTCGAGCAGAATTAAATTCGAAAGAAGAATTAAACGATGCCTGACCCACGCCCGACTTGTTCCACTTGCTACATTGTTCCCATTGTGCATAGTGTAAGTTCTGTTTAGCAAGCAATGAAAATGAAATCTTTCCTCGCCTAAACAGCGACAGGATCGTTCCTCTAACTTCCTGACGCGATCGTTCAACCTGGACCGGACTCGCAGTTTCTATTTGCTTCCGCGAAATTGGTGTAGCCGCTCTGTCGTCGACTCATGCATACATTACGCCGCGGGTAGGCTCCTCGCTATCTGGCCGTACACGCGTGCTATCCACCCCCGCACTTTGCATTCATTTTCTAGCTATCGCGCTCGTTCAGAGAGGAGGTAGCTCGCGAGTATTAATCCGGTTCGGTGGGGGGTGTACAGAAAATATCCGTCCGCGTGTCGCCGCGCGATCTCGTTTGGTCGCGTGTACTTGCCTCGCTACTCCCGATATCGCCAAGATTACGGTAAATTAAAATCGTCGCGAGGTACCACAACCCCTCGTTTAGATAATGTTTACTGGCCTACGTGCGACGATATCGAGGCTCCCCTCTCGACGAGATTGAAGCGGGTGGTTAGAGCATTGATACACCTTTAATACCGATAATGTTTTCGCGTAACGCTTTCCCCATCTGAATTTCTCTCTTTCCTTTTTTCCGAAAAATGATTTCAATCGCATTGATCCTGCGCTTTTGAATTCCGATCGCCAGTTTCTCATTCGTCGGACTCGGAATCGACCTGTTTCACTCCTCTCTCTGCAAAGCAACACACATGATACAGCCGAGTCTATTGCTTATTTAAATTTATTCAATCTATTACCGACTGATTTCACTTTCCAAGGGGAAATACACCGTTCCCACGCACGCGTCTGATCACTGGCGGTCTCTTTCCACTGGCATACAATAACGTTCCCTTTCGCGTGACTAGGTTCAACGACCGACCTGCCGCATTCACTTATTAAACCGATGTCGACCAGTCGCTTTTTCCACGTTTACCTTTAATTAATAACATTCAGGATGTGAGCGCGCGACAGGTGGGGGTGGGAAGAAAAAAGGCTGCGCGTGGAGGGTGGGGGTTGTAATTACTGGTTCCCGTTGACTGGCGCCTCGCTCGTGTTTCCAATTTACGGGACAGCAAACAGTCACGGGGACCGCCGCCAGTTGCCTACGTCTGGAATCACCGGGTCGATTGACAATTAATATTCTCGGTCGAAAGAACCGGGCCGGCTCGATCAAACCTGTACCATCGATTACCCAAACAGCGCGTCCAATTAATTCCGACCCCAAGATCAACTCCCGACTGTATTTCAATACCCGGCCTGCCTCTGTTCGCCAAACCAACCTGGAACCCATAAAGGTAACTGAGAGAATGGCTGGAGGGGGATGAACGGAGGAAGCGACGCTCTCTCAAAAAGCTTGCTAATCGAATCTCACCCTCGTCGAACCCCCTCTCTTCTTCGCGGAGATTGAATTTTCGTGAACACTCGACGCGGTAAGGGTAGCATCATCGATTCAATTCTGGCTTGTTTATCGTATCCGGGCTCAATCTACGGTTCCCTGCGAACCAGGAAATACTTAAACGGCGACTTCTCGCCGAGCCCTAACCGCCTTGCGCACCGTTCACAGCGTCCTCGCTCTTTCCACCCCGAAGGGATTAGGGGGGCAGTGTTTGCACGCCTAATTGGTATTTTTACTTTACCGGCCGACGAACTCGAGTTCATGCATACATATTCCGTTCGGGGCCGACTACTCCTCTCACTCCCAACGAGCTCGCAATACTCGAGGAAAGGGGTGAAAGCGGCGAGAGTACGAGCTTTATCGCGTCGTTTCGACGACCATCTCGTTTCCCGCTTCTCTTTCCCGACCGAGAAGCTCCGATACATTTTTCTCGGGGGCTGTTATCGTCCGGAGGGGGTGCGCCATGCGCTAAAACCACTTCCTGGCTTTATGAGCGCGTGCAGCTTCCACTATGTGATTTCAATCAAAATTATTTAAATTCGTTTCTCCTTTCGGCGCTAGTCAAGCTCTTCTAACAAAAGAATAGAAGTTATTTTTTTCTGGAATCATTTAGGGACTTAGAGTTCTGTAGAAATTATATGCACTTGGTGACTCTTTTCGAAATGGTCTTCTAAGAGAAGTAGTATTAAAATATCCAAGATAGTGTATCCTATTGTGCGGAATTACGTTGTGAATGAACCTTTATATTCGGTCGCGCAGTGGGAACACCTGACGATTTGAAACGACGACGATCGGTAGGAATTGGCGACGCGTCGTTACTGGGTAATGAATAAGAGTTTGGTGATAGAGTTTGACAGTTCAAGTCGTATAAAGTTATACTGTATATTGTATTGTGATTGAGATTAAACGTGATTGTCCCTGTGAATAGACTTCTACAAACTTGACAGTATGAACCGTCCCGGTCATACACACAGTGTAGACACACGCCCACTCTTCGTGCGAACTACACTATATTAAATCTTAAAATTTTTTCTCTACATGAAATTTGAAGTAAGTTCGAAGTCCTCGATTAGCTCTGATATTGGTCCAGTAAATTGATTTTCCAAGTCTCGCTTAAAAAATTGTTTAACTTCGAGTGGTGTGCTCACCGTTCCCCCGATTCACCGATGAAGGATATCCGGGGAAAGTTGCAGCCCGAGTTGGCGGGTTCTGTTAATCTCGTCTCGAGTTTCGTCTCGCGCCAATCAAAGAGCATAGAAAGCCCAGACAGGTAGGGGTTCCAGTCACGTTCCCGCCGCAGACTAATTCGCGGAACTGTCAACCGGCGTTTACTATGTAACACGATCCGCGCGGAATGTAGATGAGACGTTTCAGATAGGCGGGTGTTACTCGAGCGCCTCCTCGGGGACGTTCATCTGCGTCGACTTCTTTGCGCGGCGTCGGCTGTACCGAAGAAGACAAGGCCCTTTTCAACGGGAGACGCGTCTCGGTTCACGGTCGCATCGCGCCTGCTCGTGGACGCGAACTTTTTGGATCCAAGTGTTGCGACTGCAATTATATCGCTGGTTTATTCGCGGCGGTCGTGCGACATCCGCCCAGCCTCCGAAGGAATGCGGATTCCTGCGGAAGCTCGTGTCCCAGGACAAATTTAAATTCCCCAGTATCCTTGCCCGTCCGTATTCCCGTCGTCCAAGGCGTCTCGCGCTCGAAGCGTCACCCTTCTTCCGCGACACTGTCCCTAATTAGCGAGAAGACGTCGAGCTAAACGTTGACAGCGGATGCCATCGGCTCAACAGCTCTCCGCAAGAGTTCCTTAATGCTTTCGACTTAGCACGCCGTGCCGGTAACTCGATACACGTTAATGTTAATGCAGCGAGAGGCTGCATCCAGGGGACAGCAAGTTTGCGGATTATGTTCGCCGACAGGTTTTTTGTTTGCTTTCCGCTCTCCCGGAGTGTACCGTGACATCGTCGAACTCTCTCTCCTCGCGCTCCCTTTATCTCCTATGCATCTTGATGGCCTCCTAGACGACTTCCTGAGACTTTTTCTTCGTTTTATAGGTTTACGCGATCCGTTTCTTATTAACGGGACGGAGTTTCGTCGATGTTTATGTCGTTGGAATGCTCTCCGAAGATCCTCCGGTCTGCAGAAATGATCCTCGGATATCGGCGAGGATTCGTTCGATACCACTGCACCGTGGTGCTGCTGCTCTGCACCGTATCACCATCGACGACGACGGTACGTTCGTCGAAAGTCTTTTTCCTCCGGAAGCCTGCACCGGAAAAACGCTCGTTGTCCATTTCCTGGCCGATGCCGGTATCGCGAACCGATAAATTAGACGGCGAGAAAGGGAGACGATGAAATTTCGCAGGATAATACAATCTACCGTCCAAGGATCCCTCCACTGGGGTTTCTTATTTTTCAGTTCGATTCGATGCTTCTCTTATTTTCTCTTTTGGACATGTTTCCAAGCCAGACACAGCCAGCATCTCCCGCCAGTCGACGCGAAGTTTCCTTGTACTTCGTGTTCTGCGGAAGATAGAAAAGTAAGGAGCTGAAACTTTATGTTATTCCGATAATCATGGATTCCATGGGCTTCCAACGAACGCTTCGGGGAAACTCTACCCACCGTTATTCCCGCGAAAATCGAACTTTCGCGGGGAAATTTCACGGAGGCCAACTTATCACCGACTTGTTCCACTCGGTATATTACGAACTATTTAAATTCCTCTTGTAGGTAATTAGAACCGAGGCTACGTACGATCTTTACTGGATTGTTCTACTGATTTATGATCACTTGTTTATGCTATGGTTTCCTTAGGGCTGGCGTATGACCGACTCATTCCACTTGAGGAATTACGAACTACTGCAATCCTTCTTGCAGGCAATTGAGACAGGTAAATCAGACATTACGGTCGTAATCAGAATAGAAATAGTACGTTGTCTGACTTCTGACCGACCTGCTTCACTTGATCCGTCATCTCCTTGTACATTCGTTTCGAAAAGCAATCAGAACAGACTCGTCCAGTGTCTGACGAATCATATCGGTGTACGGAGTCTGATCAATAAATGAGTCGTCCCACTACGAACGATTGCGAGAGTATACTTCGGCATAAATCATCGCAACGAAGTCGAAAGTTTTCGGCCATAGACAAGGATATGAACAATTAAAGGCTATATCGACGTAAACCCAGTGAAATGAGTTCCGCGCCGAGGGAGACAATCAAACGTTTCGAGGTTTCCTGCGGGAGCAAAATTTCTATTCAAAATTCTCCTTCGTTTCTGGAGGGGTGTGTGAGAGAGAGAGAGTTGGGGTACAGGACGTCGAAGCACTCTCTTTGTACTCTCGGGCGTGCTTTTTGATCTCACTGTCCTTTCATACAGCGGAAATGGTTTAGCGAGCGCTGCGCGAGCCGATCTGGCACGTACAACGTTTCTTCGGGCGCGCGACAATGGGGTGAATCGAAGAAAATTTTATGGTTAGAAATACAAAATACAGGTCGGCTGCGTCGCGCAACGTTTAGGTATCGATTTATTCATAAATGCATGTCCCGCGCGGAATTTTCTGAATTCGGAATAAAGCGTCGCCCAGAGCCCCTCGGCAAGAACCACTGTATTCCTCGGGAATTAAAACTTCGATTCTTAACGATGAGAGTCGTTCCGACGAGACGTCATCGTTCTCGATCAACAGCGAACAGACAGTGGAAGAAACGACGCCTATTTCCGCGAAGTGGAACGAGCAGTGTCGTTCACCGAGTTCTAATTTCGGTCGTTGTCCACTTCGTCAAAGAGACTCTTTGTATTTTCAAGCATTCTCGCGATTGAGGGCTCCCCGGCGTCCTAGAGCCACCCCACTCTCGCTATATGCTCTCCCTCTCTCCTCTCTCTTCTCTCTTATACTCGGCTTCTTATGTGCTGGAACGGTCGCGATGAAGCACGTTCTCAATGAAACGTATCAAAGCGGCTTTACGTATTTCCCCGGGAACAATGGGTGCCCTGTGATCTTTCGCGCCGGTTTATTCCGAGAAACTTTCCTCGCAGTCCCTTCCACCGGAATCGATACAACCTTACAAAGAATATTCATTTCTTCTCTCGGAGAAATTTAATCCTTCTACATATTTTCCTGTGAAATTGGACGGTGATACATTTTCCTAGCACTTTTGTTCCTGGGAACCAGAAGACACAAACCTTTAAGATATATTGAATCCTTCTGAATTTTCCAAAGAATAAATATCTTGCCTTGGTAAAACTCTTTCCAGCGCCAAAGTTGTAAGCAGAATATATCGAACAATGATCGGACAACAACTCGTATAAAAATGCGAGTCATAAAACGGATCCAGGAGGTTAGACGATGAGTCGAATATTTCGAGAAAAAAAGAAGAGTGTCTCGCGATTCCCGGGAGAAACGAAGGGCGAATGCAAAGCCATTGGAGTGGGTTGGATTGTCGGAGAGTCGAAACGCTCACGAATATTTGAATACGCGTTGCCGCGCAAACGACGATTAAATTTAATCCGGGCGAGGAATAAGAGGCGAGACCCTGGTTCTTGCAGGAATTAAACTGCGCGTGGGTGGGAGGAGAGGCTGGTGTGTATCCTCGGCATTTTTCCCGGAGAGTCGATTGAAACCGAGGTGAGCAAATACGGACCATTACGGAGAAAAGGCGGCAGCAACATAGCAGTAACCGGGCAGAAACGGCATCAGGAACGGCATCCAGTGGCAGAGCCAGGCCGCATACTCGTTCCGCGACCTCCATTTCCATCCGGCGTTCGTATTGTACACGTAAAACTCGTTTGGCATCGGCGTAACGTCGCTCACGAAAACACCGACCGGCCGGCCGCGTTCAAAGAAAATCGCCGCTAGTGAGAATCGAACTGGGCCAAGTCGGAAATCGATTCGACCTCGACTTATCATCGCGAACCCTCGTCCCAGCCAGAAGTGGACCGTGTCTTTTCGACGACGAGGGTTAATTGTGTTCAGAATAAAACCGCTCACAAACAACGCAAAGTAAAAATCATGAGATTGTTAGAAAAATTATCAACGTCCAATTAGGCTTATGTGACAGACGAGTTTGGCACTAGAGGTGCTTCGTTTAAGGCAAATTTTATTTCTTGCCTGTAGATGTTCATACACAAAATCGATATTTCTTAATTTACAGATATGATTTCGCATTTTCTTCGAAAGTAAACTAACCCTATCATGAAGTACGGTGTTCCAGCTTCAATTTGGTGTATTGAAAACATCAAAGTTCTCATCGGAACAGATTTGAAAATTGATTCGAAGGAGCTCTCTCCTTGCAATTTTTATTCGAAGATTACCATTTTAAATGGAAAAATAGTTCGAGTCACAGTAGAGTGTTTTGCAAGTAAATCTTAAGATATATATTCCAAGGACGAGAAACGATTAGGCGGGTCCTGGTTTCGAGGAACCGCCTGCAGGACCAGTGAAAGGGACGAGCTTCGATCGGCCGAAGTTGGCCAATTAATCGTCGAGGAATTTAATATAAGAGGATGGCCGGAATTTCACGAAGGGCCTCGTTAAGTCGGACAGTTTTAACAACCGTGCATAAACATTTGGATAGCGCGTGCGCATCGGCGTTGGTGCATACAGAGCGCCTGGATGGCACGCCATTAATGACCGCGAAGGCGCGTTTATGGTGATCTTGAATTACACGGCGTCTTAATTGAACGGAACTTTAATTACGATTTACGTTCGACGGGAAGTTCGCCACGCGGGGCAGTTTCTCTTGTCGAATAAAGTCGTAAGCAAATTATGCCGCGATTTACAGCCGAACTTTTCGACGTGGTTGCGGCGGCCGGTGCCCGGGTGAATCGTTTTCTCGAGTCGTCAAACACGATATGGCTTCCGAACGGTAGGATCTTACGGTCGCCGTGGCTGTTTCCCACGAGATCCCACGGACGAGATCGAAACCCGTTTCGTCGCGCGAACTTCTGGCCCGAAGAGCGGGTTAAGTGGTGCCGGCCGGTTTATGGCCGGACAAATAGAGAAATACGTCAGGTAAGGGAATACGAGCCGTTAATGGTCGGCCCGGTGGGCACCAGGGTCGCAACAAGTCAGCCGGCCCGAGGATTACCGCCATTAATCCAATCAGTAGTATCAGACAGTCACGAAATGGACAAGCGTAATCGTATGATCCTTCAACCGCCAAGTTGAATTAGTCCGTTTGTGACTTGATAAACGGCGGCCTGTCACTAATATGTACAAACTGGCATTAATAAACAAGTGGAGTGGGAATAGCATAGATCAGACATCCTGTGTCCTAGAATGTGAAACGCGAAGGATATTCAATTATACCGACAGTGGACAGCGTCCTCCCTAGTCGTTACCGCTATCGATCGAAAAATCAGTCGGTCCGTGTAACGAAGTAACGGACGAATCGAAAAAGTAGAATAGGAGGGACATATGTCGGACAATCTCTGACGAAGAGTTTCAAACGTCCGAGAATACTGTATTACCAAAAATAATCTGTGATTACAGATGCGGAAGAATCCGCAGACATAGAAGATAAATAAGTAGATTAGCTGTGTCATGTGTCGGACGTGATCGCATAAAATACTTAAGATCAAATAGAAATGAAAGTCTACCGACCGAGAGCGGGCATTAAATGAAAAGGATATCCTGAAAGTTCAACAGGCTGATACAAGTAGAACAAGTCGGTGTCTAAACGAACTAAGTAAGTACATTAAAAGTACCACGGTTCAGATGTTCCATTGCACCGTATTTGAGATAAGAAAGAAATTAAATTCTGCCGACAAAGAACCAGCATTAAATGAAAAGAATATCTTGACGGTCCGACAGAATGACACCAGTAGAATAAGTCGATGTACAAACAAACTAAGTAAGTAGATTAAGAACACAATTCCGCAGACGTTTCACCTCGCAGTCTACCAGATAAGAACTTGTACCGAGAATGTTTAACATCGTAAGGTTATAGAGATTTCGCGGATCAATCGAGGCTCGAGTGCTTCTTCCCCTTCCCCCCACATCCGTAGCAATTGTTTTGTAAAGCGAAGTAGGGATCGAGGTTTACGCGGTTCCCAGATAAATCTCTCCGACGGGCGTCCTCTTGTCTCGATTTTCCCCGGAAAATCGTGTTCCACGTGACTTCCGGCTTGTTCCGAGCGAGATAAAATTAAAAGGCTCGGATAGATCGCGATCTCTTCATTCCGGACCGTCCTCTCCGACTCCCCCGTACCTTTAAAGCGAAATTGAAGCTTGTTTGGTCCGACGTTATCGAGTTATCCTGGACTCGCCCTTCGCCGATGAAAATTAAACGTTCGGCGAGTTACGCGGTCCGCAACGTTCCATTATCGAGCCATTTTTCTCGTACACAGTCGCCGAACTTGCCCACAATTACAAGTATTAACTCCTTTTTAAGCCATCCTATTTAAGTCAATAAATACATTCCAATAAAAATAAAAAAATAATAATTTTCAAACGAATAAAAATTCTGAATACTACCCTCAACATACCAGATCATACCTGTAAAATATCATCTATGTGCACCGAACAGTTTCTCTAAAATAAATTCGCAAAGATCGCACTTGGTACCAACGAGGCTGCGATAACGAACTAAATACCTCTGGTTCCAAGGGAAGCTTTGTTTAATTCGACGAATTTTTGAACGACCAGAGACGCGAAATTTTTTCCTGCTCGAGGAGTCTGTGCAGGTGCCCGGGGCTGGAAACACAAAATTCGTTTCTCCGTCGGTCTTAATTTTCCCGGGCTTTATACACCCGAAATCCCCTCAATTAATTCTCGGACGCCGCGCGCCGGGACGGTCGGATATCGTAGTTTTCGCGGAGGACGCCGTTATCTCGCGGCGAAACGCTGGTGGATGCGGGTGCGCGCGATCCGGGAATTGTCATCTTATCGCGGCCCAGTAATCGGCGGCTCCTGGCAGATGCAACCCCTTGGCGAGAGTCCTTCGAACCAGCTTGCTCCTTAATCAACGAGTCCGGAGAGAGAGAGGTCGTCCTGGCAGCGTTTTCGGCGCTCTTTACAAGAATCGCGTCTCCTCCTCCTTATCCTCATCCTCGTCTTCCACCCCCTGACACGACACGGCACGTCACTGGCTGCCTTTTAATCAATGCCGGACCTCCGGCTCCGCTTGAATTATTCAACCCAGACCTGGTTGTTCGAGGGTCACGGAATATTCTCCCAACTTACCACCGAACCCCATTCTCCGTGGAGGTCACGGATTTTAACCCTTGGCCGACGACCGGTGCGGCGACTTCCTCCGGACGAACTACCTCATTTTTACCTTGCGCTCAAGTTTCTTACAAGATCGTTAGCTAATTACTGCTCAGAAATGTTTTTTTTTCATGGTTGGATGTTCGACATTTTTGACAGGACTTGGCATTTTTTTTGAACCAACGGGGACTTATTAAATCCAATCTTTCAGCAATAATTTCAAAAATTCCTACGTTCCAAAATTACTTCGAACACACCCTCAAAAAATTGAGTCAACTTTAAATGATCATACAGACGTCATTTAAGACGTTCAATCAATCCCACTGCAGTGCATCGAATAATCCGTTGATCGTTAATGGCGCTCCTGACAGACATCCACAACTGCCTTGGACAAAATCGTAGGTGCTGACGGCTCTAATTATTTTTCATGGGGTCATCGATGAAATTCCGCGTGCGATAACACACAGAGTGAGAGGGAGAGGCGTGGGTGCGTCAACGGCGTATATCTTATGAATCAGGGTGGCCCAGGAATTATATCCGGATTTACATAGAGATGGTTATTCTCGATTTGCGCCTGCCGTTGCCCCCCGCCACGCTCGATTTCCCGAGCCAATAATTCACTGACGCGCTTAAGGCTCTAAGCCTCCGTAAACGTATTTTCCCCGGCCGATATGTCGTCGAATAATTTTCTTGTCGTTGTTCCGCTGACGCGGAGACGTTGAATATTCCTGTCTCTTATCGCCAGGTAACCAGGGAAAGAGAAAAGGAAAGAGGGGAGAAGGAGCTCATGGTTGTCACGCGGTCCGCACCCACCGCTGTGTGGAAAAATAACGAAGCAGCTTATCGTCGCGCGCGATCGCACGGAAAATTACACGTTCCCCTGGGAAACACGTTATTGTACCGCGGGATTTAACGTGCCCGTCATCGGGCAGACGCGATCCCCGCGATTAGAAAAAGATCCCTGTAGGAATAACTCCTCCTTTGTCCTCGACGAGCCTTCGTTAACACCCCTAAATGTGCGCCGACGCATTTTCTCTCGTAAACGGAATTTCAATCGCCCTTATTGCACAATTGCCTGTCTAGAAGTCTATAATTATTAAAATTACTATCTTTTAATTATTTCTCTTGTTCCCTACTGTATAGATAAGATATAAAAAAGATCACAATATTTTTTAATGCGTGTACCGTTGGAGTCGAGTGGTGGAAAATTATGTTGCCGAAGCGCACTGGCAGTTCCAGAAAAAATGTCTTTTGACTAAGGGCGCTGCCACTTGTACTTCGTCTCCTGCGCTCTTTGACAGACTCGGAAGTCTTACGAGAGACTTATAACGCTGTTCGAGAACTTAGTTCCTCGCTCGATTTTATTCGTCGATGAATTTAGGAGGGCTTTCCGCCCTTCGCCGCGCGAGAAATAAACGATAGAATCTGTGCTGTCTACATACATAATAAATACACATTTTATCTTCCTTCAAAAAATTTTAATAATTTTAATAGGATTTCAATAATGTTGTATGAAATTCAATTTATGTTTCCTTTGTTCCGCAGTGCAATCAGTACTGTCAAATTGGCACCCTAAAATTCCCGTTCGATTTTTCCGAATATGTTTGGAGTTTCTGGAAGTTTGTATTAGGTATAGACAAAGGTTATCAAGGTGTTCCCTCAAGGTTCCGCAAGGAGAGAGCGACCGTCGAATAATTCAAGAATGTCCACAGGATTCTTTCGAGTCCGACTAAAGCAAACGTCCCCATCATTTACTCTTCAAATCTTGCTAATGGCGCAAACGACCCAGTTCCTTCGGGTTACCCCGGCGAAAAAAGGATTCTACCTTTGAAGAAAAACGTAGATCTCGAATACAGAGGCACCTACGCTTAATGACTTTGCATATTTGACTCGGTTCTAAGCTTTGATCTCTCTCAAAGTTCGACGTTTAAATTCCAAAACCTGGGAAATTACAAACAGAGGCGAGACTTACGAATCGCGACGGAAACAAGCCGGTTAAATGAATCGCCTGGAAACGACGATTCCGTCCCTGTAATCGCGAACTCCTTTTTCAAGTGGAAATCGAGGTTCAAAGACAAACAGTTGCAGAGAGAAAAGAGTATTATGCATCCCTCATCCCCTTCTTATCTGCTAGATCCTATTGAGATTAATCCACTGAGTACGGTATCGTAGAAATAAATATCACAGCCTGATTACAGAGTCGTGTACGATTGATACAAACAAATAAATGTGTTCAATCTGCTGAAATATGTACAGGACGAATAAAGTTACGATTTTCGATGCCCTCGACGACAAAACCAGCCGGTACAGCGAGCAACCAGGGAAGGGTAGGAAGAAGAACAGGAAAGTATAGCGATTCAACTAGCACGAAGTAGAATGCAGTTCAAAATCCCCAACATCCCTTGAAGCTCGCAGGGACGGGAAAAGACGAGAGTCGAACCGCAATCAGCGAAACAAGCCTGGCCGACGAGTCTGCCGTGCAAACGCACTCAACGGAGTGGCGACAATTCGTCAGAAAACAAACGCGGCCTGGCCGGGAATGAAAGGACGTTCGCCATTTTCCGCTGTCGCGCACTTTCTCCTTCTCCCACTGTTTCTTTTTTCCTTTCCATGTTTTTTCCAAACAACTTCCCTGGCAAGCGGTTCTCTTCAATAATTTACACGCGGTCGGTCGTTGTTTGCCGCAATCTCCCCGGCCGTGTAACAATAGTGTAAAACCGACCGCGAGAAATTCAAGTCCGTCTCCTTTCGTTCCGCGTTGCTTGCGCGCCGACGCCCCGGAACAACCCGAGAGCATCCCGTGATGTATCCTCGGACGTCTCGTCTCGTGGAAACGTCCCTCTCCCTTCCCCCGCAACCCCGCCAACCGTTGCA